>CM041552.1:23069236-23767986 GCA_023238725.1 Scortum barcoo
AGGGATGGTGTGGGTGATTGGAAATGGCATGTCTGTATGTGTGGGTGTGCATTTTTAGTCCCATGTGGAGGACTTAAACTGATAACTTTAAGAAGTAAAGTTTAATAGTATTATGTTACATGTTACAACCCCAAAGTTTACCCTTTATAGTAAGCTGTAATGCTGTGTTGGTATAATTTTTAGAGAATCCTAATCCTGTTTGGCAGCTGTGTGCGTGTCTTTGTCTGTGTGTGCGTGTGTGTACGTCATGAGATACTGATTTGCATCAATCCTAAAAGCCTGCACTGCATGCCTGGCAGCTGCCTTGACTCTTGTTCAAATCATCATGAGTTTCATCTCTGAGTATGTGAATGGAGGTGATTAAAATACCAAATACAAAATATTTGTTGCTCTTCTACTATTGTTCACTGTCTTTTGCAACTACAGCAGAGGAATGTCTTTGGGTGTTTCTTTCACTCCCACAAAGTAAAATTATGGCCACAACATTAAATTGCTCAAGCTTTATTACCGATCCTCCATATCTTGTACCATATAACTTCGCAATAGGGGTCCAAAGTTGACTTTGTCCAATACTTTAGCCCCAACTACCTGCTAAATTAAACTAATGACATCAAATCCTCAGCTGTACTTTGTGTTTGTTGCAAATTACCAATGTTAGAAAGCTAACACGCTAAACTAAGATGGTGAACTTGGTAAATACCACACTGTCTTAATGTTAGATTGTTAGCATTCATTGTTAGCAACCACGGTGAGCGTGTTAGCATGCTGATGTTAGCATGTCGCTCATAACATACAACACAACTTTATTTGTATCTGGATTATTTTTATGTAACAGGGAATTCTTTTAGAAAATGACTACTGAAATTGAAAAAAGATGAGGGTCTTATCGACTGATGCAGACATTACATGTAACATTTCATGATAGCAGTCCATGAAAGTTGCATGGCTCTTACAAACAGGCTGGTAAAAGGTTTATGCTTGCAAATAAAACATTTGGGGTTTATGCTTGCAAATAAAACATTTGGGGAGTTGTTTCATAAAAAGGTTATAATAGAGATGGTGGGCATGAAGTGATTTTTTTGGGGGCGGCAGTGGCTCAGGTGGTTGAGCGGGTCGTCCAATAACTGGAAAGTTGGCGGTTCTGATTCCCACTCCCCCAGTCATCTGTCGTTGTGTCCTTGGGCAAGACACTTCACCCTCCTTGCCTCCAGTGTTGGCATCGCTGGTGTATGAATGTGGATATGAATGTTTGGTGGTGGTCGGAGAGGCCGTAGGCGCGGATTGGCTGCCACGTTTCCATCAGTCTGCCCCAGGGCAGCTGTGGCTACACATGTAGCTTACCATCACCAGGTATGAGTGAGGAGTGAATGAATAATGGATACAATGTAAAGTGCTTTGGGTGCCTTGAAAAGCGCTATATAAATCTAATCCATTATCATTATTATTATTTTCGATCTCTTCGTGGCTTTATGGGCTACAGACAACGTACAAACCTATTCTATGTAGTGAAGATGGACTATTTGTGGTAGAAGGTAATACATTTAAATGCCGTTCTTACAATACATAACATACGCAAAACCATTTACTTTTGTCACGGAAAAACTCAAAATTGATATGTTCTTTTAGCTGCCAGATACTCCACCATCTAGTTCACCGGCTGAATCTGCCAGGGCGCATGTGAGCAAAGCGACAGTTTCTCTGTAATGACTGATAGTCAGCAGGTTCACAAGCGTTACACACATTGACCCAGTGCCATGAAAATGGTTAAAGTTTAACTGGTATTTTTCCTAATACATATCATGTGTGTACAAAAAGAGGCACAGACCGTCTCTCCTCTCGACAAAAAAACACAGCTGTTCATTACAGCAGAATACCGTCTAATCACTTTTACACGCATACCTGGAAATAAACCTCTGTAAACACTCAACCTATTAAGCATATGAGCTTAGTATGACGGCAAATTGTTTTTATCAACCAAGTAAAATGTTTTGAAGTCCAGGTGGTCAAACAATAGTTGATCATTGATACCGTGTTGACCTGCCACATGTTCCAGAAAATGTTTTTAAATGAGCATTTCTTACCATACAGGCCACATACGGCAACTGGTTATTAGTGAGTAGTAGTTAGTATAAGTGACACATAAGAATAAAAATGACACATTTTATCTATTTAAAGCTTATACTTTGTGCCATATATGAGATGTTGTGGGTCTTTGATCATCATTACAGTAGTACATCATATTCATACATACATGCCTCACCTAAATGATACTTCCTGGATCCAAGGTATATAAACTACTCACCTAATATGGTGACTGTGACACATAGAACTTGCCAGCGATTACTTCACAGCGGGGGATTCCCCAAATCAATTTCCTTTATAAGGGAGCACCCTAATATGGTCGCCACACAGCTACACATTCACTATCTCCCCCTAATATAGAAAGGACAGGAACCTCCATGTTTGACTCAGGGACACACACCTTGTCAGCTGTGTTTGTAACATGTTCATAACATGACATGACATGTAAAGTAACAGCTTTTTAAGCGAATACAATAGATTTTTTTTCATATTTCTGTAGCTTATAATTAAAAAGACTTAAAAAACTTAAATCAAATGTTAGTTATCACACATACAGAGAAAGCCTATTAGCATATAAATATAAAACCCATTAATAAAAAAAAAAGACAAAGTTTCTAACAAGGGTTTTGATTTGTCTTTGATTCTGCAGACATCACATTTTGACCAAATGGTGGAAATAAATGGTTGAAAATGGCATGGAACAAGGCTGTAGCAGAAAAAAACTCATTTGTAAAAAGGAACAATGTTGTTTCTATTTTCAATAGCGAATAGTCTTGCTTTCAGTATTAATAAGCAGTGCTGTTAGCATTCCCAATCCTTCAAGAACAACAGACAAACCTATCCTAATAAGTACAGTATGTCCAAAACATGCTGCTAAATTCTGGCTGTCACCTTGTTTGTGCTCAGAGGCCAACCAAAAGCTGCAGAACGACTGTTTGCTCTCAAAGTTCAGACTAACATTTTATTTGACTTTTTCCAGACAGACATGCATGGAAGATACCAAGATGTCGGCCTCTGTCTCGACAGCCAAAATAAACTCCAAACAAGCCAGCCAAAAATACACTTCCTTCACAAACAGACACCCACGGTTCATGTTGCCATTTCTTGCATTAAAAAAATCCTATTTTAACAATATTGCAAATTCTGCATTTGTCTTACTTGACTTTGAACTGTGAGGTTTCACAGGGTTTTTGTGAAGCTGACCTTCCTATAAGATTGATAAAGATTGTGGTAGAGGTGACACAACAAATCCCTTTCACTGTGCTAAGCATAATGGACATGGTAAAACACAGCTGGCATCAAATGAACTAAAGCTGCAAATAAACCATTGCCAACATTGGTGTGAATCGTACAGCCAACATTTAACAAGGCCTCAAGAAGCACTCTGCTTTGTTACCACCTTACACCCAGTACCCTGAAAGTGGTTTAGCTGCCAAGTCTTGTAAAGTCTGCACAGACACAACAAACCTTTTCTCCTTGTTCGACCAAAGATCCCCCAATAAAGAACCTAGATGCGAGAGCAGGCTCAGTTACATAACTGAAGTAATGAGCACCCACACAGAGAGAATCACAGTTTAACTACCCTAATGTGTATTAGTGTCATTTGAGCAGTGGTTGTACAGTGGAAGCTTTGGGAAGTACGCAGAGGATATTGGCTGGACATCGTTAGTTTGCACGCTATCCAGGGAACACCAGGTTAGACTGATTATCTCTCAGGAAAAGAGGTTGTGGTGTTGCTCCAGGGACGGCAAAGTCTGTTGGTTGGTCGGTCAGTCAGTCCTTGAATGAACCTAATGTACTATATCTTATTTATTTCTATTTCCTTTACTGCCAAATACAAGTTGACCTTTTTGACTGAAATGTCTCAACTATTTACATGGATTTCCATGAAATTTGGTGCAGATGCCTATGGGAGCTCAGATTGTAGACTGTTAGCCTCAAATCAGGAATAAGTGTGCCATTTGTTTCATAATTTTGCAGCTACTGCCTAGAGGGTTCTAAGATAGGCAGATGTATATGTAGTTTTTTTTTAGTTTTTCATATTTAAACATTGAATGTAATTACTGGATTCAAATTGTATGTCAAGAAAAATAAAACCAAAGTGGTACAAAATGTTTCAGACAGCTGTATACTCTTGGTTCCACTACTTCTTCCATTCAGCTTTTCAAGAAATGAATGCAAATGTCATGTCCATTAATGATGCTAATCTAAGATGAATAGGCTGTGATAGGACTACTACAGCTTATATATGAACAGAGAATCGGATTGTACCAGGCCACATAAGTAAACAAGTGTGGGTCATTGACCCCAGCAGACACACTCTCGTGCCCTTTTTTGCCTTTCATACAGTCAGGCAGTAACGTGATTACATGAGAAATTGTGGCACATGATCCGGTCTGTCTAAATTGCATCTGTAATTATGAAATTAAGTGGCGTATGGATTTTATTCTACTGCCCAAATTGGAAAACCACATTTTCTGTGTACACTTGGGTCTCAAGTCACCTCCCTGTTTCTTTTTCTCTTCCACACATACAGGCGCCCACAGTAAATGCACAAAGAACCTCTGTATGAAATATCTGGTTCACATACTGTATACCAAAACGGACTGAGGTCAAATAACTCTGAGGGTAGCAACATTTTCCCCAATGTCTAAATCCATCATGTCATGCTTGTCATACATAAACACAGGGAATATTTACAGTCAGCAACAATTGGTCCATTCTTTTAAAAAATGTATGATTCCTTCCAAGCCCAGCAGTGTTACATAACACTGGTCCATGGAGAGCTTAGGGCATAGAAATTTTTACTGCCAAGCATACACAAACTGGTGTGTCCTACTAGGTAACAGCGTACTGCTTAGGGTACAATGATGAAGCAAAGAAATCTGCCTAGAAGGAATGTTGATTAGTAAGTTACTGCTTGATCTTGATCCTTTGAGTGCCACTTAAGTGGTAAGCTGATATAGGCCTGGTGAATTTTGGGCTATGAAAAAAAAACAGGTATAGGTTTGGAAACCTGTGGGCCTATAACTTGAGTAGTGCCATCTTGAAGTTCTGTACATGACGATGATAAAGTTCATTTAAGAGTATTTAGTGATACATCCTATTATAGAGGATAAAAATGCAAGCACAGGTTTTCTCTTCAGTGAGCTGCCAAGGACTTACCACAGCTGTAGGACTAATCACCTTTAATAATAGTCCTACATACAGTATAGGATCAGTAAATACCATCAGAAATACAGGTTTTACAGCCAGCATACTGTAATGTTAGCGTCAGTGTGCATGATTATATGGCCATGCTGTGAAATATGCAAACAGTAAAGTTCTGCAAATAAAAGGCACCTATTGTACTCTGTAAAAACAAGGCCACTGAGTAGTTATGTAACCTTTACAACTACAGAGTGCTCTATTACTGCCACTGTATTTTGTCATCTATTTTGCCTAATTGTCCACTATCACCACCCAGGCAAAGTTATCTCTGGTCTCCGAGGGTCGTCATCTGCTGAAATCAGCCCTCAGTCTTCAGGCTTCACACTGATGATCTCTGCCCTTCAAAATAAAAAGCCATTTCACGTGAAGGAGTAGTGACGGGGCGGGCTCACGGGGCGCCTCGGCCAATCAGCGCCTCTGTTTTGCGACCTCTCATTCGACGATAAACACTGGGAGCAGGAGCCGCAGGACGCTCAGTCAGGCACGGCACGTCAGCGTGAAAGAGGCCGGGCCCGGTCCATAATTACCGCAAGACTGGGATTACTCGCCGGCGCTGAAGACGCTCGCACTGCGGGGAAGCTGCCGACCCGCTTCACACGGAGGAGGCGCACACTTGCCGCCCCCACAGCGACCTTTACCACCGGAAACCCGTTAGCTTCGGCAGCTAACGCGAGTTAGCCCAGTTAGCCGTTACGTACCTAGCTGACCTCCACCACAACACGCCGAGCAGCCTCGATAAGTCGGGGTCGTTTACTCCCCCCCCCTTATCTTCACGTCCGCTCCCATTGCCCCCAACCTCCCCACTACCCTCAGTGTGGTGTTCCGCGGACGGGTCCCGAATATGATACATAATGAGTCAAAGAGACACCTTAGTTCATCTGTTTGCTGGAGGGTGAGTATTTTCATTAAGTCACATGCAGGAGCGGAGCCAGTTAGCTGCACGCTCGGGGTTAGCTGCTGTTAGCTGTTAGCCACACACGTTTGTGTATTTTTGATGGCTTGTTTTTAAAGGGGGATGGGATTTTTTTCAGTGTTTCTTTTAAATGCGAACATAAGAATCAGTTAGCATCAGTCTGCGTCCCGTTGTTTGCTAACCAGCCTCGTCCACGCCGCCGAGTTGAGCTCAATGTCACAAGTTGCAATGACATTTGAGTTTCATGAATGAGTGTCGTGTTGTCACTGCGACTTATACGATGTGAAGCTTCACGTTTATCTGTGTGCAGTCCGACAGTGAGTCCGTTTTGTCGGTGCATCAAAACAAACGCGGGCAGATCGCCACTAAAGGTCGCTCAGAAAAGACACACAGACAAACAGGCATGCTGGCATGTGACTGATGCAACATCTAAACCCAGCCACAGAGGAGTGCAGCCCTGTGCTTTCTACCAAAGTCATTGTAGGCGGTAAAGAAAGGATCGATTAATATAAATTAATGGCTGTCTATGTGAAGGCAAGTTTATGTGTACATTGATTCCACATTTGCTGCCGGACTGTCATCTGTAGGCTGTGTTAAACAGGTGAAACATACCTGTGCTTTTACAGATTCGTGGCTAAATACATTTTTTCAGGAGTCACTCCATGTGACTACTAGTCCGGTAGTGATTTGATGCTTGCTATGATAATTTCCTGTTAACTCTATAAGTGAGAACTGACTCACTGACATGCTTTTCCCTTCGAGCATTTCTTATTTGTTGTGATGTGTGGTGACAGAGGGACAGCTAAGAATGTATTTGGATTTATTCTTCCAGCAAAATTAACTATGCCTTAGGTTTTAAGAGTCTAAGCATGTTAAATCTAAAGATATTCCAGTGTTTTTATATGTCAAAGTTCAAATTCAGGGCCTAATTGAGATCAAATGTGACTCTTCACCCATGCGTGCTACTCCTAAGCAAATGTTTTGCTTTTTTGCACAGTAGCTGTCCGACGGCCTGCCAAAATCTATGTCGACTTTCTATTTCTGCTTCGGTGCCGATTGAAAATTAACCTCAACCAAAGATAACTGCCTTCGCTCCTGCTTTTGACATGTAGTCTGGCTGTGTCCTGCCCAATACAGTGTGCCCAGGTTTACTTTGTTTATGTGGTCTGTGTAGATATTGTTTTTGTGTTCTCATCGGTCTCCTGTGCGTTAGCTACATGAGCAGGTGACTTTCCTGAAATACCTGAGCTGGTCGTAAACTGACGCCCAAGATGTAGCACATTTGTACGCACCGCCGAGTTGTGCTTGTCTTGAGATAGCCGACTTATAAATGTGTAATAAACGCTGACTCGCAGCTGTCAAGGTGTGGATTTTTAGAAATGGGGACAGCAAAACGAGAAACATAACATCTCTGCTAACCTTTATTTTTCAGCTGAATTTTTCTAATGGATGACCCTACTCTCAAGCTTGCTTAAAAACCGGAAGTGTTTGCAGTTGTAATGAGAGTCATATTTAGTTCATTCTTATGTGAACATACATGCAGAAGTTTGGAATGTGGTGTGGCACTGAACAGAAGCCTGCTGCTGTTCCCAAATAAACACAAAGCATTCCTGGCAGAGTCTCTGTTCCCACACAGTGCTTTGTCTTGTGTACATGCCAAGGATTATTAAAATTCAACCAACCACCTCTCTTTTTCTATGTTATTTATGCAAGGAAATTACGCACACCTGCAGCCATCTTGACTGTTGCCAGCATCAACAGACGCTCGGTCTCAGTCTTGTTCAGTCAGTTGAGGATGGATATTGTTTGTTATCATGTCACCTCCACCTTCTGTCTCTGTCGTTCTGCCAGATGTGGGGGCACGGTAGGAGCCATATTGACTTGTCCGCTGGAAGTAGTGAAGACCCGACTGCAGTCTTCCTCCATCACCCTCTACGTATCTGAGGTTCAGCTCAGTACTGTGAACGGGGCCAGTGTGGCCCGCGTGTCTCCGCCAGGACCACTGCACTTTCTCAAGTGGGTATTCGAGAACATTTAACACTGTTAGACTGCCTGCTGGCTACTGTTAAGAAGTTATCAATGCTAGTATTCTTATAAATACTCCTCATCTGTTCAGGACTTAATTAGCAAAATCACTCATTTGTCACTCGTTCAACCTGCCCTCCCGCCTGACAGGTACCACTAGTTTGAGAATGAAGCCTGCAGTCTTTTGGCAGAAAGTCTACAAGATTTCACACAATTACTTATTAATTACTCAAGCAGGCTCCGTGTGATTTGCGTGCAATGACTGAAACATGGTGGTGAATGGGAGACTGCAATAGTTGAAAGGACTGTCTTTGTGCAAGTTTCTGCTTATTGCACTCTTTTAAACTTACTTTTAAAATTTCTCCATTTTTAGTCTCAAAGGCTGTATTTCACGAACAGTAACGAGAATAGTTGTTATTAACTTCTATCTCTCACTTCACCACAGTTAACGCTCTCCCCCGCTGCCTCCTTCCACCGCGTGGCCCTGTTCACACCTGGAATTAACATGCGTCTTGGGTGATCTGATCACACGTGGACAACTCTAAGTACAGGAGGTGAATGCACCCAAGATTGAGATTCGATCGCTCAGACCACATTCACTGGAGGTTAGGCGTACACACATATGGCCACATTCTTGTGCAGGCATATTTGTCCTGGGCCGTATCGAAGCAAAGCCTACTCTACTGATCTCCTCCTCATAAGCAGAAGTACGCAAGCTGGCTTTGTCCAAGGCGTCCAAATATTTGCAAAAAGCCTTCAGAGATATATTATGAGTACATCAAACATATTGGGAGATTTGGTTTGCCTGGAAGATGCAGAGGAATAGACCCAATCTGTATTATTTTCATTTTTCTTTTTTTAAATTCCAACAGACTAGGCACAGGAACTGCATTGCTGCACCCACCGGTAAGAACAACAATGCATTTGGTCTTTGCGGAAACGGAAATGGTTTAAGTGTTAATTTGCATACAGAGCAGGGAATTGAGATATAATCACAAGTGGTCATTGCATCACTCAAGACGCATGTCAATGGCAGTCTGAAAAAGGCCTGTGTGTGCTGGAGGAGCTCAGCACCCTGGGGCCAACAGAGAAAAGAGGCAGGACTCGGGACCATAAATTACACCAAGAACATATTTAATTATTCACTAATGTGACTCACTAGTTTATTCAAATACAGAGTACCAACCTAAACAATAACCCAATTTTTTAACTGGTTCCAGTTCAAAACAAGGTTTTCCTTCTTTCAACTAGTATATATCTTTCAATCAATATCACAGCATTGCCTAAACTTGCACCTCAGTCAGATTGATAGCTCATGGTCGTTATTTGAGTTTTAACCATGAGTGTAGCTGCTCTCCCAGAGACAGATTTGTGTGCAGAGCCATGGTCCCTGGTTCCTCGGCAGGCACCGCGTTGTTGCTGTGGTTGTTTGGACTGGCTGATGTCCCTCTGGCAAGGCCATCCACTCCCTGAAACCCAACTCCTCACCCTTTGGGAAAACTATCCACAGAGCAGACATCAGTTATCCAAGCAGGAAATTTGATTACAAATCCAACTATTATTACATATTTATCTTGTAAGATTGTCATACATTTTCTGATTCCTCAACAGTCCTTGTGTCTGTTTTGACAGGCTTTTTCATATTTTATGTCCAAGGACATGAGTCTGGTAGATTGCCAGTTGTGATGGTGGAGGAAATTAGATCCTCCCCATAAGGTCGATGATGGCTTGTTCCCCTCTAAAGAGGTCATGCCCTGGCTGCTCAGAGCCTCTGGATAAAGTGTGTTTGATGATACCACGCCACTTCTCATATTCAAGTTACATTTAAATGAAGTGTAAAATCTTTGTTCTCTAGGCTGGCAGCATAATCCTAACTAAATTAATTTGGCATATTTTCAGACTGCTGTTTAATACAATGCTGCAACCAAATACTACAAGACCCACTGACAGTTTTAGGTCTTTTCATGTAGTGGCATGGTCACTAGATCAAATACCCTCCAACAAACAAGGGTGGCAGACACTTACTGAGTTTTTCTCAAACCAAGAAGTAAGTAAACCAGTCAGCAGGTAGACTGAAGAACCTGCAGCGTGGACCAATCACATTACATGACTTTGTTGACATGCCACAGGCATTGGTGTGGTAGGCTGTATGAAAATTTCACATTGTTGATGTGGCCAGCCCCTGCATGCTGATACCATCCCAACCTGATGCAACACACCAGTATATAGACATGAAGGCAAGGAAGCAAGCACAGCAAGGAAGACGACAGCACATCTGCCCTGTGTTTGCCAGTTGTACACAAACCGCAATAAATGAGAACATGCATTACTGTTATTGTGTTGTGACGCTACGACAAATGTTTTGTGAACTAGGTCATGTGGTTTTGAAGATGTGTTTTAACTGGATAAACTGGACAACTCTTCCCTTTTACTGGCTAAAAGTTTGTAATCTATTGGTGTGTAAGGTGTGTGTGTCATATTTATTCAAAGTTTGGACATTGTGTCATTATTTTATCTAAGATAGTATTAAAATCTAAAGCCCAACTTGTGTTCCCTAGAGCCCATAGTGCTCAATACACTCACAATACAGAAGTGTTGAAGGGGGCAAATGACTGACTGACAATTTTTCTATTCTTAGATCCCCACTAGTTTTTTCAGAGTAGTACGTATGTAGGCTAAAGGTCCCGCAGAGGCTCGAAGGACAGTCTTTAAAGTCTATGGGATTATCCTGCTGGGAGAATGAATTTGTTCATTAGTTCTTATTATATTTTAACATCACTTACACAGAGGTTAGGCAAACTTTGGCTTTATGGTGGTGCCACACGTATATATTTTTGTGTGTTTGTGTGTTTCATATCCAGGTTAATATTAGAGAAAGAAGGACCTCGCTCTCTCTTCAGGGGTTTGGGGCCAAACTTGGTGGGTGTGGCACCTTCGAGGTAAGCTGTCTCCTGTCACATATAGTATACTCGACACCAAGCAATGTGCATCTCCTCTGTCTGTGTCTGTGTGTGTGTGTCTATATATATCTATATATCTCTGTTCCTGTTCCTATTCATCTCTGTTCCTGTACATATTTGCTCATATCCATACTTGATAACTTGATAACTTAACCCTAACCCACACATTTACTGCCCTGCCCTTAACTGTACATAACTGCACATAACTACTCTTACCTGTACATACTGTCCATACTATATATATACTATATATAATGCACTTGCTGCTTCTTTGCACTTCTGATTAGATGCTAAACTGCATTTCGTTACTCTGTATTTATACATGTGTAATGACAATAAAGTTGAATCTATCTGTCTATCTGTCTATCTGTCTATCTATCTGTCTATCTGTGTGTGTGTATTTATGTAAATGTGTGTATATGTGTGTATGTGTATATATGTAACTATATGTGTGTATATATACACACACACACACACACACACACACACACACACACACACACACACACACAGAGTAACAGCGCTGTCTTCAAGTGAAGAGATTCTTAGTTAACTGTACCATTGCCAGGGTAACCATTTTAATGCCCAGTGCACCACATGATGTGCCAGGCAGTCAACGGTCTTTAAATGTTCACAGTTAAGGACGTACTGTTAGACTAAACAAATCTTGTCTTAGCGGTTTCAAACCTTGCTTTAATATCAACTGCTCTCACTCAGTGGCAGCTGATTCAGTCACTTCAGATGTGCGCACACGTCTGCTCAGTACTATTTCCAGGTGAGTCGTAGGCAGTTTTACAGTGAGAAATGGCGGTATTATGCAAGCACAACAGGGCCTCTTAGGAGGTTACTTAGTGACAAAGAAGCATTACGGATACATGGTCATTTAGGTGTCATTTGTCTTCATTGCTGCCTCAGCTGAAACATGGCAACGGCAGCAGCATTTGGAAAACACTGTTTGGTGTATGTCTAGTGACTGCAGTTAGGAAATAACACATAACAGGCATAGTCATTAATTACCTCAGAGGGAATGATAGCAGAGTGGGGGCTAACAGCAGTGGTCAGTGGTTAATGCTGCAGCAGGAAGACACCAGTGCTAAGCATATGGAGAGTGTTTTGTTAGCCCCTTACGTGAATGAATGGTGACGCAGCGGGGGTCAAGGCAACACGGTCTCCGGAGCTGTGACGCAGACTTAAAGACGAATGAGTGCACAAGCGCTCTCTTGTACTTTGACTGATGAGCATTAAGCATCATTAAGTCTGACTAAGCACGTTTCACAAATGATTGCACATATTTGCCAGGCTGCACACTTTGCTTTTAGAAGGAACACACTTGTATTTAGGCACAGGTATGAACATAATCATTATTACCTTTTTAATTAGTGAAAACAGGATAGTTTGTTCAAACAAACAAAGACGTGCCTTTTCTACTGAATAGTCTCTTTGTCTAGCAAGGCTGATTTGCTGAGACTGTTCTGCTCTCGGCTTTACACTTAATGAATTTTTAAAGCTCATTAAGCTGAACCTGACATGGGGACAGTTTTACTTGTTATTGTAGTGTAATTAATAAGCTACATCACTTCTGGAGGCACATAGTTGGCTGGGACTAATTATCGTAGCACTTAAAAGATAAAAACATGGCATACAGAAACTGCTCTGCCTTGCACTGGTGTAACACATACTGACCTTTTTGTCCTTCTTTACTTCCAAAAGAGCAATCTACTTTGCTGCTTACTCCACTGCCAAAGAGAAACTGAACGGCGTGTTGGAACCCGACTCCACGCAGGTACACATGGTGTCGGCTGGAATGGCAGGTAACTTTATATCCAAGGTGACAGGTTGACTTTCATGGCCATGCAAGGCTTTTTAATGTTCTGTAACCGTGTGAAAACATCACATCTAGCACAACTGAAGAAATGCCGAGTAATGGCCTGGGTTAGGCTCAGACTGGGAGGCTAAGGCGTAATGTTTATGCAAGACAGCTTTTGCTATTATAGTAATCTCTTTGTAGAAAGCCAGCAGCGGTAGAACTAGTTTGGGTTTCATAAGATTCAAAGGACTTGTCTTTTTGAAGTAGGACATTCTTTGACAAGCTCCACAACCCCCCTCTGTGCGGACCCCGTGTCTTCAAAAACAAGCTCATCCTGTTTCTGTCACCTTTCGCCCAGATAAACTGCTCTGCAATGTTAAAGCAGCTTAATTAAAAAAGGCAACATGTTAAAGGCCACATTTAAACACTGCATCAGTATTCTCTGATGCTTTGTGTGTCAAGGGTTATCTGCTCTTATGTCAGCCTGATACAGCTGGGAATGCCGAACACTACAATCTGGGTCAGTTACACAGCCTGTGTGTGTATATATGTGTGTGTGTGTGTGTGTGTGTGTGTGTATATATGGGTGAGATAGAGAGCGTGTGTGTGGATGCGGGAATGGGTGAATCTGGCAGGGTCGTGGTGGCGCCACATTTAGCACACCATGACTCGGGCCTTTCAGCAGCCCATTCAAGGTCAGGATTCGTCAACGCGTAACTCTTCAGCGGCAATCCGCATTTTCTGCAAAGCGAGATGTGACGTGAGTTGAACTGACAGGTGATGAGGTGGAGTCAGCGAGCGCCGATTAATCTCGCCCGTCTGCGGCGTGATACATGATACCTGCAGCAGGCTGGCTTCTGCCTTGGATGACAATGGATGTACCAACGCTGTAGATACCCAACTCCCAAAGCCTCGGTCAGGCTGTAATGTGCACACATGTCAAGGCGTCAAAACATGGTGTCATTTGTGTGTTTAAATGTCACCTTTAGCTGTGCTACATAGCAGTTAACTTTTATGTCAAGGGAGTGAAATAACAACACCTGAGCTGTCTCTTCCTCCTTTCTGCTGTCTCGGTGCGGAGATGCTCATTTCACATGGTGGTTGTAAATCCTGTGGGATAATGGGGAGGGCAATGGGGAAGTAAAATGGTTGCATGCCGGTCACTTTGTTACACACAAAGCCGCCTGTGTCTGTTTTAGGCTTTAACCCTACCGTAGCTCTCCTCTCGCAAGGGCATGAGACCCCCGCACCGCCAGGGGTCTCTAGCTGCATCTGTGAGGAGTTACTTGGGTCTGCGTGAGTACTCACCACAGATCTGTGCTTTCTTTTTATATCTGGTTCTTCTCCCTCTCTCTCTGCCTGTCCTCTATTCCAATACCATCTAGGTCATTGCATAAGAAGCAGGGTTTTCTTTTCTTCTTTTTCTTTTTTTTTTTTTTTTGCAGCTGTTTGAACAACATTAAATTTTTATGGAACTCCGTTACAACCCTACTAGCACACATATGATAGTCTATAAAAGGGCTTGCTTTCTCTCTCTAAGCTGCCTTTGTGACTTTTATGCTTCATTCTTATCAAGAGAACATTTTCACATTGTTTTAACTTTGCCAACATGAATCCAGAGTTAGTTTGTAGTCAGTTTATTGTACCACCGGCAGTTTGACACTTGACCTTACATTACATAAAATGTAATCCTGTTTTTTTTTTCCACAGGTTTTACAGCCATCACAGCCACCAATCCTATATGGCTCATAAAGACACGTCTGCAACTGGATGCTAGGTAAATATGACAACAGAGTGTGAGCTTTGTTTCTATCACATAACAATCCTTCACATGAGATTTTTCAAATGCTCACAGGTTTCTGTTTTGCCTGTGTTTGGTCACTTTGTCCCTTTGGGTAAAACTGATAGCTCTGATGCTGATCTTTCATTACTTACATCTGCTCCCTACTCTGGTCATCTGATCAATGAACTGATTGTAAATTATCACAAATGGGCAAAGTTAGTCCTTTAAGTTTTGAAAAATTCATGTCTTTCTGTTTTTCAGGAATCGAGGCGAGCGAAGGATGAGTGCGTTTGAGTGTGTGCGGCGGGTTTATCAGACAGATGGCCTGCGAGGCTTCTACAGAGGTATGTCGGCCTCCTACGCCGGCATCTCAGAGACTGTGATCCACTTTGTGATCTATGAAAACATCAAACGGCGCCTCTTGGAGGCCAAGGCACCGCAGAACATGGACGAGGAAGAGGAGACGTCCAAAGACGCTTCGGACTTTGTGGGGATGATGCTTGCTGCTGCCACCTCCAAGACCTGTGCCACATCTATCGCTTATCCTCATGGTAAGAGTTTGTGATTAACGATTTGCTAATATTAGCTGATTGAGCAGTTCTCCTTCTTTAAAGCGGCAGTCAGTATATTTAGAATAGTCTCTTAATCTTACCATCTGAAAAGTGCTCTTAATTTGAAAATTTAAGCGCGTATACATTCCAGCTCCCTCTCTCTACAGTGTGCTTTTCACAGATTATCTATCTCATGTATTACTGACAGGACACAGTGACAGCAAAGTCTAACACAGTCTAAGCAAATATGACTAAAACTTATAGTTAAATAAGTTACCTACTTCTGCGTTAACGTTGTCCTTTCTTCTTTACTTCACAGAGGTGATACGCACCAGGCTACGCGAGGAGGGCACCAAGTATAACTCCTTCTTCCAGACTCTAAGAACAGTGCCCAAAGAGGAGGGCTACCGCGCCCTGTACCGCGGCCTCACCACCCACCTGGTACGACAGATCCCCAACACCGCCATCATGATGTGCACCTACGAGCTGGTGGTTTACCTCCTGAACGGTTAAAGTCTTCGCCCCGCAAGAGACAGTACATGTAACCCTGCCCCTGTTGGATGGAGAGAAAAAAAAGAAGAATGAGAGCAACTGCACACCAGCTAGCAAAACTACCTTCTCGCCAGAAGAGGACAAGAGACGGCATGATGACCTTTGTCACAGAGATGCGGGCGCTTGTTAAAAATAAGTTGGGGGGGTTTGTTTTGCAACCAAAGGGTCTGACACAAGGAGGAGGATCAAAAAGTTCCTCGCGATGGTTTGGGGATTTGGGTTTAGCAGTGACAAAGAAGCGGTTGTCCTATTTTCATTTTAATTCTACCCCTTTTCTCCCTTTGGTCGTATATGTTGCTTCTGGAGGCTCAGAGCGCTGAAGAAAGAACCTGAGTTACAGTATATTCTGCCTCTAACAATACTAATAATGAAAGAGAAATACAGTAATTCCAATCCTTACTGCTTAGTGGATAAAACACCCTCTCCAGCTGTTTTATTAGTAGCATGCAGTATTCCCTGCATCCCTCAGAGGGCCACTACAGGACCAGAATGCTGAAGTGAGAGAGGGTGAGCTGTCCAGCGGGGGTTCTTGAGGTAGTGAGAACAAGAAGAAATTAGTGCTTGAGGCTTGTTGAGGCAGGATAAACAGGGGGGGGGGGGGGTTGAGAGATGTGCCTTGTGTGAAATGGATGTAGACTTTAGATGCACAATGGCTGCATGAGGAGGGGTGGAGCTCCGGTTGACCTGTCATATCAAAGGGTGTAGAAATGTAGACTCAGAGACTGGTACTGTGTGATCTCAGGTGGCTTTAGTGAACCTTTTGCAGAAGGCGAACGTAGACACACAATACCGGTCGCCTCGTAATGCAGGAACTTAACATGCATTTACAGCTCTTTACACTAAATACATACATGACTGATACCTGCTACCTTATTACAGGTGAATCTACATAAAGACACGGACCTCTGAAGCCCTGCGTGTTTGTGTAAACCATGTGCGGAAGAAGAGCTGTCACTAAGGTTAGACGGAGGGTGAAAAGTCCCCGAAACTAAACCAGGATATAATCCACCATTCTAACTACTGGAATGTAAATAAACAAAAGGAATAACTTTACTAAAGTTAAAGAAGTAAAACACTGACCCACGTTGTGAATGAAAATTAAATATTAACAAAGTTTAACAAATTGTAATATTGATAGATAAATGAAATGCACACTTTCTTCCTGGGCTTTGCCTGTTAATTTGTTATCTTTCCTCAAACAACGGCAGTGTTGTTTTAGCACTTTCCAACGTCTTTCTCTAGAATCCTCAATTCATTTAGTGTTTTCCCCTCAGTTGGAGATTCCAGGCTAGATTTTACAGGCGAGGACAATCCTCCCGGGGTTACTCTGGAAACTTGTTGCACAGTTTAGCCAGGAAGGGGCCAGGAATATGCTCTTCAGAAGCGCACATTAATTGAATGCAGACCAGAATGGAAAATGAAAACATTTTCAAAAAAAAAAAAAGATAAAAACAAAACTTTTTTGTTGATTTACTCCCCTTGTTTAGTTGTTATTTAAGGAACAAACAAACAAAGTAACTGCATTTCAACCAGCTTAAAAAAATGAACGTTTTTTTCTTTGTTTTGTCAGTGTTTTATGTACTCTTGCATGTCCTTGTCATGGCATTGGAAAGGTACTTGCTCTCTGCTTCGGATGTGTCCATTTCTGGTTTCTTTAGCAGTTTTATGTCAAACTGTAGAAAAGACAAAAACAAGCGTTTTTCTGTCACCTCATTCATAGTAACAGTAGATGCCATTTTCCTTCTGTAGTCACGTGACAAAAGAACATGGCCTGTTGGTAACTTTGTGCATTTTCACAACAAACTTACAGCGCACAGCTCAATCCACACCGCTAACACAAACCATCAACTCACTGTTATCCTCCGGTGTATTTTGACTCACGCTGATAGTGTATCCAGACACTTCACTGCTTGAGAGTTTCAGAGTGCCGTTGCGCAGCATTGAGCGTGCCCAGCTCCCCGGAGAACGGAAGGGAAGGGGAGGGCAAGCGGGGCTCAACTATGCTACTGTACTTGAAACGGCTTCAGTGTGTTGGCCCCAACGAACGGCCCCAACGAACAGCCCCAGATGTTTTTCTCCGCTGGAGTAATTGATCCTTAATGTGAACACTTTTCCGATTTACAGTCACGTGAAGGATGCATTAGATTAGCCTCAGTGTACAAATCCTATGAGAGGTGTGTTTATGTTGACACGCAGTACCATCAACACACGCTGTTTAATGTGACCTCTGTTGCTGCTAGTTGTGATTGGACGTTTGTCAGTCATGGTGCTGGACAGATAGACAGTCTATGCAGATAGTGTGGGTTGATTGTGCTCATCTGATTTTAAGGGTCACTTCACCCAAATAAAAGGTATTTGGGTGAACTAACCCTTTAACTGTACGGTTTTTTGCATCTCTGTCATTGTATCATGATGCATTGTTCCCTGCATACCGTCGGTTATTCTTTTGCACCCACACGTTTGCATTGTGTGACTGTTTGTGTGTGTATGTGTTTTGCGTGTGCTTGCTTAAATGACAGTAGCCTGTCATTCAGCCGTGTCCTGTGTGTGTGTGTGTGTAAAAATGTGTGCGTGTGTGTACGAGACCACAGGAGTATGTATGCACTCAGAAAATAGCTGCGAACAGTGTTGTTTTTATCTTTTTAAAGAAATTGTTGCCTTTTCCTGACGCCCTTTTGTTTTTCTCCGTCATCATCGATGAGCCGCCTGTGAGTGTGGCTCGGTCTATGCATTCTCTCATAACATGTTTTTGTAAAAGAAAAAGTCAATAAAATGGAAAGAGTGCAAGTGTATTTAAGTGTCCAGAGAACTTATTTACAATACGATGCGATACCTTGTGGTTGTAATACAATTTTTCCTATTTGCTTCCTCGAATGGAAAAGAAACTCTCAAAACAGAAAAAACTCATTGATACATAATTTTCTCACATATGCATTTCTTTAACTGTGTGTAACTCGGATGTAATTATCAGCATGTCCTTTTAAATGCGAAACATTAAAGCCAACTGTCAATGTTTCAAACATATTTTTCATGATTTTCAGTAATCTGGTAGTGTCCTGTAAAGAACTGCTGCCAGGTGAGTCTTAAAAAGCCTTAAGAAGCTGTGAGAATCAACTAAAACACTAAAGTTACTGGACGGAAAACCAAAGCAATGAGTTGAAAGACGATGTACAAAGCTCCATAGAACAGCTGCGGAGCTGAGGAGTAAACTTCGTCACTGTTGACGATAAAGTGACGCCTTCAACATACGAGTTGTCATGCGATCGATTGATATGGTAATTCTGATTGAGGCTGCCTTAATTTAAGCTGCCTAACATGGAGCAGCAGACATCAAAGACGCAGACCAGCCTGATCACACGGAGGGAAGATGTAAAAGTATGTGCTGTTTGTGAAGTGCTCGGTCGGAGGGAGAAGCCTCACAAGATGACGTGAAGCAGGGGGGCTGGGTGGAGGGTGGGTGGTATGCCACAAGACTTATCAGATGAAAAAGGCTGTGTGAAAGCCTAACGAGGTACCGGAGGGGATTTTCTTTTGTCAGTTCTAGTTCCTAATAGTTCCTAATTTACATGAATTAGTTTTATTGAGGCTTTTGTTCTCACTTTCATTTCTGTATTTTTGTAAGCTTCTGCGAACTGAGGGCAAACCAGAATGGTGAACATTTACAGGGAAAAGGGAATAAAAGGTGAAAATAGTGTTTACATGACACAATCTTATTCAGGAGAGGACATCTGACTTTATAATTGGGTCCCTGCCTGTAAGCCTCAGTGACAAATGACAAAAAAACATTTCCTCACACGGTTATGCTGATGGATTTATTACTCTTACTGTCTCTTTTGGCACATGAATTGATATGAATTGGTATGTATACGAGAAAGTGACTGCTTTTTGCATGACACAGGACCTGGGAGTTCATAGAGTCATTTCCGTGGCTCAGATAATGTTGAGAAAACTGTGGACTTGGAACAACACATTTGATGAGCAGCAGCTATAAAGAAGTAGATTTCCAGCCACCAGGTGGTAGCGTTGACTTGCTTGGCTCCTGCCTGTGACTTCCTCTAGCACACCATCAGCTCAATGGAGCAGATACTGAGAGACGACAGCCTGCTGCTTCCTGATTCCTCAGTCCAGTAGATGGGAAAGTGAAAAAAAAGACCCACCACCAAATGTTTAACTGTGTCCAGCGCCACACGTGCAGTCATGACAGGAAATGAGGCAGAAAGCTGCGCGTAAATTCTGCCAACTACAGCCGATCCCGAACTGATTGCAAAATAAAAACTTGAATGACAAAAAAAGATGCCACATGAATGATGGCATAGCCTCAGCTGAAAAACACACTTACCTAATTCACAGCTCATTTCCTGGCCCGAACAACAGCATCAAATCATCACATTAGCTCTGGCAGGACCAGCCTGAGTCAGACACTGCACGCATTTATTTTGTGTTAGACTGAAAAGGGATGAAGTGTGTTCCCAAAACATGCGCAGCAATCTGCCAGCAACGCCAGAGTTCTTGGAATAATGAAAGTGCCTTGGGGCGTCGGTTGGGCCTCACTTTTAAATTGAGCATCGGGGACACACTGTGAATCAGCAGCAAAAACCCTGATGGAGCCAGCAGAGTGTTATGACTGGCACCTTGTTTACCTCTGAACTGGAGTGGAAGGAAAGGGGGGCAGAGCAAGAGACAGACAAATGCTGTTTACCATTTCCACCATCTCTGACAGGCTTTTTGGCTCCATGCTGAGGTGTTTTCTGTTGTCTGTCTTAATCCAGAAAGGTCTGGGCAATAATCTGCATTTGGGTTGTGTGTAAAGATTAAAGTAGTTTTTTTTCCCCTTTACCTGTATGTCAAGCTTTTCATCTTCTTGCTCTGGCCTCTTTTCTGTAGCCTATTGCTTTGGCACATGCTTTCCAATTTCCACTTCCACTGAAGTGATTTCTCATTTCCTGAACAGTGAGGCGGCATGCATCTGTCTTTAAAGAGGCACTCCAGCTATTAAGCATTCTACTTTCATGGAGCCTCACAGGAGACAGATTGAAAAAAAAAAGAGGGAGAATGGTCAGCAGCCGAGATATCCTGACTTTTAGTCCCTGTTGAGACCCAGGCTCCAAAAACACTGCTACATTTGCCATGATGCAAATGAGTCCCATCTTCCTGGTAAATATCCACATCTTTCAAAGTTCACATCAAAGTTCATAACACAGCCAAGTTCAAGGTAATGCAGATAACATCATCAGGACTATTTTTTTATGCTTTAAGGAAATGATTTTCCAACTTTTAATCATGTTTTTTAATCCTCACCTCAACTCTGAGATATGTATGCATGCATTTATCAGATCAACACTTAAGCTCGGGGGTTTAAGCCAGCAGAGTGGTGTCATGGGTCAGTGTGTGTTTGGCTGTCAGGTGGCAAAAAGCTTTTCTTTTTTTAAGTCATGAAATCAAATCTTTGATTTCCACATTTCCACAATAATAACTTCACATTACAAAAACTTAAGGCAGTGCCGTTCCACTGTGACTTTGTAACTTAAGCTACAAACACCAGCTGCTGAGGCCACACGTGAGAATTAAGGAATCATTGATGCTAAAAGCTGATTTATCACACAAGTGGAGACGTCATAAAATCAGTGAACTGACACAGTATTATCAGTTACAGTCAAATGATAGCCAACATTAGCCAATAAAATATAGCGGTCATACCAAACACCCCTGACTGCACTGAATTGAGTAAGGTTTCCACTTGATTTTGACTCATCTCTAAAGGGAAAATAGTGTCATTAATCCCCTTAAAAGTTACATAGTCTTACTTTAAAAATCTCCCTTCAGAGCCTCAGAAGACACAGCGTTAGACAGATTTTTGTGAATAAAGTCTGTGGATCAGCCCTCTGAGCCCGGTTCATTTTAACACCAATGCTTTCATGTAGACTTAGAAAATGTATCTTTGTCCGTATCTATCATTTATCTCAATGGGATCTTTCAATTATGATTCTATCCAGGCTACAATGGGAACCACAAAGCAGAGAATCCCCTTCATCCATTTTCTGTATGAACTCTATATCCTTCCACACCCTCAGAGACTCTGTATGTCCGCATTGTCTCTTGCACTGCCTCGTTCCAACCCCCACCAGTAATTGGAGGCTCTCAGCAATGTCTGGAGACAGTTTCCTACAGGTGAGTCACTGGCCGGCTGAAAACAAGAACTTCAGACTGAGCTGGAGCAGTCGGTGCGGTTCACGGCCGTCTGTCTGCTGTGGATACAGTCGAGGTTGAGATACGGCGTAGCTTGGGTTCGTGAGCATCCAGACTCAGACAAACAATCCTCGCTCCTCTGACTTCAGATATCTGCCGCAGCCCACACTGTCAAAGTGGAAAACTGCAGCACATGGCAGACGTGCACAAAGCATCATGCACAGCACATTGTGTGCCTGGAATAAAAAAGAAAATGCATTTGATCTCCCGCCCGCTACAAATGGGCCCAGTAAGAGTCTCCAGCCAGGCTTGTGCTGTATTTATGTCATAATTATGAGCAGCTTAGTGGGGGGTGGGGGGGGACTCCTGTCATCTTCCTAGTTGTAACTGCTGGCAGATACGTATAACAATAATAACACTACCACAG
This sequence comes from Scortum barcoo, assembly GCA_023238725.1. Lineage (NCBI taxonomy): Eukaryota > Metazoa > Chordata > Actinopteri > Centrarchiformes > Terapontidae > Scortum > Scortum barcoo. The sequence continues at coordinate 23,091,733 of CM041552.1, forward strand.
TTTATTCAGTTATTTTAAAAGGATATACTGTTTATGCCTCGTCTTGCTGACAAACCACCACAAACACATAACGCGGCACAACAAGCTCATTTGAGTTATTTATCTGGTGTGGCTGCAAGACTAGCATTTGGGCTAACCTCGAACAATCAAACGTCAGAATAACTGGTGGTTTTCTCGTTCTTCTAGTCCATGAATCATGCAGACACGGCAGTGCTTTGAGCTTAATGTCAGCATGCTAACAGAGACAATGCTGAGAAATGGTTTACTTTCAGGTCTACGATTTGCTAAGCACAAAACACTACGGATAAGAAAAATGTTTATTTTAGTCATAAAGATAACTTTGCTGCTGGATGATTCATACAATTCACCTTGCGGGGGGCATAAATGTTTGGACTTAATGTCATGATAATCCTTCAAAACTTTATTGAGACGTTTTACTCCAAATCTAAAGATGTCGGTCATGGTCTGGGAATCCAGAGTGTTTGTCCAAAATAAGTAAAATCTTGCGACCTACTGTGGTGGTAGGGAAAAAGTCAAAGTCTGCAGGATTCATCCTCTGAGCACCATAAATATCTGCACAAAACAATACACCCAAATACTTCATTTCAGTCTGCAACAAGATTTTAATATAAGAAGATAAACTGTACACTATATATGCATAGTGCAACAGTCAGACAGAGAAAGTCTGAAAAGTTGTAGGTCAGTCTGGTAACTTTGGGCTAAATTTAAAATGCATCCACAGAAGACATGAGCACGCTTAACTCTGGCTTTGTCTTGAACCCTCTGCTCGCTGCGGTCGGCTGTGAGAAGCACACTGGCTCGGGTGAACTCAGGGACATATCTCTGCGGTGCACACACACACTCGCATACACAAATCACCTACACATGGGAGGCAAAGTGACGGGAAGTTTAGCCTAGTCAAGACAAAGTACTTCCCTTTATTTTCTAACAGGCAGAAATCCTCATGGTGATTCAGTGACATTGTTTGACTGTCAGTGCGCCATCCAATTATGACCGGCTCCACAACCGGTCTGGGGGGGGAGAGGGAGCGACCCACAGGATGAAGTCGTGCCATGTGAGGATTGGAGAGAGGCAGACAGCCAGAGATGTGGAAGGACAAAGAGATAGGGGGGGAGTGGGGGTAGAAGTGAGGCATAATGAAAGGCAGAGGGTGAAAACATCTGATGCAAAGTGTCTGTCGGAGGACTTGGGGAGGACTCTGAGCAGGCTGGTGAGAACAGCCGCGGCAGCTTTCTCTGATATGAGCGCTGAAAAGCAGGCAGACGGGCGAACACACACACACACACATCCTCTGACTTGCACTCTCACAGCCTCGTGCACAGACAGTAGATATGCACAAAGCTTGCTCTTCTCTTACACAACTTACACAACCCAATCCAATGCTCTTCTCTTACACAACACAGCAACCCATGCACGCACGCACACACACACACACAGCATGGGAGCTCTGAGTCATGCTCAGATGAAACTGTCTCTGGTTCACCAATATCAACTTTCTGACTTTATGAGTAACAGACATTTTACTGTCTGTAGTGACAAGTAGTTGGATAGAAAGATACGTAGACAGACAGACAGATAGACAGATAGACAGATAGATAGACAGATAGATAGATAGATAGATAGATAGATAGATAGATAGATAGATAGATAGAATTATCTTAGTTACACATAAAGATAACATAAAATCCACCTTCCAGCACCTCTAAAGCTCACTAATTAACACACTGCATCTTGTTTGATTTATAATGCAAACTTCAGGTGCAGCTGAGGCGTAACTTGCTGTGTGTGGACTCAGCCGGGAGCAGTAACTTCCTGTCCAACACGTAACACCCAATAAAACTACAGCTTGTGGCTTTTACCGTCTCTTGGCCCCAGCATCATACTTAATGGACAGACAGTGAGAGCGGTATTGATCTGGTCATCTAACTTTCTGTGACAAAAGTGGATAAGCATATTTATCAAAGTGTTTAACTATTCCCTTCATAACTCGCCGCAGAGGAGTGAAGAAAACCAACCGCGTTTTACACTGACAGGAAAGCCGTGTCTGTTGAGTGAAGCTCATCAGCTGCAGTCCTCTGCTTCTCTTTGGGTTTGATTTGAGGCCAGCTGCTCCGGGAGCCCGTGGTCTAGTTTTCACAATGAGCCTAATTTCATCCAGGCCTTTATTACTGACTGAGCCTGCTTGCTTGTATTTAAATCTATTGTTGATGTTGTTATAGTTAAATGTATGGTAATTGGATGGGGACAAAGGCGAGGGAATTAATACTGAGAACCTTAAAATAACAATATTGCACCACTGTTGACATTATTCTGCTTGTAGGGGCACGGTGGTTATGGTGAAACTTCCGATCACTAACCACTCTGAGGTGTTACCCTCACAGTTGCGAGCTGTTTTAGATGCCTTGTGGTAAGTGGCATTAGATGTGAGAAATAAGCTCATGAACTCATCAGCGTGGTTTTTTCAATTCGGCTGCTCCCACTTCATATTTAAAGGCGCTCTTCCTTTTAACATGATTTATATTCAAAAGTGAAGCTAAAATGAAGTATGCACTTTAGATAAGGGCATGGGAATGTAAAAACAGGCCACCTGCAATGATCACATCAACATATGCTTTTAGTTATATATTTTATACACTTTTTACAGCTACAGCGTGAAAAATGGAGTCTAGAGAAGGAAATGAATGCACTTGTTAACCACGTTTGATCTACACCCAGTGCTTCCAGTAAATGAAGTACAACACCAGCAGACAAATCGTGATTACGATCTGAATAAAACTATGCGAGGCATGAAGCGGCCTCCACCCTGCGTCAAGTGGCTCAAAATCCGAAACTTAACCGGAAGTTGGGTGACGAGTCGTACAAAAATAAAAGCGCGAAGTCAGCCACGTTTAGGGGGAAAATAACTCCCAACAACACAGAAACACGCGAAAACACTCAAGAGCTCGAATGAACCGCGACGCAAAGCCACATTTATATTTTATTTATAATACAAAAGTAGTTTTACGGAAGTGTTTTTTTCAAACGATGTCGTGATCGGAAGCAGGACGCGTTGTCATGGCAGCCAGCTTGACAACAGTCACCTTTCCTTGATCCCGAGGCTGCAGCCAATCAGCGGCAGTCAGGGACACATGAACGGCGATAACATCCACGAACAGGCTGCGCGAACAAAGAGCCGCCCGTCGCCTGAGAGAGGAAAAGAGAAAAGGAAAAAAAGACAGCACCTCCTCTCACTTCGTCAACACGGACGAACACGGGCTCGGTGGCAGCTTTCGCTCCACTTCCAACACTTCCCTGCCACAAGTCCGACTTGTTTGTTGTTGGTGTTATTATTTTTTTGGCTGAGGAAAGAGGAAACTTGGCCGTCGTGAGAGGTTTGGTCGCGTCGCCTTTCTCGAAACCTGCGCGCCGCTGCTCGAAAGGTGCCGAGAGGTGAGTTTTATTTTTATTTAGTCTCTTTTAACACCATCATACAGCCTCGAAAACAACAGTTTTGACATCGTGACCGGTGTTGCGAGAGGCACAAAACTCAAACTGTCTCAAACTTTCGCCCCTTGTGTTGTCCGAGGCGGCGAATAACCCTGCCAGGACAGACCTCTCTCCAAACTCCATTAATTATTGCGTTAATTTAGCGCCTAATTGCTCTCTGACAGACAGACACACCGAGAAGAGCCAAACCTCACACGTTTTCTGACTATTTGGTGTTCGCACACAATTACGGCGTGAGACTGCTCAAACAAGTCGCTCGTTTTATTTACGTAAAACTATAATTAATACGTTTAGTCTCGCTGCGAGTGGCGCCGCAGCATCAGTCAATTAGAAATGTGATGATGTGTTGAGCCTTTTATACTCTGACATAAATAGCTCGTTAGGAAGTCATTCAAGCGCCGAAACATGCAGGATTGACTGGCTGACACATGAGATGTGTTTGTGATGTACGCATGTAGTCCACCCACCAATCTGGCTGGATTTGAATGTAGATGTTTTTCTTTTTCTTTCTTTTCTTTTCTTTGCTTCCCTGTTGTTTTTGTTTTCCTCCATTCAGCAGTCCGAGGTTCACATGAGGCAATGCCTGCTGTTGTAACCCATTCAGCTGCCTTCAGAGGAGCACTTAAACCGATTCACAGTTTTCTCTGGTTTTCATTTCTCCTTCATATATGTTTTTTTTTTAAAAAAGAAAAGAAAATGAAAGTCTTGCCACACGCACACACACTGCTGCCAGAATGTTAACTTGCTTGTATTTTTATTGTGAGGTTTCAGATGAATCAAGAGCAGACTGTTTTTCTTTCTTTCTTTCTTTCTTTCTTTCTATGGCTCATATTATTCCAGGTGCACACACAAGGCAGCCTCGTTCCCACAAGCAGGAGAAAGTGGACTATTTGACTTCATTCAGTGCCCATTCGACGTGAAGTTTGCCTGCTATTCAAAGGCTAAACGCTTCGCCTGTAACCACACCATCTGCTTTGCCTCGGCTCCCCCACCCCCCCACATCCCTCCACCCCCCCTTGGGCATTGGCAGGCTACTGTCCAGATCAAGTGTTATGAGAGATCTGTGTGGGTGGACCACAGCAGATGGTGAGATGGAGAACATAACTGGCTGATGTGATAGATGGGCTCACTGTTGGGCTTTTTTATTTTTTATTTTCTTTAATTGTGGTTGGCGCGATAAACAAGCCAGTCTTTTTAAACACAGTGCAGTTTCTGTGGGACACCTCCGTCGCAGTCGGTATGAGATGCTTTGAATGTTTAATCAGCTCCTCTGTACTGTTGAAAGCCAGGTCGTCCACTCCCATCACAGAGGAGCTGTTGGCCCCTGCACTCTTACGTCCCACCATCTGGGGTTTGACCCCCACGACCACGGTGACATCATTTGACCTCCCCGTGGGTGGGTGGCGTAAGGAGTGCCTTGGTCCACGGCATTGACAGGTCATCAGTGGTCATGTTCAGTAAAAGGACATTAGTCACTCTCAGCCACTTCCAAGTAAAAGGTTGCACCATGCTCTGGCTTAACCTGAACTTGTGCACAGTTTACATTTGATTGCAACCCAGTTACTGATATGTGTGTGTGTGTGTGTGTGTGTGTGTGTGTGTGTGTGTGTGCGCGTGTGTGTGCGTGTGTAGTCACAGACTCAGAGATGGGACACAGCCGTATGTGTTTGTTGGATATGCGTCATTGCTGGTCCCTGTAACATTGTCTGATGCAGAATTAGCCAACATTTGTTAGTGCTGCCTTCACTTTTACAATCTTTCTGTAGCGTCTGGCTGTAGTGATGTTACAGATTGAAATGGACTGCTACCAGTTGAGGTGATTGAGGCCCTTATTACCGATCTTCACTAAAGCCTGACAGATAGTGGATTTTTGAGGCAGATACCAATATCAATACTTATTAAATTTATCAGTACTAATCTGGAAAATGGTTGTCAGAGGATACAAGCATTTCTGTGGTGCAGTTTCTTGTTTCTCATCTCCTGACGTGCACAGTACAACATGAGCTGGTGTTGGCCTGCCCAATTTATCAGTTGGGCTCTCATCTATAGATTTTATAACGTGAGGCTGGATGTAATTAACCTTTTAAATGTTAAGTGTTACGAGCTTCTGTGGAACATTTCATCGACCAAACGTTTTCCAGGTCATTTCACATAACGTGTAGAATTGTTACCCTCAGCCACACTGTCGACCAGAGAGATATATTGATCAGTATTGGCTTATTGGAGTTGTATCGTATTGGTGTGTTGATTGATAAGTAACAGACAGGAGAGTTACTCTCAAAATCTTCAAGCAGCAGTCAGTTGCAGTAGCCTGAGAGAGGAGCCGTGCACTGTCGGTACTTGGAAGATGCAACTATTGCACTTCCAACATCACCGTTAGGACACGTGTTGAATATTATTCGACGAATGAGGTTGGACATGATTGCCGTGCCACTCCATCGTCCCGCCCATGTCAAGTAGCAGTTCAGTCGCAGCCGTTGGTGACACCCAGCTAACAGCAGCTTACTGTCCCCGTCAGTCTCCTGCTTCTGTCGTGAACACAGTGCTCACAGTGATTGTGAAAATTAGGTTTCAGCTGCTCGGCTTCTTTTGCTCTGGACGTGAAGGGGAGAGCCATTATTAACAATGATTGTTTCATCAGGTTTTTACCAAGATGTTATTATCATGTGCACAGCAGTTACATGCAGTAGTCGCTGGCAATGAAATTCTTCAGTCTCTGGCTCCTTAAACAATGCTCAAAATATTTTAGAGAGAGAGGCCACACGTGCGAAAAAAAAAAGAAATATCCAACTACAATAAATTCGTATTTACAAGGTCCAAGTATTGAACAGTGCAGTTAAGTGGAATTTAATAGTCTTATTGCTTGGGGATACCACTATGAAGCTGCACTTTTTCATTCTGTTTACCTAAGTCTGTTTACCTGTGTGTATGTGATGCCTCTATATGTGACTCAATGGAGGCACACACAACATATGGATTTGTTTGTCGGAAAACAAATAAAGTCTTTGTTGTTGTGGTTGTTGTTAGAGAGTCATAGAGTGTATGATGGTAATATGCAGTTAGTCTACTTAGACAAGGCTTGCTGGGTTTAAATACTTACTGTCCATATAGTAATAAATAGATAGGACATAACTTCATTACAATAACCCCGGAGGTTCAGCATACCTTGATGATGACTTGTGTTGTCACAGGGGATAGCGCCACATTAGAAAGCTGAATAGAAATGATATGTGGGTGGTGGTAGACTGGCAGTAGGATAAAATGATATGGTTAAGAAATGTGTTTGGAAGAAATCACTTATCTCAGGATAAATTTATGTGGTACAGAGCAATATCTGTATCAATATCTGTGATATTATATATGACGATATGAAAAAACACATGGGTGTTTGTTCATTGTGTTCATGTACAGATATACAATTAACAGTCATAATTATCATTTTTTGGGGTACTTTAAAAGTCTCTTACCCCCACCTACTTCTAGTACACTTAGTTCAGCCCTTTGCCTCCCCTCCGGAAATCAGCTTGAACTTCTCTAGGCTGGCTTCAGTATAAAACTCTAACACTAGCATTTACAAGTGGAGGAAAAACAGCTGGGGATATATTTGGAAAAAAACACACAAGCTTCTTCAACTCTACAAATGAACTTGTGTGTCTTATTTGTATTATTTACACCCACCATTTCTAACAATGTTCAAATGTATGTTTTAAGATGTGTGGAAGAAAAACTGACCTCCTGATGTGGTGACAGACGGTAAAGCTTTCAAACTCAAGCAAGAAACAGATTTATCAATTTGTTGGCGAGATAGTACAGATGGACCTGGATGCTGCAGGTTTTGTTGTGTGTTAAGTGTGTCTTACATTAGGGCATGGAGCAGCTGGGGGGCGGGTGGGGTGGGGGTTTACTTTTGTATCAAGGTGCAAAAAAGCCTAAGCATGAGTGTTTGAGTTAATTTGCCTCACTTGACACAGCACATCCTGCATTGTGACTATTGCACTATGCACATCGCAGTGCTGATGCTGAGACAGTACATTGTTAGAGCTGCATATTGTCTCTATGCAGTCCTGTGGCAATATTTTAATGATTCTATATCTAGGCATATTTGATTAGCTGGAAGACCCATAGAGCAGAATGACTGGTGCATGCTGTGCACTACAACACATCACCTGAATACAAACTCTGTATCAGTTTAACAGAAAAAGGAGCATTTGTATTTTTGACTGTATTGAAATTCTCTCAGAGGCTTCTGAATACTCGCATGTACTGTAATACCTTGATGCCGCCCAAGCCTAATTATTCAATACATTTGATGTGTTTATTTTTTTTAATTGATCAGTTATTTAGTCTATAAAATGGCAAAATAATTTCCCCCCAGAGTTGATGTCCTGAAGTTGGACTTGTTGGTCAGCACTTCCATTTAAAAAGAACAAAAGTGCTGAATCCTCACAAATAAGGAGGTTAAACCCTGTAACGCTTTGCATACATGCTTGGAAAATGACTTAAATGCTTAATCCGTCCACTTGATTGCTTTTAGAAAAGGTTTGCACAAAGAGCACCATCCAAAGAAATAAGTACAACTGATTCACTGTTAATTCCAATTCCTGTGCTTGTGAGTTGCAGTCAGTCAGGTGCATCATGTCGGGATGTTTCCCTGCAGATAAGAATTTTATGCTCTGTCTGCCAGAGGCTCCACACACAATAGTTATCTCCTGGAGGCATTGCACTGCAGTCAAAGCATGTCTGACACTTTGTCCACATTATGTACTCCAGTCCATCCCCACCATCACACAGTCTCTGACTCTCACACACACCAACCATAGTGTACAGGCAGGAGCAAAGGGGCACTGTGGTCGCTATGTCTGATGCCGTCTCAGTAGAATGTTAATGTTGTGAAATCCCATTAAGAGCAGTCCAGCGCTGAGCAGGGCCACGCCTGGGCTTTACGGGACAGCAGGTCACTTTAAAAGGCCAGCAGTGCCCTTGTGTTTGCACTATGTAACACAATCTAATCACTTGAGTGGCTCACAATAAATTGAACTGCTCTTTTAAATCGGTACCACTCATGTCTAGGCCATTTAAGTGATTTTGGATGAGTGTCACCGGTCGAGTATAATTGTTATTGGAGCACAGCTGCACTTTGGTAACTGTGGTAAATACTGTGTAGTTTTCCCCCTGTTGCTTCTGATTGTTGTGTGGGGAGAAACATAGCAAAAACAATCCCATCAGTTGTTTTCATTGCACCGTCCCGATAAGGTTAACTTAACAGCAGTAACTGCATGCAAAGCAGCAACATTTCCCCTCTGGTTCAGTTGTGAGTGCCAGCTGGTATCAGGTGGGTCATTTTGTGGGTTTTCTCTTCTGGAAGGGATTTTTAATAAGGCGGTGCAAAGCTCTTCTGTCACCGGTACGTCTGTGATCGCAGCACATTGCCACCGGCCACAGACCGCCAGTGCTGATTAGATGATCACTATTTCAGCAAAAGAGTTTCTTTAATATGCTTACCCACCTCAAGCCAGTCCTGCTCATTGTCTTTCTCCTTTAGGCGTGGTATGCCAGATAACGGAGTAGGTTACTGCACATGTCAGTCAGTGTTGCCTGTCGCTGCCGGGTGAGTGATGTACACTGAAGACTGGATTCTCACCCAGCTCTTGAGGCAGATGAGGGATGTTCCTCCCTACTGAGAGAGAGAGAGAGAGCAAGAAGGATGTAGCATACAAGTTACTGGAGCTGTTAATCTTTCACATCTGAGAAGGATGTGGTGTAAAGCTCTCCTCCTGGAAGAAGCTTCCACCCACATGTTTCTATACTGGTACACCAAAGCTCTGCATTATGTGCCGCATTGAGCTACCAACTCCTGTGAATGAAAACTACTCTTGACAGTGGTTATATTCTCCATGTATTCACTAAATGTACTCAACATAGCATGAAATGACACTATAGTTTAAATACTAGAGATAGATACTATAGTTAGGATAGTTTCTGACTTCAGTAGCAGCGTGCTGTGTGGAAAGAGAGCAAAACACTGAAACTAACGAGCAGTTTTCAGATGCAGCCTACTTGCATTTCTGTGGTTGTCTCTTTGTTGCACTTTGGCACTGGTATTTGTGCCCTTTGTGGAAAGCACAACATCTTGATGGTTCTATATTAGAAAAAAGAGTGCTATATTTCACACTTTGCACCACTTTTGATAGCCAGTTCAGGTAACTGGGGGAGAGATGTTGCATATAGCCGCAACTAGGTGGCTGTCAGCTGTAGCTTTTATGGCGGCCTCAAGTTTGTGTGCACGGACGTGCGTGTACATCTACATTTTCTCAGCAATGTCTGTCTCGTTTCAATATTCCAAATAAGTGCAAGGCAATGAATGCACTACAGGAGAGACGATCAAAAAATGTACACTGTTCTTCCCAAATGAGTAGCAAATCCTGCCTGGTCTTTCACTCTCCCTTTGAGTGTGGCTGATACACACCTAAGCATGCAAACGCAGTCGGAGGACTTGTTGCACAAACTGTCTCTTTTCCAGTATAATTCAGCCCTCAGAGAGGAGTTTGATGGTGGGCAGATCGAGTGAGACTCAAAACGAGACCTGAAGACTGAGGAGGTGGTAGAGTAGTGGAGTTATCAATAGTGAGGAGAAGGGCGAGTGTTGTTAATGGAGTGCAGCTATGGATAGCTGTAGGGATCCCTTTAATAAAGTCTCACTGTTTCAGGCATTTAATTTAATTAAGCTTTAGAAGGCCCCTTGTAACTGAAGTCATTATCCCAAGCTCTTACATGCAGAGATAACAGACATGGTTATGGCACTGACAATGAAAACAGTAGGATGTCATAATTTCTTACTTTTTTTGGTCATGCAAGTCTTACAGATAGAATCATCCTCTGATTCTTTCCAAACAATAGCCTAGTTCATTTGGTGTGTGTGCTTTTCTGCTTGAGATGCACAAGACACGTTTTGAGTGGAAGTACTAAAGTTTAGAGGTCTGTTTGTTGTAGTGCCCTTTTTTTTTTTTTTTTTTTTTTTTTTTACAGAGCCTGGTAGTAGTTTGCTGTTTTTGTTCTTGCTCACTGTGCACAGAGAACCTGATGTTCTGTACAAAGATTACCTTAGCAGCTGATGGCTCGTGTTTATATTTAGCCGTATGTAAAGGAAAAGCTTAAATCTGACCTTGAAGCAGGAAGTTTCCTTTTCCATGTTCTAAACCAGACACCCCACCTCCCACCTCAACCCACCAGCTGCCTTTTCCTCCTCCCCACCCTGGCCCTCGTCGTCCTCATCTGCCATAACAATCTGCCATGCAAAACAGTGTGCTCAAACCACTGGGTCATTGTGAGGGCAGTCCACACACACACAAACACAAATGTGAATCATCTCACCCCGGATGAACCCTTGCACAGTGTTGTGTCTGTGTGCAAAAAAAAGTGCAGTCATACGTGACTGCTTGCTGTCAAAACAGAAATGGAGGACAACAGGAGCCAGGCGTACGCGCATGTCGAATATGCTGAGGCTGATGATAACCATCCCGTGAACCCAGCCGTTGTTTAGCCACACCACAGTGACATGAATAATTGAGCTGTCCAATGTGCTCATGGATGTGCTCTGCTAAAGTCCTGTCTCTCCACTGACTTGCAGCGGCTTTGATGCCTGCTGAGATGTCGGGATGTTTGTTCACAGCGGTGGATCCCATCTGAAGAACCCATGTCATCTTTCCTGTTTCTGTTTTTGCATGAACAGTTTAAGGTTATGCAGGTCATGTGGCCTGTTTTAAATTGTGCATTTAAAGCTAAAATGTATTGCAAAACTAGCAAGTATCTTTTATTTGTTTAAACATGTGCCTCACAGATTTATTGCACCATTAATTACCTAGTTGTTCAAATAAGTTGCTGTGCTGTGGTGCAGTCACCCAGCTGCAGAGTTCTCCTGAGGTTAGGACGAACTAATGTGTCTTTGAGGCTTTGAGTGTTTCTGGAGCTTCAGGAAAGGAAGAGGTTAGATCAAAGCAACAAAAAAACGGAACAGACACTTTTTCCACACCCATCTTTCTTTTTTTTTTCCCACCCCTCTCTTTTCCAAATTTTGCTGAGCATTTTTAATTAGAACTCAGTGAAGCAACCCATTAATTATCCAATTTAATTCACACCGTGTTTGACTGTAGCTAATCACTTATTTTCTCAGGGGTAGATGAGGCCACATGCTCAACAATGGCACATGGAGCTACTTTTGCTGCTAAAGTGACATGGTACGTTTGATCTGCTTACATGCCTCCCAGTTAAGCTCCATGTCATCAGAACGGTCCCTGTGGCCTACATGAGGAGCGTGTCATGTCATTCCTGAGCGTGGCCGCTTACACCTTTCTGGAGGATGCTGCTAATTGGCTGTTTTACTGGAGGAAATACGTCAAGGGCGAGCAGTTTCTGTCTTCCCCCGCTCGACAGAGATGACAGATACAGGCCTCCCAACTGATCATTTACTTGTATTTTTAGAGAGGGGTGGCAAAAAATTTGTAACTAGGTTTACCGGTGCTCCTCACAGATTCGTCCTTTTTTTAATGACTCCTCGTGGTGTACCACTTACCAGGAAGGAGAGAAATATTGATGTGTTTTCTATATGAATGGGCAGCCAGCATGAGACTCTCATCACCATAACAAAGGTGCTCACACTGTCCTGAAGAGGTGGACTCTTCTTGGCCACAGCAGTACATCTTTGCCATCTGCACCACTGGATAACCTGCTGCTGTTTTCAGAAGAAATGGCATGTGTGGATTCAGTGATTGCACATTGCATTTCATGGTTGGATCAAATTGAATAAAAAACAGAAACTCTTAACTCTCTCGTAACTAGTGTTTACAACCTCTCCGAAATGTCCCAAGTTGTTAGAGCTTCTCATTGTTTTTCAAATGTGACCCGGTCTGTAATGCTAAAGTACCTTTTTATATTCAGGTGGGGTCGGCAAGAGCACAGAAAAGAGACAAGTCCAGAACAAATTTATGTTACCAATTGTGGTGCCTGGCTGTGGGACTTTTTGATATATATATTTCTTACTTTCTCATTGCAGCCTTATTTACTAGGTGTCAGGTGAAAAAAGGGCTGGCATCGCGCTCTAGGAGGGTTTTGTTCCATGATTTTTAATTTTTTTTTTTGTTTGGTGTGAAATATTTGGGGATTTATTTATGGTTTCATTTGCATCAAGGAGGGGGTGACGAAGCAGCTTAGGACACCTAACAAGGTTATTCATCTTTGCACCACTTTGGCACTCTGCATGCATCTTTATTGTACAGTTTTTAATAGTTGCTCTGACAGCCGCTATTTCAGCCTCAGGCACTAGAGGTGATTGGTCGCTCGAGAACGTCTTTGGATTGAAACCCATGGTGTTTGGAGGGGTGAAGGTAGATGAGGCAGAAACAGCTGAAGGCTGTAGTTTCCCAGGGGACTCTTGCTGATAAATGGTTCACCCCCTTCCCTCTAACCATCATTAAAAATGTCAAATCATTAAAAGCTGCAGTTCTCCATAATCCCCCTCTCCCCTCCCCTCAACACTGGTAGGCTCAGCTGGCCTCTTCTCTCTGGTCGTGGAGCATGTTAAATTCCACTCCCAAGTGTTTGAGCTAAATTGGATTGGTTATACATCAGTTACCATGCGCTGATTGTCCCTTTTTAATTATCAGTGGATGATAAAATGGATTGCAGTTACAGTATTCATATTTCTGCAGTGGGGCAGTGGTGGCCTAAAGAATATATCTGTTGAATGGAAGGACACTGGGGCTGTAGGATAAAGTTAGGAAAGGCAAAAAAACAAAAAAAGACTGCTGAGGTGCTCTTGGACAAAGCCCTTAAACCACCCCGCAGGAACAATGGGGGGGTTAAGGGCCTTGACTCTAACCCACAAGAAGAGCTTTACTATATATACTACCGCTCTGGGTTAGCAAAGCTGAAACATGAATTAACTTGGGTTGATCAGAAAAGAGCTGCCTTTTGCTAAAACACTTCTCGTTGGTGCTTCCTCAGCAGCTTCTGTCTCTGTGCTGAATGTTTCTGCTTCATTCAGATCACCTTGACTCTGGTTTTCACACCAGCTCCTTACAACAGCTCACCGACTGTTAATGTAGGTCGGCAATGTGGGAGGAAACAGGCGGCGAGGAGTGAGGGGCGTTGGAAAGAGAGGGCTACTGTGTAAAGCCATGTAAGCTGCCCTGCTGTCTCATCAGATCATACATACACACACACACACACACCATCAGAGCCTGGATCAGCTGGTTGAATGTGTGTTTGTGTGCCTGCCTGTGTTTACTTGTCTTCCTCTCAGGCTGATAATTTAGAGGAGCTGCACCCTGCTGTCACCGCACTGAATCTGTGGATCATTTATGAAGTCATGACACCTGCAAATTAGCTCAGAAAGACCCCATTTGAACTATAGTTTGTTACCATAGTAATACTGTAACTGGTGCACTCTGGATTATAGGCAAAAGAGTGATGGATCTTTGGTGTGTTGCCTGAGAGTGGCTTTTTTTACTCATTGATCCACCATTCATTAAGTTTTCATCAGTTGATAAATTGTAATGTCACTCTTAGTAATGAACTCGATACCCGCAAATCCACAAGGCCCAAGTGATAGCTGATTGATTTCACAACTTTGGTGCTACCCAAATCAACCCTGCACACATCCAACACTCCTTTTTGTCACCAAACATTCCCTCCATTGCTTATTCAAATGCATAATTATCAGGATAACACCCCCTTTTACAGCAGAATTTGTGCATAAAAAGGAGTGATGCGGGGGGTGGCATTGAGACTGTCAGTTCATATTAATCAGTGATAATGTCTCATTGTCACTACATCTACATGCAAGAAACCAGGCTACTCTGAGAAATCCGTTTACTGGGTTTCTCAATCAAAAAACCTGAGAAGCATTTTTTTTATCATTTGCATGAGTTCCTATATAAGGCTACAAATGATTTGATTTCTTGAGTGCATAGAAACACGCTGATTGCTGCTAATCTCTTCAGGTGGACCATATTTTGCCAGACAACACTTTAAGACTCAGCAGACAGAATCACTACTCCGCTGAGGCTACTCTTAAGGAAAAGGAGCCAGCGCTTTGAGTGCTTTACTTAACAGATGGAGTTGTGCTTGACCACGGGGAGTAATGTTGGCACTGGAGCTGCAGCACTGCTCTTCCCAGCCTGTCACAGGGCTGTCTGGTCCGCATTGATTCACATTAACACACCTTTTCCACTTCTTACGTTTCTGTGTTTTTTTGTGCCCCCCACGAAAACTGTTTCATCCATATTCCCCTGGCCTGATCGCCAACTGAAAGCAGCCAGTGACAGGCAGGCTATACCACCCCTTGTCTTTTTAATGTTTGAAGAGGAGTCTTAAAAATTGATGAACATTAAGATTAGGGCTGGGGTGATTCATCGATGTAATCGACTACGTAATTACGTTGACGCAAAAAATGTGTGTCGACGCGTCGCATGTTAATTGCGTAGGCAATGGCTACTCCAGGTACCGGTGGAAGCATGGACGGTGAACAAGCTGCACCTAAAAGACCTCGCCCACGCCAGAGACCTAACAGTGTGGTGGTGTGCAAGCTTTGCAAGGCGGAGATGGCGTTTCATACCAGTACAAGCTCTATGATGGAGCACTTGCGAGCTGAAGATGGCGGCTGCAGCGGCAAGCCAGCATCGTAAGTCCTCTTTTACTTTTTGTCCCAACATTAGCATCAGGATTATCAACACGCAAAACGTGTTTCTGTTACTGGCCTGTGAAACGCGCTCAAAATCAGAATTCTTTTATGTATTTGAAGGTTTTTCAAAAAAGTAACGCACTAATTACTTTCCCTGGTAACTAATTACATTTGTGAAGAATAATTCAGTTACTAATTCAATTCATTTTTGGGGGAACAAATGGTAACACAGCAGTGAAGTGGAGTTAAGACTACTTTTAAAATATGGCACTATTATCATTATTCTAATGTGTTTTATTTGTCTCTTTCAGGATGAGGCAAAGCAGTGTGCAGGGCTTTTTCCACAAACGGAACCCAAATCCATGCACACCCCAGATGACTTACAGACAGCATTTTAAAGATGATCATCAAGGACATGAGATCTCTTGCTATTGTTGAAGGTCAAGGATTCTGTGAGATGATCAACACATTTCACACAGGATATACACTTCCCTCCAGGTGCCACCTTACAGATTTGATGGAAAAGAAATATGAGGTGACTCTTGAAAAGGTGAAAGCCAAACTCAAAAAAACTAGATAAAAAAATCACACTAACAACAGATGCTTGGACAAGTATTGCCACTGAGGCATACTTAGGAGTCACCTGCCATTTTATTAACCAGGATTGGGAATTGGTTTCATACAGTCTGACCAGGATGCCACTTGAGGAGCGCCACACTGCTGGCTGGGTGGAGAAGACAGCACAAGAGTTTGGTTTGTCTCTCAGTGATGTGCTGGCTGTTGTCCATGATAATGCTGCCAATGTGGTGGCAGCTCTCAGGATCTTGGAGGAGAAACATGGTGTTGCTTCACATCGATGTGCTCGCCATACACTTCAGTTAGTGGTCAACCACACCCTGAAGAAGGATCCCCAGATAAGCAAGGCACTTGGGGCCATAAGGTGCCTTATTGAACATTTCAGGAAGAGTGAGCTGGCCAGCAGCAAGCTCAAAACCAAACAAAAACAATGGGGCACAGTTGAACATAAATTGATTCAGGTTGTACCTGTAAGATAAAACAGTTCCTATCACATGGTTAGTCGTCTCTTGGAGCATTGGTGGCCAGTGACCGCAACCCTTTCAGATCCAGAGGTCACGCAGCGAGGAAATCACTACCTGGATCTGAAAAGTGACCAGTGGACCCTACTGGAGGAACTGGAGAAAGCTCTCGTGCTCTTTGAGCAAGCCTTTGTCTTCCTGAGTGGAGAGGCTTATGTAACCATCTCTCTCTGCCACCACTGGTAAAGGGCCTCCAGAAGTCAGCTCAGAAAACATTTGAGTCTGCTCCTGTCAACTCTTTCCAAACAGTTGCTGCACAGGAGATAGCTTCAAAGTGGGAGAATGAGACCACATTCAGAGCAGATGGTAAAAATGTGTGTCATTGCTGCTGCCCTTGACCCAAGATTCTGCAAGCTGAAGTTCCTGTCATCAGATGATATCTTCAAAGTGCAAATCAAACTTCAGAATGTTGCACTTCAAGCCAAAACAAGTGAGAAGCAACAGCTTAAACAGGCACGTCTGGAGCAGCATGAAGCAGACTGTGCCCAGCCACAAGTTTCAAAGAGGAGGCCAGTGTCTGTGCTGGACATACTGCTGGGCTCAGATTCAGAGGAGCACAGCAATGGGGAAGACATTGGCCAGGAAGAAGATGGTGTTGACCGTGAAATGGTGAGGAATGAGGTATTCATGTATTTTAGTGAACAAGGTGTTGCAAGAGACAAGAGCCCGCTCCAGTAGTGGAAGAAGAACGCATCAAGGTTCCCCACCCTGGCCGTTCTGTTGAAATCATACCTATCTGTCCCCGCAACATCAACTCCATCCAAACGGCTGACCAAAAAAAGAGCAAGCCTCACCCCAGAGCATGTGGACATGCTGACATTTCTGCACCACAGTGCCTAACTATACTCTTACGGTCACCACAACTCAGGACACATGGAAACTCATGATCTAAGAGAGAGACAGGGAGGGGGGGGAAGGATGGATGGATGGTGTTATTGAGCTTTGATTCAGATTGCACTAGTTTTTGTTGTTATTTCTGTTAGAAAAGAGTCAACTGTTTTACTGTGGTTCAAATTGTACTAATTTTATTGTAAGATGATGTGGGGGAGGGAAAGAGAGAAAGAAGGCGATTTCAAGAGATGTTTGAATAAATCATTGAATTGAATACTAATAAGACAAGTTTTCGATTTTTATTTTGGTTAAATTCGTTGTTATATTAATCGGGTAATAAATAATATTAGTCGTTTAATCAACTAATCGGAAAAATAATCGTTAGATTAATCGATTAAAAAAATAATCGTTAAGTGCAGCCCTAATTAAGATTGCACAGGCTGATTATTAATTCAAAAGAGCAGAGGTCTCCTCCCTCTGTTTTCTCGTTCCTTTTATTTCTTCCATTCTTTATTTTTCTTTGTCGCCGTCATCTTATGTTGATTTGCTTCATCTTGACCTGAATTTGAACCAGACCCAAACCAACGCAGGTTTTCTCCAGAGGATACCAGTCAGCTCTGTAGTGGCACTTACCTATGTATAATGCAAAACATTATGTCAGACCATTGCCTCTAAATATGCCGTCGAGTGTTCAGCGTTTGAGCTCATTAAGATGCTCCGCCAGCTGTTCATCATAGCAGGAGCACCGCCTCTCCTTTTTTGGCTGCTGTAAATGAACCAGTTTGTAGTGACTGACTGGGAAAACATGTACGTCATTTGGTATATCAAAACACCGCCCTTCAGATGTGACAGAGCCTCCCACCAATGGACATACACCTTCTCTTGTGTCTTAGCGTCACCCTAATCAAACCTTTGTGTCTTCTTTTCCAACAGGAAATAACCAGAGCCTGATAGTGTGACCCAGATTTGGCAGAGATGTGCTTTTCTCAAGACGCCTGCACTCAAATGGATTAAGAGGTTAGCTTCCAATCCCACAACCAACCTCGCTCATCCACCTTCATTACTTCATGTCGTTTCAGCTGCATTTTCCATCTATATTCAAAGCCCAGATCTGCTCAATGCCTTGCATTGTGTTAGATTATATTGGTGGTGATGGAAGAATGACTTTCTGTTCATACTGCAAAGTCTGAATAGATGGTGACCCCAACACGTGTGTGTGGTATGCCTTTGTCTGAAAATGATAAAATACCCCAGTGGTGATGGTAAGCGGTTGATTTGAGCGGTTCTTTTGTGATGTGAAGACAGACTGACAGACTGATTTCAATGATCGACGTCGCGTTCTATAACCCAGCTGTGGAAACCTGATCAGACTGGTTTGAGCTTACCTGTAGGCACATGGAAACCGATCCAAGGCGGCTGCTAAATATTTCAACAGGTCCCAACCCAAAAGCAGCTGATATGTACTATAGGCTTGGAGAGTTTTGGCTAATGTTTCATCCCACTAGCTCTAATTGGTACAGCACACTTAGGAATACAGCGTGAAACAGGTGCTGCTAACCCTTGTCTTTGGATAGGTCTCCATGGGAACCTGAGTCAGACATATTAAACAGAATTTCCAGAAAACTCGCCGACATTACTGAAGTAGGACAAGTTTAACTGATAATCCTGTTTAGTGAAACACTCCTCTAGACAGTTGCCTACTGGCAACATCAGATGTTTCCTTAGAAGAGAACAGAGTGCAATGGGCCAGGTCTTTTTTTAGTGATTTTGATTTGTCAACCGCAAAAGTAGTTTCAGGCGCTCAAGTCAGCACTACCATACAGCAACAATAGATTTTATCTCTGTGTGCTTAGTCTATATGAATATGGCATCGAATGTCAGTATCAAGATACCGTCACTCAAGGAGAACTCAAGTGACCCTGCTAGCCCCGTCAGTCTCTATTATCTACACTAATAAGCTGGAGTACATACAATGGATCCCCAAGCTACCCTTAAACCCAGAATAGCAACAGACTCTGTCCAGTATAGCTGGATGTCCGCTGTCAGACAGTGACTGGACTTTTCTATGGCTCAATGCAGCTCAAGTTGTAATACGTGTGCAGCCTGTTTTCTGAGTGTGTGAAGAGGCTGTCAGTGTGTTCGGGGTCTGTGTATGTGTAAGGTTATGAAAACATTACAAAAATGCGAGTCAGTGCTGAAGGAACCATTAGGTCATCCTGCCAGTTTTCCAGTCTCCCACAGCTATGTTCAAACAGCAGACTTTTATGGCTGCACCAGACTAATGAAGACAAACCCTGTAATCCCTCTACGTCTAAATGGCCATGACACAAAGATCCTGGAGTGGAAGAAGTTGTTTTTTTTTTTTTTTTTATGGCTGCAACTATTTTTTTATGATCACTTAGTTTGTCAGTTATTTTTGGGATTAGCTGCATGGGCTGTAAAATATAGGAAAATGGTGAAAGATATTCATAACAAAGTCTCAAAGCCCAATATGATGTCATCAAATGTTTTGCTTGTCAGACCCGAACAGTTCAAAATATTTAATTCTGTCAAGTAAGACTAATAAAAGTGAGAAATTTTTCACATTTGAGAACTAAGAACGGAGGTTTTGCTTGAAAAATGATTTAACAATAAATTGATTATCACAATGATTCATATTCACATTCATTTGTCTATTGTTGCAGCTCAGATTCAGTTAAAATCGGTTCTCGTTCTTGCACCCAGCAAAGCCTGTTATGCAGGTGAATGGATGACACTGTTGTTCACTGCTAAAGCTGTGAAATGAACAATAATTCTGTCTTCCTACTTGGCCATCACACTAAAAATCTTTTATCTCAGACACTTTATCATCAGACACATAGTTTAGATTACAATATGGAAACCCCATGAGTCATATCCAAATTCTAATCATAGTTTTTATCTTCATCTATTCCTCTTAAAGGCCAATAGAGGCCGCCGCATATCCCAGTGTGCACTAGGCTGAAGGCTGGGAAACGGTGGATAAGTCACGGAAGAAACACAAAGCTAACACAATGGCAAGCAAACACCTGTCAACAATTTAGAATTTCCTGTTCAACTCGCCTGCTTGTCATTGGACTGGGGGGAGGAAACCTGAGTCTGAGAAAATCCACACAAACTCAAGGAGCACATGCAAACTCCACACAGAGAGCAGCTGTAATGTTTGATGTGGGTGAAAATGCTCAGGGACAAAACAGCCCCAGTGTTCTGGTATTAAATAAAAAATATTGCTATATGTGAATATCACCAAGCTCTAACTCGTGTAAAAAGGTAGTTTTGGGCTCTCTATAGAATCGCTCTGTTTACTTACTGATCACACTTCTCCATGAGAAGATTTCTGTCTCTTCTCCAATACTTGGGAGACATTACCATGGAGGCAGGTATTACCTTTTATGTCTCTGGTGTTTGGATTGCGGTCCCGCATGTGTGGACACAAGAAAGAAGTGGATTCTCGGAGAAGGTTAGCTTTGGCTCGGCCTCCCAACACGTGGTTGCCAACAGATTCTTCTCCTGGGTAAACGGAGACACGGAGACGGCAAACGGCTGCTCATCCTCTGATATTGTGTGTCTTTCTCTGAGCAGCAGGAAGTCATTTGGACAAATGGGTCTATTATTGACTGGCCTGCTACCTCGACTGACGAGACTCTTTGATCTGCTCGCTGTAAAGCCGTGATCTATTTTGTGGGGGATGAAAGAAGAGTGATTTTAATGTATTTAATCACAATGCAGCTTTGTCTCCATCAAAAGTACTTTACATTAACAGTAGTGTGTACTATGTCTTGTTCCTAAATGCCCACTTTTTCCTGTCTTTGTTTCTTTCTGTATAGTTACTCTTTGGCTTGGCCTGTCCTCATCACCCTGTTGTCGTTTTCTCGCCAATTTTCCCATCCTAGTCCCTCTCCCTGCAATCAGCTGCCCTCTTCGCTCTTGGGGTTGCGGTCAGTAAGACATCGAGCATGTTTTTGTCCTCCTCCTCGTAATGATTTGTAACCTTAGATGATCCTACTAACCCTCAAACACACAGATACCCACTCTGGCCTCACTTTCTGATCCCTACTTGAGGTCACTCAGCTCCGTGCTGCACTCCTGTCAATACACCAGACCACGTCAAAACAAGATAGTCCTGCAGGAAGCGGCAGCAGCCTTCAGCGTGGGTGGGTGTTGTTGAATCTGTTATGAATGTGGTGAGTGTGCATTTTTCTTTTCTTTTTATTTATTTATTTTTTTTTTTTGGCACGGTGAAAGCTCCAGTGTGGTTTCCTTGCTCGAGTTAATTCGAGCCAAGTCGTACGGAGTTTGCAGGATTTGTCATAAAACACTCTGTAGACTGAAGAGTGCAAGCATGCAGAGAGGAATGCTGTTGTGCATTTGCTTGGGGGGGGGGTTTAACAAGTGAGAGGAGGGCTTTCTTGTCTCTCAGGGGAGGAAGATGAGAGGCAGAGAAGCATGGATACATAGGTAGAGAGTGGGGGATGGTGTCAAAGCCGAGGAGAGGAGAAGAGAAGGAAGGCTTGGGTGGGGTACCTTGTCATAACTGAGCTTATCGTGCACACACATCTCGATATGAAAAAGCCACAGTGAATTCTTCTGTTAGGTCTTATTGGCTTGAAATGTAACCCAAACACATTTTCATAGCACAAAACTAAATCCACAGAATAAATTCAGATTTCCAGGGACATTGCCTGGTTCCACTCTCAGGCTGCTTTACTTTTTTGCCCTACTTGTGAAAGGACCATGTTTAGATGGACAAAAATGGCAATATTTGTCTCGGTGTTTAATCCAACAAGTCTTCTGGCAGTCATTTCAGCCTCATGGGGCCACCAGCTTGACTTTGCGTTTAATTCTTTATTTTTAATTTAACGTGTTTGGCATTTAAAGGGACAAATAACTGACAAACAAGGAAATATATAGCTTTTTTTATCCTTTGTCCTTAAAAGTAAATTGAGGTAAAAAAAAATACATAGATGCCATTGTCTTCATTAAGATGACTAGCAAATGTCTGAACTACAGCTGACTTTAGTGTCTGCATTCACTGTCATACAATGCATACATGGTTTGAATGATAGAATGAAATCAGTGTACATTAAAGTTATGTAAAAACACAAATGCTTGCATTAGCTCAAGCTAAAAAAAGTTTAAACTTTATTATTTAGTTTCATTACCCCAATGTACAGAGAAAAGATGAAACCTGAGTTCCTGGTAACTGTAGAAATCTGAGCAGTCCTGCAGAGCCACGCTTGTTATCTCAGTAAACTTCTCTACAGTCAGTTGGGAAGAAGTTTGCTTACTGTATCTGAATGCAGCTGATGGGATGGACTGCTGTCTGGGAGTGAACAGTCAGCCTCAATTAATTTTACTTTCTACTACTTACTACCCCCTCCCCTCCCCCCACATTTTGGGCTTGGAGTTACCAATAATGTTTGGTAACTCAGCGTTCACCCTCGAATGGCCCGAAGGCGTCCACCCTGTTTAACAGAACATAAGTGTAAATGAGCTGTTAATCAGTCCACTTGTATTTGTCCACATTTCTTTCCACCGTCTCGTGGAGAGGCTCAATGGTTACATCTGTTACAGTGTGTGTGTGTGTGTGTGTGTGTGTGTGTGTGTGGTGGGTTTTCTGCCGCTCGGGAAAGACTTTAGCGTGCTCCACTGAGCCCTCCCTTTCTCCCTCCCTCTCTATCTTTCCCTCCCTTCCCTCCTCCCTCCAGCAGCTGTTTTCCTGTCTTAGCTGGGAACTGGAGCCAGGCTGTTTTTTTTTCCCCCCATCCCCGCGTCACAAGCAGGAACTCACCGACTTACGACATACACAAACACACGCTCTTTTTGTCTGTCTCTGCCCTGTCCCACACTCGTCTGGCTGTTGACTGTGTACTGACCTCATTTTTGGACTACAGACTGAGGAGCAAGTATTCCCACTCTTCAACTTGGCTGCCGTGATTGCGTGTTGACATTGCTGTGTGAGAGCCGCCCGACTGTTCGGAGAAATGCTTTCATGGTAAGACGTCGCTTCCCTTCTCACAGGCCACTTTTGTCTCTTGCCTCTTGTCTGTGCTCCTTTCAGTCTGTGGCATTTTTTCGGGTTTTTCCCCTCTCTCTATTGGAAAGACTTTTGCTGGGCTTATCCCGACAGTTTCCAAAAATCTTAATCATTGTGTGCTGCGGCGTTCTCACAGTGTCTGCATGTCCCACAACAGTCTTGGAATGAATGAAAGAAAACCATCAAAGCTGCTGTGTGTCTCAGATGAAATTCAAATGTGTGTTTTTCAAACTTAAGTATTGATGAAGCTGTTTATTGTAGTGATATTTTTAATTTTGTATATCATGCTTATTGGTAGCTTCTTAATTCAGCATCAAATCAACATTAATGTCCACTTGTTACATCATAACTTATTAAAGTCCCCATTTAATAAGTAAGAACTGTATTAAATTCTCCCTCAATAATAGCTATGAGCTGCTAGCATGGGACCTAGTGTAGGATTTCACACACGAGTAACCGAGAGGTGAGAGAGTGACGCGTGATAGACTTTGTTACACTGCTGCTACACTAGGTCAGTTCAGTCCTGAGTCATAATTACACTTGGCCTAATCTCAGACTGTGAGCTGATAAGGTTTAAGTCGAATTAATAGGAGTGGTTTGATAAAATACTCCTTCCTCAAACACACCTGAGAGGCGGTAAAATGCTACTGTACTATGTTGCTTTAATCCCATTTTTACAAAGGTTTGGATAGCCTAGTGGCACTCGTGTCAGACGTCAGGTAAACCAAAGAATCAAGAATCTTTATTGTCATCATGTTTTCACATAAAGAAATTAAGATTGGTGACTTCCAGCTTTAAACATAAATATATGTAAAAATATGTACATATGTAAAGATTTAAAGTTGTAGCAGCAATGTACAATGTGGGGTGGGGGGTGGGACGATGGAATTTGGGGAAAACTGCCTTTTTAACTCGACGACGTGGTTAAAGTCTCCGGCCACGATCACAGCCACCTCTGGATTGTTGTTCATCTGCAGACTGATCATGCAGTACAGCTCCTCCAGTGCTAATTTAGCATTAGCTCGTGGTGATATGTAGACGGCTCCGCCTCTGTGTTTTTTCTGAGGCTGCAGTCCTGTCTGCCCAGAGAAGAGAGCGCCCCCCCGCTAGCTCCACTGCCGCATCTGGGATGTTGTTATCCAGCCAGGTCTCGGTAACGATCGCCACACAGCTGTCGATCTTTGCAGAGACGATCCTCAGCTTCATCTCGTCCATTTTTTTAACAATTGACCTGGCGTTTGTGAGGAAGAGACTGGGAAGAGCTGGTCTGTATGGGTTAGCTTGTAGCCTAGCACATGCAGGCCGCCCCTCTTGCCCCTGCTTTTGTTTACGATGCCTCCTCCGTCTCCTTGCAAGCAACAGAGGGGGATCATGAAAGGCCTCAGTGGTCCTGCTGAATCTCTGGCAGTGGTACAAAATCCAGCCCTGGAAACGCTCTCGCAGGTGCGCACTCTCCCCAATCTCCAACAGTCCAGCCCCACCGCACTTCACAACTGCCACTGCAGGCGACCGAAAGATCACCAAGAAACACAAACAAAAAAGAAAAGCCGGGAGCACCAAGCCACTGCATGTACACGCGCCACCATGGCAACTTCTGACATGACAATGCCAAAGGGCATCAGGGTCAATCTTTGTGGGGAAAATTTCTTTGTACTTTTAATACTTTTAGCCCGAGGGAGCTAAACACAAAGTAACATGCCCAGTTGCAGTTTATCTTTAGCTTAGCCTTAGATCGCCTATCTCCCTATCTTTGTCGTCTGGTTCCAGACGTAATGCTGTCTCAACGTCCAGACGCATCTATAGTCTGGGGCCCCTGTACACATCTGTAGACTTTATATTATGTCTAAAAGTGCAGCATACGTTTGGTGGCAGTGAAAGCCTGGTGAATCACACCGCCGTGATGATCCAAGCTCAACTTGCAACATCTGTCTGCACCACAGTCAAGTTTTCCGAATGTAGCCAGACGATAAATAAGCTCTGTCTGTAGCGCTGGTACTTAACTGCCCTGAAAAAAATCAACAGAGAAGAGCCAGACATTGTCAGAATTTGGACAAGGGTGGGTTTTGTTTGACTTGTCTCATGGATAGATCAAAGATGTCGATTTACGACCAAAGATTTTGCACTGTTTATCCCAAGAACGTCCGAGAGAATGTACATACTTTCTGTGCCAGTGCAAGATGAAAAAACATTACAAATAAGCCATTACCTCTCATGCGCTCATATTTTTCTGGCAATTTGGCACACGTCGAGCATCAGTGGGGAAACACTGGGCCAAACAATTAAGCGACAAGCCAGAGAGAGATGATTCACGGGAATCACGAGGGGCAGGGAGGGAAAATATGAGGACAAGAGGGAAAATCTGTTACGTTTTTAGATCGCCTTCCAGGTTCATAGTGACCGATTCATCTTTAATAAGTACAGTGACACTGCATTTTAACCACCGCAGCCAAATTACTAGTATCTGTATTTATGGTTTTAAAAAGAGAACTCAGAGACCCAAGCATGCAACTGTGACTCTAAAATGACATGACAGTCCTTTTATATGGCCAGAATACGAATCAGAAATATGTGTGTTTAAAAAGCTGCCACTGACAGTCATTTTTGTGAAGCTTTGCTTTATACCGGTGCAGTTTTATTTTGTTTGTTTTTTCTTTGCTTGTAGAAGAAAAAGGATTCCTAAGAGAGCATTGACATTGAAATGCATTGCATATTTTCTTGTCAAAATTCAGCTACAATGTTTTTACTTTATACCCTGAGCTACATAAATTGCCCTCCTCCCCAACCGCTGTTCTTTACAATCCTTAAATCTTTATTTATTAGCTTCATAATCTGCTGACTATAAACAATTGCAACCTTTTCTTTCATTTCTATCCACTTTTCAGTTGAGTCATCTTGTCACCCATGGTTGCATTTTCCTTTTACAAATAATACAATAATGGACCCTGCAGCACAATCAAATATTGTGTCATTTTGAGATCAAAGAGAATTGAACTGAAACAACCACATATCCAGAGATGGGCACTGTAAAGGTCACACTTATTGTCCACTTTGTGTGTGAATTTCCATCAACAAATGGTCTGTCTGCCCATGTATTTCATCCGTGTAATGGATACTAAGCCAGCTTATCAGGTTGTCATTGACCGAGTGACAGGTTGTGCACACGCTCATGTCGTCACAGCCTCAGCTGATGTTCCAGTGCCGGGCTGCTGATAAGAACGTGCATTCATTTTGAGGAGTGACACTTCAAAGTCCCTGCATTACCAGCCTGCATTCGTGTGCCTTGAAGCTGTGTGTGCGCGCATGTGTTTGGGTGGGGGGTTGCTTGTGTTGAGACTGGCTGTGCATGTTTGATATGCTAACAATGGCTGTCACGCTACCAGCGGCCTTCTTCATGTCGCTGCCTCCCTCGCTCGACAAGTTTGTGCCATGGATTCTGGTCAAGTTGCATCTTAAACAGTCCCATCTCTCCTACGCTCAGAGCAGAAGCCAATCACTGGCTTGATATTAATATCTCTTTTTATTTATTTATTTATTTTTTTATTTTAAAGAAGTGGAGGAGATGAAGCAGAGATTTTTTTCAGTTCTTACCCACTGTATTTGGTTCTGAATAATCCCTCCACTAAATTCAGCTGCTTTAATCTGAGGAGTTGTCTGGTTATACGGCACGTCTCATCCCTTTTTTTCTTGCATTTTTTTTTCTTTTCAGGATTCCCACCATCCCCCGTCACTCACCTGCCCTATCAGCGTTTCTTTCCTTCCTCATCAGCTCTCTCATCTCTCCCCTTGGCAGTCATCTCCTTCACTGACACTCTTCATCAACTCTGACCTTCTTCACAGCTTTTATTCTGTCCTTTCACTAACCTTTTTAATAATAAACCAGCTTTTTCTACAGCTCCTTATCTTCTACTACCTGTGCTGTATAGTATAAAGGAAAGGCTGTTTCCTTTCAATGCTACACTGCATGTAAACAGGTTAAAATGCTTGGATGGATAATCGTATTTACGAAGTTCTTGAAAGTCTTCAGTGCTTCAGTGCACTCTTTAACTTCGGGCTGTCATTTTTAGGCTCTACAAATTTTGAAGCCAGCGCTCTTTCACGTTTTTGCCACACTGTGACCTGGACTCCTGATCCCCTAAAGTATCCCCTCAACATCTGTCAGCACTTGTTTAAATAAAAACAACTACTGGTTGCTTTGTTGTGGTTGTCGGTGTAAACTACTGTTTACACGGTCAGTAGCTGAACCACTTGCAAGTAGTATTTGTTTTGTGGGTATCATTTTTTTTCACAGTGAGGACAGCATGAAGCAGTGAAGCTTGCCAAAGGTTTTCAGGAAAGAATCAAATGACTGTCGGGTTTTCCCAGCTGTTTATTGTGGGAATAGCTTCTACTCCTTGAGCCGAGCCCCTTCAAATCCCATAAGAAATGAATATACATTGTTAAATAGTTTTAATATATTTGTATATTGTATAGTTGATACAGGCCAATACTCTGATTGTACTATAATCATCCACAAAACACGAACGCTTTCATTATGTTTTGAACCCACGGCAGCAGATGAAGGTGTTGAAATCATCTTGGCTTACCCGTTCTCGGTTCGCCTTGCAATTATTTATCAGAATGTCACAGTATTAGGGTTAAGAAACAAGTTCTTCAACCACCATGTTTTTGTTTTTTTCTTTTCGGCAGATGTTGTTGATAGATCCAATATCAGCTGTGTGTGTGTGTGTCACAGAGGAAAAACTCTCTGGGCAGGGGCAGTACTGCCAGAAGAGCGCTGGGGTGAAGTTGATTTGAAGTTTAATATTCACCAGCTGGAAGTGCCTTTTTGAGCATTCCCATGTGGATGGCAATAAATATTCCTCAACAGCTTTTATAGAGAGGCTGACAGGACCACTTCTCCGCCACGATCTTGCTTTCCAAAACACCCCCACGTGATGCAGACACGATCGAGCAATATCTAGCTGACATTAATAACACTTTTTTTTTCATCGCTTAAGCCAAATTATTTCTGTCAAACTACTGCTGTGATAATTTAACCCTGCATGATGGACAGACAAATGGGTGTATAACATCCTATTCCCTCAGTGAAACTACTGTTTATGAGCAGTGCTACCCACTACTGCAGAACTAAGACAAACTTATTATACAAGCACGTAATAATGTAATAATAGACTTAGACTCTCGCTTAAAGTGCTTTGGATACGTAACACCAGATTTAATTACTACAAATTTAAAATGGCACATGTGCCATCCAGGCTTGGCTGCGATGGTTAAAATGCAGTGTCACTGTACTTATTAAAGATGAATCGGTCACTATGAACCTGGAAGGCGATCTAAAAACGTAACAGATTTTCCCTCTTGTCCTCATATTTTCCCTCCCTGCCCCTCGTGATTCCCATGAATCATCTCTCTCTGGCTTGTCTCTTAATTGTTTGGCCCAGTGTTTCCCCACTGATGCTCGACGTGTGCCAAATTGCCAGAAAAATATGAGCGCATGAGAGGTAATGGCTTATTTGTAATGTATGTTAAAAATACACGTTCACAAATGTCAACTGAATGGTTTACAGTGACCGCGATTGCTCTTTGTCCGTGACTGTGTTATGCTGTGTGATAAATATTTGTCGCAAGATAGCTTCATGCGTCATGTCAGGTGGTATTAATTGATGAATATGGACACACAAAGTGCGTCACTGCAAACATCTTCTACAAAGGACTTAGTCTTCCAATAAGTGTGTGTGTGCTGAGTCTGTCTCGTATGTTGTCACCCATTTATTTATTGTTTTTGTGATCAGAAGCCAAATAATGTGTGTTATGTTATCCAGTAATGTGGTGCTCAGCTGTTTGAAATGTAAGCAACACTGTCTGATGTCGTGCAGGTTTTGATGATCTCTGTATATGATTGCAGATGGTTATCAAGTTGATTTTTTATTATAATTATTAGTTGCTTTTTACTTTGAAATTTTGAACAAGTCTTGTTTCAAAGTGTAAAATGTACAAATCTTGTTTCGATCCTTTCATCTTTTCATCTGTGTGCGTGCGTGCGTGCGTGCGATTCAAGCCTCCTCTGGCGGGTCAGTACCATTTACTGTTCTGTGCTTTCCCTGGAAGAATCACGCAGAGTCCTTTCCTGAGAAACTAAAGGGGAGTGAGAAAAACATTTGAGCGATTGCCTATGGGAAACAGTGAGAGAGAGGACAGGGAGTAATGTCAGTGCAGCACATTTGGGACATGCAGGGAAACTCCTCACATATGTTTGTGAGTAACTTTGGGCTTTCTGCTTGCTTGCTGTGAAAGCTCAGCATGTTACATTTTCTTAAAGTTTTCTAAATATGAATTGCATCATACTTGGTTTGCATCACATTGGTTTGCTCGGTGAAGAAGGAATTGGCTAAGAGGGAGTGCATGCTGAATGACTGTATTCAGAGGACATTGGCAGCAAGTTCCTGCAAATCCTCCCCGTGTCTGTGTAAGTACTTCATTATCAGAGGATTGCTTGTAGAATCTGTCCCCTAAAAATGACTTTACTTAATACTTATGTTTAATTTGTGTTGTATTAGTGTATAAATGATTGGGGCTACTTGGTGTCTATCTGCAGCTAAACTGGGCTGGTGTGGTGGTCTATGAAGGAGACCACATTTTAGTCATTCCTGTGGGTGGCGTTGGTGTTGGTGTCTCATCCTCTCAGCGTGTTGGCTGTCAGTGTTCAGCGTGAATGTGCAGGAGAGAGCAGCTTACATGTCTCATTGCTTAATGCACAGAGTTTACATTACTTTCAAGGTATAGGTAAGTGACCAAAAAAGATACATTTGCATACAGAGGAACTCAAATGTGCATTTGTCCACACAGCAGACTGGCAGCTAAGGACAGGAAATAGTTTTCTAGGGGAATGCTGGAAGTGAGAAGAGTGAGAAGTTCATCCTTCATTTCTCCTTCCCTGACATTTCCTCTCCTCTGCAGCTCTGGCTGGAAGCCAGCACTCTTGTTGCCATATCCATTACTGCCTGTTTCTGTGTTTTATGTAAATAAGTGTATTGTTTATCAAGTTATAAAGGGCATTTTCATCATTTAAATTCGATTGAGAATTTTCTCAAGTGATTGTTTAGTGTATAAAACAACATCAGAATCATTAAATAATATCCATCAGTTCAAGGTGACTTCTTAAAATGTGTCTGGTTTCGGCCAACTGACAAATAGTTGAGACGATCATGGTATGAGTGATTCTTTGTAATACAAGACAGAACAGCAGAACCACACATATGAGAAGCTCGGACTGTCTAATGGAATTTGTACTTGAAAATATGATTAAGTATTGACTATTAAATAGTCATTTGAAATCCAAAAAATTACATCCGTTTCAAACTCACCACTTTACTTTTGTACTGCAGTACCGTATGACATTAATCTCCAGTCAAGAGAAGGAAAAACAATAAATCAGTTGCTGTGTCCTCTCTGCTAAATGATTACTGATTAGCCAAGAGTGGATAATGTTTTCATTTCATGTGTGTTTCAGGAGTGTGGTTCCTCCTGGCTGAAAACAGCGTGTGTGTGTCCACCAGCACCTTTCCACCCAGGACCACACTGTGTTGCCACTGCGCTCATGAGGTAACGTCAGGACCTACCGCCCCCTCATTACCACCCTTGGTCCATCCACCTCCCTCCCCTCTGTCCCTTCCTCCCTTGGACCCACCCAGCCATGGGCCAGAAGATCTCTGGCAGCATCAAGTCAGTGGATGTACGCGGGGAGCCGTCATATCGGCCAGTACGCCGCGAACTGCGAGGCCCAGATTTCTGTCGCCCCCCCAGATTGGACTTATTGCTGGACATGCCATCAGCCAGC
This sequence comes from Scortum barcoo, assembly GCA_023238725.1. Classification (NCBI taxonomy): domain Eukaryota; kingdom Metazoa; phylum Chordata; class Actinopteri; order Centrarchiformes; family Terapontidae; genus Scortum; species Scortum barcoo. Next base: position 23,122,737 of record CM041552.1, read on the forward strand.
CCTGAGACCCAGCTCCGCCACGCCTGGAACCCCGACGACCGGTCACTCAACGTCTTTGTTAAGGAGGACGATAAGCTGACGTTTCACGCCGACACCGACACCCAGTGGCACAGAGCACAGACTGTATCCGGGGGAAGGTGGGCTACACCCGGGGCCTCCATGTTTGGAGGATTCACTGGCCGGCCAGACAGAGAGGCACACACGCTGTCGTGGGTGTAGCCACTGCCGAGGCACCCTTGCACTCAGTTGGCTACACGGCCCTGGTGGGCTCGGACTCTGAGTCTTGGGGCTGGGACCTGGGTCGGAACAGACTCTATCACGATGGAAAGAACCGGCCCGTTTCCACGTCAGCAGCGCCCACGTACCCCTGTTTCCTGGAGCCAGACGAGTCATTTGTGCTTCCAGACTCTCTGACAGTAATACTAGATATGGACGAAGGAACGCTGAGCTTCATGGTAGACGGACAGTATCTAGGAGTAGCTTTTAGAGGGCTGAAAGGCAAGAGACTGTATCCCATCGTCAGCGCTGTGCCAATGTGGGGACACTGTGAAGTTTCTATTCGTTACGTCAATGGACTAGATCGCATCGTAAGTGGCACACACACACACACACACACACACACAGAGACAGGCAGAAAGATGCCAATGATGTTTCGCCATGTCAAATTTGTCAAAGTATGTAAAAGTGAACTTGTCATTAGGGATGTCCCAGGTCGATCCCGGCATATTTTAATGGGTCGTATCGGCTGAAATAAAGCACATCAAAATTCCATTTCTTTTCTGCACTGTTTTTGTCACGTCAGCCTCTCCCCAGTGACAGCCGGGCTCCAGAGCCACAATTCGCTCCATATGCAAGTGAAAAACTGTTTAATCATACAAGTGATTGACTCTGCTCTGACACCCGGGTTAGAAAAATGCACAGATTAACAAAGCCCCAACAGTAACAAATCCATTATTCCTCCTCATTACCAAAGAGCAGTGTACAAGACATTCAGCTAACAGCTTGTCATTTTTAACCAGCACTGACAGCCTCTTTCAGTCTCTTTCACCAGGTCACATCAGCTGTCGCTAATTACTGTTAATTCCACAAGTAACTTGATGGCAGGCCAAAGTTAATCTTGGCTTTTATCTGGCATGTGTGCTTTCAGCAAGCCACTGTCTGTGCTCAGCCAATGAAGCCTCACTCTGTAACACCGCTGCACAGCTCCGTGTTTTCTGTACAGCACCAGCAGAGTGATCGCTCCTCTCTCTGGCTGATCTCCTTCATGTCAGGAGTCACATTCTCCCAGTCAGCTTTCATTCACATCATATCAGTAGTTCTTCCCTGATGGAAATGGTACAGCTCGGATGTCTAAGTGTAGCATACTCCCTCATTATTAGAATCCTTCATGGAGCTTTCTGTATAAGGTTTGTGGTACGTCTGTTTGTACATAATCCACAAAGATTTGTGGTAAACATGCACACACAGGCATGAGTTTTATATATAACTGTAATAACTTCCATCAAATGTCAGTAACTCAGCCCTCTATTTACCCAGTCGTCTTCCAAGTGTGGATTCTAGTGCCTGTTTTTAGTGCTGCTGTTTGCCTTCGTGTCACTGCATAAACTTCGAGGTGGATGTGGTAGGTGCTTTTTCACAGTGTAGAGCTGTTTTGTTTATGCATGAAACTCCAGATAGGCTTATATTTAGACCTTCCCATCAAGGCTGGAAAGGCCCAGGGGGATATTTGTGCCATAACAACTTGGGGGTCCAGTGACAGAACCCAGGGTAGGACCAGAGGGCAGAGAAGGAGGAAGAGAGATGGAAATATAATATAAGTTATGGGCTATGGGCTGTGTGTGTCATGACAAAGTGTAATTGTTTTGAAGATTCAGAGAAATCTGAATCAGACAGCTGAGTCATTTTGACAGCTTCCTAATCCTCTGGAGAAGTCCCAGTCATACCATCTAATGTGTGAAATATGAGGGATTTTTTAGTTTTAAAAACTGCATCCTCAAGCAGTACTGGTGTAGCTAATTTCCAAATACTTAAACCTGATGTTGGCTCTCCAGAAATGTTCAGGATTTAGGTTTTAAGGCGAGACTCTGCAGGCGTTACTTGCAGATTTGCCTTTTTTCTGTTCTTCAGAGAGAGCATTGAGGATAGTGCACATTTCTGTCTGCACTGAACTATAAAAAGCCCACAATGAGAAGGACTGCTGCTTTGTTTACCAATAGGAAGAAGCTTAACCATATTCTGTGTGTACTATTTCTAGTCTGCTTCCCTCTGTCGCTTTTCAGCAGTCCTCAGACAGTCTCCGTCAAACTTTCATACACTCCCAGAGCAGAACAAGAACACTGTACCCAGCTCTCTGATGTAATAGGGATATCTGTTTCACCAGTGTCCTGATGTCATGAGAAAGATCAGTCTGTGTGTGTCAGCTTGACTTTTCCGTTAAATGTCACCGTTCAGTCATCTCAATCAAGTCTGGCCCCCAGATTGTGTAATAGCCCTCAGTCCTCCCTCCTGCCCTGCCCTACCCAGATCAAGTTGGGGCATTGCAGACAGTGAGGGATGGACACCATGTCCGTGGCTTCAAGCCATGCCTGTGTGTGTGTGTGTGTGTGTGTGTGTGTGTGTGTGTGTGTGTGTGTGTGTGTGTGTGTGTGTTGGCAGACAGCAGCTAGTAGAGGAGGAATTCTGGAAGATGTCCCAGTGTGCCTCTGAGCTCAGCGTCTGGCCTTGCATAGTGGGGAAACGTCAGGTTAGGTGTTAAGTAGCTTACGTGTTCATGATGTACAGTGGCTAATATTGTTGTACAAAATCTGTCAGGCATTTGAAAGATCATATGTTCTCTAAGCAACCAATATTTAGGAGGAACCTACAACTAATAAACATGCTGTATGAGCTTTAATTAGTTTGAAATGGCATTACACCTTTTTCTGTATCAACAGTGAATTACATGACTTCACTATGTGGAAGGTAGTTTAGTACTGATGATGACACCAAGAATTAACATCCCCTCTTCATTTCTGCTGCTTTTAGATGCTTCTAGCTATTTTTTTTTCTCATTCAAGTGGATCTGGTGCCAGCTGATTGAAAACTGTAGGGAGCTGTTGTTTGCTGCATGCTCAGTGCAAAATCAGGGAACATCTAAGGAAATGGGTTAATGATGAACACATCTGAACTAAAGAGAGAATGCCACAAGTTTTTATCATGATTTGGCCATTTAAAGTGATGCTGAAATACCAGTGAATATGAATATTGTGTTAGGAAAGTCCCCTAGATGAGAGAGAACTGTATGCCTCCTGTATAAAAGAAAAAAAAAAGGTACAAATAACAAAATATCACTGTTTCATGGTTTGCAATCTGTTTGAGGAAACCACTACAGACTGCTTCATACCCAGCTGGACCAAAGTTGTATATATCAACTTGCATATGTTTTCATCATTACCAACTCACACTTTTGCTTAACGTCAAAGACTTCTTTTGTACTTGATATGGTTCTGATTTCTTGATATTCAAAGTGCACAATACATGAAGATATAAATGCTCACTGCAAAATTGTATAGTTATGTATCATCCTAACATGGCAGCCATTTGTATTATTCTGTCATACATGTACAGTAGGCTGTTATCAGATATTGGCCACATTGACTAACATAATTGCAGGCTGTCTCAGTAAAAAAATCTAAAAAAAAATGAATCAGGATTGAGCATCAAGGCTGTGTGAATAGGACCCGAGTGATCAGATCCCACAGTTAGGTAGCACACGTTTTTATCCTGCTGGTTCCCTGTAGAGTTTCTCTCCAGTTAGTGAGCTCATTGAAGCTGGAGGAGTGCATGAATAGTTTGATCAGTTTGTTTGCCAGACTAATGAAGCTTGGAGAAGGCAAAAATAGTTTCCTAATGGAAACGACTAATGGTGCTGACTTATGAGCCTGAACTCCCATCAGTCACTTGTTTTTGTTTGTCTTTCTTTTTACTGTATTGTAGACATCAAAGATGAGAGACTACTGATACATTCATCAGCATGATATTCATATTCTCTTTGCTCACACATGCATGTGCACCTAGTACATTGTATATGATGTACTTATATACTCCAGAGTTTGGAGTCCATGTATGTTCAAAGAGTCTGACAAAGCACATGAGAGAGCAGTGTATGATACATCTCATGTTGTAATATGAAATAAGAATGGAAGCATCAATATGTATGCTTCAGAGATGGCAGTTCTCCCCTATTCCCACATCTCGCTTTTGTGCTCTCTTATAGCAAATCAAAGAGGATTCACTTTTTGTTCACTCTGGGTTCTTGGTCTTTCACTCATCTTGTAGTCTATTCACGTCCTTTTTCTTCCTCCTTCTCCCTCCTGCTTAGGCCCTTTTATTCTCGATCTCTTACTCCCCGCGAAGTAAGGAGAGATAAGTATCCCTATACTTTTCTTTTCCCGTCTGTATTGTCCCTTAATACCCCACATTAATTCAGTTTTCTCATCCTTCCTGCATTTCACTGAACACTTTAGTCCTTTGGCCCTCAGTCCCAGAGACGCTTGAAAGCAAGCCCCACTGAGGCACAAGTTTTATTGGTTTTTGTACCTCTGGCTTGCTAACTTCTCTCTTAAGTACAAAACAATGGGGTTGCTGGATCTCACCGTCCTCCTTCTATTGTTAGAAAGCCATCTTTTTCTCTCCACAACAACTAGCCTCATGACACCACAGCCTGGCTAGCCTAATGATGGCAAGCTGATCCAAACTCATTTACACCTGAACGAGACGGGCCGGAGAGGAGGAAGTGTTTCACACACTCTACTGACGTGCTCTCCCTCCCATTTTGCAAATGAACCCTATTTGACTCCGACTCTCATTGTGTTTAATCTCCTCCCTCCCGCCACCCTTTCTACTCTTTCTTTTTTTCCCCTCCTCATCCCTTTCAACACTAATCTTCCTTTCAGTGTTTACACACCCAATTGTGGTGGCAGGTTGCTGTGGAAACGCTTAAGCTGACTTTTTGGTGCATAGGTGGGTGGTTAATTGTTGACCAGGCAGCCTGCACAGTTTGTTGGGTGAGGGCTTGCCCTATGTAAACGGGATGTCTTCCTTCTGCTAATCACAACTGTTTTCAGCACAGTAGCATCAGTAAGCTCTAACCCAGTCTTAGACCTTGCATAGATGAAAAATTTCACTCTGTAGGTGGTTACATGAGTTAGCTTAATTTGATAGTTAATGATTTGAAGTATTTTGGCATTTCTCTGTTCTTGTAAAGCTGCCTTAAAATTCATCTTGAGCTGTTGCTTAGTGACAAGAACTTGAGCCCAAACCTGCAAAAGTGCTGATGATGTTTTTAAACTCTACTGATTATATCATATCTTTAATGTTCAAAGTACAAACTTTAATGTTCAAACATAAAGCCTTATTATATGTCATTGGTATCAGAAACCTTTAGTTGCATATAGATCCATCCATCCATCCATCCATCTTCATTCAACCGCTTGATCCGGGACCGGGGCCGGGTCGGAGGCGGAGGTAGCAGTCTGAGCAGAGATGCCCAGACTTCCCTCACCCCAGACACTTTCCTCCAGCTCTTCCGGGGGACTTCCAGGGATTTGGATTCCCTCCGAGGCGTTCCCAGGCCAGCCGAGAGGCATAGTCTCTCCAGTGTGTCAGCGTGTCCTGGGTCTTCCCCGAGGCCTCCTCCCGGTGGGACATGCCTGGAACACCTCCCTAGGGAGGCGTCATATAGATGTGTTTCTTAATAACCTGCCTGTTCTCTTCAGAAATGTATATTAACTTTAAGTTTTTCATTGGTCTCATGTATGAAGCTCCACATCATTTTGAAGCACTGAAAATTCGAGGCAGTTATCAACAATTAACTAAGTTATCCACCTTTCTGAAGAACAGGCTCCAGGATTGCGTGGTGATTCAGGACAGTCACCTTGATAGTAAATCCAACTCTTCTACACAGATGATGCTGAGTAGCAGCAAAATCAAGTTTTAATAACCATTTTATTCCCATTAAAGACTTGTAAGTAGATTTTACACGTTATCCATCAGCGCAGCCACTCCCATATCCTCCATGCTGTGTCTGTTTCTATTCAGTGGAAGTCATCTGTTGTCTGAACAGGACGGGTAATGTTTCCCATCAGAATGTCATTCTTGTGACGCACTAAATCTAACCCTGTTGAACCTTTTTCTGAACAGATTAAAGGTGATAAAAATCCAGTGCCAGCTAACTCAAGATGGTGAATGTGTGAACAAAGCTTGTATGTTGTCAGGATCAATTTAGTCTTTGTATTCTGTTGCTGGGTAAACACGGCTTTCCTGGCATGTTTTCTCCTTACTTCGTGTCCGAACACTACTCCATCAACTGAAATCTTTGTAGTCCTCTTTTCTAACACACTAAATGCCAAACGACAGTGGGTGTGCCTTTACTGGCCAGCTGAAGAAAAAAAGAAGGCAAGGAAGAAAGTAATTAGTTTGGGAAAACAAGAAGAAAATTAACACTGATTGATGGTATATTTAATATTGTATGATGCCTAATAAATGTTTCAGTTTCAGTAAAGAAGGACATTATTTAAAAACTTGTTAAACCTCAGCCAAGAAATTTCTCCACGGCATTGCCACAGCTCTTGTGTTTGTGTGCACACAAACACGCACACATACAAACACAAGAATGCTGTGCTGTGTGTGTGTATTACAGTTGTCCCCTTTTTTTATAATCAAGTCTGCTCAGCCTCTATTTCCTGAGCAGAGCGAGAGAGCGGCAGGAGGAGCAAGGAGCAAATTGACGGCAGTCCAGGCTCCTCTCTGGAAGCCTCTGGCTCGGCGGTGCAAGGTAATGGACTGCCAGATACCGTCAGCGGAAGGAATCGCTAGCTCACGAGCAATTGGTTTCCCCTCTGAGTGGGCGATACAGTTTGGACACCTGCTTTTCCGATTAGGTGTAGAGTGACCGTTTGCTCCATTACGTCCGCTCCTCGCCTCGCCGTCCTGCTCCAGTTTTCTCTCTTATCTCATACATCCATTGATCTAATTCTGTCCGTCCCTGAATATATTCCACTCCTCCCTTTGACCTGTTGGTAAAAGGGGACCGGAGAGGCGGCCGCACCTTAAGGGCTGTATATGCGAGACACATCCACCTGTCATCTTAAAACTAGGTCAGACAGCCCCAACAGTTTTATGCTAATCTGTTAGATAAGCTTGGCTGGGAGTCTGCACCCTTTGCCTGTTACCTCAGTACACTTCTCGTAATGAAGGGAAGGCAGGACGAACGGGGGTGGAGTTGCATGAGCAGTAAATTGGGACACATGTGCCAAAAAGGTGGACCTGTCTTACCCCTTTTTTCTAAGTAGGACATATCTGGGTTGGAGCGTCTCTCACAGTGAGCTGACGTGTGTGCTGTGCATTCATACCCACACAAATTCACCGGGCTGCGGGTGTGAGGCTGGAGGAAAACTGGAGGAGAAGGAAGGGTGTGCTATCACGGTTGGGTATTTGCCGTCGCACCTCAGTGCACCTCAGGGCAGACTAAGTGACGCACTGCCGTCCCCGTCCTCCACTTTGTTCTCGATTAAGTGGTAGGTGTGTGCGCCTGTTGCCCACAGGCCTCTGTAGTGCAACGGGGCATCAGGTGCTCAGTCGTCCTTAACCACACTTTCCCACACTCCATCTCCTCTTTAGTGTGCCATAAATCTGTCAGAAACTAGTCTCTGGCTATTACCCAAAAAAAGGAAAAAAAAGAAAAGACATGGGTGCTGAAGAGGAAAGGGAGAGGCAAGAGACGAGACACTTCCATGACAGACTGGAGGGAGGAGGAAAGAATAACGAGTATCATGGATCCGCTGCTCACCGCTGGTTAACTCAAATGCTTCCAGCTAACGAGCACAGATTGATGATTAAACGTGGCTGTTCATGCTGATTTAGTTTAAATTTCTCTCAGGGTTTTCATCTGTGATAGATGACACGCAGGCTGATTATAAATGGGCGTATACAAGCAGACTTTGTAATCAGTGTTTATCATTATACGGACCTGAAAGAACATAATGTAAATATTATGGAATTATATATGTTAAGTTAGTGGTAGAACTCCCTTTGAAGGAGAAACACCCCCAAGGCCTGTATGAACTTAGAGAATCATTTTTTCACTCGCATAGCAATCGTGATATCTGTAACAGAATAGGTACATGCTGTTCTAGGTACCTAGGAAAAAGTGTGTTGTATTTTAGATAAACTTGTAATTTAATTCATGAAGTAGAGCAGCCATACATCAGGCCAACTCTGAACCACGTCATTTCTCATTAAAGCTGGTCTGAAATTACAACCTGTGCCACGTAACAACAAGTGTTGTTAATCAGTCTTACCAGATGATGGACAGTGTGCACTTCCTGTCAGTGCTCATCACTACTGTCTGACAGGACCACTTGTCGCTCCAGGCAACCCTTACCATGGAGACCAGCTTCTGCCGGCAGGGACTGGCTGGTTTTCAGCAAGTTTGTAGCATCATTGCGTCATTAGTTCCCTCGGGAGAGTAATGCTGCTGTTGTCAGTAGCAATCTTGTTGCTGCAAGGAACAATGTTTGACTTTTAATGAAGGTGTTGCTCTGTGAAAAGTGATAATTCACTTCATATTTATTGGTTTTGATGATCTAGGCAGGTAGATTCTCCTGAAAAGCACAACACTGGGAGAAAAGTCTTATATGGATTCTAGATTCATTAAATGTAGAGTGAATACACTCACTTCTCTAAGAGTCAGAGCCAAGTGGAAGCACTCTTTGCAGAATCTATTTCAATAATGTTTCTGAATGTAATTTGGAGGAGTGTGCAATTGTCCTCTTGTTTGGGGACCTCTTGCTATGAGGTGACTTATTTTGCAGCATATCATATATCTCATCACAGCTGTCCATACCATGTCAAACAGCAACATTTGGTTGATTATTTAAATTGGCAACAATACAGGCAGAAAGCTAAACACACGCAGTGCATGGAACACATGGTGCATCTGTGACTATATACTCCAGTTCATTGACATCACACAACAGGGGTGTGAGGACCTTGTTACTATGGAAACTACCTATATGCGGGGGCCGTGCTAGTACGAGCAGACTGATGGATAGTTGCTGTTAGGTCCAACGGAAAGTCAATCCATCTCTGGGAGGAGGGGGGTGGTGGTCTTTCATTCCACAGAGGCTCCACTGGCACCACGAGTGTGTGATCAGAGCCCTTTTCATATATGTGAGCAGAGTTCAGACGGTCACAAGGTGCTGGATAAATGGAGACGTGATCGTACTACCAGTTGTCTTAGTTCCTAATCATGTAAGCTGGTGTGCAGGCAGAGGGTAATAAGATGTTGGAGGGATGTGACTGTCTTGCCAAGTATTTTTCTAGCTGCCGTGAAGAATTATCAGCTGTACGGTCTCATTACACACATCACCGCACATTGTCATCACCGAATTCAGTCATTGTCTAGTTCTATTCAGCATGTCTTTCTGTTCATTCAGCATGTCTTTCTGAATTGGAAACTTACTATGTTGACGTGGCTACATATGAATCCGCACTCCGCCACGTGGCCCCAAGGTGTTCGTACAAAAGCTTTTCATTAAGCACATGACAGTCAAATAAATTGAGATAGCTGTACTCTATTACTTGACACCCTGTCAGCTGTTGTTCAGTGGTGTATTTCATTATTCCTCTCACTGCCTTTTCAAAGGTCACCTACCAGACTGAAGTGCAGGAATTCAGTGAGAGACGGCAAAAGAAAGTTCACCATCAACTGCAAATAGCAGCACGAAGCAAAGCGCAGGGATTTTCTAAAGTGATGTTCCATCAGAAAGTTTATCCACCATTACATGAAGATACCAGTGCCCTTTTTTTCTTTCTTTTTCTTTGTGTACGCTGAGTCGATGTCTATTTGATTCTCGTCTACTCGTCACTTCAGACGAGCTCTTGTTTCCTTTTAGCTGTGTTTGTGTGCTCACCATCCAGTGGTTGTGTAGCCACCACGGTCGCGGCTCACGTCCAGAGGAATGCCTGAGGTCTCTCGACGGGCTCCGTCAGGCTCCAGCTCCAAGAACACACTTCAGACCAGACGACATGTATTGGCTTCGCCTTGTTTTCAGGGGGGGGCTAATGCAGCTCACTTTTAATAGACTGCGGAGAGAAACGGCTCAATCAGTCACAGAGGAGTCTTGTTTGTGCGTGTGTGTTTGAAGCAGCCCCTTCATCTGCAGCAGCAAATGTGTTTTTGTCGTGCAAAATAAGGAGCGCACATATGCAGCATTAAGGATGCAACCGTAGCCAGAACACAGACTCAAAATCACACTCGTAGCTTTGATCTTATAAATTATTGATGGAAGCGGTTCAGGGTCTTTGCCCAGAAGAGCGGTTTGTCAAAACCTCCATCAATAAAGCATAACATCAAGGCTACAAGCGTGCTTGTGATTGCAGCCTATTGAATATCTATGCAAACAGTCATGTAGGTCAGGCTGGTTCACGGAAACTATGACAAACTTTTCTTTTCAATCTCCAGCTTGTTCAACTAGTGTCAGTGCAGTATGCTTGTATGCGAGTGTAAATGCCCCTGCCCGTGTCCTTCACACAGTGTGTAAGTGGACTCTAAACAGCAGGAATTCAGCCCGGCCAGATGGTGCTTCCAGGTGGAGCAGCTTGATATCCGTAAAGGGACAGCAGTTAAGAGTCTGTCTCTGTCTGACAGACACAGACAGCACTTGTTTCCAGAATTGGTGGGAAGGAAGTTGCCATGTGCTGCTGGCATATATAGTCAATACTGATGACATGTCTGAGTAAATATTATGTTTTAATATTGCTAGTAGCAGCCTCTCGTTCCTCTTATTACATTATAATGCTCAAAATAATTACAGAAGAAAAGATGCTTGCTTTGTCTGACAGTCCTGTTATAGTAGTGTACACCTGTCAGAGTGATCGTGGATTGATAACCAGTTTTCTCACTACCGGTTTCAATGACATGGCCTGAATACAAAGAAAACCCTGCTTTGTGATATCTTTGAGTACAAAAGAAATTGAGTTCAATGTGTGTAGAAGTGACAGGATTTTGCAGTGGACAAGAGTGTGTGAATTGATGTACGTATAGATCAGTGACTTATGTGTACCACAGCTAGCTGTGGACTGGAGGAAGAAAAATTTGCTCGAAGCTTCCAGCAGCTACCGGACCTTTTAAGGTGAATTGTTTTTTTATGTTTCTATCGGCTAATTGAAGTGGCTCTAGTCTGGCTCGTCAGTTAACTTGTAGCTTCCCTCAGCAGTCTGAGCAAACTTTTTTTTAAGAATGTGGTGGGAGACATTGTGGTAATGTTGAATAAAGCAAGTCCTTAATTCATTCTGTGCAATGAACACAGTACATGGTCTTTTTCACAATCAGTTGAACATTCTCTGATCTGGACTTTTTTCTTTGTCTGACTACTCTGTTAACAATACATGGAGGCTTGCACTTGAGGGTGACTCCTGCACATACAGGTACACACAGGAGAGTCACTTCCTGTAACAAACCTGTCCGACTACATCACATACATACGTCACCCACGAGGCCACCTTCATTGAAGGGGAAGGCCTGGCTGGTGACACGTTACTCAGTGCATGACTTGATGCCATGAATCAATAAACACACGCAAAAAATAAACAACACAAAAACAGTATCTGAATCCCATAACTGAAAATCGAATACCGACCTAATAAATGAATAACTGAAGTAAAATATTCTGCTCAAGCACTATAATTTCACATGTCTGAAAATGTATCAGTCACTTTGACACATATATCAGTGTCAATCCTACTAGGATGGACCTGCTAACACTCCTGTCCCTTCTGCACTGTGTGGGTCTGAATCTCCTCAGAACAACATGAAGGCTGCAGCAGCAAAAAGTTTATATGAACACAGAGAGAAACTACTGTAAGTGTTTTCTCTTCCTCCGATTAAGATCAATACAATCCAGTCCAAACCATGTGAGACTACAAAAAACAACCTTGTGCAACCACACTAATAATCAGTCCAGCTGTCTTTCTCCTTGTTTTTTTTTTCTATCATCACTACTGCAGAATAAATGGATATCCAGCAAAACTCTTACGTACGGCATGTGAGCCAAATGACTGTCTCAACTGAACGTCCTGTCATCCAGTGCCTGTGTGTGTGTTGGATGTTATTAAGCACAGGCAGCAGACTTCTCCTCCTAAAAAAATATGAATTTGATGAGAATGTATTGGTGGATTCTCTGTGAGAATTTGAGGCGCCACCCTGAGACGGTCATAAAAAAGGCAAAATGAGTTTTAAATCATTCACGTTGTTAAATATCCGATTCACAGCTGTTTTTCCAGCAGCTCCTTCTCACGCGCACGGTGCCAAATATTACTCTATAAATGTGGCGTCATGTCTGAATAAATCCATATGGAGCGTAGACATAAGACCCATACATCTGAATGACAAAAACACGTTAACAAAAGAAACTCAGGAGTGTCACAGAGGCAGGTGTCAGCTGAGCCTCGGCACCACGTCGCTCTGACTCAGGTGTTCATGTCATCTTGACGTGTAAACAAACAGTATTGAGATTGAAATGTGTCTGATGTCACACAGCTTGCACTCACCACGTCTCTCCTCTCTCCTGCCCCCTCACAGCGGAGCCCCTCCCACTCATGGACCTCTGCAGACGAGTAGCTCGACTGGCTCTGGGCAGAGAGCGCATCCATCACATCGACACACTCCCCCTGCCTCAGACGCTCAAGAACTACCTCCAGTACCAGTGACCCCACACACACACACACAGATGGATGGGAGGAAAGTGAGGCTGGTTGGTTCTTACGGTAACCAGCCTCCAAACTGAACTTAACTGAAACTATCAGACATCTGCTAAGGATGCGGACGATGACACTGACTACAAACAGTTGGAGAGGACGGCGCTGCAATGGGACTTTGTTTACAACACTTGAGGGGTTTTCCATTTTGGATGTTTTTATCTTCTGGTTTCGGCTTGTTTTTTTTGTTTTCTTTTCTTTTGTTCTCAATGCTGACGGCTGTCTTTCTCTCGGACAGATGAGTGGAGGGGCAGATGAATGAAATGAAGAGAGTGGGAGATTAAAAGAGAATATTGCAATCTAGTTTCCTGCTAATCACACGCGTAAGAGTCAAACTGCACGTCCGCAGTTTGAAAGGCCTTAAATGCTGCGGTTTTGGGTGACAGTTTAACCCGAGATCTGATCTGCACACAGATGCTGTGGGAGCCTCCGCGGAAAACATGTTGGTATTTATATTCCCAACAACACAGCAGGCTCTGTGGAGACGCAACAATCCCTCCAAGCCACAGAGGAGGGAGAGAGAGAGGGAGAGGGAAAACGTCCACACACACACACACTTCTATTTTTGTTAGTGTGTACACAGTGAAACACACATGGATTACATATATACTCTGTGTGTGTGTGTGTGTGTGTGTGTGTGTGTGTGTGTGCGTGCGTGCGTCAGGGGTGTACGCATAAAGACAGCCAGCCGTAACTGTTTGTTTGTGTTAAGAAGACGACCGACTCACTGACAAGAAGGCAGTTACCACCTACAGGCTAAAAAACACAACAGCTGCAGTCTGGTTTGAACTTCTCTCTGTCTCCGTCTCCTCCTCCGCTTTGGTTTAAACCTCCGTCATGTTTGTTTGGCGTCTCTCTAACTCCTGTATCGCTGATAGAGATTGATCTGAAGGTGACGGTGTGTCTTGATGTGCCTGCTCCGAGACAACACACACACACACACACACACACACACACACACACACACACACACACACACACACACACACACACACACACACACACAGAAGCAGCACACAGCATCTCTGTCATATCAGAAGACACCCTCTCCCCCCCTCCAAAAGTTTTAAATGCTGCTTTTCTATTTTTTTTTCTTCCACCGTCTCACTCACCCTGGTGTGGGTTTTTAGCCCTGATTTCCTTTTGAAAATGATGGTCTTATGAGATTGTTTTTTTTTTTTAAGTGTCCTTTTTTTTTTTTCTATGGATTTTGAGATCTGTGTGTGGGACAGAACGTCTCGCAGGTAAACATAGAAGAATGTGCTGCCATAAGAATCTTTTAAATGTGAATAAGAATAAACTCGGTTTAACTCGCACCGCTTGGCTTTCTGTGATCTTTGAGCATCACCGGCTTCAGGACAGGAGATGTAATGATCAACCCCGTTGATCTTAATTGACTGAATCCTGCCCCTTCAGAGCGATGGTCCAATGATAGCATGGCAACTTAAACCCACACAAAACACAACAAAACCAAAAACACAAGGATGAAAGTGTAAGGAACAGATTAAACTGCAGTTTATCTGCTCTAATGAAAGCCACAAACATTAGCAGTCCCACCTAACTAGCTTTCTACCTACAGTTGAAGCCTAGTGTTATTTCCAAAGGCCGGAGCCATATCACTATACTAGCTATATTTTATTGTATAAAGTCACATCAGAAGTGTTCAGAATATGGACAGTGGTTTAGTCCTGCTTTGGTTTTGTTTTTGGGAAGTTTACACTGCATTAACTTCGAACTAACTGGCTTTAGTGTTACATTGATCAAACTCAAATCGTATATTCCTCCTCATCCTCCCCCTACAACCACAGTGTGGCCTGTCCAAGCATGATGTTCTTTTCATGTTAATGAAGTAATTAATAATTCTGCACTAAAATATGCTAAGAAGCTCGACCCTGCGATACACCAACGGTCTTCACGTCTTCATCAACTGGTGAGGACGAGCCGTGCAGCTTTAGCTTTACTGTTGATCGCTACAGTAACCAAAGTGGGGTGGGCAGGGCTCAGCGGAGGGTCACTGTTCGCCTCTCTTATTGTAGCCGTGGAGACATTTTTAACGGATGTCACTCATCAACCCTGATGAGGTCCATAACACAAATTACAAAGCTCCACTGTGACAGAAAGTCCTTTGCAGCTGCTGGTTTTGGTGCAGAGCTCAGACTGACTGCCTCTGAACTGGATTCCTCGTCCCCGGGCCGCCTTTGAACACAGAACAGCCTGTTCTGTGATCAAAGTTCAGCGCTTACCCTGGCACCGGCAACAGAAAATCCATTAATGCTGTGCAGCGGAGAGCAGCCTGTGTTGATAATATCATAAAAATCGCACTGAGAGGCATCTGTCCCTTTTGCTTTTAGAGAGAGAGATGGGCAGCAGTGACGCAGAGGAATTGATGGACATTTAATGCTTTGATAATGACGACAACAATGCGCCTGTTGAACGAGAAGATGGCCTTTGATACGGATAACTGGCTGAACGCTGCGCTCCGGTACACATGTTAGCGCTGTGACATCAGAGTATATGGGTGAAAAGGGGAGATGGCGAAACGCGAGTCGCTCCGGAGGGACGAGATCTGCCGTGAGCTCTGGCCCGACTGATCCTCAGCATATAGGGCTGTTCAATAATGCAGGGGCCCCGGCCTTTAAAGGATTATTGGACAGGCCTCAAAGTTAAAGCTGATGACTTGTTTGATCTGGTTAAAAGTGACTTGGCTCCATATTTAGCTGCCTCTCGACGGCGAGGCTTCACTTCAATTCATCTCGCTGTCTTTTCCTCTGCCTCCTCTCCTCCGCCACATTCTGCCAACTTCCTTCTCTGTCTCCCTTTTTTTTTTTTTTTTTTTACGCTGCTCTGCTCAGGCTATTTAAATCCTCCCATCCATGTTTTCCTTTCTCCGAAGCATATTTTCCAGCACAGAGCTTTATCTTCTGCCTCACCTGCTTTGACTGGAGGTAAACGGTGTGTGTTTCCGCCGTGAGAAGTGTGTTTCAGGACATAATTACCCGTCGCACTGCTCTTCCCCATCCTCTCTCTTTCCACCCTCTGTGCATACATGTTATCCATATGCATATATGGAGAGTGGCAGAGCGAGCCGAGGAGGAGATGGATGGTTGGAGGCCGGTCGTCTGCTGCAGAGACGGGCAGAGATCCATAATTTATGGAAAAAAAAGTCCTTTGTCTGCTTCGCTTGGAAAGTCATGTAAAAGCTTACTTTTCATATTTCTCCTCGCGCATGGTTCTCACCTACAGATCATAGATGGAGATATCTTCAGAGGAGCTGATTCTTCAAAGTGAGGGGTGTTTTTTTTTTTTTTACCTACTTGAGGAATTTGTACAGACACAGATAAGGATGTGACCAAACGGCATTTACAGTATGTGCAGCGCCAATATGAAAGATGCCTTTTGTCCTTTTGAGAACAGGGTCTAAAATAAATTCTGGGCACATTACTTTAGCCCCCCAAAAGTCCATGCTCAGGGCTAGTACTTTTCAAAAGTACTTTTTAGGACTTGCAGTCCTGCACCAGCAAAACACACTTAAACAAAATTTACAGTTTTATTTTTTGTTCAGCTCTGACATGGAGCAGACAAAGGTCTACAATAAATGCAGCGACAACGACGTGTAAAAACAACCATCGCTTTCCCATATGTCAGCTGACTAATTTGCCTAATCCTCTAAAGACCACAGTGGAAACGCAGACAATAATGGGCTGCAGGAAGCTTTGGTCTTCCTTGGAAAAGCTTCCTGGGACTAAAAGATCTGGGTAGTCTTAGTGTCTTAACTCTTAGTGTCTTAATCTTAACTCTAAATTCAAACATGGATCTGAAAAATGGACTTTGCCAGGACTTTTTTCTTTTACCTCCCCACCTGTTATAGCTGTGATGTTTTCAGGTTGTCTGTCTGGCCAGCCATTTGTCCGTACATTCATCCCATTCTCTTGAGGGAATTTTACACAAATGTCCACCTGGACTCAAGATTGAAATGATTAGAATTTGGAGGTCAACGGTCAAATGTCACTGTCTCCTCACAAAACAGGTTTTTGGCCATAAATCAAGAATCCATATGCTAATTACTTCAGGAGCTTCAGGTTGTTGCAGCATGTGATGAAGCTCTCTATCAGTCCTCTGTACTCCTCTCTAAGCGAAGACAGCGTGTTTCTCTCTGGAAATGATTCAGTCCCAGCCCAGAACTCCAAAAAAAAGTCAATTTCCACTGATATTAAACAGAAAAACCTCAAATTCTCACATTTTAAAACACAATCAACAAATTATCCACACTGTTTCAGCTTGAGAAGTAGCTTTACATCACTAATCAAAACAGTGTACTTTTAATGAGCCCGACTCCATCATGTGAAGCAGCAGTTCAGTCTCAAGACGGCTATCAGAGCAGAGCTCGAAAACACTCTTCAGATGCTACCTGAACACTCTGTTCCTCCGGCTGGAACACGCTGCTGATAACTGGGAGGGAAGTAAAGAGGGGACGAACAAAAAGATGCTGGCGGGGGAGGAGAAAGGGGACCTGTGAGAAAGAGGAGAGTGAACTCTAATGAAGGGTGGCGGGGAGATGAAAAATGGGAAAAAAGGTGGAGAGGGGGAAATACAAGGAGGTGATGGTGGAACAAGTGAAGATAGAAGGGCTATTCTCAGCTGCGTTACGTACGTTTTCAACATCTGAGTGGAGATAACGGCATAGACTGCTGCTTTTTTTTTTACCTCTGAATATATGGAAGGAAGCTGTAGAGGGACAGAAATAAAACACTTTTTATGCGTTGTAAACAGCAGGTTAATGAGCATGGAAATGGTCAGAACACTGATTTCTAATTTCGGCGTCGCTGGTTTTGAATGTTACCTTGGCACCTTTAGAGTCTGTGTGAGGGTACGCATGAGTCATAGTCTTATCTCACTGGTGCAAACGCACACTCACAGTGGGGGAACTCAGTATGAGGCCCTATAATAACAGTACGGTGCCTTTTCTTATCTACCCTTCATCTTTTATTGCTGTCTGTCTCCCATGTACCATCAGTGTGTCCCTCTGTTACATCTGCACCTTCTTTATTTCAGTGTATTTATGCTCTGGAACGTAAAAAAAAGCAAGGAATTTTAAGAGTAGTGTCACTTTTTCTCTCATTTTTTGTCTTTTTTTTCTCCCTTTTTGTAGTCAAAAGGTGTGAGAAGTAAAACAAGCTTGTATGAAGTTCCCACCGAGGGCTTGTTAATATTTTCATAGGGTGCCAGTCGGACCTCCTCCCTGCTATCTCAACCTTTTCAAATGTCACCTGCTGCCTATTAGGCAAAAACAAACCACCTTACTGCAAGGGTGCATCTAAAATTAGTGATAACATATCCCTGGGTGTTCACACGCTCACCCAGGTTAATTACTGGCCACAGCCACAGGCAGTAAAACTGGCTCTCATCTGTGTTTCAGATTTGTGTATTTAAATACTGTGATTTTCTGTGTGTGTGCACGTCAGACCGCTTGGCTGAAAGGATGACCTCATAATCTCGTCAGAGCAACGCACACACACCACACACACACAAACATTAGCTGCAGTTGTCACTGACTCTGTGCCAAAAGTTTTTTTAAATCCTCCATGTCTACGCACATACGCACACAGCACAGTGTCATCTGTGCCCACTGGCCTGTTCTATGTCCTCAGCACTGTGTCCACTACACCTTATGTAAATACTCAACCAGCCAGTAAAAGGCAGGATTTGCTGTTGTGACCTTTAGTACTGTTATCCTGCTTTTGATGGCTTTATTGCTTTTAAAAAAAAAAGAACAATATGTCTCTATCTTTCTCTAAGTAAGCACTCCCAGATGTTTGTTTTTTAACAGAAAAGCCTGTTGTTCACAGGGTCCTGATGGATGGTGGTGGTGATAATTGCAGTGCAGCCACAATGCAAGAACACACAAGTGTGCAATTTGTCCTGTTAGTTTATGTTTGGCAGTTGTGATTGGGAGCTTCAGAGAAATTATAGTTTGCATGAGAAGCATAAAATTCAAAATCTGTCAGTCCCCTGCACCCTTATCTGCACATCAAATGACCCCACATGGGGCCTTGACTCAAGATGGATCAACTGATCAGCATTTGCTGCATCACTACTGCCTCTTTTTGGTCATCTGCTGTTACTGCAACACCGTGGCTCTATTTAGCCTTCATTAATTGAAAAAGCTTTTAGTCTATGAAATTTGAGAAAATATATTTTTTTTAAATTTCCGTCACATATTTTAAAACTGTATCATTACATTACATTTAAAAATGTAATGTCAGTGAACATTTAGTAACCATTTCAGTTCAAGTAAAGATTTGAGGCAGCAGCGTTTTTCCATCAAACCCTCCTACCTCATAAATAACCACTCCTTTCAAACTTCATGCACCAGTTTATAACTTTCTCTTATTAATCCATTCCCAAACCCAAGCCTAGAAAACATCACCAGGGTTATTTTCTCAGACTTGACAAAGCTCAGTTATACAGCAGTTTTACATGATAATCTTAAAGTGTAAAACTGCTGGAGTTCCCCTTTGATCGAATGAGTCTTGTGAGTTGAGTTGGTTGGTTGTAAACATTCACACAAACTTTCTTATTTCTTGGGTTCAGTCGCTTCACATTGAGAGCGGCAAACTCATTTTCCAGACATTACTCTTATGGTGGCCCCGTAATTAGAACACAGTGGATTAGCATTCTCGACGGTGAAGTGGCGTGGTGCTGCAGACCACTGCAGCGTGAGAAGCTGTAAATTGTTTGACAGAATAAACCCCTGTGAGTAAGTGAGTTTGTTTACGGGATGATTATGAAAGGGATTTAAAATGTTTGAGAGCTGTACGTAAATATTGTGCTCGCTTTCTCCTGAGCTTTCCACCACGTAGTCAGTGGAAAGTTGCTGCAGACAAAAAGTTCATAATTCATGACTGTGACATCTATGACTTCGTGTTGACTTCAAAGTGATGCTCAACAGTTCATTTAAAATGGCTATAATTAATATTTTCCACTCTTAGGGAGAAACCAACAGAGAATTATCGCCTGACAACTTGGTTTACTCTCTCTGCTCTCACAGTGCTGCAGCTGTTGTTTGCGAAAAAGCTCAAAAAACCCGCCGTACACTATTTGCTCAGCAGCATACGGTCAAGGTGACACTGAATCAAGCTTAATATTACTTAGTGTAAAATAGACACCTGTTTATTTGCCATATGTCGGTGTTTTTCACAGCTCATTTCTGAACGCTGCAGCTTCAACCACAGAAGCAAAACTTCCCTTATTTTTATGCGACGTGGTTGAAATCTCCAGAATTAGCCAGTGAGTTTCCTGTTTCCAACTTCTTTGGAGCTTGGTCATTATCAACCGTCAGAGTCAGTGAAAAAGGTCTCTAGCCTACCACAGCTTCCTTTTCCGTCCTCTGCAGAACAGAGGATATTTTTCTGACACTGCTGTGATTACACAACTCCATATGAAAATGCAGCTATAACAATCATGACTCCGACTAGCCAGCTCGGATGTGCTGCACGTAGCTTGCAGGAATATTAATATTGACATTATAGAGAGCAGCATAAATGTCAGTGAAGTGACATCCGAGGGTGGAGAAGTTTTCTTGGCCAAACTGTTTAATAAGCAAAGGAGCAGTAGATGGCCTGCAGGTGAATTGGCAACGTTTCGGGCAATAAACTGTGATATTTAGGAGGTTTCTCCTAAGCTGTTGGGTATTTTCTTGGAAGAGTTTTGTCCATTCCCAACTGTTGTTTTTCTCTGAAGTGTTGGTTTATGTCCGTCTCAAGCCAAATACGATGGTGATTTTCCATCTCCTCCTGTTTTTCCTGGACAGCAGACAGCGGACTCGTGTTCCTAGGAAGCATGTTTGCGGAGTGAGATAATGACCTTTTTACCACTTGTTGACTGTTGCTCGCTTCCAGTTATCGGAAAGGGTGCTGCCTCCTGCTCAGGTTTCTCAGCGAGTGTTTCAGCCCATTTGTCAGGTCCATTTGTTCAGCAGCAGGACGGAGACACGGCAGGGTGGATGTCTGTGGAGTTATATCTGAGCCTAAATTATGGCACAATTGGACTCTCATAAATCACATAAATAACCATTGAAATGTGATTTTCTAGAGAAATGTATACGCATTTTTATAGAAATATATTTGCATGTTGTCTATTATCCACACGAGGGCAAATGCTTACCTTTATCAGCTTTCCTTGACGCCCTGCTCTGCATGCTCTACTTTTATCACACACTCCTTCAACCTGACAAGTAGTATTATAACGTGCCCATCAACAGCCCATCAATATGATCAATAGGAGGATTTCCTTTCAGGGGGAGTGGGAAAGCACTGAGAGAAGAATGATAAGTATGCACACCACATCTACACACAAGTATGGTCATGGTTTCACAGACTGTCATGAAATTCCATCGGTGACTCAGTCTGTATTGTATTAGCTTGCAGCTAACTTCTGCCTGTTAGATAGTACGTGACTGAGCTAGTTGGATAACTTTATAACTGCATCGCAGTGGAGCATTTATAGTCATTAATATAGTTTATTTTAAATATATATATATATATATATGTATAATCTGAAGCATTTGAAGCACTTCCACAGCTTGGATGGACATGGGTCAAATCGTCAGTAGATAATGTAAAAACCTGCGCTGGAAAATATCTGATTCTTTGATCAAAAGTAAAAAAATGCAGGCTTGTTTCAATAAAAAAAAAAAAGTTAACTGCCACTACCAAGTAGTAGTAGTGATTCTGTAACGTGTGTCGCTTGACAGTGAGAGGGAGCTAAAGATTATGCTGTTAAGGAAATTTAAGAGACAACGTGCTGCTGCTTAAAACTGTTTGATTTTGAATTGTTGGTCAAGTTTGGATGAATTCAGCAAATACACTGTGCCACTCAGAGTATTGTCATATTTCTAGACCTTTCCTCCATAGGAAAATGACAAATAAAACATGTTGAAATCATTGAAGCTGGCTGTCAGAACATAAACCTGTATGTTTGTAACATTATCAGGGAGTACTTGTCTTTCTGTGTGTAGTATAATTGGGGACATCATTGACAGAAATATTTGAAAAGGGAACACAGAATGACTCCTGTTACTCTAGTTAGTGATCATCTAGCAACTGGGCAAACACATACAAGGTTTGGATTGGGTGAAAGTTTACAGAGTGTTGGCAGAGTGACAGAGGTTATTATTGTGAGTGTTTAAGATACCCCACCATACCCCGGATCTGATGCCACACGTGAGCAGAGAAACCCTGAGGCCTTCAGTGACCTGACTGTTGAGTTTATCCACACTGCTGCTCGTCTGAGACTTGTCTACAGCCTGAAGGTGAGTCTCACCCCATCACTTCACTATGGGATCTGACTTTTTATGGAATATAAGGAAACTTACTTAAAATTCTGCACACACACGGACCAACTTTACTGGAACACAAATTCTTTCTGTTCGAGTGAAATGTAAAACAAACAGTTCTCTCCTGATTCTAACCTAAATAGTCCTCTCTGCTCGGCGTCGGTATCATGCTTCAGGACACTGGCAGGCTTAAAGGCCATGGTTTTCAGTATTGGCTCTGGACTCTCCAGCGTGCACACACTCACTGGTTGAACTTTTAAAATCCTCTGCACGGCAGCCAGCACTGTGTGACCGTCTGCTATTACTTTCAAATATCACACGGCTGGTTGTATTCTGTTGTGGGAAAGCAGCTCGGTTTCCAACTCTGGTTCACCGCCTTTGTTTTTATTTCCATGGTCACATCTCATGCGCACCCTTTTTTTCTCTAACAAACAAACCAGTTGACAGTGTGTGTGTGTGTGTGTGTGCGCACAAGTGTGTGAAGATCAGTCAGTCTAAATCCTCACATTCCCTCGGTTGCATTTGTTTCTCTCTCATCACTGCTGCTTTTAGTTTGTCAAGGTTACAGTCAAGGCTTTGACATCATTGTCATTGCCTCGGAGTGTAAAGAAACACAATAATAATGCATAATGAATGAGTGTCCTCTGTGTCTGTTTCAGGCAAGTTGGACTACATTATTTATGTTACTGCTTCCTTGACTTTCACTTGCGGGATGCTTCTGTGATTGATGGGACATCAGAGCCTTGCAGCTTTGACAGCGGCCACCATCATCCAAGCAACAATGACTAGAAAGAGGAAACATATGTCCATCTCATCTGCCTTTAGAACTGGGTCTAATAAATTAGGAACTGAAATGATAATTAAATGAGTGGATAATTCCATATGTTCATAGTTTCCTGCAGTCGAGTTTGATGGAGTGAAGGCAGACTCCAAAGTCTATTTTTATTTGTGAGTCGAGAGTGAAGGTGACAGTGCCTGGAGCTTCCCCTGCTCTTCTCTCTACCCAGGAAAATAAAAAGTTTTGTGAATATTTTAATTCAAAATTGAATAATTTAATTATGCGAGCAGTAAGCCTCTCGGGCCATCTTTTACACTGATTTTAGAACAGCTAGTGGGGT
The DNA here is from genome assembly GCA_023238725.1 of Scortum barcoo. Taxonomy (NCBI): domain Eukaryota; kingdom Metazoa; phylum Chordata; class Actinopteri; order Centrarchiformes; family Terapontidae; genus Scortum; species Scortum barcoo. The sequence goes on from CM041552.1 coordinate 23,145,987, forward strand.
TTTAGTGACGCTAGGTTCTCAAAAATCATGCTAATCCTAAATTGGCTCAAGGCGGAAATCATAAATGAGATCGTTAATGCCTCAGTGTGTCGTGACAAAAAGTATGAAAAGAATAGAGCAGGACCCAGGGAGCTCATGTCTGACTGTAAAACATGAACAGAATTTAACACCGACTTAAAAGTGATGGTATGAAGTAGTGCATTATAGTCAATATCCACTAGATGGAGACAATCTATTGATCATGGACACGTAATCTGACTGATCTTAAACACTGCATGTGGCTGCAGAGAGGAGACAATTTATGGTGTATTTTTCTGAAATGACTAGGAGTACACAATACACACAAATACATTTAACATGAACTCGATTAGAAAAATATTTGTCAAATATACATTTTCTTGTCTCTAAGTGACGTTTCAGTGGACACACATTAATAGTATACTTAATCTGGTCTTCTTCACACATACTCAGTTGGAAAGGCATCATGTGATTGATTTGATCAGTCAAGAATATTTGGCAAGGTTTTAGAATATTGTGTTAAATACAATAAAAATGTAGGAAATACTTACTAGGTACCTGCAGTTCCAATTTAAAAAGTACCTGAAACAACAGTAAAACAGTTGTGGGAAGTTTGATTGTTGTGTTGCCTCGATATATACTCTGAAATATATCTGGTATTTTGTTTTTTCCAGTATTTGGTGCATCTTTCAGGCCACAAGAGTGGAGGGCACACTATGCGGGTATCCAGTGAAAGATATTTATGCTTCATTATCTTCATAAAAACATGAAGCTGCAGGCTACGTAAAACTGATTTTACTTTACTTAAATATTGTGTTGATGCTATGTGTGTATTATTTTTGCAGTAAATAAAAACCTGCCAAGTCATACGTGTGTTGTATCGTAACAGTAGAGGAAATCAGAAATGACCTTGAGATAATAAAAGTACTTCAATAAAAATACAATACAGTGATAAACTAACAGGCACCTATTATTCTGAATGGTCTAAGCAGTGAACACTTACAGCTACAGTAAACCGTCCGTCCGTCTTCCAACCGCTTATCCGGCTCCAGGTCGCGAGGGGAGCAGTGTCAGCAGAGAGGCCCAGACAGTCCTCTCCCCAGCCACTTCAACCAGCTCCTCCGGGGGGATCCACGAGGCGTTTCCCAAGACAGTCGAGAGATATAATCCCTCCTGCGTGTCCTGGGTCTGCCCCTGGGGTCTCCTCCTGGATGGACATGCCCGAAACACCTCCGCAGGGAGGCGTCCTGGAGGCATCCTTGTGAGATGCCCGAACCACCTCAACTGGCTCCTCTCGGACGTGGAGAAGCGTTCTACTCCGAGTCTCTCATGCCCAGACACCCCTACGAAAAAAACTAATTTCCGCCACTTGTATCCATGCAATTTCACTCTTTTAGTCACTACCCAAAGCTCATGACCATAGGTGAGGGTTGGAACGTAGATGGACCAGTAAATCGAGAGCTTTGCCTTCTGGCTCAGCTCCCTCTTCACCTCTACGGACCGGACCAATGTCCGCAGCACTGCAGATGCTGCACTGATCCTGTCTGTCCATCTCTCGCTTCATTTTTCCCTCACTCGTGAACAAGACCCCTGAGATACTTAAACTCCTCCACTTGGGGAATTCCCAAGGAACTCCTCCCTGACCCGGAGTGGGAAATCCACCCTTTTCCGACTGCAAAAAGCAGTAAACCCCAGAGTGAAAATATGTGTCAGTCACCACATCAAGCTAAATCATGTCACACATTACTCACTGAGTTTGTACCACTTTATATGCTGTCATTTATTTGACTGGCTGTTAATTTGGTAACAGAAAAATTGGAAAAAAAAGTATGTGGGAGAAAGTGAGAGCCTTTGACAATATTGGACTCTGCAAGCATATTGCTATTTCCTGGATGCAGTATGTACCAGTGAAAACCCAGTAGAAATCGAATCTGAAAAATAATCATAGTGACCAGCACTGCAGTAAACTAATGGCCCTTTTCCACTAGTACCTACACAAAACTCGGACTCGACTTTCGCCTCGCTTTACTCGGTTTGTACTGGCGTTTCCATTACATGTTAGTACCTGGTACCAGGTACTTTTCTAGTATACCTACTCAGGCCGGGGTTCCAAGCGAGCTGAGTCGAGCCGAAAAATGAAAATGATGACGTCGGCAGATGGCAGGCCACTGATTGGCCAGGGCCTGACGTCACTAGATGAGTCAGGAGAGCGACTCGTTCATAAGAGTCAACGCGTGCCATTTTTAAAACGCAATAATAACAACAACGAACACGATCAGAGATGGCTGCACAGAAATCAACCCCGCGGAGCAACGACGAGGTGCAGACATTTCTTTGTCTGGTGGCCTCCATTGCTCCGTAGTCGTTTCGTGTTTGTGTCGCATAACAAATGACGTCGCTGGAGTTTCGGCCACCGCGTTGCCACGGCGACCCCACCCACGCTGAGGTGGTACTTCTATTGTAATGGAAAACCACCGAAACTGAGTCGAGTCGAGTCGAGCCGAGTGAGCCGAGCCGAGCAAGCCGAGAGTAGGTACTAATGGAAAAGGGCCATTACTCTAACCCCAACCCTGACCCTGAACACTGACAGATTCTTGACCTTTAAATGTAATTCTCCCTTGAGCATACCAGCTTTTTGTTCCCAAATGAGAGATGAGTCCCCACAATGTGACAGCGTGAAGAGATGTGTGTCTTCACAATATGATTAACACAAGTTCAGTGACACACAATTATATCTGTAATTCCAAATTTAGGAGGACCCTTACAGACATGATGCATTTCCTAGTTCCTAGTCCTAACTTTAACAGTCACATCTGCCTAAACCCAACCATTACCTTAAACTGAACATAAACATAATTTAATTGTAGCCAGCCCGAAGTGGGGACCTGTCAGAATGTCCTCAATTTTGGTCCAAAGTGTAAAAACACAAAAATACAAAAATAACAAAAACTCACAAAAATAGATTTACCAGAACACACAGCAAATGTTGTTCCTGATCTGTCATGCCATGAAAGCTCAATGTTTTAAAAATAAAGCACAGCTTCCTGGAATGGTATTTTGTAACAGTATCTGCAGACGTGTTTTGAGGGTCGCTGTCTGTGGTGCTGAACAGCACTTCAGCACCATGGAGAGCACACGTGTCTATAGATCAGTTTAAGTTTGCAAACTGCTCATTGAAGAGTCTAAAAAGGGCCTAAACCAAACACATGTTCAGTTTCACATTTTGACAATAAAACATGAATCACATCAACAATCGTGCAGGCTTGGTCTTCATGCAAAGATCATACAGAGCAGTTTAACACCCACAGACACCAAAATCTAGTTTCACCCTCACACAGAAAAAGACACAACCAAACATGTCTAAAAATAGACATTTACTTACCTAGACCTGCAGCTTTGGCTGTGCTTTTATTATACCGTGAAATATATAGAAGACAGTGTTAAGCAGACTCAACAAAGCAAACTGCATTTTTGTGTCTAACCATCATTTTCACTGTGTATAGGGAGCTGTCCCTCCTGTGGGGGCCCTCTACTGTGGCTCCATGGATTTACCTGATAAATAATAACAGTAATTCTAACAATAACTACCCCCAGCCTGACAGCAGGTACATGTGTTTTTTACAGAGCAGCATCATAACTAGTCCTATAACTGTAGACACATGATAAGAAAAACAGCACTGGATGTATGAAAGGCCAGAAGAAACATATTGTTAATGATATGTTGAACAACCATATCATGTTCGCTAGCTTTACCATGCTTGTACGGCCTATTTGATACGCTAGTGAGCCTTTTTTAAAAGAATAAAAAGTAATCCAGTGGGGATCAGTGCCACAGCTTCTCCTGAAGAGGAGGATAAGAGGAGAAGTAGTTTAGAGAGTGGATGGATGATTGAATTCAATTAAATTAATGTTGTTGGAGAGTTTTTCAAAAATTGCCTGCGGCTTTGAGTTAGATCAAATGCCTTTGTAAATAGACTGTAAAAGCAGAACTTCAATACTGACATTTTGGATATTCTTTTTCAGATGACTATGAACCAAGGTCCGATGTTTACAGTGAAGTATCATTTGAACTTGAGCATGTTTATTAAGATAATATTTTTGACAAAATATTTTTACTAAAACATTGTTTATTTACAAAACATGACTGTGATTTCTGCATAAATACGTGGAATCAGATTGCACACATTCATTCTGCACTGATCTCAGCAAAGGAGTATAAGTTTGTTACAACAGATTTTACCAGGGAGTCAAAGCATTTTGATCAAACTTGAATCACCTGCTATTGGCATGTACTGAACACAATATTTGATCATACAGTGGTAACAGTTTAAGAATCACCATAAAAACAATGCTGCTACAGTTTAAGTAAAAAAAATATATATATACATTTTGAAAATGAAAAAGTGGGCGGCACAGTGGTGTAGTGGTTTCACTGTCGCCTCAGCAGCAAGAGGGTTCTGGGTTCAATCAAGACGGGGCCCTTCTGTGTGGAGTTTGCATGTTCTCCCTGTGCCTGTGTGGGTTCTCTCTGGGTACTCCAGCTTCCTCCCACAATCCAAAGAAATGCAGGTTAAATCTAAATTGCAAGATTGGCAACTCTAAATTGCCCCTAGGTGTGAGTGGTTGTCTGTCTTTCTATGTCAGCCCTGCGACTGAGCCTGGCGTCCAGTCCAGGGTGCACCCCTGCCTCTCGCACACAGATAGCTGAGATAGGCTCCTGCGACCCTGTGTGTCAGGATAAGTAGGTATAGATAATGGATGGATGGATGGATGGATGGAAATGGCAAAAGTGGGAGATAAACCTTTTTGCCACAAACATTTTCCCAACAGACCAAAGCTGAATATGAGCTTCTGTAAGTGAACAATTGTAAACTAGATTCATTTTTATTAAAATGAATCAATTACAATGAAAGAAAATTAAGAACAAATATTATCACCTTGAAATAATGCTCAGCAACTTTCACCAAGACTTTTAAAATCTGGAACGTACATCTGAACTGTTTGAACACAGGACGACCTTTGACCCCAGAGCGGAGGAAATATTCACACAGTCACGCCTGTGTCAGTAAATTTGCAGCATAAAGCCTTCATTCATTCATATATTGTAAAAAGAATATTTTTGAATTGAAATAAGACTGAAACATACAGTATACGTAGAGCTAAAAGATCTCTCTGTATCGTGTGAAAGTGAATGAATGTTTGAGTCACTTTGATAAAGGCTCTGGACTGTTTGTTGCTTATCATGGAAACACATTTTCTCCAGGTTTCTCTTCTTAAGCAGAACAGAAAAAGAATAACAGTGAACTGAGTACAGCACCAATAACAGCACACTAATGAACTGAATTCACTTACTGGTAAATTGTGGTGCTGAGATAGTGCACACATGACTTGTGAAAACTACAAGAGCTTAGAAATTTCTCTTATTAAAGCTTCTCTCATTCTTTTTCTACATAATACAGTTCTGTGGTCTGACCACCTGTTTTTAAGTTCATTTTAAAAGCACTTTGTGTTCCCAGCTTGAAAAGTGCTGTGAAAAGAAACGTATTATTATTATCCATCCATCTTCTAAACCTGCTTATCCTGCTATTATTATTATTCTTATTCAAAATAATAGTCTGTCTGAAAGTTTTTTTGGGGACAAGAGGTCAAACATCAGGTGTATGTGGGACAGTACACACTCTTCCTGCCTGTTTCTTTAACCTGGTGTTGTATTTTGACAGTTTAACACTGTAGAAGGTCTTTTACACTCACACTCAGCTCTGCAGACGCCACTCTGATGTTTTACATTGTAAGATGATTGACAGCTCCATCAAGCACTGAGCTTCTTCCTGTTTTCTCCAACAGCAGCTGGTTTCCATTAAAATGTTTTTAATGTTTTTTTTAATATATATTTGAAGTTTTAGCAAACTGACACCAGACAGATTACTACTGAGCTGTCTGTGAAGACTTGAGCATGAGATAAGCTGTTACCTACAGAAGATAGACCACTGTGATTGTTTCACATGAACAAACTGTTTTTGTTGTCTTTTTTTGTGTAGCATTATCCAAGAAGATCAATTCCCATTTTTTATCTCTCCAAGATTTTTTTCTTGGAATGATCATCACATCCTCACATGGCTGCCAGCATCATGTTTGTTTGTCTAACAGACTCAAAGTAATGTTTAATTAGCTCATGAAATACTTCTATTACACAAACTTGTTGACTGTGACTTACTTAAACGTAGTAGCCAAAAATGTTATTTAAATGTATTGCATATATGAGACACGTAAATTAAATTTCCACATTTCCATTTACCCCTGAACATTACCCCGAATTGCTTTCAAAATATGTTGCAACAAATTCAAAAATCTTCAGATGGACCAACAGCACCAAAGTTAAAACATCTCTCAATACACAGTAGTATTTTAGTGTTTTATTTAAAGCAACACGAAACCAATTAAATTGACAATGGTGGTGACAGTGTGCTCAGTGGACTGCTGGGTTTGGTTTGCGTCCACTCTCACGGGCCCTGGGGGGTTGCAAAAGACACGAGAGGAGTCGTGACCTGTGATACCCAAAACAAGAAATAAATATCTCTGTACTCTTTGTATTACATAAGAGTGTCAGGCTGTGGACTAAACATCTCTAATGTATCCAACATTAATCTGTCACAGGTTATTTTAATCTACAAAACATTAATAGGCTTTGTAATTAAAATGACTACTGGAGAAAAGAATGTTAAAATTTGATGTCTCTATAAAAAATATTTTTGTAATCTTAATAAGCTGCTCACTTAATGAGTCCACTCAGGCTCAGATGATCATTGGCTCAGCCGGCTGGTCCTGTGGTCGACATTCCCTGTGATCCGCTCTGAAGTAAGTCTTCTTTTTTCACGTCCCGGTAATGCCGGATGTACTGCAGAAACACTGAATGTCTATAAAATAAATCAACAAATAAATCAAAGTTATTTAAAGTACAACAGAATGAGTAAGAATTTCTGTCCTCAAGAAAACCCCGGATGTACTGCAGGAACATCTGCAGCTCAGGTGTTGGAGCAAGGCAGAAGTATTAAGGTTAGTAATGGTTAGTATTTTTAAATAAGTGATACTAAATGAGTCATTAGCATACATTACCTTCTGTGAATATAGTAGAGCCCATTCTCGGTTACTTAGAGTCAGAGGCTCAAACTGCCCCTGTTTGGCCGCTGTGAACAGCAGCAGCTCAGGTGGTGGAGTAAAGTATCAGTTAGTAAGACATAATAATAATCTTTAAATTACTGAATAACATAATTACAGTTACACTTTCTTAATAACCCTGATACTCATACTTACTTTTTTTCGGCCTATTCAGGCCACATTGAGGAAATTTTAACCTGTGGAGGAAGATGTTTAGGAGGCATCCTAATCAGACGCCTGGGCTGTAACCAGCCCTGCCAGACACAAGGGCCCTGCCACATATTAGTGGCAAAAATGAGTCTCTGCATCTGTTCTGCAGGCTCTTTTGGTCTGAGAAGTCATCCCAGTCCATCCACTGCAGAGTCACTCTGAGTGGCTCCAACCACCACCGCGTCTTAGTGGCAGCTTCCTCTCCGTCGGCCTCCTCGTCCTCTTCAGGTGGCACCTGCAAGATGTTAACTAGACATAGAGGTTATTAAACCTCTATGTTTAGAGGCAAGGGGCCTGAGGAAGAAAGTACAAAACAGGTCACATTTCTTCTGAAAACACATCTAGTCTAATAATCTCCATAAAAAGTAGTCAGAAGTAAAATCCAAATTCTGTCACACTGCAACAAATTTCAGTTGAATTAAAAATGCATTTAAACACTGAAAAAGGAAATAATTGAGCATTAGTAGGAACACCGCCGCAGGGATTCAGTGTAGTTTGCAATAAACTGTGTAAAACATGAACACGAAGGGCAATACATTTGATGCACATACAACACCGTGCGTCATTACGCACACCAAACCTCGGGTACCCTGATTAAATCACGCGAAATAATCAATGGGGCTTTTCTAAATTAACCACACAACCCTTCAATATGTGTTTCTTAGCAAAACAATAGCTTATATTTGGCTGATTTCCCAGTTTATGAATCATGACTGCCTGGAGGAGAAGGCGGCATCTTGCACGCAGGACGCGCTCGGTCACTGCGTGACAAAGCACTCCACATGTCCGGATACCTGAAGCTGAACGTCAACAATCACAACAATCAACTCTGCACACTCCATGTGTACACGTTTGCTCCTCAAAGTTCTATCGTCTCCATGGTGTCCCAACAAACTCATTTGAAACATCATATGAAAAATTCATTCATCCATCCATCCATTTTCTATACCTGCTTATCCTGACACACACACAGGGTCACAGGGTCTCAGCTATCATTGGGCGAGAGGGGGGGTGCACCCTGGACTGGATACCAGTCAGTCACAGGGCTGACATAGAAAGACAGACAAACCATTCACATTCACATTCACACCTAGGGGCAACTTTAGAGTTGCCAATTAACCTAACATGCATGTCTTTGGATTGTGGGGGAGGAAGCTGGAGTACCCAGAGAGAACCCACACAGGCACAGGGAGAACATGCAAACTCCACACAGAAGGGTCAGCCGTCTTGATTGAACCCAGAACCCTCTTGCTGTGAGGTGACAGTGCTAACCACTACACCACTGTAAATATATTTATATAAAATTTTAGACTAACAATTTTGAAAAATTGATGAAATTGATTGATGAAAGATTGAATAGTTTTTAAACCACTTCACAGCTGTTAATACATTTTTTCACCTTTCCTGGCAAATTCAGCACATACTTACCTAATAATCATTTTACAGAGAAAACGTTGAGTGTACCCCCAAAAATGTTTTTCTTAACAGGCCAATTCAAATTATATTAATTCTTTATCTCTATATTCAATAATTTACCCATACAAACACAAATTTATTTACTATATTTGTGTAGTACTACATTTGAATACATTTGTCATAAAATGAAAAGCTAGCTTACCTGCAAATGGAAAAAAAGCCATTTTCTGACAGGTGCTTGATGCTCTGGTTCTCCTCGAGGTTCTTCTTCAGCTCAGGTATCCAACAAAAAGCTTTCCAGGTGATCAGCTGTCCAAAATCTCAACTCTCAGCAGACAGATTGCACTTCAGGTCAACTTGCGTCGAGTCCGAGTGTGAAAGAGGAAATCAAAAGACCTGAAGGTCTGACGTCACCTCCTGTTTCTATGACTTTTACTGACGTGCACATACCCAGGAAATGGATGATGTGTGTAAATTATTGGACCCGTGTGTGCAGGTGTTTAGGTTGATAAGTGATGTGTGTCAGTATCTCACAATATCAAGATTCATGACTCAAGATTCATGACTTCATTGTCATGTGCACAACAATTACATGGAGTAGTCACTGGCAGTGAAATGAGTCACAGACTCCCCAAAACAATGCACAAGCAACAGAATAGATATAAAACTAAAATAAATAATAAATGATGATTATGATGAAATCTATGATGATGTTGGTGAGTCCGCACAGCCTGGGGTCTGCCCGTCAGGAAGTTCAGGATCCAGTCACAGAGGGTGCTGTTGAGGCCCGAGGTCTCTGAGCTTGGTGATGAGCTTGGAGGGCACAATGGTTGAATGCTAAACTGTAGCAAATGAACAGCATTCTCACATATGTGTTCCCTCTGGTCCAGGTGGGAGAGGGCAGTGTGGAGAGTGAGGCGATGAGACGTTCAACTTTATAACCTTATAACCTTTTTTTAAGGGGAGTTAGTTTGAAGAGCTCTGTGTGTAGATTACTGCACAGACAGTGTGAAGGGACAGGAGTTATTATGGGCCCAGCAGCTATTTGCCCCAGGGTATCCCAGTGTGTGTTTTATTCTCGCCCACACCCAGCTGTGAAATCTTAAGTAATATTTTGGCTTTTTTTCTGACATTTCACCTGAATTTTGGCACTGAACAAAACCCTATTTTTACTGTTACACCCTTCAGTTTTCTTTTAATTACAACCAATGTGTCATCATTTCACTTGGGTCCTTTTGGCACTGAAAAGATCTTACTGAGACTTTTCATTTGATATATGATACTCATATTCGCCCAACATGGCACTTACGCCCCTTTGGCTCAAAACCCTCAATATGATTCTGAACTCTCACAACCAGATAATGGACTAAAGGTATTATAATTAAAATGGCTGCGAGAGAAATTCAATATTGGCTGGAAGAACTCTCAAGCCTGTGAAACACTCAAAAATGGCAGAAACACACACACAATCACCCACCATCACACAAATACGAGACCCACCGCTAGATTCCAAAACAAGTTTTTATTGGCCAATTTACAGAAAGTGCTGTAGTGACCATTCCAAAGAAAAACAGTCCAAAGAGTCCAGAGAAAAAAAAAGAAAAAGAAAAACTTAAAAAAAAAAAACAAAAAAAACTTTTACACATTATACAAGGTTTCCATGTTAATTTCACCGTCCTCCTCTTCTAAAACAAACGTCAGGACAACATTAGGGCTCGGGCTGATGCAAAATCCACCAAGGGTTCCAGGGAGGAAAAGGGTGGGGGGTGTGCAAGGAGGGAGGTGACGTCACAAGACTAGGTGTCACAGTAGATGAGGAAAACTCTTAAACAACATATGAGATCTTTACATGAACATAGAGCTACAGTATACACATACAGTAGGTTTCTCCCAACTACACCCACAGGACGGCCGTCAAAGGTTGGAGGAGGGAACGTTCCAGTGTCTGCGACTTGAACCAAACCTTGATTTATTTGTGGCAGCCTGCGCTATCAGCCGCAACACAAGTCACATGTGACAAAACTTTCAGAGGGTTCCTCGCTATCAACCATCGCAGACGGACTGGATTCAGGACGGACACAGCCTGAGATTAATGCCCTTTCACTTCAAGGTGAACAAACCTTCGACTGGGTTTTCTGATTACGTTTAACGTGTGACGCTGCCGAATGCATTCACCTCTCTGTCCTTTTATCTTAGAGTCTCACCAGGCAACTTCACAACTGGATGACCAAAAGTGCTGCTGATGATGTGGGATTTATGCAATGTGACATCACTCCAAGACCTAAATTTGTTTCATTAATGCTGCATTTTATTCATTCAAATGTAGAAGTTGGAGAAAAGCTCTGTGCGGCAGATAAGGTGTCAGTCTCTGTGAATCTTATAATTCAACAAGAACAGACAGGAAGGTAGAGACTGTTCTGATGAAAATGACCCAAAAAAAGTGTCATTTAGAAGACTGTGGACATAAAGTAAAGGTTTTAAAATGCATGCTGTGGTGTTGATGTTAATCAGCTGGGCCACTGTTATTGGACAATTTCAGCTTATCGCAAATATATTTATATCTGAGTGTATGTCAGCTGATAAATAACGAGAATATCAAAGAATGTCAAAGATATTCTTTGAGTAAGTCTTAAACCTACAGTTATTGATGTCTTTGGCTACTTGGGAGCAGCTAACCGTTTGACACCACAACACTGACAACACCATCTGCGAGCGTATTGGCAAACGCTGAAACGAGACTGATGAGAGTCAACCAAAACAATGAAGTTGCAGGTTTTAAAACCAAAACTATGAGATAAAACACATTAAAACTCTCTGTAGAGTTGAAGGGAAGTGAACAGTTGGCTGCTAATCCTCTGGAGGTTTATCACTCTCATTTTACATGTAGTCATTTGACCCATTGTCAATATAAATATATAAAACAGTGCAGCTTTAATATTCATAATACAGGGTTTCCCACATGACACCGACTTTCAATAATATTTATTATAGTTTTAAATAATTTATTATAGCTCTTATTTAAAAAATAGGCAGAATTCTTATGTATTTGAACCTTATCTTTCTTACCCCAACTTGACAATTTTTTCTGCTGTATTTGTTGTTTATAGTCGTCATTATTAGACATTTTATTAGGCATTTACTGTTTAAAATGTTTTTGTATTTATTGTTAAGAGTGTTTTGTGAGGTGTATTTGTCACTCAGTACATATTTTTGTCATAATTCTTTAATAACCAAATTTTTTAAAAAAAGTTACGTTATACTATGTTTATATGGAAAACAACACAAGAAATATACAACAAATATGTATATAATGATCATATTTTTAATAAATAATGATTTTGGTCTGTCAGGCTCTAATGTTGTTGATATTTGCATCTACTGACTTTACAACTCTAACATCAAGGGCCAGTCCCACTGATTGTTTTTTTCTTTTGTTGAATTTCTCACCTGTCAATCTGCAATGCAGCATTAATGACTAATAGGAGTAGAAGGTGGAATTACTAGTGTAGCTTTCTGCTGATGGGGACTTATTGTTTAGTACCTTGCTGCCGAGACTAACATTTCATTTGGACAAGTCTCGTGGTCTACACTCTACATGGGTAGTGAGCTTACTCTCTTCTTCACGTTTAATATTATCACATATATATTTATAAGCCTCTTTGCACGAACATCTGGCCTAGTGCAGCTTTAACTGATCCAGTCACTATGAAGGCAGAAGCACATCCGTCCTAACAAACCCACCTCGCAGTCAGCTGGAATGATCTGAACACTGAGCTAGAAACACACACAGAGGACACTGAGGGGTCCGATCAGTAAAGACTCCTGCAGGCTAAGGGTTCAGGGTATGCACATACATATGAAGAGGTGGCATGTGTGTTGTGTACAGGTGCAGAGGAGGGTTTCCGGGCGGAGGAAGTGGTGTTCGGGAGTGGGGGTGGGGAGGGGTCACCTACTATACTCAATATTTACAACAAAGGAGCGTATAAAAATGTACAAGGAGACTCCTCTGTCTGTCCCAAAAACCCAGAACTCACACCCCTCGGCTAGTTTGACGTGACTACACACAGATCTTCTTTTTTTTTTCTTTTTTTTGAGTACCATTGAAAATATGCTATTTCTGTAAAATCACCTGGCTTTGCCACGTGGGCTAGAATAAAGACTGATAAATAACATGAAGTATACAAACCAAAAATAGTCAGTTTCTTTACTTTTGCAACTCAGTTTTTTTCAAATAAAGACTGTTTTGCATTTTTGACACATCACACTGAACGTATGGTGCTGGGTTTATAATCGACAAAATCAAACAACATTATCTCACTAAGGATTGACATAGTTGTGGTGAAGACCGTAACGGGAGAGAGATCATTCGAGGAAATTCAGCTCTCAGGGGGTGACCTAAATTTGGCGAGCTGTCCCTTTAAGAAGGATGAAAGCTGTTTGATTGACAAACAGTTTTAGTGTCACATTATCTCTTATCAGCTGTATAAAAGGGGAGGTTTTCTGAGGCTAAGGCTAAGGTTAAATCATTGCACTGTGTTTTTGTGTGTGTTTCAGTGTGGTCTTCCAGTAGGGGGAGATATTAGCTCATTTTTAGAGCATCAACATCACATGAAGTCTTTTTGTTTCAACCATCTGATTTGAGGTTTCAATATGGACATGTTGCAGAGTGTGCATGAGGTGTGTGTGTGTGTGTGTGTGTGTGTGACTGTGACTGTGTGTGTGTGTGCACGCACGCGTGTGAATGACTGTGAACGTGTGTTTCAGTAAGATATTGTTGTTTTGTCCCAGTTTTGGCCCTTCTTGCTCTGGCGCTGCATCCTGGGTAGCTGGACGTCCACTTCCTCCTCGCTGTCATCTGACTCAGCGCTAGTGATGTCATCCTCCTCCTCGTCCTCGTCATCTTCCTCCTCCTCTTCTTCTTCTTCCTCCTCTTCCTCCTCCTCGCTGGCCTCCTCCTCTGCAGCCTGGGGCTCCTCCAGGTTCTGCGGCAGAGAAATATTCACAGAGTTTCAGAAACTGGACCATTAGAAATGAGTAGGAAACTCATAATAATTTCTCCTTTAATTCTTAATGTGAAAGCAGGTCACGGACATATCTTTTTTTTTACTCTTGTAGATATTCCAGTCGCATTTTAATGTATCCCGTAATTCCACTCCTTCCCCTCCTACCTCCATGGGGTTCACCGTGATCGTCAGGGCGGAGTCGTCCCAGGTCACATCCGCCTCTTTGGCCGTCTCTGCCAGCTTGACCTCCTGCTGGTGGGTCATGTGGATGCGGTAGATGCCCAGCACCACAACCACCACCAGAGCAGCGATGCACATCACAATTACCACGGTGGCAGCACTCGGCACGCCTGGGGACAGGAGGTGAGAGAAAAGCTGAACAAGACCGGCCTCTGGGGAAAAAACAATACAGTCGTGCCGAAGTTGCGTCGGTGAGTTACTTCAGATGCTGAAATGATTACACGCTGGTTGTTCGATCAGGTAACCGAGAATGAACCAGGAGTCCTACACGCTCTCCCTATTGCACTTAGTTTATTTCGCAACAGCGTTTTTGTAAGAAGGCCTTCATGAGGTCAAGAGCTATTTTGTCGGAACATACATTTTTGGATTCTCGCACTCTGAGAGGTGCTCCCGTAATTGTAGTTTTGCTCTTGAACCCTTGAACCATGAAGCACCACGATGTTTGGGAACTTGCAAGAGGCTGATTGAAAAACAAAGTTAAAAGAACGGTTCAACTCCAAACAACAGAAACAGATCCATCCTGACTTACAGTCCTTGAAGAGGAGCAAGCTGGATCCTACACGTCCCACAATGCAACTTAACGGCATCTTTCCATCTTAGACCTTTCCTGCCCACGTCTTTCAAACTCCACACCCCCAGTGAGAACACAGGTTATGTGTTTTGTATTGGCCTGCAGATGACTTATTGTTTTTTTTCTCATGTTGTTGTAGGTGAGGCCTTTTTTCTAACTGTTTCTATGTCTAGCAGGGTTCCTTGGATATTGATTGCCTTTTGTGATAGCTTATTGATTTTTTTTATTTTCTGTCTCAGGTTATTGTACAAGAGGCCTTTTAAGCCTTTAAATATGATGACTCCTCTGTTGATGATTGTGATCTTTAATTATTGTGACAGCCCATTGATTTTTGTTTTTTTCATTTTTTGGCATTATCGTTCTCTTTTCACTGCATTGTTGTGCCTCCACTAGTCAATACCTCTTTTTCTTAGCCTTGCTAACTGCATGGGGATGGTAATGTCAGTCTGTCCACCACTCTGGCCCTGAGTGAAATAGCACAACAACTATACTGATGGATTGAATTTTGTTCAGACATTCATGTCCAACTGAGGACCTGAATTGTAATAACTTTGGTGATCTCCTGACTTTTAACTTTGTGCCATCATCAGGTCAAAACGTTGACATGGTACGTCTGTGGCACAAGAGGTGGGGCTGGGTCATCCCTCTCAAAGCTGGCTGTTCCATCTGCGGCCCCTCCTGACCACATGCCGCGCTGTCCTTGAGCCAGTGCCTCGCATCAGTGTGTGAGAAAGGAAAATTGTACAATTGGGGTTTGCAGAAAAGTGCTGTATAAATGCAGTCCATTTACCATTTAAAATCTAAATTTAACCAATGTTTTATAAATTCTAGAAAGCCTAGAAATTATGTATCATTATTTTTTTTATGCTTAAGTCAGCTGCCTCGGCCAGAAAGGGGCTCAAAAAGCACAGAAGAGTACATTGTGTGCACCCAGTGAGTGGTTTTTAACATTAGTCATGGTCGTGCTCTGAGTCACATGCTTGTCTGAGTGTCAAACAGTGAGGTAACTGCTCATCAAGGTCTTTTTTCCTTAAATATTTGTAACATATAACTCATGAACCTTGCTCTGTATTGCACCGTAGAGAGGAAAGCATGACTGAAAGCATAAATCTTTCGTTGGATTTGTGTCTTATTTGTCTGAATCAAAGCCTGCTGGATTGGACTCAAATAAATAACAAATAAGAGTTAAAAAATTAGGAGGGATTTTACTGAGCCGTGTGTAAGCTACAGATTGTTTCAAATATATTTAAAAGAAAAAAAAAGTTAAACACATTTCATTTAAGTCTCAGTGCAGTACATAGCCGCAAAGATGTATCATAAGGCCTATTTAGTAGCATAACCACAACACACGATGAGGGATTTCTCTTGATCTAAAATGTTCATTTCTTCCGCTCTGATCTCCAGCCTACTGAGATAACACGACTTCTCTGTGCCTGCCCTCTCTCCACCAGTCCCTGTTGTGTGTGTGTGTGTGTGTGTGTGTGTTTAACGAGAGCGAGACTCACAGAGGACTCATTCAGATGATCATTTGATTCAGTCTAGTTCCCTAGATTTTCACACTAAATCCACGGCCTTTGATCTCCCTCGCGCTGAGGCTTCATGCAGCAGCCCCTCGGAGTAACTCGCACGAATGTTTGCATGCGTGCGCGCATACACTCACACACACACACACACCCTGACGTCTTCTTTCCACTTTGTACACTACGTACAGCACGTCACGGATGAAACCACGACTGGAAATCTCTTTTTTTTTTTTTCAGTTTTTACCATACGTTTGCCCCTGATTTCCTACCACCCTCTGACCTCCTTTTCACACACACACACACACACACACACACACACTTCCAACTCTCTGGGCTGTTAACAGCTTTGGCCACTGAACTCTCCAGGACTCTAAGTAGAATCCATTAGAGTCTGATGAATAATTAACTCTGGTATGGTAGATTAAGACCAATGTCTCTCCTTCTCACCATGTTCTCTTTACTTCGGATCACTCATGTGCACCGAGGGAGGGGAATAACCGCGGTGCATCGTTTGGGAGTTTACAGTGCTCTCTATCACTGAAGACCTTTGCGTGAGTGCAGCAGTCTGATGAAGAGAATGATAAACAAACTAGAAAGCGAAACCCCAGCACTCCCTTGGATCCTGCTATGTTTACCCCGGGATGGAAAGCTGACATAAAAAATCTTCATAGGCTTGCGCCTTTTTCTTTTTCTTTTTTTTTTCTGTGGCTGTGGCTCAGTGGTCCACAAGAGGGTCCCGGGTCTGATCCTCAGCACTTCTCCCTCTGATTGTGAGGATTTACAAGCCTCCATCCATCTTCTTAATCCTTTTTTTTTGTTAATTCAAGTGGTGCTGTCACATCTAGCCAAGTGATCTTTTAAAGCAAACACCATATCTTCATCTTAATACAATCTCATTGGTAATGCTTTGGTACTACATTTCCCAGAATGCTGTTTGACAATCCAAGGAGCGCTGGCAAAACCTGAGCTGATGGCAGAGGTAGATGTTAGTAAGTGAGGAGCTTTTTCAGTCAAGAAAAAAGTCAGTGTTTTCTTACCTGAGCTGTGGCTGGGGTACAGGTCATGAATCATGGATGGGTGGTGGACCACCTGCATGTACTGAGGCGGGGCCACCATGTGATTGACGTGCTCTCCAGCTTCTGAAGTGTGCAGCACGCTCACCTGGTCGGGGACAGACGGAGCAGAGGTGACGGTTTTGGAAAGCAGAGCGATCACAGTTAACATTTGACATTCTTATCCACCACCGGTCCCAGAGTCTCCAACCTGTACGCTTCAAACTCCTCGGCTCATACCGATGATGTCCTCCAGACAGAATCAAGTAAAAACATTTAGAGACAGGCCAGGAGAAAGTGAATGTATTCATAACTCTTTGGGGGTCAGCCCAGTGCAGGAAGGCGAAATTTCAAATAGATTCATCGACACACTCTAAGGTTCAAACTATGTCTAGTGAAGCATTTTGTTTTACTCAAAGCAAACTCCAGAGAATGTATAAATAAGTCATGCAGACCGGGGACAGAAACAAACAGCAGTTAGCTGACAAACTGATCTTGGCATTTACTGTCGAGCGAGAACAGTGTATTACAGGTGCAGCGTGTGTGGATGTCTCTGCCTGCCACAGGAGCCCGATTTGTGTGCTCATTGTTGCAGTGTGCTCTTTTGATATGTCGAAACACAATGTGTTCGTTTGTCTGGCTGCTGCTGAAGATCTTCGGCCGCTTTGGAGTGATGCAGGACAAGTGCACCTTTTAGCTGATGGTAATGACCAAATTGCTCATAAAAGCTTCATCACACAAAGTTTTTATTAAACTGAGCTTGAGTGAGGAATAGTGATTTGAGTTCAGATGAAATTTTTTGCAGCATATGTTTCGTATGCACACAATTTGTCATGTTTCAGTTGCTGTTCTGCTACTAAGGCTGAGTTAGTTGTTACTCGAACGCCTGCTGTGGTTCATTTTGAAATTTGCTCTCAAAGTAAAAGCGTTGCCAGAGACCTGAGCTGAGCTGAGTCTGCCCAGTTACTTTGCCAGTTCAAGCACTTTGGTCCAGTTGGTCGTACGAAGCAGCACTGTCTCTAGTGAAGATTTGTTATTACTATTGCTGACAACCACAAGTGTGTTTTTGAAAAGATTCATATTGTCACCAATTCTTTTGGAGCTGCCTGTGACCCCTAGAGATGTTTTCTTGCATTGTCACTCCCTTTAGGAGTGTAACACATATCTTACTGCCAGAATAAGTGGGTTGAATCTGTCATCTTTTTTCCAACCATATGTTATGTAAGCTGACTGCACTGAAGGCACTCTTTTGCATTAACTAAAATGATGTTGGTCCAAACTTCAAATACCAATTATATGAATTTAATGGTTCTCACATTTCCAGTTCAATATGTAAATACTGTCAGCAGGGCTGCAACTAATAATTATTTTCATTATCACTTCATTTGCAGTTTTTTAATCAGTCAGCCTGGAGTTCACACTCACCTCCAGATTGAACTCATTGCTGGTGTAGCGTCCGTTGAGCTCCGAGCAGGTGAGGCGAAACCTTCTCTCTGTTAGCTGTCCAGGCTGCCAGTTATAGTAACGCACCTGTCGGATCACCTGTTCATAGTTGGACATGGAGTCCACACCTGTGGGAAGAGGCGGGAACAGCAGAGGGTTGTTACAGGTGTTACACGTAGAGACAGGTTCGGTAGCACTGTTAACATGCAGAAGGTTGAATTAAAAATACGGACGCGTCAAAGGGAGAGTTGTTGTTACCAACTGCCAAAGAAAACACAGCTTTGGTGTGGTTACCATGGTAACCTACCGTATATAGACATGCCAGAGGTGGAGTTGGTGGCGTCCAAGTGTTTTCCAAGCAGAGCGCTGCGCTGCAGTTGGAGGGACTCCTGCTCCGGCCTCAGCTCCTCTCCCAACACCAGGACATCACAGTAGTCCAGGTTGTGAATAATCTCCTCCAACACTCCCGGTCCACGTGCTGAAAACACACACACACACACAGAGAGCTATAATTTGCCTTTTCTTGTGCTCATAACAAAGAACTATCAGAGAAAGTGCTGAAACTTGTATTTGGGGTCATTTTCTCTTTTTGGGTTACAGTATTTTACTCCTGCACTGCGCTTCTCTTGAAAGCCCATTTTCTCGGCCCATCAGTGTTAATTAACTCAGAGCACCTTTGTTTGCATTCTCAAATGAACCAAACCGTTACTGTGAATCAAATGCACTCATCCTGACACAAACTCGTGTCCCCTTAATTGTCACACGACAAGTCCAATTGCGGTTGCCACGCCAAACCATTTGCGGGAGAAAAGCCAGAACAGCGTGAGGAGCCGTGTAACAGTACAGGACACAGCACAGCACACCTGCTCCTGCCTCCGATCTCCAATTATTCATCGACTCTCTGAACACAGACAGCGCCGTGAGCTGCTGTGGTAACAAGTCCCCTCAGACAGCTCCCATCACAGCGGCGCCGGGTGGCTGCTGGGGCTCTTCGACAGTCTGCTAAGCACTAGCCTCCACCTCTCACTGCTACCCAGCCTTCCCCGTCACCGCTCGCTCCCCGGGGAGGAAACCGGCTATGCCCATTTAACAGCTTCCCAATGGAGAAAGATAGATATGTGGTGTGTGTGTCTGAGGGGGGGTCTCTGGAGGAAAGGAGGAGATGAGGTGGAGAAAAGGGGGAGAGGAAAGAAAGTTGTGTTCCAGAAGAGAAGATATTTCTGTGTTGTTTTTGTGCATGAGGGCATTTCTTTAAAGGCGGCCTGTGGTCCGGGGTTGTTGCTTTCAGTGCAGAGAGCACGTTCGTGTGGCTTTACGTCGCTTTTTAGCTTCTCGGGGCGGCCCCGGCAGCTGTTTGCTCGGATAAAGCTGCTGCACGCTGCTGAGCGCCAAACGACGAGCTGACTAAGTTAACAACCAGCTGCTGAACGTAAAGTGGCAGAAAAGAGGAGAAACGTATTCAAACGTGCAAAACATTTGTCAGGTGGCCAGAAACATGACTTCACATGAATGCTAACACTGCTCTTTGTCAGGGGCAGGTATGAGTAAGCAAATGTTTGCTAACATGTTAGCCTAAAACATCCTGTAAAACAAGAACTGGTCAGAGGCGTGTTTTTTTTAGCTTGTTATGGAATTCATCTGCTGTAAGTGGCTAAAAATATCAATAATAATAATAATGATAATAATTAATCATTCAAACTTGAACTTGAAAAGTGTGTAACATTCATAATATGCTTTTTAACAGCAACACCTGCAGCCTTGATGACAGGCGTCATGTTGATAACTTGCTTTTCAGTAAAGTTGTTAAAAAATGTTGCCATCTTCTTCAGCTTCATCAGTGGTTGTTTGTCTGTCTTTAAGTGAGAGGCTCAGAAACATGAGCAGAGCTACGTCAGCTGGATGAAAACACTGATGGTGAGTGAACTAGACTGATTATTATGTGTTTCCCGTGTCGAGCTGTGAGTCTGCGTTGTGGTGTGCGTCGGTCGTTTGTGCACGTTAGCTTAGCGGACTCCACTTTGTACAGCGGTGCGATCGCAAAATAAACAGATTTTAATGTGATTGAATATAAATAAATGGGTCAAAAAAGAAGCTGAAATAACTACATCATGATGCAGATTTGTGAAAAGTCTGAATTCATCGTTTGTCTTCAAAATGACAAGCTAACAGCTTTTAAAATGTTTGTTTTCTGAATGGAGTCTAATCAATCTGGCGCGTGTTTCCCTGCTCAGTGTTAAATGCGGCTTTGAATATAATGAGGAACTCAAAATAAAAGTACAGTAGCTGACACACACAAGGTGCTACACACCAACGTTACAGCCTGAGTGCAGGACTGTCCCAGGAATAGTTTGTATGTAGGCAACGCTGATGTTAGAGCCACGGCGTGGGCAGGATGAAAAAAAAAAACCCCATCGACAATCAAGCTGTGCTCCCTAGGAAGAATTACAAAGAAGAGAAAAGAGATGGGGAGAGCCACTGAATGCAGAAAGGGGAAGAAGCTAAAGACAAAACACTCTAAAAGTAAAGCTGAAGAGGACAGAGAGAACACAGAAGATGACTGTGGAACCAAACGGGTCAACACGCATTAAAAGATGATGCGTTAAAGAGAGAATTGATGACATGAAACATGAGTGAAAGGCATCAGAATAAGCCTTGAAAAGATGCTGCGGTATGAGACGAGCAACGAGGCGGTGCTGAGCAGGCTCAATAAAAAGACAAATGAATGACGCAGAGAGACAAAAAAAGGGCGAGGGGGTGATTAACAGGGCCCAAAAGAAACTTACTGCATGCCCTGCAAAAGAAATATGTGATTTATCTCGAATCCTTTAAGCCTTGAGAGAACACAAAATCTGCTCATTATGGAACTTCGCCGTGCCTCCCTCTCCCACACACGCTCTCTCTCCTCATTTCTTTTCTCTCTTTCTTTCCATTTCTGTGTCTTTCCCTGGCTCGCAGCTAATCTCTTCCCCCCAGCTGCAGTCTCTATTTCACCAGCAGAAAGAGCTCCACCGACTCCTGAAAGCAATGCCACTCTCCGCTCCTCATCCTTCGCCGCATTACGCACAATGAAGGGCTAAAACCTCCCTCTCGCTCTGCTTATCTGCTCCTAATTGGCTGCGAGCGGCGGGGGCCCGGGGCCGAGCCGGGCTGCTTCTGCCTCGGCGGTCAGATCATTGGACGAGAGCAGAGCCGTCGGGATTTAAATGTCACGCTCATTTGCCGCCGGTCAAGGTGGCGCGACCCCGAGAATCAGTCTTGCGGTAGGTGCGGGTCTTACTCAGCAGGAGGGGGTCTGCAGTTGCATAGGGACAGATAGGAGAGTGTGTGGCAGCAGTGGAGTAATACCTACGGAGCCACATAGAGAGCGGTGGACTCTGCAGCAGGAAATTGACTCAACATATTGGCAAGGCCAGCAGAACTGAATGGAACAAAAAGCCTGAGCTTACACTGGAGATTACTGCCGGTTAGGAAGACCACTTGTCCTCAAATGGATCTGAGGGGGTGTTACGGTACACAATATAGCTGTATGTGCAAGCCAGTAGTACATTTACAAGTATCGAGCTAAAGTTTTAGTACAGTGCAACTTTTTACCTCTGCTCTGCTACTTTTCCTTCAGTTATATGAAAACTAGTGAGTAGTAACTTATTAAGATTTTACATGCAACCTCACCAACCTCAACCTCTACACCTCATGCTCTCGCTTGGCCTGCAGACTTTACATTGGGATGACATCATACCCGTGATGTCATGCCAAGCTTCTCCAAGAGTCTGCATAAATCCATCCAATCGAAAGCAGCGATGTGAGGCGACTAGATAACCTCACCCCTCCCATGAAAGCACACTTGAAGATTCGCTCGTGAGTTGTAGGTAGTTAGCAGAGTGTTACCATGTGGACTTTTGTTCATTTGTTCATTTGTTTACATTCAAAGGGATGTGGTTGAGGTCTAATTTATTGACTGATGTAATAGCACAAGTGAGGGAAGTGTGTGTGGAAGCCAACTGTCGTCTGCAGCTGTGTATTTTGCGTATTTGCTAAGCAACACCCTGTTTTGAGCGATCCAATCAAATCTTGAAGACTTGATTTGAACCCCTCTTTTACCAGTAATAGGTCATGTTGTTTTTTGCTCAGTATCCATTGATACTTTTGCTCAGATTTGAACACTTCTTCCACCTATAGGGCAAGATATGCATAGTTATTACGTATGTGCAGCTTGTGAATCACACAGGTAATTACTTTTTTTAAAGTTGTGATAACCTTTATTCCCCACCAGAGATTTTGTCAGTGTGAAAGCGAAAGCACAAGTTTTGTTTTGTTGAGTTCACGGTGCGCGCAGACGTCACCAGATGAAAGAAACGTTGGCTGCTGCTGACTCGTGGTCTCATGAGGCATTATAAAATGTTCGGCTTTCTCTGAAGGTTTGTTTTGAGAGCGAGACAGGTGGCACTGCATAGGCGGCGGGACTTCATGAATGACTGAACACATTATCAATATAAAAAACTGCTGAAATATTTAGTCAAGACAGATTTCTACCTGTGGGGAGGTACGCATCTCCTACTGTGTGAGGAACGCTCAGACTTTTACCTTTTGGAGTATGAGCTTGTCACCGGGAAAGTACGCTGAAAAAGTACATGAAGATGCCATTCCCTGCATGTTCACCCTCAAAAGTTGACCGAAATGTACCTTGACACAAATCATATTGGACAGTACTGAGAAAATGTGTGTTTTTCCCTTTTTTTCTCATTTGAAATAATGTCTTCCACCTTCGCTGTCGTCCATGCTGAGGCTGGCTGCTGCTCTCTGCCTGAGCATGATGTTGATGGAAAGAGGTAGTGAATTTACACCAACCAGCCACAACAAGTGGCTAATGCTGCAATAAAGTATTGATCCCTCGCTGGCTTCCCTCCTGCTGCCTTTTGTGTATGAAGGCCTGCAGGCCTATTGTTGTTCTCAGCAGCAAGTGAACAAAGTTTTTAGGGCTGAATAGTAGATTTTTTTTTCTTCCCTTGTTGAGTACCTTCAAATAAACGCCTTTAGTATCACTGAGGTTACCAGTGTGTGCGACAGTCCGTTACCTGTGTGATGTGCGGTGGCGTCTGCCTTGGTGACCGTGCTGATGATGTGGAGGTCCTGGAACAGAGCGATGCCTCCCGGCGCTCTGAGGTCGGAGGCCGGCCAAGTGAGTCTCTCCACCCCGGTGATGGTTATCCTGGGCTCACTGGGCTGCAGCACCATCACCACTGCGTCGATGCCTGGGATGGTGATGCAGGTGTCTTCACCGAAACACCTGAACACAGAGAGGTGAGGAAGGGCACGAAAGAGAGAGCTGGATGACTGCCTGTGAGCTTTAGAGGTGACTCTTATTTATGACAGTTCCTGGTCTTTATGCTAAGCTAATCGCCTTTACATTTAACGTACAGGTATGAGAGTGGCATCAATCTCCTTATGTTATCTAATGCCCGGCAAAAAAGCTAATTAATGTGTTTCCCTAAATGTTGAGCTGTTCCTGTAATCTTTATGTCTTATGACCTTCCTTGCGATCTTATTAAGTCAATACAAACAGGAATGCATTAGTGATATTCTTCTCAGAAGTTTTACTGGTTGACTTTTTATTTTTACATTTTCTTGTGGAGAACTAATTTGCAGTTAATATCCTACTGTCTCATTTCTCATATGCTAATTAGCAGCTGAGTCCTCTTTTTAAGAAGCCAAATAACATCTCTTTCTCCTGTGGATGCGTGTAATGGTGTTATCCTCTTGTCGGCAGCTACACTGAGACGATAAAATGTTCTTCCCTCACAATGCCGCGACATCGACTACAATCGAGTCCTACACGCTGTGTCACCCACGCAGAAGTTGCCCTTCGTGAGTGAATGACAGTTTCGCCGACTGAATTTTCCTTATTTTCATCCTTTGACTGATTCCATTAAACAAGGCTGAGCCCTGTTCGGCGAGGAGAAGGTCATATATACTGTCATCCAGCTGGAACAGGGTGAGCGAGGGCATGGAGGAGCATTTGAGGTGATTTTTATAAAATAACTGTCCCCAACCCAAGCTGCCGTGTACCTATTCAGCATCAGAATGTAAAACTCTGGAGCATCACGGCAGCTAATAAAAGCTTATCAATACCAACAGGACCTCTTAGTTGCAATAAAAGCTATTAAATCCACATCCAGGCTTCAGTGTGTGCAGTTATTCAGGGGGTAAAACGCTCTGTCGATGCTCGGCCAGCAGACACGGGCCCGCAGCAGAGCTCCCGCTGTGTTTTTATACGTGCACGTCTGCCTCCCCGCCTGCCTGTCAGCACGTGATAGCATGTGTTTAAATGCACAGCATCCACTGGCAGCCTTTAATGGACTGGGACCGGAGCTGGCTAGGTGCAAGCTCACTACAAAGCCACACAGAGGAGAGCCGACCCACATGCAGAATTGGCCACATTCGCAGTGATGAGCGCGGACACCTGGCTCACAAACGCTCTGATGCACCAGGCTAACACAAACATACATGCGGAGTAAAGAGCGCAGATTACACGTCAATCAAACGGGAAGACAAGAGTTATTAAAATGAGGGAAAGGACAAGCTGGAGAGAGAGAGACAAGAGAGAGGCGGGGGTACTGAGGGTGATGCGGTTGGTGGTGGTGCAAGACATGAAAGCTGAACAAACAACGAGATTTTTGTTTTTACATTTCACCGAAGGCCTTTCAAGCGCACAAGCATCTGTCAGTGGGAGAGACATCGGTGCCTCCTCTATCTACTGTAACCAGCTACAGGAAGATATCGTAACAAGCCTGCATCGGAAGACCTGCGCTGTGAGATTTCAGCCATTACGCTTCCTGTGTTTTCTCACCTACACTCTGATGGAAGCTTTGCTGCAACTATGCATAAATCTATACAATGAGTTCCCATATGTTTCCTCGTCTCTGTATCATCCACACCGTCTCGTCCGCATACAGAATGACCTTTGGGGCTGTATCTACCCAGGAGCGTTTTTTAGGCATAGGCGAGCACCAACTTGGCCAATGACAGCTGGAAGGGGAAGCTGAGGTGGAGGAGTTTTTCATAATTCATTTCAAATGCCCGGTCTACCCTTAAGAAGTGTCTAACTGATGTCCAACACACCCATTACACTGTTAAATACTGTAAATTCAACTCACATGGTAAATTTAATCTAATGTCCATTTTCATTTTTTGCACTAATTCCACCATTCAATCATCGTTATCGCACTTCCATAGAAGGGTTTTTGGTCTAGTTCAATGATGAAACTTACATACAGCTGATGCAAAAAGAGCAAATTCACATTCAGTTTCTTGATTTTTTTTTTTTTTTTTAATCCTTGAAACTTTGCCCGGTAGCTGGGACTAACTATTGTCTCTAATCCTCTGCAGTCGTTCGTCTGAAGCCACAGTTTGAGACAAAAACAGGTTTCGGGGCATCGTGTAATCTCTCCTTCTCTTTCCTGTGGCCGCAGCCGGTGGTGTGTGTCTGTTCGCTGTTTGGGCACTAAGCCATTGTTGTGAGCAGTGGGAGATACAAACTCAGTGATGCAGGGAGACGGCTGCTGCGTGGGTTTGCCGAGCTGAAAAAAAGAAAGAAGAAAAACTGAAAAAAAAAACCCTGGAGCCTGTCCAACTTAATTACAAAGAAATATGACAGGGGAGCCTAAAAGGGCTGTTGCAAAGATTAGCGCAAGTTACTTTTATTTTCTCAATGCCTGCAGTAATTGCAGCTATTAGTCGTCAGCTCGAAACAAACTGAATTGAATTTGGAGGAATTAATTAACATCTCTGTTTATTTGTGAGGAGTGATACTGTCGGGGGGAGTTTTTTTTTATTATTATTTCTTAACGCTTGCTAACATGTTATGGCGGGAGGCCATGTTTGAGGCTCTCAGCATAAGTTACTCAGTTATGGAGAATCTTCCGCTGGTGTGTGTTCTGGATGAAGTACTAAAATAACAAATTGGAAGTTAAATCAACTGTGTTATCAATGAGGTTCCACACACAGATCTGCTGCTAAAAAGAAGCTGCGCACTGGCTCTCTATCAGCTGTGGAAGAAGTATTCACATGCTTTACTTCGGTATAAGTACTAATAATTAATGTTGCTGCTGCATGAATGTGTATGCTGCATTTCACTGCTCTAGATGTTTATGGCACATTTGAAGTGCTCCATACATCGTTGGGTAGTCAACTTTGTCATGTGCTTAGACAGCTTGTTTGCTTTGTGATGATGAATTTTCCAGCTGATCAAATGTTAAAATTGTCAAATAGTTTATTTAGCTTACGGGGAACACTTCATCCTTCAGTTTATCAAGAGAATTCACCAAATTTGGAAATACGTGCTTTACACTGGAGAGCAAGGGTATGAAAAAAATGTAATCTGATAAGTAACTAATGGTTACTAATGGTCCAACTATGGTTGGAGGACAGATTTAGTCCTGAAAAGTACAATATTTGCCTCTGAGATGGAATAGAAGTATAAAGTTGTATAAAACGGAAAGTCTAAGTACCTTGAATTTGTACCTAAGTACAGTTCTTGGGTAAATGTACTTACATTCCAGCACTGCTCTCTATAGCTAACACACTCACATGTCCATTCATAGTGACAACAAATAAGTTGTCTTAAGTAAAGTCCTGTATGTTTTTTATGTACTCATTAGAGGTGCAACACATTTTGTCTCATTTAAATAAAGAACTCTTCTTTTTCTCAGCTGTGGAGTTGTGGAGTGTAAACATAACAACTCAAAATTAAAAATCATACTGAATCCAAAAATGTGTGTTGTAGACATAACCAAAAATATTGCAGTTAATCACACATTTTACATCCGAGGTATGATTAATCTCTGAACTCATCTTTCATCCGGTGCTGGAGCCCAAAGAGCCTCATACATCTATACAAACCCTCAAGAATACTTCTCATAAAATCAAATCATTAATGTGGCAGTAATACACAAACAGCTTTACTGTCTCTGCACCTGTGCTAATATGCAGTGATTACATTTTTCTTTTGGCAGCAGCTTCTGTAAGGTTACATGCATTATGCTATGTGTGGGAGCAGGTTACACATTAGACGCATCCTCATTAAAGAAACACGTTTTCCCTCAGCCTCTGACTGTAGAGAAAAATCTGACAACCAGTAGCTGTCTGCGAGATATTTTGAAAAACACAGGTGAAACATTCATTCATTAAAAAAAAGGACTCCATTAAATGAGCTATTAGTCAGCACATGCCATGCCACGCATCAAGCTTACAACAAGAAAATTCAATACAACTGTGCTCTTCCCGCTGTGACATATCAAAATGTCTGACAAAAAACTCTTTGTTGTGTTGGCTGTCAAATGTTAGTAACCCAGCCTCTCATTGGGGCCTGCTGTGAAATCTGAGCTACAGGTATATATGATTAACATGAGATTGACGGTCTAAGTAGGTTTTACATCTGTGTTTTTTTTTTTTCATGTTCATGAGAAGTAAGAAAGAACTAAAAGATTACTAGATGATAAAAAAAGGCATGGTTTTCACGTTTCATAGGAAATAACTCATTCACTTTTTTCTGTATGGTATATCCTCAGTGATTTATGGGGAGCAGTAAACTGAGACTTCTAAGAGACTTATGAATCATTATCATTTTCATTTTTCATTTTTCATTACAGACGAGTGAAGCGTCACATGACTGCAATTTTACCGTCTGTTGAGTGACAAAGATTGCATTATGGGGTTATTAGAAAAAGTAGTATTCCAGGCAGATTTCGGACAGTTCTTTTCTTTTAATGTCCCAACACGCCCATCTACCACCCACACATTTATGCTGGCAGTTCACAAAAAGATAAAACTACGTCGGCCGTGTAGATGTATTTTCATGTTTCCTTCTTTAGGATGCATGCAGCGCATCGATGAATTTGCTTGTGTATCTTAATTCCACAAGCATAATCTCTGAACCAGAAAAATGGAATAAATTTGTCCTAAAGAAGAAACTATGACAGGCGAGCCCACTAGTTTTGTTATTAAGATTAGTGGTGTTTGCTCATAATTATTTTCTTAATGCCTGCAGTAATTGCAGCAAAAAACAAGTTTAATTGCATCGTCAGGAAATTTTTAACATCTCTGTTTGTGCGAGGTGATACTGTTGGTAGCCTAGAGGGGAGTTTTTTCAACAGTTGCTGACCTGTTTCAGGCTCTCTGCGTTACCAACTTGTTTGAGAAGAAATATTTCCTCCGGTGTCTGTTCTGGTTGTGAGTATTAAAAAAAAAAAACAGCCAAAGCAAAAATACACATCAAAATGAGTCTCTACACGTCTTTTTGATTGGGCAGCCTCTAACACTCTAACACACATATCCACAAGTACTGTTCACGCTGTTTCCATCCCTTATACACACACACACACAAACTCAGGCAAGCACACAACTAAGGCAACTAGCAGACCAGTCAGCAGTCTGCGAGAAAAAATTCATTTAAACAACATTTAGCCATGACGCAAGCTTAGCCGTCATTAGCATAATGTATTCCTTGATAATCGGTGTGCCTCTAGCTACGATGACTCTGCTTCATCACCAGCAGCCGGTGCAGTGCACACACTCCCTCACACACACGCGCACACACTTCTGCTGTGGTAGTTGAAGTTCTCGGGCCCGCTGCCGTGCATCGACCCCAACAGGAGGGGGAGAGTGAACCCCTAGGGCTGTGCTGCAGGGGTCTACATATATTTAAAACAATCATGAATTTTAATGGCAACCCGCCGAGGGAGGCTGTTTTACCAGCCAGCCTCTCCCCCACTCCCTCTCCTTCTCTCTTTCTCTTTTTTTATATCTCTCTTTCTCTCATTCCTCTGGCAAAACCCAGGCAGAATTATTAATACATGACATGAAAATGTAAAAACTGGCCCCCGGTGGCGGCAGCGAACAGAAAATAGTGTATTAAAGGAAAAGGAAAGTGACAGCGGAGGCAAAGAGAAACAGAGAGAGGGGAGTGAGAGAGGGAGGGGTTGAGATCAATGCGTGAGAAAGGAATTATGTATCAGTTCAGGCTGTGATATCTGCTGTGTTGTCTTAACACTTAACAGAAGTGTCGAAGCGGGTTAACGCTCCTCACATCTGAGAGGGGAGGTACAGAGAATTCAAGACAAGAGGAGAGGACTGGAGGAAACAAATGTAGGAATGCAGATAGGACCTAAATGTGAGGAAAAGACAACTGCAGGAAGGAAGGAAAGAAAAAAGAAAAGTACGTACTGGACGACAGTGGAGATGTGCAGGCGTCGGATGCCTGGTGTGGGAAACTGGCGAGAGTTTATGTAGGAAACTTTCCTCACAGCAGCGTTCATGTTTTCCAAGTCCTCTCCCTCCATTACCAAGATCGACTGGGCTGGGTTAAAGTGGAACTATGGAAAAAGAAAACAGACGTGTTAAGTGGACAGAGAAATGAGACAGTTCATGATGAAGTGTTAAAAGGAACACAGCCATTTGTAGCTGCAGTCAATCAGTCAGTACATTATCGTTGCATAGAAAAAACGACAGAGATTTTTTTTTTTTTTACCTTTTTGCTATGCTGAAATACTAGCTTGCCTGAGATTTGCTTTGTAATAATGTGATTCATTCTGAAACTACATTTTGACAAGGACCTCAAGATCTGTGTTGTGTCTCGTCATGTTTGTTAGTTTCATGTTTAGTCTTGTCATGTGCATGTCATGTTTTAAGTTGAAGTCACTTATGTCTAGTCTCGATTTGCACTTCCTGTTTTACTTTGTACTCACCTTTTCCCTCTCGTTTCAGATCCCTACTTCCTGCCTTTGTGTGTTTTCCCGCCTGTATGATTGTCCTACCCCGCCCCTTGATTCGTTTCACCTGTTCCCCCTTACCTCATGTATAAATAGTCCTAGTCTTCCTTTGTCTTGTGCCAGTTTGTCTTGTTTTTTTGAATTTTTCTATCTATGTCTATGTTTTCTGGTTTGGAGCCTTTGTCCTCTTTCGTGAGTGATTTTTTTTGTTTGTACTTTGATCCTCCCTGTGAGCGCTTTTGTTTTGAGATTAAAATATTTTTTGTTACCACACTTGAACCTGGTCGGTCGTGCATTTGAGTCCACCTCCCTGTGTCAAAGTTCGTTACAATCTGACACTAAAGCAGGTCCCACATTAAACCTGCATTATCGACCACTTGGGGACAACTCAACAAGTAGTAGCAGCTACAAAATATCACCCTGTATTGCTGATGTGGTGAACATGATAGTAAAGTGTTGCCTTTTTACACCTTCAGCATCCATTGGCCAACGTTAATATTCTATTGGAGCCATGTGTCTGGTAACTTGGTGAATATATGCTCACTTGCCGCTGTATTAGGCGCATGTCGCTGAAACAAATGCAGTCTCCCTTCTTTATATCAATGAGGGCTAAATAACTCAAAAATATTAACACCTATTCATATAGTCCAACACCACATTCGGAAACACCATCAACTGCAGTCTCTGAAATGAGTGTACAGTCAAATGAACACATTTCATAATGTTTGGATCTCATATTTATTGCAGGGCTGTTGTATTAGACATAGTTTTAGCTAGGTGTACCTAAAAAATTCTGTCAGTCCAATATGTACTCTTTTTTAACCCTATTTTGTTCAACATTTGAAGGTAATATATGTCTCTTTATCTACTAAACTGTGTCTGTCTGCTGTTTGGTTGTGGACAGTGTTTTCTTTCAGAGCTCTACTGATGAGAGGGGTGAAACTGAACCAAAGCAATAAAGCTGTGGGCCATAAAAACAAAAAATATCAATCAGGGCACCCTTAAAATTCTTATCATGTCACTTAAAATGTGATTTAGAGGTGCATACTCATAAACAACTATTTGCAATTAAATCACACACAAAACAGCTGACATAGCGAGTCTGGAGCTTTTCATGGACTGGGACAGTTTGAGGTTTTGCCGTCTTGTTAAGTCCTTTAAATTTTCTAAAGCCACCATTTGTTATTTTGACCTGGCAGCTGACGTCTGATGCAGTTTTAACATCAACATGTGCCATTGACAAGAGGTAAGGACAAGACATAAGGATCTATTCATTTCTGTTGTGTAATTCCAGTGGTTAAGAGGCACATACCAATGTTTTCCTGTCTTTCAGGGATCGGCCACTGGTTTCTTTTCATTTCACTACACAGTACGATGTCCATCAGCTTGCAGAGACTTGAAGCTAGCTTGAATCAGCCAATCCATCAAAGTGAATGCCATGTTTGCACTGCATTACCATACAACAGCAATGTCACTTTGACTACAAAAAAAAAAAAAAGAAAGCAGATGTGATGTTCACTGTGATGGATCACCTATTTCAAGGTCCCAGGTCTTTACAAATGGATTTCCACACTGTGCAGAAATCAGTGGAAACCGGTGGAAGTCCAGAAGACAGGAAGGAAGACTGTAGTATAGTAGTAACAGCGATATGTATGTACTGCATGTACTTTGTGTTAAAAAATAAGCCTAAAACATGAAGAAAACACTAGCATGGCTCTTTAAGTGAAGGGGCTGGAAAGTGGACTCTCCCCACAAGAACAGTTTGACAGAGGTGTGTGTTCTCCTGCAGGGTTTGATGGTGGGGATTTGAGGCCCTGCTATGTTAAAAGAGGGTTTAGTTGTGTCCTGGAACAAGTGAACGGAGAGCCTCCCATTTCCCAAAACTGGCTCTCAGCAGCAGGGCGACAGTACTTCAGCACTCCATGGTGCTCTCCATACAGCCCCTCTCCCCTGTCATTTCCCCTTTACGCCTTCCCTTCCCTACCTGTCTCCTCACATCTTCTGTTCTCTGTCACTGTACTTGCTGTCTGTCTGCCTCTGCCTTCCTCCTTCACTCCTTCCCCTCCCTGTTATTCTCCTCCGATTGTGCTGTGCCAGCCCTCCACCTGCTTTGGCTGAAAACGTTGTCCTTAAGCCTCCCATGGACTTGTGGGAGCCAGACGAGTGTGCAGCTAAGAAGAAAATGAAATAGCTCTCAAAAGATAAACACTGGCCCCAGAGAGGTTATTCTCCTCTTTTCTCCTCATCCTATCCTGTCTTCTCAAAAGACTGGCAAAGATCTCTTTGCTGCACCACAGCACAAGGAGCTCCACAGAAAGAGCAGCAGGAGCGAGGGAAAGGAAACTGAAGAGAGGAAGATAGAAAAAGACTTAAGGGACCTGAGGGATGGTGGGATGGTGGATTGGTGGGTAGGTGGGTGGCTTTGAGTCTACACAAACCCCTATCCATCTTGTGTGCCCTCTATCTTC
This sequence comes from Scortum barcoo, assembly GCA_023238725.1. Classification (NCBI taxonomy): domain Eukaryota; kingdom Metazoa; phylum Chordata; class Actinopteri; order Centrarchiformes; family Terapontidae; genus Scortum; species Scortum barcoo. The sequence continues at coordinate 23,178,848 of CM041552.1, forward strand.
CACAGCGCAGGGAGATGGATTAGCTGCGGTGGTGAAAGGAAGGTGGGGAGGATAGCTGAAGAGTTTCAAGGCAGCCAAGTCGTGATTTAAGCTGTGGTGATTTAGAGAAGTAGTGTCTTTGTGTCAACTGGTGTTTTTGTGTGTGTGCACACATTAAAGGAGTATGTATGTTGAACGTATACTCAGTATAGTCAGGATGATTGTTAGAAAACCAACTTTCTCTGCTCCCGGGAACAGGAATTTAGAGAAATAGTTAAACATTTTGAGAAATACACTTATTAACAAGTTAATAAGACATCTAAGATCTTTCTCTCCTGTGACTAAGAATGAGTTAATAAGAAGAGAAGATTAATAACACTCTCATGCCTGGATGGTTTATATGACCAGCAGCTGATTGAAAATGCACCTACCAGCACCTCCAAAGCTGTAATGTTGCCAGTGTTACCATGTTATATTATGTTTGTTTAGCCCTTACAAAACTAAAGTGTAAAAATGTAAAAGTTGTAGTGTTTTGGGTGTGCGTGTATAATTACCTTTATGCTCTTATCCAGACTCTCGAGGGAGTTGATGTCCAGTCCCTCTTTGCAGGCTTGCAGACAGGAAATTACTTTCTGACTCTCAATCTTGCCGGGTCGGATGGTAAGTCCAGATAGGCTGCCCCGGAAATACTGAGTGAAGCGGGGCTTGGTCACCTCTCCACCTGCACACATAACCATACACACACATGCAGCAAAATGGGTCATAAAATGGCCTTCTGGATTTTAGTTTTTAAATGCAAAGTTCACAAGACCAAAACCTAATAGACATAATCAGAAAATCCCTGTACCATTCAACCCATTATATAAGATAATTTGGTTCCTCAAAGTAGTAGTAAATATTACATTTATGTATTAGGGTTAATGTACAGTAATCTCAGAGGTGTTAAGTTTGTCTCTACTGGTATGTGGCGCATGGAAGTCCCTCCTCTTTAATTATGAGTCCTGATGACTGAATTATAGCTATAATTGGCCTTAAGATGCGTGTTTAATGCCTCCATTCTGTGACTAAGTGACGGGGTGCTGCTTTAAAAGTGCAAGTGTTACCCAGCCAGCTCATCCCGGCTAAATAAAGGTAAAGAAAAAGTCAACACATTTAAAGTATGTCCTCTGCACTCTGTAAAGGCCAATAGCAGCAAGAGAAGCCTCCAAACCACTCATTAGCTGAAAGGTTACTAGCTGTGGGTATCAAAACTTCACCTTTCCTTACCTTTATTTATTTCAATTCAATTCCTCTTCCCTTCCCTCTGCTTTTCTCCAGTTCTGACAAATAATCCACCAAAAGGAATACAACAGTCCCTTTACATTCAAAATCAAATATTCATACATATTCATTCATACATCCAAATAATTTGGCTGTTGAAGTAAAGCAATGACTGACTGCAAACCTATAGCTAAGGTGCATACCAAAAAACTATGACTCTGTGCCCTTTTTACTTGCTCCCAATTGTTGGATACAACAAAAGTGGCTATTTATCATCTTATAGACCTTGTTTTTCACCTTTGGGAACATGTATATGGTAGACATTATCTAAAAGCCAACAATTTTACATAATCTTCCATAGTCCAAGTGCCAGTTGCTGTGTGTTCAATCACTGAGTTTTGTATCCTATCCAGACTTGTCTGTTTACCATGTATTAAAAAAAAAACCTGCAACTTCCTACACTGCTGTAGCCCACTTCTGAGCAACTGTGTGTCTTAATTCCAGTTCACCACCAAATACATGAGCGAAGAGGTCCAATGATCCATCTTCGGCCCCACTGTTGTAAACAATCACCAGCAATCACCAGCAATGGAAGAGAGAGCAGCAGCACTCGATCACAGATGTCAATACATTTAGGTCCTTCTTCACTGTACATGCATCCTCTATGGGTTGCCAAATCAGCTAGGACAGAAGAGCAAAATGGGACTAGAAAGTAGCTCCCATGTTGCTTTAAACTACGCTCTAACTTTACAGCTAGCTGCCAATGATTCTCCATCGATTTCCTGCACACACCTTTCTTGACCTTTCTACTTGGAGTATGATCTCCATTTGGAGTGGCCTCCAAGATATAACAAATTTTATTAGGCCAAGAATCCCTTCACTGCCAAGCAACTTGGACTGGCAGAGCACATACATATGGTGAACAGACTGCAGAAATTATTCTACCTCCAGAAGCTCCCTGAGCAGCTTACAACTTGTTCAGGCTGCTACTCACCTAATCACCCTAATGGAACCAGTCTGGCTTTGTGCTTCTGGTAGGTCTGTGGCCATAAAGACGAGACTGGACGCCTCACTATGTTCTCCACTATATGATGATATTGTAAAGATGTGACAGATAGGTATTTAGCAATAGCACATCAGGAAGGGTAGTGGGTGGGCACTAGTGTGGCTAGGAGGTAACAAAGTGACAAAGAAAACTCAAGAATTTAAGAAAGAATTTCAGATATTTATCCTTCACCATATCTATTTGAAAAGATGTGCCACTATGAGACAGAAATCTTACAAAGGCACTTGCATGAAAAGAGGCTATAAGAGGATGCACAATCAGAGGCACTTTTGCAGGATGGTAATTCTGAGATCTCTCAAAAAGTATAACTCCTTGTGCTTCATCTGTAGCAGTACAAGTATGTCTCAATATGTCCAAAAGATGGATGGAAATTAAAGGGGTAAATGTCTACACACTCCTCTTACAACAACAACTGTCTTACAAAACCTTTGTACCTTTATGAGGGTAAACCTTAAAGCGTATGCTAGACAACGGTATTGATATCCATGGAGGTAGAAAAGGGGGACGCGCTCAACTAAGTTAGCTGTTTAGCAAGCCTTGTTTGTAGGTTACTAGAGAAAATCCACCCAGTGCTGCCCACTAGCTTGAGGAGATCAATTTAGTCTTCAACTGGTAATCCAGTTGGTAACTGATGAAGTGCTCTGTATTATTGTACAGTAAATGGAGTTTTGGGAATCCTTAATACAAAACCCCTTGCCTACACTTCATTGAACTTTGCCACTCCATAATTCCCTGCTGATGGCGCAGGCACATATATCACTACCCAAAGCAATGTATGCAGAGTCTGAAAAGGTCAGTCAGTGCAGATGTAGGCACAGCTGACCAGTACTATAAACACTTTATCATGTCCTACTTTTCTGGTGTAGAGACACACAAGAAATGGACTGTAGCAACTGCAGACATTCAAGTAATGGCCAGTTGGATAGAGCTCCCTTATTGTCCCTGAAGCGAACAACAGAGCCCTAATGGTTGTGTCATCTGCCCAGGGGACCATATCAACCCAGTGGTTTGTCTTCTGCCTGCCTGCCTGCCTTCAGAGATGTGAAACTGAAGAAGCCTTTTTTTTTTTTGGCTGGGTAACAACAACAATAGCAACAATAAAAATTCTCACACTTGAATCCATGTGCTCCATACATGTGCCTTTCTGTCATCACTTGAATTTAGGTTTAATCCACTGTGTGCCCTCATGCACCTGCTCACAAATTGAATGACAGTTTCAGAGAAGCAGAGGAGGAGCAGGAGACAGACTTTCTGATGTTTTTTCATATCTAGTTATCTGTCTTGACAACAAGTGACTGTCCACTAAACCCTTCTCCCAAACCCTTTTCCCCAAACTGTCTGGTCAGGCTTTTGACACCTGCTGTTTTAGCCATTCAAAATCCCAAAACACAGGAGAAGTGTTAGGAAAGGCAAATATTATAACACAATAATATATGACATTATAATATCTATAATATTATAACATTTTAACATAAGCAGAAAGTGTAAGCACGTCTTGCCATACTAACCTTACTGTAGCTTTCCTTCCAAGGGAGTTAGTATTAACGATGACTTTTCATTTGTTTGTTTGTTAGCAAAATAACTGAAATGCATCCCCCTTGTTAACCCGCCATCCTCCACTCTCTTTCTCTCTCAGTCCCACCCCTCTGTCAATTTCGTCTTGAATCTATAATATTCCATAAACTACATCAAAGATTTTCCTGCCATCATACGTCTTAGGCGCAGCACCTTAGGTGTTTTTGCAGCTTGCCTAAGCTGTATGAACCAATCACTGTAAACACTGGTAAAATGGGGTAAATCTCAGTGAATGGGAAATAAATTATTTGACTATAAAGCATACCAGCCCTGCAAGTAGTAAGCAGTAATATTGTGTAATATTGTTCATGTGAATGAACCATGTACCAGTCATCTGTTAATGCTGGGTAGGAACTGGTTGTTTACTAATGCTAAATGATAAGCACTAATAAAACAATGTTTATCACATTAACTGAGTGCCAAATTGCCAGGTAGTTAGCAAATAGGAACAAGAAGACTGTTGCTTAAATACTACGCCCGTATTATGGCTAAATGTAAATTTTCTGTGAATCCATAACATGTGAGTGTTTCGCCCATCTTCTACAGTATGCACCACTATCATTGTCATTATTGGACCTAAGCAGTGTAAAATATATCAGTAACATACCAGTAGTTAGTAACATGCTCATTGTGTTATGTTTTGTACAGGCCTGATGTATCTGATGCAGTACTGTACTGTTGGATCTGGGCTTAAGCAGCTGGTCCAGGTGTGCTAAAGCAGAGAGAACAGGTAGAAAATAGGCAGGTAGCAGTACCTGAAGGTCTGTAGTTGGGATTCCAGGGTCTCGACTGAAGGCTATTATTAACTTTAGCAAATTCTGTTTAAACTTTTTGGGCATCATCTATAGTAATAGTAAAAATAGTAAAAAAAATGGTCCAAAATGACATGAAGTTTTAAGGGAGAGGACCCCCAAACAATTCCAAGCACTGTAAAAATACTAATCTAAATTCATCTTGCAGTTATGGTTTATGTTGGTTATGCTGTAAATTCATGTATCCATGCTTTTTGTGTGTTATGGCAGCCCCACATTGATTTTCTTCATTGATCGTCAGCAATCTGCCCCTCACTGGAATGTTAGTTTTCCAACTCTCTTCTAATCTCAGTTCAGTAATAACCACAGCTACTTTGAATATTTAAAGCCATCTTCTGCTTAAGTGCTTGCTGATACCTTGCCAGATACCAGGGGGCCAGAGCATATCTTAGAGAACCACAATATCACATTTGGATTCACGTATACCAACCTATGCCAAGCCCATTCTTTCCTCTTTCTTTATGCCTCACCTGCTCTCTCTCCTTAACTCAGCTATAGTTTTCCTCCCTTTTTCCTGCCCCCTCTCCAGATATCCACCTATCCACTCTGTCCCACACTGACAGATGTTATCAATTTAGGCCGCGGCCAGAGAAACCATTAAAGGTCCCAGACAGAGGGTAAAAAAAGAGACGCAGAGGAGAGGGGATTACCGAGACGCTGCAAAGCGGGAATGATATGGGTGATAAAACCGCTGATCATTCCACTTTACAGAGGCTGGTTTTTACGTGGTGTCAGCTCTCTTTGCCTGCTCTGTGCAGCCTTCTTGCTCTATAGATCTTCACTCTCCTTTTTACTCAGCTTTATTTGCGTCATTTCCAAAAGAGCAACAGATGAGACTGGAGAGGCATGGGTGAGCTGGAGATAGGATCATTACTTAAGTGTAAGTGTGAGAGTCTCTCACTTATAAGTGTGATTTATCACACATGTACCCATATCAGCACCAATGTGTCTGTATTTATTCATCGTACTTTATGTGCACAAATATTTATGTTTCAATTTGTGCATGTGTGTAATCATCAATACTTCTTCCTGCATATTTGTGGCTGTGATTGGGGAAGCCAGGGGGGCACAGTGGCAGTGTGTAATTACACAGTTGAGGAAAAAGAAGAATGAGGCAAGATGAGTGTGTTGCTCTTCTCTGCCTGACTGTTCCACACTCCTGAACATGAACACGTTACACCGGGTCAGGGGGTAAATATAGGCTGACTGTGAAAACCGCACAGCCAGCACTTACTCTCAGAGGTGAAGGAAGAAGGATGGCTTAGGTGCAACCCTTCCATTAGGAGATGGAGGAAAATGAGAATGTACCAATGAACTGCTGTACAGCTGTATAAATACCTGCCAAACATCTTATTATCAGATGACTGACTGATAATAAGACACGTAGACTATATCAAGGTCTTTTGGCAGCACCTGTGGTTCTCTTTATACCGCACTGGGTGTTTGTGTGGGCAGATATGTTCACACATTTATGCAGTCCGCGCGCACGGTTTGTGCATGGAGTCTGTGCAATAATAGCTTGGTTTGATGAGCGCATGCAAACTAGGCAGTTTTCACACCTGTAGTTTGGTCCAGTTTTTCCAGACAAAAAAAAAAGATAAATTGTTGCCTTTTGGTTCAGGTTCTCTTTATGTTCACAATGGCTTTTTATAAACAACCAGGAGGGGTAAACTTAAGATCACATCGACTGACAGCCTCGTGCATCAACAGTGTTACATGGCCCCACATAGAGAAATCAAATTATGCCGGCTGACAGCAAGTCATAAAACATTTCAATCCTCAATGAGCTCACAAAAAGAAATAACTTATGATGTGCATAAACAGTTGAGACTGCAACCGTATATCATATATATAGATGAACGGATGGAAACAGGACAACAAAAGACGCATGTGGTGCTGTAACATTACGCAAAGATAGTTACCATGGGGTCAGTACATTTCACTCACTCTTTACCGGGGAATGATCTTATTATAAAAAGGCTGTACATTGTTACATCGGGGAATCCCAATGTTAACAGTTCATAGTTAGCAAATGTATTTAACTGTAGTGTATTACCATTATCTTTGTGCTGATATTCAATCTCTTAACTTGAGCAAAGCAGCTTTTAGGGATTTCTATCAGGGTTCAAATACTAGCATGTGAAGATGTATTCATTCCTGGTGGTGGTTTGAGGCATTTTCCATTACAGCTTTTACAGACTGATAAAAAACACACACACACACACACACACACACATTGCAAAGTTTTTTTCTGATATCATAATTCTAAATTATAGTCATTTGCTGTGGTCAGGCTGGAATTCATTCATTCATGCAGACTGACCGGTTGAATGTTATGAACCATGAAATTGTTGTTGAAAAAATCATGACTCTTAATCAAATATTGCAAAATATCAGGTCAGCCTTACTGTTTTGAGCTGACAAATCTGTTTTTTTTACTCTGCCCCCCATGTGTCCACTCTGACATGTTGTTCGGCCTGAACTCTGAAATCATTGTTTGAAAAAATTCTCTGTAATGTCATTCAGCAGAGAAATAGAAAGCCAAGATAAAGCCACTACTGCTGTTCTGCAAATATTGAATTTCTTTTTTCACCACTGCTCTTAAAACGCATTCAGAGCTGAAGCTTCGGGGCCCAGTTAGACAATAAATAAGCGAACCTTTGCAACTCGCCTGCAATCAACATGCTGGACACTTAAAGCTCCGTGCTTTGAAAAAAGCAATCTGCTGGCTAATGACCTCTGTTAAGATTTCAGCATCACCTTTGCAACTCTTTACTGAGGCTTAGCGCGCAAACTAGAAAAGCAGAAATAGTCTCTGAACTCCCTTTTCTATTCAGGACCCTTTTAATCCTCCTAAAGGCTAGCAGTGTTCAATGAAAGGCCTGGGAGGGGTGAAGGAGGAGGAGGAGTGGCAGGAGGTAGAGTGTGCTGGGGAGGGGAAGGGGGGGTTTCACCGCCGCAGATGAAAGCGACACGAGATGACCTGTTCCTGCTCCTGCACAGAAAGATATCTCGACTCTTTATCTGAGGCTAAGTGTCGCTGAGCAGTCTCATTTGGTGCCATTAAATCAATCGGGTGCTGTACTGTGTGAAAAAGTGCCCTTTCTTCTTCCCTTGTGCAATTAGTGGCAGCTATCACTTTAGAGGACAGTTTAATTGTATGCCTTCATTCAAACTGGTTCAATCATTCGTCAAAGGCAGACTAAGTGCTCCTCTTAATAACATTGTTCAGTCAAGGCCAAGGAGTCCTTTTGTAATAATACTTGGGTTATATTTTTCATTTTCTTGAACTTGCTCAAATATAGGAGCTATTGGTTGTACTTTGACTTTTATATTAAACTTTTGTCTCAGTCCAGGCTTGATGGCTGTTGCCCATCATCCCCACCATCATCAGCTCTGCCCGCTCACCTTGCCAGCAGGCACCGACTGTGAGCTGCACGTCAATCTGTGAGGGGTGGATAGGCCAGTCGTCTGTCACCAGGTAGGGGTCATAGGTCACTCCGTCCACGTAGAGTGTCACCACAGGGAATTCTACATTTATGACGTAGTAGTGCCACTCCTTGTCACAGATCTGCCAGAGGGAAAGATAAAAGAGTGAGTCACAAGTGGATAATGATTCTAATAACACTTTAACAACTTGCTGCTGTGGTTATCCACTTTTAAGGAAACAGTCTGACACTTTGGGGAAGTACACGTCTTCACTTTCTGGAAGATTGATGCTATTCCCAGGTCTCCACACTGCATAAAAAACTACAGCTTCATAGGAAGCAAATAAGCATATTTATCAAATGTCAAACTATTGCTTTGAAGGACCCAACCCCCTAACCAGGAAAAACCAAAATAAAGTGCTTTTTAGGATGCTCTTCCAATGCAAGCCTCCACTGCAGCTTCTGAAGCTCTACTGGAGGGAATGAGAGCGAAAATATTCCCTCATTTGGTGTTAAGATGATGGTGGTGATGGAGATCACTGTTGCTCCTTTAAAATCTCACTTAGTTGCTCCATTTGGTTAAAATCTTGTGACTAATAAGATAAGAGAAGATGGACTTTATTGTCACAGTAGGAAATAACCTGTGTCTGTAGTATAAACTGGAGGTTTATACTATAGACATATACCCATTATTTTCATACGCAGACCTTTTATCGAGCCCTTGTGTCCTGCATGGAGGCATCAGCAGGTATACTTACTATCTGAGAACATGTTAACATGTTGGTTCACTGTGCATTTTCTCAGGCTGCTGTTCAAAGGTAAACAGCACGAGAAGCATGAATACAGAACACACAAAATTAGTCACACAAAAGGAGCAGCCAGGTTTTTTTCTCCCCTGAAATTACTCCAAATCACAATTTCAAGTGGCTTCAACACTGAGAGAGTGTTCATCAGTAACAACGAGAGCAATGGAGCGCCAACTGCGACAGTTAATTGAATAATGTAAAATTGCTCACTTTAATGTTCTTTTGTGGCCTGGTGTCATCGCATCAAAAAAGAAGCAATCCAGGTAGTCCTTTTACCTTGATTACTCCTGAAATGAAAAACATTTTGGCCTTGGCCTTCCTCATGAATACAAAACTCCCTGGTCACCAAAAAAATTGATGTCAATTCACTAATGTCTACTGCAGACTGCCAAGTTTAATAATTGGAAGAATGTACTGTATGTTGGAGACAGCACGTTGATACGTATTAATCACTGATAGTGATGTAAAACGGAGGATTTTTAATTGGTGTGATGAAATATGAGTGGGCAGACTTGTAAAGCATGTTAAGCGAGAAGTACACACTTGGAAAAAAGGGCAAAAAGTTGACAGAATGACACACACACATGCATGTGCACAGTAGTCCCTCTGATTTTATTATTAAACTTTGTTAAAGGTGCACTTGGAAACTTTTTTGGCATACCACTAGTAGCAATGATAGACTGTGCTTTTACATTATTCCAACTTTGAGTGTTACCCAGAAATCAGGCAAAGTGGCATTAGTAAATTAAATGTCTTGCCCTGTTTATGCCAATGCTGGCAGTCTACGGTGCAGTATGCTATCTTAGTTAGGAGGGATTTCTTCTCCTATCACAGCTCCATCTTGTGATTTATGGTGAAAACTGCAGCATTTTTTTACATTAATTCTTGGCTTGTGAAGTTTTAAAATGGAATGCTTTACACTCACTGAAATGCATTAGTACATTACCTGTTTAACCTCTTCTGAAAAATGCTTGACTGTGCCACTCTTCAGCATGCTTGACCGTTTACCCTGCCTTGCCGTGCATTTTAATTGATTGCACAAGCCCACTCGTGCCTGTCTGTCTCTCATTCCTCTTTTTTCCGCTTTAGGCTGTGCTATCCCTCAGCAGTGCTGGCACTCATCGGGCCGTGCTTCACCTCCTCCTCTCGGCTCCTCTGATATAACCTGGGACAGCCTTTGAACACTTAGCCTTGGGTAACCTCCCACTGTAATGAGGAGCGCTCCGCAGCCTGCTTATTAACACCGTGCTAGTGCAGCAGATGGGAGTTCTAATCAATCCGGTTCATTTTCGCTGGTATCGAGGTGCGAGGTACAACATCTGGCCTATTGGTGATCAGGCTGCACAGCTGCTTAACACATATGCAGCATGTCGATGTGCTGAGTCGGTGCTCAGAATCAATGGGGGGATAATGCGATTGTGGGTTTGATGGTGCTGCAGATGAGACTGACACTGATGGGATTGACTTTTGATTAGCTAGTCTGGATGCTAGGAAATGCATAAACACGTACACAAGCTAGCAATGCACCTGACATTCCTATATGCCCTGTGTATACAAGTTAGATATGATTCCACTGTGCCTCCATGAAACATGTTTAATACATGTTGGACTTGTCTTGTGTTTACCGATTTTTTTTTTATTGCAACTTGGTTACATCTCATTACTCATGTGTAAAACAAGCAATATACATTTGCATGCACACGCACTAATCCCTCTGACATTTATGCATGCAGACAGTCTCCCCCCATGCCCCACTGCTTCTTCCCTGTTTTTGCTGTTCTGTATTTCAAAGAGAGCTCGGGGCCCATATGGGATCTGAGTGCCTAGTGGGTGACTTCCTCTCGCGAGCTTCAAAGGGGAGATGACGAGAGGCTCTTGCCCAAGAGGAGGCTGCCTCTGCTGGGTTGGGACGTCAGTTGGAGAGCTCTCTCAGGGATAGAAGGAGGGGGAGAATTATCCCGCCGCACGTGTCCACATCACTTTGTAAAGCAGAGGAAGAGCTAATGACTTGGGTCAGATTCAGTTTACAGAGCGATGTGGACACCAGTATTGTTAGTGTTAAGCTGCTGGCGGCTAATGTTTTGGTCAATCATTTTAAATCGTTAAATGTCAAAAATAAAATGTTTAAAAAAAACACTATTTCTAAGCAGAAAATGCCTTCAAAATCATGATGACCACCATTAACTCTTGACTGTGCTGTGAGGATGAAAAACTCCTGGTTTTACTACTGGTCCAAAATAACTGACTTTGAGGAAGAAATCAGGGTGTTGTCTTTTATACTATGTGGCAATCCATGCTAAAGCATCTTTTGTTGTTGCTTTGAGAGTTTTGATGATTGATCAGTGGTCTGTTTCAAGGAAGAGATGTGCTGGTGAATACTCTGTGGCTGATGTGGAGCACTGTCTTTGAGGGTCAGTACAGCTGAACGGAGGTCAGAGTTGGTGTGAACTGAATGAATGGGCAGTAGTGCTTGTGCGCTGCTGATGTCTTTTATCCAGCATGAATTTATGATATATTTTAGGATGAGTCTCAGGTAAGGCTAAGTAAGAGCTAAGTTGGAGGATGTTATGTCGCAAATATATTTTTCTTTGTAAAACTGGCCCTGCAATCTGTGACCTCAAATGGCTGCTCTACAGAGGGAAATTCTTTTGTAGCATTGTGGGTTATTACCAAACCCTACTCACTCTATTTTACAGAGCCCTGTTAGTTCTGAAAGATACAGATTCTTTTTTATTTTAGTCTTGTTTGCACAAGGTTATGTGCACAAGATACAGATTGTTCTCACAAGTTGTTATCTTGTTCCCAAAAGATAAAAAAAATCTAACACTTAGATTACCTCTAAATTAGTAAATTTCAACCAGCAGCTGTTTTTCGCACTGATTGTCGCACTGAAAAAAAAAAATTATGTGGACCTTCACTCACACAATTAAATGATAGCCAGCCATAGAAATGATAGAAAACTTTTAGGGCTACGATGAAATGTGGCCTAGTTGATGGAGATGGCACCAAAGTTCGGCATCTTGTCAGAAAAATGATTAGTGCTTGAGAGAACAGGTGCACTGCTATGCATGGGAGGACGCCAGCTGGACACAGACGGAGAAACTTTGTTTTGTGTGTGTGCGTGTGTGTGTAGTTGGTGGAATCAGAGTCCATTACTGGAAATAACTTGGAGAACCATCCATCCACTATGGCACAATCTCACAGCAATACACTACTGAAAAAAAAGCCACAGGCCACGGCGAGCGTGTGTACACATGTATACGGGGGTGTGTGGAAGCGAGCGAGACAGCGATTCCACAAGGATACACCGCTTGTAATAACACCTACCCGCAAAGAGTCATGCACACATGAATGCGCAGACATCAATCCAACACCATTAAGTGTCAACTTCAAAAACTTCAAAGCCAAAGTTAAAGTTTAGGAGAACAGCTCTGGCTTGCCTTGCTTATGAAAGCAAAGAAAAAAAAAGTTTTGTATTCCCTAGTCTCCCCACTTTCCTGTGTCTCTGCCTGATGCAAATTGACAGACGGAAGGAATGAATGAAATAAATAACCACACAAACAGAGGAGAGGGAGGACGTGAAACAACCAGAGGACAAAGAAAGAAAAGTGAGAGAGAGAGAGGAAGCATCACACATCAAAGATCCCTCATCATCTCTTGGGGCACTTGATGGCGAGAAGAAAACAAAATTGCTATCTGCTCCCCTCTATCTCACTCTCTTTTTTTCTCTGCAGTTTATTTGGTCTGTGTTCTTCTTTGCCTGTCTCTCTATTAGAACCTGACTGTGGGAGCTGTTGCCTCAAGTTCTTTGGAGTTGAAAGTCTTTAAAAGATCTGTCACCCCACCCAACCCTCTAACTTCAAACAAGAGATGGAGGAACGAGATAGAAGAGGTAGAAGAATGAGGAGAGATGAGGGGATCTGAGATCGGAAGGTGGCGGGGCAGAGAGATGACAGTGAGGGTAAGAGGGAGGGTGGAGATGAAAGAAAGAGGGGGAGGAAACGATAGTAGAGGAAAATAAATGATATAAGAAAAGAAAGTGGAAGCGGAAGATAAGGAATGGTGAAGAGGACTTAAAGCTGTAACCTTTATTACACTGAAAGATGTGCCTATAACTCAGGAAACAACAGCAATGGAGGAAAGCAGTAAATCATTAAAGACATGGTCATATTGAAAGAGTTAGATAATAAGATCTATACCAGTCTCACGTCTGTACGATAAATAAGATACTAGAACCAGGAGTCATTGGCCTAGCTTGGCATAAAGACTGGGAGCAGGAGGAAACATCTAACCTAGCTAACTTTCTGAAACTAACAATACAATGATAATGAGCACTGTGTGTGATGATTGGGCAGCAGATGTATGAAGGTGAGAAAGTGTGCTGAACTACTCTCCCAACTTCTCTTTTTCGTTCTTTAGACAACTACTTCCCTTTTCGCTTTTCAACAACCCTTTGTCTGAACCTGTCTGAAGTGTACCCTGGCCTTTACTCCTTTACTCCTTTAGTCATTTGTGCCCATGCTCGCAGTGTGGATCCGGGGATGGAAATGTTTGCCAGTCAGTTGGTTTGTTGGTAGATCCGCCACTTTGGTCAGGACTGAAATACAATGTTTGGATCAGCTGCTAAGAAATTTTGCACAGCCCAGAGATTTGATTGATCTGATTGGCATGAAATTAGCTACAAACTTTGTTAACCCACTCAGGATGACTTCTAATCCCTTTGGTCCTCGTTCTAGCAGCATCATGACGTCAACATTTCACTTTGTTCAGTACTTTTGGTTATGACCAAATACTGTAAAAACTAATGACCGATGACCTTGTCATTGGTCTCAGCTGAACTTTGTGTTTAGTGTTACTACATGCTAACAAATATTAGCATGCCGACATATGATGTATGAGTATGTGGGTTGTAGGTTTTGTGTTGTCACAATAGGGTAGGAAACATAAGAACAACTCAACTGTCCTAATCTACAACTTGAAGGTCTTTTGGGAATCAGTAAGGATTTAATCAGTATCGAGGTCAAGAAGCCTGTAAGCTAACCTCTTTGCTAAACTCCAGCACTGAGTGTAGCTTGTGAGATTACAGCTTAACCACCATCTTACTTTACCACCACCATCACCAACATCATCATCAGTTTTGAGAACATTGATTTTACACAAAAAAATGCCTCAAAAGTACAGCAAACATTAAATATGAACACAGTAAGCTTCACAAAGACAGAGTGTATAACAGGGTTATTAGACTGTACAGATGTTCCCAATGAACCAATAAGTCATGTGTAGGAATAACCAGTCAAAGACAGCAAAGATGAGTATAAACATGAGGTTATTCTTAGCTTTTAGTGTGGACATGGGGAACAAGACTGAGGGGAGAGATGGAAAAAAAAGAGAAAGTGAAAGAGGTGGAGGGAGTTAAGGAGGGCCTACAGGGCCGACCGGAGGAAGGATCCACAACAGAGATTGATGAGCATTGGAAACAAGGTGACTTTAAGGACGGGTGGGGAGGAGGAGCAAGGGAAGAAATGAGAAAGTTACTGTTGAGGCAAAGTGAAAGCAGAGGTGTAAAATGAGGGGATTGGATTGGCTGCAGGGATTGGATGGTAGGGTAACAAATGAACCTGGAAATGGTCACATTATGACAAAAGAGAGGCAGAGGGATGGCACTTTTACAAGGTTTTGTAACATTTAAGTTCATTCAATGACTTAAACGTTTTAACTGTATGTGAGGAGCATCAGTTCAATGATGCTAACCTGTTCATATGTGAAAACAGCAGACACAGAGAATATACAGTCTGAAAAATATAAAAATATTGCAAACAGAAGTAAAATTTAACAATTTATACAGTCATAAACACAGCAAATCAGTGAATATATGCCACCTCAGAAATTATGTCCTGTGTGGAGTTGTGTGCTCTCCCTTTTTTAATGTTTTTTTTTTCCTCGAGGTGCTCTAGTTTCATTGTCCCCCAAAAGATATGAATAGCTGGAAGTGCAATACCATTGTCACTGTCCTTGACCAAGGCGCTGGCTTCCAACCAGATTTAAATCACCCTGAGATGATCAGTGAGTTTGGATTGTAAAAACTTGCACCCTAAAAATGATGTGCCATAATTCTTATCGTGAGCTGCATTTTATCAATGTTTGATCCTTTATAATCTTTCCAACGCACTGCACAAAGGTTTCAAAGTTTTAGACAAACAACACATGCGTAATGCACTTATTATCATGTGTTAACTCTTAACTCCACCTTGACAATCTGTGAAATACCCTCATTCATTTTCCTGCCGACTTAGATGAAAACAAACTCTCATATCTACTCATTAAATATATGGTTACAGCAAGCAGCAGCAAGGGGAAATTCCCCCTTGCCAGCACCTCTAAAGCTCATTAATTAACACTTTATATCTTATGTGCCAAAAAATTGTGAAAATGTCTGTTTTTGGGTGGTTATGGTACAGGACTAATTCTTGTCCTGAGCCTTTGCAGCCTCACAGTGATGACACGACTCCAGGAAGTCACTGCTACCCAGCTGCTAGATGTAGCTCCATATTTATAGTATAGATGTGAAGGCAGTGTCAATCTTCTCCTCTCATTCTTGAAAAATAAAGCAAAGCGTGCAGCGAAAACATCTGAATCCACAGCTGGGATTCAGACGTTTTTGCTCACGGCAATCAGATCAGCTAAAGTCTTTCCACCTCACTAGAAGCAATGTTTCCTTTCCTCTCCCTCCCAGTCTTGTGTTGAAGTCTGTTCCCCTTTGAATAGTCTTTCCCTCCTGAGTAATCCCTTAGATCACATAATGGAACCAAAAAGGAGGAAACAACAACAACAACAATGTGTGTTCTGGTGTGGTGGTAAGGTACAGTATGTTTGCTTCTTTTCACTTACTTCTTATCACAAATTATATTTAGTAAGTAAGTGAATGTTTCGACAATGAGGCATCCTAAACTTGGAGAATACAGGGCCAAAAACCAGCAAAATACTGAGGCCTTAAAATTGAGGTATTTAATCTCTTTTAGCACCCACAGACAGCCCGTATGCTGGCGTGGTTCAATAAATTGTATACACTCAGACATAATGTTACAAATTGTTGTCAACTCAATGACTGCTGGTATCATTAAAGCTAAGGCTCTCATGCGGTCCCGTTGATCTGGCCTTGGAAATACTTAGCCTCCGGATTCATTAGCAAAAGTGCTGTTTGCTAAAACATAATTGCCATAAATCATCGTCAGCTCTGTGTCAACATGGAAACCATTATCGTGTCAATTGTTGTAAGCCTCCCAAATTGGGTGTCTGAAAGCCTATAATTACAAAAATAGAAGAAACAATTAAAAGAAACTGATAGCGGAGGAACAGTTTCTAGTACATGTGTGTGTATGTGTCTGTATATACAGGATGCACTGAATGCATGTCTATGCGAGTGTGTATGCGAGAAGTACTTGAAGGTGACTATGAATTACCGGCTGGCAAAAGAGACTAATTAGAGTAGCAATTATACAGCCGCTCCCGGCAGAGACTGGGAGTCAACAGCCAAATGACCTCTCCACAAGCTCATAATGGGCCACGTGCACATAAGCATGCATGCACACATACGTATGTACATGCACCCGTAAACACACACACATACGTTAATATCCACAGGGTTTTTAGGCTGCATGGCAATTTTAGTGAGACTGATCACATTGACTTGCTCAACCTGTTGGGTTTATGTAGAGCAACAGAATGGTTAGAATGGAGGAAAATAGGGTCTAATTTTACAAATTTGGGTTTGTCAGTGTGATTCAGTGGTGTAAGATGCATACAGTCCCATGTATACATTATGTAATATTGTAGGTTTGAGCCCTGGTTAGTGCATCAGGTTACCAACCTGTCAGTTTTACTTGTAGATTGTCTTCAAATATGTAGTTTAGTTAGTTAGTTTATGTGAAGTTACGCTTCACCTCCAGCGAAGAATAATTCGATGAATGTCATCAAAATAAAATGTACTTTTCTGTATCAAACTGTCCAGTGATGGTAAAGAAATGTTTGATTTTAATCAGTCAGTTTGAAATTGTGGACAGACAAAATGGAAAATGGAAAAACACAAAGGCTGTTGAGCACAGAGATTAAAAAAAAAAAAAAAACTATAAATAACCATGTCAAGTTATTTTTCAGTAACAACTCCAGTGATGGTTGTCTTTAGGGCACACGCTGCAAACAAAAACAGCTAATAGCTAATTCATAAGTTTAATGGTGCCAATTTGTCAAAATATAAACAAATAGATGCAGTAAAGATGTAGTGGTGGCTCACAGTGTCAGATGTGCACATGTAAGCTGTGAACACACACAGACACAGTTTAATTCTGTCCAGACGCTCATCAGGGGCTCAGGAGAGATGCTGATTTGTGGGACAACAGCTAATTATCTATCACAAGCGCTCCTTTATTACCTTGCATGTTTTTTTTTTTTATGTAACATCCTATGAATAGAACAAGTCTATCACAAACCAGCCACAGAGGGAGGAAACAAAGAAGAGGTGTTTAGCAGATCAGAGGGGAGAAGAAAGGTAAATAGAGAAAGTTTAAAACCCAGTTTTCACTTTCACACTGCCATAAAATCTAATGGAAATTGAAAGATATTGAATATGCACTCACTGCAAAGTGGTTTAATGTCTAGTGTAAGTCAAATGGGCAGCCACAACACCTCCGCTTGTTATGCTTAAACATCTCACCCACTGTTGTTCGCCTGCTTTTAACCTAAATGCAGCCACTTTGAATGCAGTTTTCAGAATCTGTCACAGTTTTACAGTGCCACAGGAGGAGTAAATAAAGAAGAAAAGCAGAGCTGTAATTTAAAATTGATTTGTGCTCTTTGTTGTCATTGCTGAAAGCAGGTTTATCCGCGAGACAGATGAAGACAGGAATGGGGAGCATGTTAAACCCAAAACATAATAAAACATAATTTTCATTTTCAACTGCTGTGGTTTATGTCTGACAAACTAAACTCTACAACATCAGTCTGTCAGAACATATTGGTGTACAGTCCTTGCTTTTAATATATATCAGTCTAAAAAAAACAAACACACTTTCACATTTTCCTCCATATTTTCTTAGTGTTAGTTTTGGGAACATATTAGCCCAAATAAGTTTTTTTTTTTTGGAAGGGTCTCCAAAGTATTTTTGCTTTGGGTCTTTTAGCAAACAGAGAATATTCTGTTAGAGAAACTGGGATTACCTTATTTCACCCCAGTTAATCCTCAGTAGGAGACTCAGCTGAGCGTGGCATCTCTGGATCTGCACTACAAAACTGAGCTGTGTTGTAACTGTACGGTCTGTATCTGTCTGCGCTGTCTGAGCACTGATAGTGATATTTTTGGACAGGTTGTAACAGGCAATATTTTGGGCATGTATACAGTATTTTTAGTGTTGAATTGTAGCTGGATGGATGGGATGGGAGGATTATTCCCTCATAAAGAGGCAGACGATACAAACCCAGTATGTGGTGAGTAATCAGAAAGACATGTTTTGTCTGTCCTTCCAGTACCACCCTCTCTTTTTCATGATCTTCTCCCTTTATTCTCCAGTCTGGTCTGATAAGGTATAAAAATTCAAACATGCTGCAACAAATAAACCTGTGGCTAAAGCATTTTAAATCAGTGAGGGGCTCTCTGACCTGACTGTCACAGCCATTGGTATCGAATAGGACCACACTGGAGTGCACTAAAGTCTGTGTATGTGCATGGTGAGGGGGGTGGTGAGGTTGAGTGGGATATGAAAGGAGGGAGAGCTGGGGCCTTGAAGGTTGAGAGCCTGAAGGGTGCATTCAAAGTAACCACACCTTTAGGCTACATTCAGAGGACAGTCCTGACTATAAATTCAGTCTAACTGAATCTCAGTGCTTTCACTCCTGAGTCCCTGTTTGTACTCTCACATGACTTTACTGTTGACAAATCACGCTGAGTTGTAACAGAGCCAGCAGAGGACTGTGAGGACTTGTAAAGAGAAGAAAAGACAACAAAAATTTCCCTCTCCTCATTGTGAAATGAAAGGATGCAGGCTGACATGAATCAGGCGTGGATATGTGTGTGTGGGAGCTGTGGGGCATCGCCACTATCTTGCAGTGAGGCTGTGACGGTAGGTCAGACTTATTTAGCTTTACTTGGCTTTAGGTCACTTCCTTCATGGTTTTGGCTCCACTGATTGGAGAAAATCAATGTTGGTGTGACATTTACATAGTATTTTGAAATAGCGCAAATTTAGTCTCTACAGATGTTCCATGTTAGCCATTTCAGAGACATGTGACTCCTCCACATGGGAATCTGGATCCTGGTGGTGTGCAGTAGCAGTGTAGGTATCATTGTATTATAAGAGGTAAAAGTACTGAGTCCCTGTGAGGCCTGAATTCATTAATGAATGCATGCATGGTGCTGGATTTGTTTGTTGCATCAGTCTGGCAGACAGTGCAGCTGTCTCCTGGAGCCACTTGGTCACTACTGTGCATCAATTTTTATGTTACTTTAAATGCAGCAGTATACATTGCAGCAGAGGAAAAGACTGTGACAGTGAGGGAAGATGGATGTCTGGTTGAGGAAGAAGAGTCAGGTAGAGAGAGAGAAAGAGAGATTGAAGGGACTGTGAAACAACAGCAGTCTCTGTGATGGAAAAAAAAGAGTAAAACATGGTCCCACAGGTTCAGACTGTCAGTACAAACCAAGTAGTGGTGAAAGTTGCCACCGTCCTTTAGCAGAGCGGTGGAAAGAGACAGACTGGGGGGGGGGGGACGTCATGCCATCTCGCCTACTGCCACACTACATCCATCACACACCTCCCCTTGATTACCTAAACCCTGACAACGCGGGCTCTGCCGATACTCCTACGCCAAATTTACCAGCCCTCTACCAGGCTCACTTATTCCTCCGCCTCTCTGTCTCTATCCCTTCCTCAATTCATCTCTCTTTCTCAGCCTTTTCTCTTACCACACTTAAGGTCAGGGTGGGATGTGCACAATAAATCTTCACTGCAGATTCTGACAGCCACCCTCAATCCAGGAAGTGCTTGAGCCAGTCGGAGAGAAGAGCTGCACTGCACGTAAACTTTCTCTCTTTAAAACTATTTGGGTAGGCAGAAAGTCTGGGTGGAGGGTCTGAGAGTGTTATTTAGTCAGAAAGTAAGACAAATCGGTGGGGGAAAAAACAAAGTAAGTGAGAGGGAGGAAAGGGCGAAGGCTAAAGTGAGATTCTCTGGATGAAGAGGGGATTCAGCGAACCCATTTGGTTCAGATTAATATGATGAATGGCACAGAACAGCAGCTTTTACTGTGCTGTTATTTTCTTTTATTTGGCTTTTGTGCTCCCCTTTACCACAAAGCGGTATCAAAGGTCTCCAGTTACGCAGAAGCACACACAAACACCTACACTCACTCCACGGGCAGCCAAATGTGTGAGCAAGCACAACAACTGCTGCACACATAATACACACAAAGACCTACACAGTCAAGGACATATTCATAAATTACTTCATACACCTTTCTTTGTACCCTCACACATACACAGGCGCACCATTTCTATTTCCCGTGACTTGATTTTGATAACATCTCATAAACAAACTGAGACTTCACAAAGGATTTGAGACCTGTCTTAAACTCGTCACAGAAGACATGTAACTCGACTTGGACTTGTTGTCAGCGAACTAAGGCATAATTGGATACATCCCACTACAAGACTTATCTCAAATGACTAGAGAGTTGACTTGGACTTTTTTTTAGCTAAAAGAGAATTGAGACTTCAGACTTACTAGAGACTTGACTTGTCTTTGTTTTGGGAGCATTAAAACATGACCCAATAACTGTTACTACCAGTCTCAAATAACTTTAAGAAAAATGGGAGACCTGGACTTGGACTCAGATAATTAAAGCTAGGGTTGGTCACGCTGCAAGATAAATTTAAATTGAAAGTAATTATCTTTGCAATTCTTGTGCAACTAGTTTACTGGCTCAAGACTCCATGTGCAATGAGTGCACGGCACATTTCAGGCAGGTAGATGGTCCAATCATTACATTTAAATGATTCAGTGGGCTTAATTCAGTTATAAAACAGCCACAGATAACAGATTTAGTTGTTTTTTTCAAAGCATTTGATTTATTGATTGGTATACTGATGTAAGAAGAATTTCAACTAACACGGCAACAAGAGCTTCTAAAATACGCTGCCTACTGTAGCTTAAAGAAAATACCAAACACACATGCATATTAAAAAGCACATGCAGTTTCACACACACATAAAGGCCCCCACCATCCAGTCACTCACACATGCATAAGAAATGCCACACACCAATGTATACAATTACACATGCACACAACTATTTCTACCACTCTGCCCGTCACTCCCATCACTGATACCGTGTCACACAGATACACACACACACAGAGTCAGCGAGGTAATAAAAGCCATTGCTCCTGCACCCTGTCGTTTACTGGGCTCTCCAGTATGATTTCCACCTATCTAAGACCTACAGTACATCCCACTCTCATAAAGGGGAGGTAATATTATCCAGGGATGGTGGGATGTGAGAGGAATAAAAATGATGGAAAACTGCATGGAGCAGGGTTTTGGAAAGTGCGTTTGTAATAAAAGCTGATTTCATTTGTGAAGCAGACGGTGAGAGCGGAGTTAGAGAGACACCTCGGCAGAATACGATAAGAGGAGATAATGTCGAGATGAACGAGCGATATCATACTGAAAGGACTGCAACGCCGGAAGCTGCCTGCTCTGATTACAAATAATAAATGATTATTGTGAATATTATTTTGGCTCCTTACTATACAACCTACATGACTGTATCAATCTCATGTCTTGTGCGTCTTGCTTACCAAATGATATAAGCAGAAAATAAGTAGCTCTGTTGCTGTTCTGTTGTTTAGTGTCTACTTCTGTTTCCTCCAGCTACTCACCCACCCCCAGTATGTTATATATTGGCATGTGTCTGTCCCAGTGAAGAAGACATTTTAGACACGTTTTCCCTCTGTTGCCTTCATCTCCATCCTTCTACTCGTCACCTATTTTTCACTTTCGATCTCTGTCCCCTGCGGTGCCTCTCTCTTTCACCTACGTTTTCTATCTCTTTTCTCGCTCCTTTACTTCCTCTGTCCTCTGTCTCCACCCTTTCATCTTTCCATGGATATTGATTCCTGCTGTCAATAAGATCTTCCGCTCGAATACAAACAAGGCCATTTGCATGACTGCCAATCAATATTGAGAGTCCAGGGATCGCTCCTCTGTTGTCTGTAACAAATCCACAGTTTTATAGTGAATACGTGCTGTGTAAGTACCAGAGAGGGGATGGACTCTCTGAGGACCACTCTATTTCAGAGGGGTTTTGACACAAAAGAATTGCACGCTCCACTTGGTGCAATTTTACAGGTAGAGTGGCATGGATGATCCTGTGTAAAGGCCAATGTAAGTCTCTCCTTGGCTGTCGTGGTAGCGGCTGGACAGAAGTCGCAGTATTTGTGAGTAAAGCTGTGAGATGTTTGCCTTGAGCTGGGTAAACAGTGAAATCTCAGTACTGACCCAGAGCTAGACGATGGTTTGAAACACACACACACACACAACAAAAACATCTACAGTGGGGCAAAAAAGTATTTGGTCAGCCACCAATTGTACAAGTTCTCCCACTTAAAAAGATGAGAGAGGCCTGTAATTTTCATCATAGGATACACTTCAACTATGAGAGACAGAATGGGGGGAAAGAATCCAGGAAATCACATTGTAGGATTTTTAATGAATTAATTGGTAAATTCCTCAGTAAAATAAGTATTTGGTCACCTACAAACAAGCAAGATTTCTGGCTCTCACAGACCTGTAACTTCTTCTTTAAGAGGCTCCTCTGTCCTCCACTCGTTACCTGTATTAATGGCACCTGTTTGAACTCGTTATCAGTATAAAAGACACCTGTCCACAACCTCAAACAGTCAGACTCCAAACTCCACTATGGCCAAGACCAAAGAGCTGTCAAAGGACACCAGAAACAAAATTGTAGACCTGCACCAGGCTGGGAAGACTGAATCTGCAATAGGTAAGCAGCTTGGTGTGAAGAAATCAACTGTGGGAGCAATTATTAGAAAATGGAAGACCATACAAGACCACTGATAATCTCCCTCGATCTGGGGCTCCACGCAAGATCTCACCCCGTGGGGTCAAAATGATCATGAGAACGGTGAGCAAAAATCCCAGAACCACACGGGGGGACCTAGTGAATGACCTGCAGAGAGAGCTGGGACCAAAGTAACAAAGGCTACCATCAGTAACACACTACGCCGCCAGGGACTCAAATCCTGCAGTGCCAGACGTGTCCCCCTGCTTAAGCCAGTACATGTCCAGGCCCGTCTGAAGTTTGCTAGAGAGCATTTGGATGATCCAGAAGAGGATTGGGAGAATGTCCTCAACTTGTTGTGTTTGGAGGAGAAAGAATGCTGAGTTGCATCCAAAGAACACCATACCTACTGTGAAGCATGGGGGTGGAAACATCATGCTTTGGGGCTGTTTTTCTGCAAAGGGACCAGGACGACTGATCCTGTGTAAAGGAAAGAATGAATGGGGCCATGTATCGTGAGATTTTGAGTGAAAACCTCCTTCCATCAGCAAGGGCATTGAAGATGAAACGTGGCTGGGTCTTTCAGCATGACAATGATCCCAAACACACCGCCCGGGCAACGAAGGAGTGGCTTCGTAAGAAGCATTTCAAGGTCCTGGAGTGGCCTAGCCAGTCTCCAGATCTCAACCCCATAGAAAATCTTTGGAGGGAGTTGAAAGTCCGTGTTGCCCAGCGACAGCCCCAAAACATCACTGCTCTAGAGGAGATCTGCATGGAGGAATGGGCCAAAATACCAGCAACAGTGTGTGAAAACCTTGTGAAGACTTACAGAAAACATTTGACCTCTGTCATTGCCAACAAAGGGTATATAACAAAGTATTGAGATGAACTTTTGTTATTGACCAAATACTTATTTTTTCCACCATAATTTGCAAATAAATTCTTTAAAAATCAGACAATGTGATTTTCTGGATTTTTTTTTTTTTTTCTCATTTTGTCTCTCATAGTTGAAGGTATACCTATGATGAAAATTGGAGACCTCATCTTTTAAGTGGGAGAACTTGCACAATTGGTGGCTGACTAAATACTTTTTTGCCCCACTGTATGTATCTGGAAAAAAAGCAAAAAAAGACGTTGTGCATGTGGGCAGGTGCCTCAGGTGGTCAACAAGACAAGAAATGGGGTTCAAGCTGGCCTCTATGTGGACAAGTTTGCGAGTACAGCACACAGACAATCAGGAAGACCCTTCATAAAACTGGCGTGTGTGTGTGCCCATCATGCTTCGGAGTCAGTTGGTGCAGCAGAGCTCTAAATTTAGCGGGCTCTTTCGTAGGAGTCATCTATCATTCAACAGGACCACTCCCATGAGGAAAGAAATGCTGTATGTGAGTGTGTGTGTGTTACAGAAAGACATAACACAGCAGCACAGATGAGCTCAAAAACAGAAAGACTTGATGAATTTTTGCAGGAGCACAAAGCCTTTTTACAGTCTCATTGATTAATGCATAATTTGTCGAAAACATGGATATCGGAAACACACGTGTCAGCTGTAAACCTCATAAATGGAGGGAAACATTACCAAAACCCCCAACCTTAACAAAGCAGTGATTTTACAATGAATCTCTGATTTTAACCCAAACATTTAACAATATTTCCCTGAAACTAACCAAACCTTAAACAAAGATGGTCACATCATACGATAGATTTCTTAGATTTGTTGTTTAATCATTTAATATGGAGGACTTATTGGGCACTACTCTTGTGAGATGTTTAAGAAAAAATGGCGATACAGAAAACACATATTCTGACAGAAATCCTGATTTTTGCTGGCTGTTAAAGAGCTTTTTCTGCTGTTAAATAACTCAGCTAAGTGACAAAAATTTAAAAATGCATCTTATTTCACTAATCTGTGTGATGCCATGTTTGTGGATCACCCCCCTTATTTTCACATTAATTTGGTGCAAAATGGGAGACAGGTGCATGTACGATCATTTGAGCCTGTGGTAATGGTGTGCGCTCTTCATCGCACTTCTGGGACTGAGAGACAGCAAGTGTGTGTGAACGTTGGTGCCTTTTCTCTCTCAGAATCTCCTTCTTCTCCGGGTGAGACAGATGCTGTGCGGACCGTCACTGCACCTTTTTTTTCCCAATTCATAATAAAAACAGCATAATTTCATAACCTCATCATTTGGTGCAGTCCCTAAACATCCCACAGTTTACTAACAAGGAGTTTCTGATGACTGCAGTCAACTGCAGCACACGAGCAATTTGAAAATGCCAGATGTTCCACGTTTAAATTGTGCTCGGGAGATGTTTGTTTTGACAATAAGCCTGGACCAGTTAGAAGGCAACTGAGGGGGAAGATCATGCCAATTGGTTGGCAAAAAAAATCTGCTGTTCTCCATCTTTTATTGTCATGAATAAAATACAATAAAAATAGAATACACCTTGCCATTGTTGATGTGCACAAAGGATGTGAGCGCTCAAATGCGCTTGTTAGCTTTTACTCCCACATGTGAAGATCGGGAAGGGAGCGTGTGTGAATCAATAGTGAAAGACAAAAGTGCTTAAACCTCAATTTACTTTCATGACATGATGCTAATGTGCGTGATCTTCAATATCAATTGCATTTTAATTCATGTGCTTTGGTTAAAGTAGAAATTACCCAAATCACACCACTGCAGTGCCCCTTGGGTCTGAGGGGCAACTTTCAGCTCACTGTTTTGATTTTTACCTTTTTTTTTTATCATGCTGCAGGAACCTCTGTATGGTCACCACCAAGGCCAAACAGCAGACACAGTTAGTGACTAAATAGCTGCGTCACTTGCTTCTCTTCTCTTACTCCATTATGGACACACAGGCCTGTCACATGCACAGTAAGAGATTTGATATCTCCCACTGCTGTCCACTCATTAAAACAGAAAAGGTACCCCCTGAGTGTTTGCTTGATTGCTTTCCTGAAAAAAATAAGTGTTTTCCATGGGGTAGCCAAAGGTAATGATGTCACTTCCGCATTCAATTTAGACTCCTGGTGGAAACATCATTTAGATCTCAATTATCCCAGTTGTTTTTTTTCCTCATTCTTTGTGCCGTTGAATGGCTCGAGGTGACTTCTCATTGATTTTCTCCTCTTGCCAAAGACTTTCTGCCCCTGTCAGACGATCACACGATGCAGGCTTTGTTCCAACTGTACACCTAGCGTTTCCATTTATCTCAGTATGTGGTACACATTATCAAAGGGCAACACTGAAGCAGTGAAAAAATACTGATAACTAATATTCACCAAGAAAAATTCTACCTTTAATGATTCTAATGGGCAAGCCACTGGACTGCTCTGGAACCACCAGTTATGAGAATACATTTCTAAATAAAAAAAAAAAATACTATAATTTCCCTTCTGGAAAGGTCAAAGCAGCTCTGCTTTAAAGTAACACAGACACATATCGAATGGGTTGTTAAGAAATCCAAAGAGATATTCTTCTGTCTTACCCTTCAATGAGAAGGATCAGAAAAATAAAAAGAACCTCACCATCCTTTCAAAAGTAAATTGTTTTTAAAGTTATAATGAAGTTATATTTCTATACATTCATAAAAAGCCTCACTTGCACTTCATACAACTAAAGTCTACACTAAAGAGTGTGAGTGTGTGAATCACTCTTTCAGCCGGTGAATTTCCTAGACACCTCTGTGTGCCAAAGGCTATTTTTTGGACCGTGGTCCAATTTTCTACACAGTTATAACACATGCAGGGGCTCATTCAGTACTGGCTCATGCAGAAAACAGCTCCAAGATTGACAGACTCCATCTCTGAGATGCTTCAGTGTAAGTCTGCATTTAAAGAATATGAAACCATGCACAAAAGACATGTTCAATACGAGCTCAATGCAAATCTCACAGTCAATAAAAACCTCAGCCCATCTCTCAACAATGCACACAGCACAGATAGCAGAGCTTACAATACTGAATCACACTGAACACAATGGGGCTGTGCTCATAAAGCCATGCCGTCTTAAACTACTTTGTGTGTGTTATTAGCAGATAGTAGCCGACGCTAATTTTTTTTCAGCAGGTAAAACTAATATCTGCAACCCCCCCCTTGTTCCAGTCATTATGCAGCGACTTGCAATCCCTGATTGGATTGTATGAGAAATTAATTGGACTTCTGTGATAAAGCAATGTAGGGAGAAGAGGAGATTCTTCTCTGGACGGGTTTTCTGGGTTGGAGGTATTCAGAAGTTCATTTTGTTTAAAAGACATTAGCAGATGAGGAGGAAGTGGCGAGAAGGCAAGGGGAGATAGCGACTTAATGAAAGTTTCCTTTCATGCCCCGCGGTTTCAGAGACAACTATTAAAAAGAGAGAAGAAGATGAGAGAGAGGACATTAGAGAAAGGGGGGAGA
Source organism: Scortum barcoo (assembly GCA_023238725.1). Taxonomy (NCBI): domain Eukaryota; kingdom Metazoa; phylum Chordata; class Actinopteri; order Centrarchiformes; family Terapontidae; genus Scortum; species Scortum barcoo. The sequence goes on from CM041552.1 coordinate 23,206,242, forward strand.
TTCAAAATGTGCTTAGGAAACTCTGCAGTTTAACAACTACTGTGCAGCCTGTTTCAAAGGTGTATGTGGCACCAGCATTGTCCACAGAAACTTTTATCACTCAGAGGTAATAAAAGAAATAAATCGAGATCAATTTAGACAAGGCCATAGAATTAAATAACCATTTAAATCTTTTCTTTAACTGCAGAGAAAAGTGAAAGAAAAATCCAGCTTAATCTACCAATTTAATTTGTGTGGACTCTCATCAAATGTGGCATGTGAGGAAACCAACTTAAAAGTGTGATGTGATTCCTTTTTGTCATAGTAAAATAAAACTAAAAACTGTAAAACACTTTACAACACTTGAATTAGCACAAACAAACAACCCCCCCAAAGAGAAAAGCTCTTCAGCTTTGTGTGCACATTGCATTTGCATTGCATTATGGAAAAATTAAAGGCTGATGGAAAGATCCTTCTGAAAACATTCATCACCTTTGATAAAGATAAGCTGAAAATATTTGACTATGATATGATGTGGCAAAGATCTTCACTGTGACGAGAAGCAGTGGGGTTTTTGAGAAACGTGGATAAAGAAGTTGTTTAGATGACCCAAAGTCTGTGGTACTGTACTGTGGAGCTAAATACCAATGTGACCTTAACAATGTCACATGGTCACAGTGATGATGCTAACATGTGTTGCAGGTACAGTGTTTGGCTGTATAAGTAAAGTATATTTTTTTGTCAGTATCTTTGTCCTTGGGAAGCATCTTCAAAAACCAGGTGAACAAATTCACACACCAGGAATGAGCATGTAGAAGATTTTCTCATGTTGAATGTAACTCTAGCAGGCTGCTAACCCCCCTCAAACCTGCTAGAAAAAAATATGAGAACATGACCTTAATGCTGATTTATCAGTACAGAAAGAAAGAAAACCTTTGACTGAGGCAAAGATATCCTTTGTGACAGGAAGCAGAGGAGGTCTCGAGAAATGTTGGTTCATTTTTAGAACACTGAAAATGTTTAAAAAGTAACACATGACAGAAAAAAAGAGAACAGACTGACTGACACTCTGTGGGAACCCTGTGTCTAAATTCCTCCAGACGATGCCTCACACACGCAATGTGCCGTCAGGGGGCTGATGGATGACCTCTTTCATGCTGTCTCCCCAATCAAGACCAGTGATCTGTCTGATCAAATTAGCCCTGGGTGCTGCATCTGGACGTCCAGGCTCAGCTGTGCGTCTCTCCCCAGAATCAAATGTCCTCGCTGGGTGAGCATGGGGTCTTGCAGGTCGAGGTGACCCGTCCGACCTTAAGACAGCATCCTTGATCAACAGACAGCTGCCACACACACACACACACACACACACACATACTCACGCATACATGTGTCCCTGGAGCGAGCATATCTCTGTCTCGGTTTGCTATGCTGTTTATTCAAGTATCATCACTTAAAAATAGTTTTGGTGTGTAACATGCAATGAGGACAGACTGTAATTTCAGCACTACATGAACATCACTCTTAGACTTAATGGAGCTTTAATTAAATATTAAATAAGAATCTTCTAAATTGATGTCAAAATGGCATATCTTAACCCACAGATCACTGAATCAAAGTGGTGACATTTCTTTGCTGTGTTTTTCTAAAATATTACCACTTTTGCCCTACTTATACTAACATTTCTGTACCAAAAAACAGAGCCTCCCAAAATCACAATCATTTTCTATTCTGATCCCATGTCATGTACAGTAGGACTGTGTTTTATCTCTGGAAATACTTGTTTCCTTTAGAGAAGTCTTAATATGACATGTCAGGCAATGAAATGTCAAAGGAGAGAAAGTAAAAAAAAAAGAGCTCTGGCTGTAATAAAGTCGAAAGTCTTCATTTTCATGCAAATATTTATTAAGGAGTCACTAAATCCATTAAAATAGTGCACGGTTATTAGGTAGAATGGTATGAGAGTTCTTCAAATAAATTGGGGTTAATTAAAGGTTAGGCTTTTAGGGGGATTTTAGGAGGATTTCTAGCACAGTCAAGCACTAAACAAAACTACATATAAGTTCTTGTGTGTGCACGCAAAGACACAGAAATGGATGGATGCATGTAAAGCCTTTCATGAGTCTGATGGGTAACTGGTTAGAGAGTTCTGTTGGTTCTCCCTTTATAAACCTTATTGCACTCTCTGTAACACACTTTAAATTAACTTCAGAGTCTTACAAGGAGTCCTCTGTGATAGTGAAAGATACAGACCAGTATGGATTGATCCTCTTAGTGGAGGTTGCATACAGATTCATCAAAATCAAACCCACAAGTTGAGGTATAAACGGAGCTATCACAGTTTCTTACCTGCTCCAGTTTCCAGTGGAACTCGGCCGGTCTGAAGGTGTCCACCTGGGTAAAGTCTCTCCTCAGCAGGAACACCAGCCGGCAATTATGGACATACAGCGAGTAGTGATGACGGTTCATCTCTGTGGGAGGGAAAGAGAAAGAGGAGTAGGCACCAGGGACTAAACCATCACACCTACTCGCTGTTTATTGCTTCACTCGGTGTTGCCCAGCCATTGTGTGAGAGCGCAGCCAGTGTCTCCTCTTGTAGTGAGTGGCAGTTGGAAATTACTGACTCCCTGTCACATACAGGGTCTTTGTGATGTGGACACCTTGCTCTCAATGGACTTGCAGGCACATTGTACCAAAATCACAAATCAGTGGCCTGGATCAACAAATCCACACTTGATTTATGGTGTACGGTATTTACATTTCAATTTAATCTAGATGGACACTTGGGCATGAGAGTGTCTTTGCTTTTTTGTTGTCAGAAAGTCCCAATGAAAGACCAAAACCAACAAGGTGGTAGTCCATCTCTTAATACTTAATTACCACTCTAACCTATCTGTGAGCTGTAACCGCAAAGCTTTTTTGTTCCTACTAAGGACAAATGAGCACATAAATGGCTTTATATTGAAAAGTAAAGCATGGCGGGCAGTACAGTTTTTCACAAATGTCATTCAAACAGAGCATTTGTTAGGGACTATTTTCAGCTGCGGATTAATATACATTTGGTGTTCTAATGAGAATTATAAGCAGCAGGATGTTATATGTTGGTGGGAGTATCTGAAAATGAATTACAGTTTCCATGTTCATCATAATGAAGGAACATGTAGTATACTGTAGTAACTGTGTGGATCAATTATTTTTGTTTTTTCATGGGATTTGTTGACAATAAGATAAATGTAGAATATTGCCAGCCTTATCCTTCGATTGCAATTTTAAAAAAGTAGATGATCAGAATTTTTTAATATAGTCCTTGAATGTCAGTGTCAGTTCTTGCCTGTTAGAGTCGCACTCACCAGTCTTGTCAGAGTTACAGAGTAGCGTCTCTTTCTCAGCTCTGAGCCCGGGACTGGGTCCGTGCTTCATCCAGGTTGCTATGGTGAACTGGTCTGTCAGATTCTGGGGTACCACCCAGTCTGGGATTTTAGCTGCCTGACGGCCATCAAACCTGAAGATCAAGTCACTGTCCCTCCCGCTGTCAGTCACCAGAGAAGCTGTCCAGTTTGTGGTGGTGCTGGGTGCAGGGAGAAGGTCAGTGCTTCCCGAAGAGGCCCCTGGGGTCATCGCCGTGGGAACGAATAAGAGATGCGACAGAAGATGTGTCAATAACAATCACGACAGATATGCAGTGTATATTGGCCTAACCTTGGATATGATTGCTTATGAGTAAGGCAGATGGCAGGGCTTAATATGTAATCAATGGGCCGAGATGGACAGAGGATGTGGGTATTGATTCATGGCAAATGAAACTGACTTTCAAAAGGAAAGAGATGTGAGTCACCGTTCACAAACTCAGAACATAGCTCACCACTAAAATGTGCCTCTATGGAAACAGAGAGGACATATTGACCAAGCACTATGGTAACACAAAGAGAAAAGACACAGCAAAGACTTGGTGAGAAGGACGGCCCATGTTGTGAATCAGCCAATCACACGACTTGTTTAAGGCTGACACTTTTGTTATATGATCCCTATACATCCTGACAAAATACACCAATCATCACTGCGTTGCATTGAGTCATCCGATTCTCTTTCTATTCTTGCCTTTAAAGGCAACTCCATCATTCCTTTGACACAATAACCTCAACATGCCGAGTCCTTAACGATCTTTGTTTTCAAACTGTCACCTTGACAAACGTTATTTTTGCCGTGTCGCTCACCTTGCTCCTTAATATGTTTGACATGCCCTTACCGATCTATCTTTGCTCCTCTGCGTGACAGTGAAAAATACATTTCATGCGTTTAAACCACATTTATAAATCATTTGTAACAGCTTATGGATGGTAATAAATCAAAGCCATACGGAAACCACGCTGTTCAGAGAAAAAATGGGCAATGTCAGAATTCACCATGTCTCCGTTGTCCAGGCAAACAATTGCAACATGCATCTGTTCATTTCTGCTAATAACATAACATTAGCACATTAATTGATGTTTTTCCCCCCCCGTCTGTAAAGCTCTGTTTTTCTCTAACACGTACTTATGCCAGTGCCGACGTTCTGACTCCAGTAATTAGATTCCCTCAGTAAATAAATACGCATCGACTTCTCTAGCACCCAGCTGCAGCCTTCTCTTTCCCCGATGTCTTTGTACATTATCTCAAATTGATTGTGCTTTAAAAAAGCAATTACAATTTATTCTATTCGCTATCAGATAACGATTATGAGGTGCCTGAAAAGGACTCTTTAGTGGTAAACCATGCATGGACCGGGAGCCAGGGGAGTCAGGGAGGGGACGTTATGCATTCAGATGAGCTGGAATGGGACTTTTGAAGGCCGTTAGTCAAAGATGATGACTCCAGCCCCCCTGCTGGCGGTGCAGTGTTGATGGGGAGGGGGGAACGGGTAGGCTCGGCTGCTTTGTTGGCGCTCTGGGCACCGACACGGCAGCTCGGCTGCTCATCAGTCACGAGGAGAAAGTGTGGCTGCATCTGAGGCGGCTAATGCCCTCGCTCTGTCACATCATTAGTGACACAGCTTTAAGTTGCTATTCTTGTGCCTTCATTTAGCACAGGGGTTTACCAGGGACACAAGCGTAGATAAGAAAGCAACATGGACCGGGAGCTTTCAGATGTTGGTTTAAAAAGGGCAGAGAAAGGCGCCTCAGGCCCTGTCTGACCCTGGTACTCAGACCATGGATTCCACTGATGCCTTTAGCAGCAGCTTACTTCTAATTCACTGCACTAACTTGCAGTTTGCCGCTTCAGTCAGAAGTTATCTTTGATCAGCCTCCACTGTATACCCTACATATCCACCTCCATCCTAATAGCCACAGGTCCAACTCTCATGCGATTTACTGCTACATGCCAGAAATGCACACTCAATCTAAGCTGCTTGTTATTCTGGTCACACCAGCACGATTATGGTATTCAAAACACAACAGAAAAGTCTTTTTTCTTTTTTTGCTGAACCAACCACAGAGTTTCTGCAGAGATTTCTCCGAGTAGGTCTCACGGTCACAGCCTTTCCCGATGTGGCTGGTCTGTAGCTCCACTGTGGTTCTCACTGATGACAGCGGCCCGCCACAGGTCTCCAGGTGCATCTTAGGAAACAGCTGCTTACTTCCTGTTCCTGGCTCGTAGTCCACTCGCTTATTCCAACCTGGGGAAAGACGGAGATGGAGTCATAGAGTTAGGCAGAGAGGACAGATTAAACGGTAGTCTGTCCTCCTCCGGCGTGGAAACACCGACCCTGCTGCAGAATATTATCTGAAATGATATCTGATTTTCACAAGCCTACATGTTGCTTTTTGTTATTGCACATTTGTCGCCTCATTTTATCCATTTAGGCCACCATCAAAACAAGACTCCATTTCCAATTTTTCACTGTCACCGATATTTCTGCCATCACAACTCAATATCCTCCTGGCAGAATGTGCCCGGCTAATGAAATTGCTGCATTGTTGTTGGAGTGCTGTGCAGTACCTGCATTAGCAGCAGTAGTCATTATGCTGTCACTGTCTGTCCTGTCAGCTGTGAATTGCGCTTTCTGTCTGGGCAGGCTATTATTTTGTGCGGCGGTGATGTTTTCGCTTTTCCCTTCATTTTTCTCCCCCAGCCTTTGTGGTGTGAATTTGTGTTTGCCTGCACAGTCTCTTCCAGAGATAAAAAGAGAATGAAGTGCGAAATTATGTTACCTGTTTAGTGTTTATATGAGTTTTGTTTACAGTAAGCCCATCTCACTCATTATCTCAGTTTCAAACAGCGTACCCGGCATATCCATTAATGCTGTCAATACAGACTTCTAACATTTGTTCATTGTCCGTGTCTGTCAGTCTGGTTACCTATATTCTCTCATACAGCAGCATTATTGCACCATTGCAGTGTAGTATGAAACTTGTTCTTTAAGAACAAACTCAAAATGAATTGGGCACCAAACCCTCAACCACCCTGTCCACTCCATGTTGTTTGCATGAACGCACAAACGAGCTGCTGTCCATCCATCTGTCCGTCTGTCTATCTGCAGTATCAAGCATTGCAAGCTAGAAGCTGCAGGCAGGGGCATGAAGCCGAGCTGCCTGGAGAAGAAGAAAAGGAGCAGCTCTTTGTTGCTCACCAGCCTGTTAAATCTGCCACGTTCGCTTCCTCACACACTCGCCACGCTCAAACACATACACACGCTGCATCTGTTTTGTAGTTGATTTACCTCCCCCAGACTCCGAGTGCTGTGGGCTGCCGCAGCACTGTTACTATGGGATTGTCAGTGGCTGTGATGAGAAAAGGCACAAACAATGGTGCGCGCAACAAGAGAACAGAAACACATGCATGAGCGCAAGAAAAAAGGACGCAGACACAAAAGGCTCTGCTGAGTTATGAGTTTTTCGATCATTCTCTCACACACATTTAGTTTACACACAATAACTGTATGTACTGTATGCATGGATATGGGCTTTCAGTGTTGATTACTGTTATATCAGCTTTTTCTGTAGTCTTCTTTTCAGGTTTCTGGACCAAAGCTGGTAAAAGACAACTAGTGGATGGTTAAAGCTCAGATTTGACAGATGCAGATCTTAGTGATGAGGAGAGTGATTTAAAAAAATCCTGGTTACATATACATCAAAGTTTTGCTCTTCCACTGGCATTTATCTCCTTCAAACATCAGAGAGCCCTGGATCCATTTGTGCAGAAAAAAAGCATCTTTTTCCTGTTTTGCACCATAAAAGGAACAATTTGATATTTTTGGAATTACAGTTATTTCTTATATTCCTCTCTCTGCCACACTCATCTCCAGCTGAGCTTAAACTAAAAATGGGTAAACAGCTAGCTTAGCTCTGTCCAAAGGTAAAATATATCTGACCACAGAGCACCTTTAAAACTGCAGTCTTCACTGGTTGCTTGGCAACTTCATGGTGACGACAATCCTCCAGGAAGTCTGCTTCCAGCCATAAAATAGTTGACCCCCTGTAAAACTGCAAATTTAGCAAATTAAACAAATTAAATATAACATCTCAAGTTGTGAGATTTAGAGGTGCTGGTAGGAATAGTTTTAAACTTTGGACAGAACCAACTGTTTCCCCCTCTTTCCAGTCTTAAGTTAAGTTATTCATCTCCTGCTCCAGCTTCATATTGAACACAAAGGTTTAAGACTATATTGTTCTTCTTGTGTAACTCGCAATATATCAAACTACTCCTTTAAACAATGTCACCTTTTTCTGTAAGCTCAGATGTATCACTGCTGGAAGACACCATCCATATTTTCACCAGTAATCTGTTACAGTAATTGCTGCATTTTCACATCAACTATTCATTTCTGTATTCATTTTATACATCAGACAGCTTCACATCCACTGGGTTATGTTATTGCTAAATCTGTTTTCTGGCCTTTTGCTATGCCGTGCTGAGTAAAGGAACAATGCTGCTCCTTTCAGATTCAGGCTGGGCAGAGGGAGTAGCAGGTGTTCTGGAGGGGAGGAGGGGGCAGAGCCTGGTTAAGGATGCATGGGAAGACGTGAGGGAACGCGGGAGGATAAACAAGGGGTAATGGGTTGGGGTCGTAGTGTGCATATAGATATGTAAGGAAGGGTTGGGTTGAGTTAGGAAGTGGGTGATTAAGGTTTATGGGTTAGTGAGCCTTGGACAAACATGAGGGATCACGGGAGGTGCTGACTCTGAGCTGCTTTCACTCTCATCGCCTCTTAATAGTTCTTAATCTCATGGAGCTTGTAGTCTATTTGTCTAGACCAGCATCCATTCACTTATCCTGGTGCTTTCAGATACACGAACAGAGAAAGGCGCCATCACCTGCCAGGGCACAGAGCTTGTAATTTATATTCATAGTTCAACTAAGCAGCTGTTTTCAGAGTGGGCCTATCATATCATTTACTGACACTTTTCATGAAGTATCCCAACAAATGTTTGATAGGTTGAGAGGTTCGGATGACAGACATTCGTAGTCCCCTGGGGATAAATCCCAGTGTTATATAGTAATGTGGCTGCAGTGTATTTTACTGAAAGGCTGGCTGAGTACCACAAACTGCAGCTAATGTAAAGGCGCTTCAGGACCCAACGCGTAAATATAAAACTTTATAATCTCCCATGTGTTCTTGTATCACATGATGTCCATTATACACACAGGTTTACAGTAAAACATGAGGCCCGAGAGTGACCCCACTGTGACTGAAGCTGATGATGAATGTAAACAGAGGGTGGGAAGTGCACCGCCCTCGGATATAATGAGGAATGGGCTCACTGGTAGGGGGTCCAGTGAGTTACAAGGAGCTTGGCTGCAACATATCATAAGAACAAATCACAAGACGAAGTTCAGTAGCGGATGTTCTTTCACACCAAAAGACACATTTCTTTGTGAAACACGACCCCTTTCATTGTAAGACCTGAGGTTGCGGGGGGCGGGTGGGGTTGATACAGTGTGGAAGCGCTGAAATATGAGAGAGAAATATGGGTAAAAAAAAAAAAAGAAAGAAAATGAAAAGAGATACTTTCACCACAAAGCAAAAGCACTTTACTCTTCATTTCATAGCTTACTTTTAGATAAGACCCATGCAAATAGCCTCATATCACTGATAAATATTTGGAAGTGGCATTTATCTTTAATAATGGGAAACACTGCTGCAATAAAATGAAAAAAAAGTCTGTTGCCAAAAACCCACTGGACTGTGCTGAAGTGTTTTTATAAGGACAAAGCAAAGAAACACATCTATGTCTTCAATCTGTGCCTTTTTACATTTTTGATAATGGCACCTTTCTTCAATGTTTTGGTTTCTGGAAGATAAAAAAACAACACCAAACCTTTATCATATTCACCCTCCTGCCATAATAATTAAGCACTGATATGCTCCTCTCACAGGTGGTTATAAATTAATTTAATGCCAGATACTTTCTACAGAGACCTTGTGTTAGTTCATGAAATAAAAAAATCTCTAAAATCTGTTGATACCCTGTTCTGTTTTGTTACTGAGGCAGAGGTATTTTTTTTCCCGAAGACATTTAAATGGAAATGTTTCGCTCTCTGGCAGTTCAGCCTTTTGCCAGTTTACGACTGTTTGACATTGAAATAATGGCACATTACCGAGTACTGTACAGTCCTCAATACAAAGGCTCAGGCTCTACTGACTTTGACAAAGCCTGTGTGTGTGTGTGTGTGTGTGGGGGGGGGGTGGATGGATGAGTTAACAAAAACCTCAGACTTAACACTGGAGACCGCTGTCCTTTCCCTTCACCTTAATCATGGGTGCTACAGTGACTGTAAGGCAATGACTGCTGCATAATGAGAAATTTCATTGTTGATACTTAAAGTACATTTTGAAGTAAAGGATGACATTTACATTTATAGGATACATTTTCCTTTTCAGTAATGCAGATCATGTAATGTTCAGTAGGTTATATTTTTACCACACGTCACATATTTTCCATATTTTCGTAACAATGGTCAAAAAGTAATGATAGGACAGGAGTTAACCGGGGATTTCCAGCCCTATTCAACAACTTTGTAGCTTTTGTAGCTTGTAGCTTTATATTTTAGGAAACCAAAAGCATACTGTGCACTCAGCTGCAGCAAAAGGGTTTATTTCAAGGCCTGCTATCACGTACGAAGCAGTTCCTATAATCTTGCAGAGCCACTAGCAAGCTACATTTGTGTCCCTGATAAATAATTTAGTCCTATTTAAGAGTCTCTGTAGGACGTTGCTGCTGCTGAGGCTCACAGGCGCTGCAGAATATGCTTCCAAACACACTGACAGTACAAACAGGGTAAACACATTTAGACATCCAGATATACTGAACGTGCAAATGTCACACAGAATGTGATTCAGATGTCTATACAGACAGGCAGAACTACAGATACATTCAGTACAGGCGTACTCACACATACAGTACACTCACTGCCAATGTGCAGTCTCCACTCAGACTGGCACTAAAGCACAGCTGGCTTAAAAGCAGAGTGGGTTTAATACGAAGCTATTTGGTCTCTATTGAGTTGTGGGCTTGCCTGCAGTACACTGAACAGAACTCACACAACAGACCCAAGAGTTTCTCTCTTTGTGAATATGAGAGGAAGACAAGAGGCGGAGGATGCAAGGCAGACATGAAAACGACCATGTGGAGCTGGGTAACCAGTGCAGAAACACAAACTCCATACCAGGGCATGTGTGTGATCACAACAGCCCTTTTATGTGTGTGTGTGTGCAAGTGAGCAGTTTTTTTTTTACATGTCGTTGTAACCTGCACATAAAAAGACAAAAATGTTAAATGCATTGTCATGCACAGAAGCCATTCATCATTCTGGCAGCTGTATGAAAGCTACTATTTATTCAGCTGACAGGAAAAGACCTTGCAACCTAGTTATGGATGGCATCACTGGAGTCAGTCATTACACTAACAAAGGATGAACCATGTACTCTGCACTAGTACCATGGGCCTTCTCCAACCGTGCATGTCTAATAGCCCCTTTTTATGGAGGACATTTTACATATCATAGCACAAAATAGCCCAGGTGTGTTTGATTGGTATTGTGCACTAATGATAATGTTAATGTTAGTGCTTTTCATGCTTTGGCAAATCAAAATGTCCTCCATCAAAACAGGCTGCTGCAAAGGCAAGAGCAGTTGGCAAGGCCAATAGGCATATAAGTCCCTTTACTTCAGTGGCAAGTGGATGTGGGAATTTATTATATTAAGCTCACTTGATCTGTCTGAGAAACATGTGTGGCTATTTATAGTACCATGAACCGGCAGATTTAAGTATAAAGGCGTTAGTATGCTTTTAATAATCTGTTTTTCAGATCATCAAACAGCATTTGAACCCTCCTCCCCTTTCTGATGTTAGAACTGGAGCTGCATCTAACTACATCTGTAACTTGAACTGGCCAGGTTTGTTAGGGTGAATAAGTATGCAGGATGTGAACTTAAATCTCAAGCTGTGCATTTTTTTCTTTTCACAACGACTTCTGTCACATTTTGTGTGCACAACCAAGAGAAACAACGTGACTGTTCAAAGTACACATGATTCATTACATTTTATCTTCCTCTATGACAGCATGCTTTAAACCCTTAATGATTTTAAAATATAATCCAGATAGCTTTATTTGGTTGACTTCTCAGAGTTGGAGTCAAAGTCAGAACTGACTGCTGAGCCACTGATCTTGGGAAGGTCCAGTTCCAAAAGTTACAGCAGGAACCATTTTTCCATTACAATTATTAGTCAAGGCTTCAGTTCCTACGAATGTGGACACTTGGCTTTACCAAATTACTACCTCTCTTGTTCACTCACAGTAAAAAGCAACTTTGGATGTAATTTTTATTTCTATTTTTCATTATATTCTTTCTTTTTACTACTTTTCTTATTTCAGAGAGACTAAATATTTTCTCTCCCTGCTAGATTATGAAAGATTCACCAACACATATGGACGTAATATTGACCAACGGGAGATCTCTCAGGGATTCTGAGGTGTTTATATGTGGAAACTCACACACACACACTGCTGTATATGTACAGACATACAGCTGAGGCAAGTTTCCAACATCCTCCTGAAAATGAAGGGTGAGAAAAAGCAGAGAGTGAGAGATAGTGAGGAAGGGAAGATGGATAGAGGTGCTTAAGAAAATGATGCATCATCACACTTTCATGCTGTTCCTCGTCTGTGGAGGGTGTGGAAGAGTGAGCGAGTGTGTGTGTATGTCGTCAGTAACTTCTTGCATGCCTTTAAATGTGCATGTAGATGTGTGGATGTGTCGGGTGAGGGTGATATGAATACTGTGTGTGCGAGTGTGTGTGCATGTAAAAATGCTGACACCACGTTCAAGTAGCGGAGGGGGGTGGGGGGTCGTCATTACTCGTCTCAGCCATCAGTGAGAGAGCCAATTTCCATTTAAAAGAGCACTCTGCTCCTCTTTTCCTCCTTTCCTCCACTGTCCTCCTCCATCTCCCTCTTCTTCAGAGAGTGTCATCGTCCTGATTCTTCCTCTTCTCGCCTGGTCGTCGCCTCTCTCTCTTGCTCCACAATGCCCAAAAAGCATCATTTTAATGCTTTCATGCATGCTCTTTGTGCGCCATGTAAGAGACTTCACTCTTTTTTTCTTTTTTTTCTTTCTTGAGTGCACAGAGAGCTCTTGTTTTGTCAGAGCACACAGCTTGCAACGAAAAAAAAGGTGGTGGAGGAGGAGAAAAAAAGTGGAAACAACTCAAAAATTTGAATGACAAAATGGAAGGGAGTGGAATCTTTCTTACTTCCTAAACGTTCACAATGTGAGTGTGATGTTATGCATCGAGATAGAGGAGGGCTTCTCAAATGTTCTCTTTGAGTGGAGCAAGGACTAGCTCTTGTGTTACAGCGGAGGTATAACTTTAAAGTGCCATATCGTCAGTTTCCCTCGGCTCTAGGGAAGCTCTCCAGCATCTTTCAGATCACTGTCTTGGTTTTCAGCTTTAACTGCTTCACTCTCAATGCGCGTGCCATTTAAAGATGCAGTCGGCAGCTGTTTTCAGTTAAAAGCTCTGCATGCTCAGGACCAAACATCAGATGGACAGAGTGAGCGACAAGCTGGTGAGCATGGTGGAGCATTTAAAGAGCCATATATGTCCCTCAGGCAGTCATAAATGTTGGGATGTACGTTCAGCAATGAATGCTAATGTTTCTCCTTACTATTTTCCAACAATTTTATCATATCTGCTTACAGGCGGTGTGAGAAAACATCATGTTGTGTTTACAAATGTTCCCGCTGGCCTTAATATAATAATGCTATGGCCTTAATAAGCGTTAAATTTGTAGAGAGTCATTTTGCTCTCTCTTTAACTGGCAGTGGCACTCAAAACCTACAGATCATGTCTCATTTCTTTGTAGCACAAACCAGTAAAGTATGTTGATTTCTTGTGTGCTGACTGCAACAACGTGTACAAAAAAAGTGCAAGATTCATAAATAGTACATACTCTAAATAGTCAAAATGCTATGTTGAGCTGATGAGCACAAAGACAGCCTGAGACAGTTGAAGTAAAACTTTCTAAATGTAGTTACATGCCTTTAAGAGAGGACTGATCTCTCTCAACTTGATTTTTTCCAACTGTCTCAAACTATAAAAAGAACACCAAAAGAGAGGTATAGCAAGATGGGCGTTTGTAAACTTCCTGAATATCATCTGCCATCGATGCATCTAACAGCATCATTTGAATATTTGCCTATGGAGCAGAAAAATCACAGGTCTGTGCAGCCCCTGAGGTGAAAGAAACATATTTCTATAACAATCGTCTTATAAAGTCTCTAATGGGATAATTTCCAATAAAATCACGCTACTTCACATTCTGCTGGATTCTGCGGGAAGCCTCCTAAAAGACCTCAATTTCATGTCTAGCGTAACTCTAATTCTTTTGCCCCCTTTGAGGATTGAGTGAAAATGACAATATGATCCTGGGAGTTTAGAGTGGAGACACTGAATCAGTTAAAAAAGGAGCCAAAAAAGGCTTTCTAAAGTTCTCCCCCTTCTCTTTCCTCCACCTTTATTTTCATCCTGCTCATGATGGCGACAGACTAAGCGGACTACTCCAGACATCCCGCGTCCTCTATCTCCTCACGGGGGGATCCTGAGGGAATCCAGGGCTAGTTGGGATATACAATGTAATCCCTTCAGCATGTCTGCTGCAGGGCCTGCTCCCCACGCAGGGATGGTTTTCCAGCACGTTACTCTTTAGTTAGTATCAAATGCTCATACTCACAGGTGAGGGTCGGAACATGACCGTAGATCGACCGGTAATGTGACATCATAGCTGTCCACTACATATATCTACATGATTTCAGTGGCGTCCTGACAAGACCTTTGTGCTGAAAGTCTCTCCTTCGGGCTAAACCTTTACACGTAAAAACGTACCTTTTATCTTTTCCCTTAAGTCTGCTGCATGTTTTTTCTCTCCCATTCAGTCAGTCCCTGCTGTTTTAGCCCTCTCACATCTCCCCCTCTTATCTCCCTCTCTCCCTCTCTTTGTCTTTGTGATCGTGATCGCTCAATGTCGCCTTGACACTGAAGTGACACTATAAAGGAAACTCCAGTCTCAATAGGCAGCAGGACAAGGACCAAGGGTGTAATCACTCTAATACAGGTGTGTGTGTGTTAGTGTGCATTGTGTACTAGTGTCTATGCGGTGTCCGTTACATATTTGCGTATGCGTGTTTTTTGCGTGCGTCTATGTGTGTGCATAGAGAATCTACAGCTTGTTAGCAGGTGTGAGTAAAAGTCTTTGTTATCTGTCTTCCCCCTTCTCCAACATCTTACCCTGCAACCATGCACGAAAACACACACTTTCTTTTTTATCTAGCCATTGCTCTCCTCTGACACAATGAGGTGAACCCGGGGTGTCAGGCCACTCTTTGTTTTTTTTACCCCTGCCACCATTCATCTACCCCCGCTGCCTAAAGCCAGGGAGGAACTGGGGTTCACATTAGTTGATCCCTGTGACACTGTGTGTGTGTGTGCTTGTGTGTGTTATAGAGTAATGCAATAACAGTGAAAGGCGGAGTAAGAGGAGAATCTAGCGACTGTGATTTACACCGGAGACGACCGGATTCCTACTTCAAACTAGCAGTGGATCAGAGGAGAAAGACGAGTGGAAAGAATGAAAGAGGCGAGGACATGAAGGTGAACTGATAAGCCAGGTGGCAAGACGGGAGGAGAGAGCGGGAAAGGGGGAAATAATCAAACCAACAAAGGCGAAGACGAAAGAATGAGAACAAAGCGAGGATAAAATGCAGGACACAAGACACACAGGCAAACGGCAAAAAGGAAGCAATGGAAGTAATAAGGGAAACAAGCTAATGCCAGGGAGGGGATGAAAAGTGCTAAAGCAGCAGCCAGACAGCCCTGGTCTGAGATTAGAGAGGAGGCAAGAAAGGAGTAGGAGGTTAGAGGAAATGGGAAAGGGAAGTGCCGAGCCATTTATTTTTCTTCTTCCTCTTTTTAATTCATCCTCTTCCTTCCTTATCAGAGATCAGGACCACTGGCTGCCACAAGACACACACACACACACACACACACACACAAATGGCACACTGAGGAGTCGAGCAAAAAAATGCAGCTCCTCGCCTCAAAGAGAGAAAATGCCTGAGAGCCTGTGATGATCTCAGATACTCTACCTGAGGTTGGTTCTCAACTCTTTGCAATCTTACTGCTAGCACACTGGACCCTGTCAGTATGAGTCAACGGCCCTTTTAACAAATTCATGTTTAGGTCTGATTAGAACAGATTTGTGTGTCTGTGTCTTTTTGGTATGATTTTTTTCTGACTTCATGTTTCTTCTATACTTGTTATTGATAAAGTGTGTTAAGATTTGATGTGAGGGGAATGCAACAAAGTGAGTACATTTACACTGGATGACACAGATTGAGGCAAAAACACGCCTGTGTGTGTTTAATAGTCATTCTTTCCACCTGTGACAGTCTGTTCTTTTCCTGGATTTTTTTAATAAATCTAAAAAACAATTAGCTGTGTTAATAAGTTAAATTGCCTTGTGTCAGAGTAATCACTGTATAATATACAGCGTGTCTCTGTCATCTTAAACCTCCGAGTTGTTACACAGTGGCCTTTATTAGGACTGAGCTTCCCTTCAATGTGTTCACAATTTCCAGAGGTTACCCGTCTTTAAAACTTGCAACTCTGAGATCTAATCTCCCTTTTAAAAATTCATCATGATGTCATTGTGACTGACGTCTCTGTAGAGTTTAAGCGATTCTTGGATGGCATTGGTTTCTTTTCAGTTGAATAGAAACATTTATTTTATAGGTTTATCCAACAATGTGGAGAATTCATTAAGCACATTCATTTTGAGGATCACGGGGAAAGCTTGTGTTTGAGGCTGATTTACCAGTTTTTTACCAGATTTTCCAGCCTTTGTTTTAAGAAAAAGCCTCTTTCCAAACGAGTAGCATTGATGCGTGGTTGCATGCAATTTTAATAACCAGTCACATCTCCTACACTGCATGTTCCAACGATATTAATTTTTCATCCAGCTCTCCATTCTCAATTTTCCTACAGGATAATAAATGTTGTTGAGAAATGGAGACATCAAGCAAATATGGTATGGACTGGTTTTATACAACATTTACAACAGCTTCCCAAGTACTCTGTAAAACCTATGTCCTATTGTTACTTACACATATTATCTATTCAGTGAACTGTGCAGTAATCCAAGCAGCAGAGTATCCCAGTAGTTCTATTGTATGTAGATGCCATAAAACACTGTTGTTGTCAAAGGTAAATGCGCAATACCACCTCTCTCCAAAAATGTGTCTAATCATCTCATAATGAGACCTTCCATGGGTCTCATTAGAAAGGAACTGACAGTGAAATGCAAACATCTAAAACACAAACACCTATGTTGTATTGCTCTAATTATTCCCTTAGGTGAAACCTGCTCCCTGATAGGTAAGAAACCTGAACTGCAGTCAGTCTGAGGTTCATACTAATCACCAAGACTGACAATATTCGTGAGGTCAGTTTTAATTTGGGGCTGTTTAGAGTGAAACAGCATGCTAAGGCCTGTGCACCCACCACACACACACACAGGGTCCAGAGCACTCAAAACACAAGGGATGAATATGAATATGAAGATTTATATTTTCATCATGTGTAAGTGTACAATCTGTCACATAAGCCTTGTGCTAAGCTTGTGTAATTGAGGCAAAAACTGTTTGTCAGTCTAGCGAGTTTGTTTGCAAGACTGAGAGAGAGAGAGAGAGAGAGAGTGAGACTGCATCACCTGTCGTTGAGAGAAGTGCATTGGGGTTTAATGGGACGCTAGTCATTTTTTACTGTCCTGTAGCACAGTGCGCTGGTTCAGAGGGTTCCTGATAAACACCAGCTCCTTAGAAATGATTTGCCGACATTCCAGACTTTCAAAACTCCCCCTCAGACCCCACAGACTAATAACTGTGAATAAAAATATTATTAATATTTTCTTTCATTATTATCTGATCAATTTTGACAAAATGCCATGAAACATTGAATGGTGAAGTAGGAGAGTGTAGGTGACAAAACATGAAAGTAGTTACTGAACATGTTAGTCTACAGTATGTTATGGCTGTCATTTGATGAAATATGATTTTTTTTGTGTGTGTTGTCATAGAGATGGCAGAAGCAGCCACACTACCACTTTGGTCTGGATCTCAATAACTATTAGATGGATAGTCATGCAGTCTTATAATAATCTTATAATCTTCCCACAGGAGGAATCTTATGACTTTGTTGATCCTCTGACTATAGTATCACCAGCACATTTGTGGCCTGCAGTGTAATTATATGCACATCAAGTTGGTTTGCATACTGCCTGTGGTGCTTTACAAGACCTGGAAGACAGTTACCAGATGCGTCTGATCAACATGTAATAATGTCAAGCTCCTCACTAATCCTGAAGGGCTTGTTTCTCTCATTTCAGTGAGCTGTGTATGAGGTTTAGATGTTAATCTAAATCCACGGTTAATGTCAATTTAAAGCTGTTGTTGCATGGTTATTTTTACATTTCAGCTTCATCCAAGGTACAAAGAAACAGAAGAATGAATCTTTCCTCTTCCAGGGTTGTTTGTTTTCTCAAACTGCTCGTGCCTATTGGGCTGTAAGATTGAACACATAAAGCTTTCTGTCAAACTGTCCACTGTCCACAAACTGTATTACTCCAAATAAAACAGATAACCATCCCATCGAATGAAGAGAGGAGGCTCTGCAAACTCTCACACTTATCTTCCCTTCTGTCCACTCCTTCCATTATTAGTTTTTCTTGTGTGTGTGTGTTCACATGTATGTGCCTCTGTGTGGAGAGCAGGGAGGAGATGAAGAGACAAGATAGGAGATGGGCCATAATACTTAAAAAATTATTATTTTTTTTTAATTATTTTGGACTTGCAGGGAGAAACTATGAGAACACAGACTGTGTTTTCAGCCTTTGCTTCCATGTTGGTTCCAATTTTAGGACCATCCCAAAGTCAGGATGTAGTTTCCATTTTTTCACTCACAGTACATTTACACTGTAGTATCACCTTAAAATGATACAGTGAACTTATGAGCAGTTGGAGCTGTGTTTCTAGCCACTTGCCTTTCAGCTCAGTTTTTGGTCTCTGCCAACTCCTGTGGACAATTTGTTCAGCAGCTAGTTGCTGTGTCTGATGTTTGGCGCTGAGCACAGAGTGTACTGTGGGTTTTTAGAACTTTTTTCTCTGAAAACAGTTGCCTCTTGCAGCCGTAAGAGATGAGTGTGGTGAGATCAAGCAAAAGCTATAAAGGTGAAGCCGGCCAGTTAAACAACCAGCTGACTATACAGATTTCTACAGCTGCAGATTCAGGTGATAATACTCTGTATGTTCATCACTACAAGCCAACCCTTTCACATAGTCAGCTCAGTGGAACTTTTCATTTAGTGTAGATTTTGCCGCTCCCTGTGGACAGTGTTAGTATTTTACCTAAAGTCAGGTCACATGTTTCCTCCGCTTCACTTCCCTCTGCAAAGAAACGACCTCAGGGAGGAGAGCAGGTGGCAGTGAATGAGACGGACCTTTAGTTAGTTAGTGCTTGAGGTAACTCCAGTTCAGCCAGAGCAAACCTCAGCACCATTTTGTCTGATGTCGTGGAAAAATCCGACCCGGTAGCAGGCATTAAAAATAATTATGACAAACAGCCAGTATTCTTGCTGTTGGTCTTCTTTGCTTATGTAGGTCATAATGAAGCATTGGTATTAAAATGAGACTTTTTCATTACCAAAGTTTCAAAAACTTCAGAGAGTGGTTTTATAAAAGTATAAAAGTATCAAAAATAAAAATACTCATGATTAAGTAAAGTTGCCTCTGTCAGTGTTACATTATTTCCATTTAAGGTAGTAAGGTCGTATGGAAAATGAAAAGAAAATGTTGGCTGCACACACCTACACACATGCCTGTCAATGTGTGTAGGTGTGTGTGTGTGCAGGCACTACCCATCAGTAAAAGGAGTTTCCAGATTGGTCATGAGAGACACACAGCTGAGCCCTGCTGTCCAGAGTCGGAGACCATAGCTAATGTGAACAGACAGATTACTGTTTTTCACTGGAAGAAAGCATATCATTCGTGTGTGTGTGAGAGAGAGAGAGCGCGCGTGTGTGTGTGTGTCTGTGACATTCCCTCAGTAGCCTTTAATACATCAACCAGTAGCCCTATTAAATATCCCCTGATCTGTGGCCATGGCATTTACTTCTCCCTCTCCTGCTCCTCATCCCTGCTGCCAAACAACGCTCATAGGGACGACTGTCCTTTCATCAAGGGAGAGCGTATCTGTGCTTGTGTGTACTTGTGTTGTGTACTTCTCACCATAATCGTGTGCTGAAAGTCCTAATTTTAAAAATTGTGCACACACAAGAAACTGCAAACAGGCTTCAAAGACAGGATTATAGCTGAGAGAATAGAGAGGGAGTTAATGTCACTCTGTACACCCACGACAGCTCTGGCTGCTCGGCGCGCTTGTGTGTAAATGTACGTGTGTTGTGTGCAGTAAAATGTACTTGTATATACGCCCAAAGTAACTGTGTCTGTAACATATGTGCATCTTAGGAGTATTTTTGTTTTTTTGATGAGAGAAAATTAGGACTGAAGTGTGTTACTGTGTCTGTGACTTCTTGGAAATGTCTTTCCCGTGTAGCCCACTCTCTCGTGTGTCTTGCTTTTATTTTACATCAAGCAGTCTGTGATTTCACTTGCCGTCATAGTTGTTTGTAACCTTGCCCCTTGGCATTAGGCAAAATAATAAAAAAGTGTACTACCAAGTCCTGCCAAAGTGATACTGTACAACTTACATGTTCTCATTTTAAAATTGAGAACAAAGGGCAAAACTTTTACCTTTTTTTCTTTCAGTGTCTTCTCTGTTGGTGACCTTAAGTCCTCTGAATCTTTAGTCCCCAGTCTCACAGAGTTGCTCCTGCACTGCAAAATGTACCCCTGACTAAGAAATTATTTAGACTAGACAGTACTAATGTTGAGAGTTTCAAGCTGCTGCTTGAATAATTTATTTTCTCAATGCAAAATGAATCGATTTAGAGTTTTTTCTGTCTTGTTTTAAGACCCTGACCTTATGTACTTGAAAATTTCTGACTCAGATCAGAAACATGTAAATTCATCGAAAACCACAGGGCATGTGTTGCCACTTGTAATTTGGAGAAAATACAGATTGGGAGATTGAATATGAGCCAAACAACTGAACAGTTTTTTTGCAGGATTCACTTGCTGCCACTGAGCTGCTGCCAGGGTCGTCATTTGCTGATGTTTATCACCAGCCCGTTCACATCACACCCTGTGGGACGATACATGGCTGAACTCCAAAGAAATCCAGCACATGAATCACCTTGTTAATGACAGAGCAACATGGAGCGCACATGGTTTCACGTGAAGTTGCGTCGCGCTGCGTGTTTCCGTCTTCAATCAAACGTGCCGCTGCCTTTTCTGATGGGTGTAAATTGCGCCTGTGTTGTTGTTCTCATTGTAGCACTCACCGCGGACACTTGTCTTTGCATTACTCTGGGCCTTGTTAAGGCTGCCATGACTACTTTCTCATGTGCTAAGAGCCGTGTTGGCTGTTTCACGGTGCTCTTAGTAAAGTGCTGTTGATCACACCAGCTAAATGTGACAGGCCAATTCCTCAGGGGGTGGGGAGGAGAGCGAGAGGGGATAAGGAAAGAAAAAAACGAAAACAAGAGGGAGAGAGAAACATAGAAAAGTAAGGGGAGAGAGGAGAGACCCAGAAGGTATGATAAGCGCAAAAGGAGAATAATGAAGTATGCAGACTACAGCAAGTACCACACAGTCAGAGATAAGTAGGAACACACACAGTGAAGAAATGCAAATAATCACATCTGTGTTTCTGTGAGCACAAAAACAGGCTCCATCGTTGTGCACATACTTTACAACACAGGCAGGCTTGCAAACTCACACATAAATAATTGCATCTGCGTCTCTGGATGTGTAAACACTGAACAGTCGAACCTGCCTGAAATCTTTACACACACACACGCACACAGAGAACTGTGATCATGGCCCACCTTGCCAGCCAGGTTTGCAGACGGGCTTGACGTCAATGCGGACAGGGACGCTGTGCAGGGCTCTCTTCTGGCCGCAGTCCCAGGCCGTCACCTGGATCTCGTACTGCTGCTGGCGGTCGTAGCTCAGCTTCTCTGTGTTCCGGATGTTACCTGGTGTGGAGACAAGAGTCCGCTCAAGGTCAGATTCAACCCAAATAGGTTTTTAAGCAAACAATTATGCATAATGTATTGTGGAGTAAATGTGGAGTCAGCTCCCCTATCATGGCTCATGCACTGAGCCATTTGACATATTGACTGCCACAAATTTATGTTTTTAAGATTTAGGTCTGAGGGAAATTCATTTCAGCACTAAAACGGGCTTTTAAATGTGTGAGCTAGCTCAGAGGAAACCACAGTCACAAAGACTTCCCACAGTCAGTCAGCTGTTGCAGTTGATGTGCCTGGTTATGTCAGCTTTTTGTAGAAATACAACAATAACAGCTTATTTTGATAGCAGAAGAGTGGCCGCAGTTTCAATGTCAACTGCAATCATTTCAGAAGCGGAGCGTCTGTCTTCAACAGCTGCATGCTTTTTGGCCATAAACAAAATGGCACCCTTCTAGCTTTTCACCCTGTGCCGTGTGTTTCATTATTTTTTTAAATCACTAAAAAAAATTTGAAGTCAATTGTAAATACAGGCATTTACATACATTTACGTGGGAATGTCACAGTCTATAGGAGATGCGTGCACACACACACACACACTCGCATCAGCTAGACTGACAGAGAATCATCCCTAGCAGCAGTGATGCTGTGTGCAGCAGGTCATAAGCTCACTGGCAAATAAAAACAATACAATAACAGTGGAAGTGATGATTTGTGAAACCCCCTTCTGCTGAGCCACTGAACAAAAAGCAAACCATCATGTACTATCGTCGCCATCTGTCAGATTTATTCATCAGACCCCACTTTGTTTGATAAATAATCACCAACTGCAGTAAAAACATTAAGAAAATCAATTAAAACTGATTTCATGGTCATGATCACTAGATTACTCAGTAAAATTGGTACTGGATTACCTATCAAAAGACAGAGATTTGTTTGGTCCACTAGAAAAAGAAACAGTCACATTTATTTATAGAATGAACATGCAGAGTGTGTTTGATGCCAGATGGCTACTTGACAAGTCAAATATTTTACTTTGTTTGATATTCTGTGTATTCAGTTCTGTGACACATGTTAGAAAATATCTAAATGTGTTAATTAAATCTGTCTGTCTGTCTAATCTAAACTATATATGTAATTTACTGTTTTATTTTATATTCATTGGTACAGACTGGTCAGCTGTCAGGTCTATCAATCTGGTGAATTTCTACACAAGGCTTTAATTTGTAATTTGATGCACTGAGTTTAAAATCTCTGTTCACTCTGTTCAGTTTGTTGATGCACAGGAGAACAAGTGAAGTGGTTTAGGAAGTTATTAGACAGTAAAATGTATAAAGCACAATGTTTTGTCAAACATTTTATTCTGGAATAAATACCACAAACCTAAATCTATGACGGAGAAATAGTCTGGAGTTGCTCAGTCATCAGAGGTTTGAGGACGCACTTTATAGAGCCATAAAACGGCTATGTGAGCTTTTACAGCTAAATGAGCTTTATTTTATTGTAGTCATAAGCAATGTGCAACAGTCTCCATATTCATTTCTGCTCTCAACTTTCAAATTTATTTTTAATGGAGCTGTACTTCAGTCTGATGACTGAAAAAAAGTACTTCTCCTCTGTTTACTGACTTATATGACTTCAGACTTTAGTATAAACTGCATAAAGCATGAAAGCATACACTTTAAACTGCCTTGAGGGAAGTGAGTAACAGTGATCCCACTCAAATGTGCAGCTGCATAGCAGAGTGTGTCTTTGTGGTATTTTTGACTTATTAGATGACACAGAATGCTTGTGTGTTGCTGCTTGTCCTCGGATACACTGTGTGTGTGTGTGTCTGTTTGCTTAAAGGAGTAATGGGTATTTAATTTTAATTTTAAAGCATCATTATATATCATTGTCAAATTAACTGTGATGCCTTAATATAATCACTGTAACAAATGAGATTGTGGTTG
This sequence comes from Scortum barcoo, assembly GCA_023238725.1. Classification (NCBI taxonomy): domain Eukaryota; kingdom Metazoa; phylum Chordata; class Actinopteri; order Centrarchiformes; family Terapontidae; genus Scortum; species Scortum barcoo. Next base: position 23,229,852 of record CM041552.1, read on the forward strand.
GGATGACAGGTAGCCTTTATCTCTCACGAGTGGTTTGATTAGTGCTAATGTTTTTCAAAATTAAGACTACGTTTTCCATTAAGCCCCTGTTGCTTCCTGATGCAGTGTCGATACTGGTACCTGTCCTCTCCTCACCTCCCTGGTGTAACCTTCCCCTTAAGTCCAAGTCATGTGTGATGACTTCAAACTGGTAAACTTAGACCACCTCGTATTTTGTGCCGTGGATCCAATCCAGCAGCTTGCTCATCAAATTTAGCTTGATATTACAGTGTGGCCTGAGAGCCTAGTAAGAAATAGCCTCATAATGTATCAAAATGAAGGGGGGAATGGCTCTGTAATCCAAGAGCGCTGCCCACGCCACCATAAGAGAAACAAATAACCCGCTCGTCTCCACGGTACAATCAGCATCCAGACCACATCCGGTGACTGAGAGCCTCCTGCCTTGTTGGTATCCTCGACCCATTTACCACACGGGTGTATTTTCCTGCTGAGCAGAGTGCATGAAGGGACTTCTTGTGCTCCTGAGGTGTCTGTTAATATTTGATGAGTCTTCCACAACAGACGGATGACAATGCTATACAGGCAGCCGCGGCCTGGGCAGAGAGGGCGCTCCCTGACTGAGATTACTTGCGGGGCGTAAAGAGCATTGCAAAGAAACACTATTGGCTGTTATTGGCTGCAAGTTGAAACGTAGCTGGAATGGGTTATTGAAACTTATATTACAGCCCTCATGCTTCTTGAGGGTTTTTGTGTTGTGCGGAGAGAGGTGCACGCGGAGCTGAATGTTGATAATGTGATATATTTGAATGTAAGTGTGTGAGTGGGAGGATTAGATGTAATTCATATGGGGACGGCATTGTTCGCCTTCCCGTCCTCCTCATCGCCCATTCTCCATCTCCCCCTCAGCTTGTTTAGCTCGTTCTCCCCTCTCCAACCTTCCCATTCCCTTTCAATGCACATCAGTGTCTCACTGTTCTGCAGCCTCATCCCATTTCACTGTTTGCTGCCTCATCTGTTGTGCTGCTCTTTTCATTTTTTATTTTTTTTCTACAAGCATGCCTACACACTCACACCTCTCTGCATGATGGAGGTTCCTATTCCCGCTCCTTCAATTACTACATCAACTTATCTGTGTCAGCAGGCTGTGCGTGCTGTGACTGCTGGCAAGGGTGACCAGCGAGTAAATGGCTGCTTTACCCTCCGTCTTCGCTCTCTCCGTTTGCCTCTCTCGATCAAATGCATGTAAACACACACGCAAGCGAAACATCTATGCGTCTGTCTTTGTGAATTCCCCTCAATCATCCCTTTGTAATTGCTAGCCCATTTTACCACAGAGGTGTTCTCACCTAATGCTGCGTAGCCCTCCTGGTCTTTGTTTATAGGCCAAGACAGAAAAAAGAGGAACAGGTCCGTCTCTTAAAATCTTCTGACTTGTGTGTGCATTGTTCCTTCTGAGGTCAAAGGTCACAAATTCATAGTTTTTTTTTTTTTTAAGGTTCAGTAATTTCCCAAGACAGCTGGACACTGCAGTGTTTCTATTCCTATGTTCAGTTGTGAATAAACGTTTGAAGCTCTGTGGATGATGATGCTGGTCAGTAGTTTCACCACTTTGGTCCAAGCTGAAATATCTATCTCAGATTGTCATGAAATTTGCTATCAACAATCTTGTCTACCTTTAGGATAGAACCTGGTGACTTTATTTTTCGCCTGACTTTTCCTCTAGCATCATCATCAGTGTCAAAATTTAAATACCTGTCAAATGAATGACATCCCCATCGGATGTGTTCAGTCATGACCTGCATATGTCAACAACTAAAAATTGTAAACATGGTAAACATACCAAAATATGACATATACACATATATAGTATAATTGTTTCTGTTAAGTTAGTATGGCAATGTTAGCATTTGGCTCAAAACACCACCTAAATGCAGCGTCACAGAGCTGCTAGCATGACTACACACTGGTCAACACATCTAAAAACTGACATCATGTCTGTCTGTCCATCAGTACTGTCTGACTTTGCCACACTGTATGTTGCTTTCAACCCCAAACCCACTGATTCCTGTAAATCTTTAAAAAGGGGACACAAATATGAAGTTAAAAGTAGTGTCAAAAAGGCTCAGTATTTTTCTTAAACAGCTGGCCACTGTAGTTTTTGATGCATTTTATATATCAGCAGCTCTGTTATCCCCTGCTACAGTTTTCTATCTCCTACTTCTCTCCCTTACCCTGTCATAGGACTTACTCTCGCTCTCAAAGCCAACCCCTCCTTTCCTCCCTCCATCTTCTTCTTCTCTCCCTCAGGTGCTCTTGAGTTCAAGGGCTCTCAAAGCCTTTTCCTCAGTGGTCAATGGCTGAGCAAGACCCCTTCAAATGGAGAGAGAGAGAAGAGAGAGTGCTCCGGCTGCAGCCTCCCTCCTGTATCATTCAGAGGGCAGTTTGGCCCTAACCTCTTCCACTCAGCCTTTTTATTGCAACATCCTCAGCAGTGGGCAACGCTCAGCAGTCAGCGGCAACAAAAACCTAAACACTAAAGTCCCTCGCATCTACAGTATGTCTCCTGACAAAAGAAAAGAGAGTGTGTGCAGATTTTTTTTTAGAAAAGCCACTACAGCCAGTTGAATTTCAATAGGTTTTCTGATAGTGGTAAGAATGATCGTACTTGACTTTGAGTAAACTACCCAAGAAGGGTCTTAAAACAAAAAAAACTGTGGATTTCTGTGGAGATATATGTAATCATACATTAATAATTTTACAGGAACAGTTCAGTGTGTCTTACATCGAACTGGGAAGTTCAGAAAGGTAAGCAGATGACATGAAAATGGTGAAGATACTCTCAACAGTAATGTAGGTTTTGTGTGGTAACATAACGAGCTTCACACATTGCAAAGTGCAAGTGGCATCTCAGGAAAGTCAAGTAAATTTGGGAGGGAGGGTGAATTTCTTGACTCTTGTCTTTGTCTGCGTGTGTCTTTTATGTTTGTGTGCGACTTCTGTCTTCAGACGTCTGTGATCTGATTTGCGGGGACTGATGGTTCTCTGGGCAAAGCTTGACTTTGTCCTTGGAAAGAGCAAGGAACACATTATTTATCCTGAGGAAAGACATCTGTCAGAATATTAAGTTTTGCTGCCGGAGTGTAATCAAGTATGTGTATTACGAGTGTGTGTGTGGCTGTAAAGTGCTCGAGTGTGCATGGATGGATGGGATTTTTAGAACGAGAGCGTCAGCGTGATGTGACAGATTTGTGTTTTTACATCCTCTTTTAATAAGATGGACAGCAAAGGGAGAGCGAAAAACTTCAAACTTTGGTAGGGAGACGTTCTTGGATGGGGGAAATCACTGAAATATGTGAAGCAGAAGTGCAGCAGGCTGATGGAAAGTGGGTACACAAAAAAGTGACACTTCACCACAAGATAAAACTTTAAATGTAGTGAGTATCACACACTGTTGATAACAGTTCAGATGAGATTACAAGGTTTTTTCAGGGCAAGTACTGACATATCTTCCTCAGTAATACAAAACCTTGCCTCCCTATGGACTCTATCACCAAGTCTGTTCCTCTCTTCTTCTCACCGTTGCGATCTATAGCGAAGGGCGTGTTGGTGGTGGTGATCTGGTAGTTACAGATCTGGCTGTACTGTGGGGAGCAGTCCTGGTCAGTGGCCTCCACCTGCAGGATGCTGTCGTAAATCTTGCCCTCTGTCACCGCAGCTCGGTACTGGGGCTCCCGAAACACGGGGGCAAACTCATTCACATCGTTGACTTGAATGTGCACCACCGCCCTGCAGAGGGAAAGAGAGGGGAGGAAAGTGGAGATTAGTGTAGGAAAGTCACCTGCACAGAGTGTAACTGCTTTTAAGACAGCTGACCCTTTTCCTTGGTGTGTGAGGGAAATAAGGTACAACTGTATTCATCCATCAGTTAGATTAGACTTCACATAGCAATGTTTCGAACATATCTTTAGCCTAGTAGAAACCCCCAATTCAACTGTGACCATGTAGCCTACAGGATGAAGACGACAGCAGTGATGGCAGTATTGGTCCATCAGTCAGCTGGAACACCACATTGGTCCTGGACTTTGGTGATCCCATGACTTTTATTATTGCACCCACCCTGAGTTTGACATTTGAGCTATTGAATAAAATGTTTAAAACCCTTTAAGTTTGCAAGTTAGCATGCTGACGTTGATCTATTTACGAGCTTATAGAGGTGCTAGCATGGCTGAGGACTCGTGGTCATGTTCACAGATTTACAGCAGAAATAAGGTAAGTACAAGTGCTAGAGCTTGATTCATATAATTAGAGATTAGAGAATTAGAGAGAGGCGCACTCCATCAACACATGACATTTACCTTTCTTGTCTATAATATGGTGTGTATAATAGGTGACAGAGCTTTCAAAAGTCAGCTTGAGAATGTTTTTAACACACGGGCTGAATCACAAATTGGAGATGAGAATTTTCTCATATAGCGACCAGAAGTCAAGATTTCTTGGCCTCTGATGCCTCAGTTTTAACCATTAAGTTTTAGAAATTGTCTCTTGTGAGTACTTCCAACTTGCAGTGCATTATTAAATTGCTAAAGTATGCTTTCAAAGAACATTTTTAAAACAACCACTAAGCATTCAGCACTGGGTACACATTAATAAATTAAATTATATATATAATTAATGAATTAACCCCAAATTACCACTCATGCTGCCACTACCTTCGTAACAGCTGTCAGGGAGAAAACAGAATTGAAGTTTGTTGTCTTTACTTTCAAATGTATGATTTTGCTACAGGAAAAAAAACATAAAAGGCGAGAACGAACAAAATCATTATAGAAATGGGAAGATGTTGTGTATCATCATTCTGTATCTGTATCATCTTCATCTCCTTTAACCATGCAAATTATGCACAGTTCTCCAAGCGCACTAAACTGCACTAATTAATCATTCCATAAATGATCCATCAGCAGTAATTCATGTTAAATCACACATGATGAAGAAATTCCACCATTCATCACTTTAAGACGTCTTCATCAATACTCTCCTGTGGCCAGAAGGCAACAGATTGCATAATCAATCCTTCGATTCACTGACTGACAACCAGTGATGGATGAAGATGGGACATCAAAATGGTCCCATAATTTTCAGCTCCGAATGGCAAATAGAGAGCAATGCTTTGCTTGAAGTGACCAAGGGACAGAGATGAGTGTGTGGTTTATGGGATTAGCTTGTGTGTGTGGTATTGATGGTGAAATTATCCTATTAAAATAAGCTGTAAATATCTCTCCAACATGTGGTTGGCTGGAGAAGGAGACTGGACAACATAGAGAGAGACAGCGGGGAGGCCAAGCCCAGGCAAAATCCATTTCCACACTACCTTATCTCTCCCTGTCACAAGTACAAACAAGGAGACCATTTGTTTTTCATCTTCTGCACACAAAATCGGTCAAATAGTTTAATAGAAAATAAGAAATGCACAAAAAACAACAGAGAATATTTACTGAAGTGCATAAGTAGAATCTGTAGGCTACAGTATTTCCATTTATTGTTACTTTAAACTATGACTCCATTACATTTCAAAGTGATTGGTTGTACTATTTGAATTCACTGCATTTATCTGACATCTGTGTTACTTTATACTTGAAGATTTTACATACAAAATTTCTGAAGGGCCTCTAAAATATGATGTATTATATATGTAGGTGAAACTACACAACAGTATATTATCTAGTTGAGATTAGCTCTTCAGTGGTTGACACCAGACGGTCCATCATACAGTATATGTACTCAAAAATTAAGGGAACTTGATGACATGTGCTCTAAAGCTCGAAATATCCAGATTTACATCCTGAAGCTTACATGCATTTTTATTTCTCCTTCTTTTTTTATCAGACACATTAATCTCACCATACATGCATATATTTCCCATTTTTCTTCCTTTATTATCTTCATCATTCAATGTAATGAATTAGATTTCTTCATGTATTTACAACCAAACAAGTTTTAATTCATGAACGCATCTTTATGGAGCCCTGAACCTGACAAAATGCAATGTAAAGGGTTATTAGACAAGTACAACAACTGAATGCTTCACAGAATATTGTCATTAATTAAATACTTAGAATGGAGTGTAAAATAAATCTCACACTTTATTACTCTTTAACTTTAACTAATCAGTTGATAAAAAATAAGGAAAAAAGCTTTTCCTTCACCATCTAACAACTGTTAAAGTGAATTAGTTAATTTTATTCTTCTGACCTCTCTTGAGCTCACTTAGATTTATAAGACCTTGATGTTCCTCTTTTTCTGCCTAGGCGCACATTCAATTAATAAAATATTCCCAATTTTCCCATTAAACATTTGACAATTTTCTTACCACATGTCCAATTTTCCTCACACTTATAAGTTAATGAGATGGTGATATCATGTCCAGAGCAGTGACTGGACCTGGTTACATGTGTGTGTGTGCAGCTAGCTATCTTAACTGAAAAAGCTGCAGTCTTCACAGTATCTGTCACTCATTCTCAAAGCTCAAGTTGATAAAGTCTAGTTTAAAGCAGCTCAATAGAACTTCATTTTGTGTTGGTTTTGGGGTCCCTGTGGACAAAGGGCAGTAGGATTTCACATCGTCCATTTCGGTCACTCCCCAGAGCAGGTGGCAGTGATGAAGACGGACCTTCAGTTAGCGGCTGAAGTAACTATAATTCAGCCAGAGCAAACCACAGCTCTGTTTTGTTTGATGTCGTGGAAAAATCTGACCCAGTGGAAATGATAAAACTATTAAAAATAGTATCTCTGTGGGTCTTGGTTTCTTATGCAGGTCATATAGGGGCATTGGCATCAAACTGAGATTGTTTCATAGCCAGTTAAAAACGTAAATTAACCTCAGTGGAGTAGATATTCTCTATAGAGAACAGCAGAGCCAGGAATTTGACCTCCACTGAGTGAAAGGCCTGTAGGATGAACTTCTACTGGGTGAGGTCTGTTTGTTATGGTGGGATCAAGGATTTAAATCTATAGTAAGGTCATTTTTGTGGTGCTGGGAAAGGTGCACCTTCTGTAATCTATGCCCTCTGTGCTGTGATGATGAATGATGTCTGTGATAAATGAAAGTGATTGTGTGATCAGGTGTCGTCATCCATTCATTTATGCTGTTTAGGCCAATAATGAGTTGCTGAGCTTGTCTTGATGGCTGTGGCAGGCTGTGAGATAAGCACTGATACATTTGGCGTGTTGCTGTCCATGGTGGTCAAAGGCTGGTTTGCAGTTGAGTTGCACGGTGAGCTTCTCGGATGGGGCAGTCACAGTTATATTCATTCCACATCTGTCCTCACATTTTGATTCCAGTGTTGCTAAATTGCGACTCGTTCCAACAAACAAAAACAAAAACACCTTTACAGAATCTGAATACTTTTTTCAACAGTGGACAGAGGTACAGGAAACACAATTGAACATGAATATCAGAGTGATCAGTTGATGGACTTTAGGATTTGTGGGATGTTAGCTGCGATTCAAACAGGAGTGAAGATGGTGATAAGAAGCACTGTCAGATGATGGCAGCACGAGCGTGTGCACTAAATCTCTCAGCCAGCCTTGTTTTGTCATATTAATGACGCGCTCTCATAAACATTACCCCCCTGCTTTGCCACACTCCCCAGTGGTGAAGGAGAAAACATATGTTCCACTCCTCTGGGGATTGTATGGATGGACTGCTTTGTGTGTGTGTCAGAGAGAGAGAATGTGTGTGTGTTTGTGGTTCATGTGTGATTCATTTGTGTGTATTCATGCACACAAATGCATGATATATAACTAAATGCAATAATTGTGAATATGTGGTATTGTGAATGTGTATGTGAGCATGTGTTTCTATGCTGAAGGCTTACATCTGGTTGAAACAGACACCTGGCTCTCCAGGGTTAGGATGTTTGTGAGTCTGTATGTGTGTGTTTGTGTGGGTTTTCGTGTTCCTGGATCATTGCCAAGCTGAGCCCGTGGCCACCATTCCTCCCTCTGACAGGCCTCAGCTCATAAGCAGCAGGTCCACAATGAGTCAGAGTGACACAGGAAGACAGCGGGGGGTTAAGTGATCCCAAGGGTGCCAGAATGATCACAACACCAGTGAACAAAGCGGATAAAAACTAGAGCCATGGGGATGGATGCTTAGAAAAGAGTCAAAGGTTAAACAAACTACATCACTCCAGTGAATGAGGAAATCAAATCTATGGCCCTGTTTTCACTTTCCACTGAAATACAGACTGATGTGTGTGGTCGAACAGTGGTGCAAAACAGTGCCAACCTCATTTGTAAATGCAACCGAAACAAAAGGAGACAGAGCATATAGATTCAGCACTTGTACATTGGTCTTTGACATGACTGATAGCTTCTATCTGATGCCAATGTGCTACAGCTTACTTTGCATTCACCAGATCAACAGCTAAAAGCTTTGTGCAGCTTTTAGGCAGTTGTAGCTTTCTGGTATTTTGGAGTACACACAGACTACATGGTCAAATTGCACCTCTTTCAAACCATAAACATCAAGCATAGAGAAGCCAGTTGATTGCCACGGAAAGCAGCCTACACAGGTACTATATAATTATAGGATATAAAGTTACAATGTAGTACAACATTTTTTACAGCCTGTATTTACTGTTGATACAGACTTTCTCAGTTTTCTTCAGTATCAAACCATGTATCACATTTTATTTCTGCATTTGGCAGGACTTTAACATGGCCAATTTACTGTACATGCCACTGAGAAATCTTAATATGACCAAGTGGAAGACCTCAGGCTGCGTGACACTTTAAATTAAAAACACTTATTATGTCAAATGATCCAACAGATTTGGGAAAAAAAAGATGTAGATCTCAGTTACTGCTAATGCATTTTCTGACATGCGGTCAACCCACATTATTAAGAAGCTGTAACAGGTTAAGCTCTGATTTGTCACTGCTAACAAAGAACACAGTTTACAATACAGTTCTATACACCTCATTGGTAAATCATAAAATTACACATAGTTTTGTTACATTAGTTAGCAAATAATGTTAAGTTTCATTTTTATTTTCAGGATAAGGTCTGTAGATTTTGTATCTATATCTGACATTGAAAGTTTGTTAGGAACTTTCATTTAATAGTATAATCGGGAAAGATGATTACATCTAGCATAAATAATAGTCATATGGGCATGTGAATATTGTTTTTAGAAAGACTTGAAAATTGTGAACCATAGGAGCCAAGAAAAGGGAAGCAAACATGTCAGTGTCAACACTCTATTATCCCATCTATCCATCCGACCTCCTCTCTGCAGACTCTGTGGTTCTATAACACTGTTACACTTGCTCCACTTGTCCACAACAGTTGAAGTAAACATCTGCTGAAATTACTAAAATTATTGAAGTAATTTACATCCCTATTATTTGTGGTAACCTATGGCTAGGTTGTACATATCACATCAGTGGAGTTTGTGGTAGGTTAACCCAAGTTGAGGAACCCATTAATCAGAAAGACAACTCACACTGGATACATTGAACTGAGGACAATAGGAAGGTTGTGAAGAAGTATGACCTGAGAGAATGTCGTTCTCTGTGTGATCGTCCTAATTTGTTAGATCTGAGTTGTGCATTTGAGGCATTCTGTTGTGCCATTGTTATCAATAGATGTGAGAATTGTGCGAGTCTTTTTCTTGTAGAACTTGAGTATTCAATATTCCAGAGATAGAGAAACAATAGGAAACATTTATTGTCAGTGTAATATCAAATAACACTGTTATGCAGATGATCACAAATGGTATGTAACATTGTTATATATTATTCAGATTAAAATGATGCCAAAATGATGACATACATATGTTATGAGTAGCTGAGATTAGAGCAACTCTCTTTTTACCGGGCAACCAGAAAATTGTAGTTCATCAAGAATGCTGCAGGCAGAATTTTAATTGATATAAAAAATACAATACATTCCTGAACTGCTTGCTACACTTTACTGTTTATAAAGCCCTATATAGCATTTCTACAAAACAAATGCAGTACATTTCCAATCCATCTATGTCAAATATACTGTTTATAGAAATAAAACAAAATGTTGTTCATTTTATAAAAGGGAATGAGAATATGTTTGCAGTCACTCTTCAAGGATGTGAACATCTCATTAGAAAATGAAGTGCATGGCAAGCAGTGGAAGCATATCTCAGTGCCAGGTGTGATTTCAAACCAGCTAAATCACATGCAGACACAATCAAATACTGGCTACATGTAACGCCAGATGATGCATGTTAATGCCAGGCTAGTATTGTTCCGCACTTATTACATATTCACCGGCACTCATTATTTATCAACACTCAACTAAACACAGCCACTCAAACTGAAGTAATTACTGAATGCCTCTCGTGCACACACACACACGCACACCTAAACACCTAACACAAAGGCAAAGGACTCAATTAATCTTCGTCAGGAATTAGCCGAGAGGTTGAATCATCAACTTCCTTGTGTAAGACTAGGATGGAAATAAACAACCCTAACTATGCCAATGGAATCAAATGCACAACACAACACAGGACGGTGACCTCATCAATATGCAAGGAAATCACACTTCCATATTGACTAGCACCCTGAGGTGCTAGCACGGAAGTCCACAGGGGCCTGTGTAATCTCAATACAAGGTGATTATACTGTAATGAATGGTAATCCATTTCAATCCTGATCATGCTTACTTCACACTAGATAGTGTGGATCAATCACTGATGGATGGCTTGGAATATCATGCCACAGAACAGAGGAATATCGGGGCTGTGACACAAAGAAGCTAAGCCTGTAATCCCTGATGCAGTTTACCACATGGAGAAAAGATTATTTACCTTTTGGGCGCAATTAAACATTTGAATGTCCTTTTGCTTGACTCTGACAAACTTCTAAGCGTCTTCCAACATACGGCAACGCCAAGTCATGGTTTCAATCTGGGATGGCAACGGGTGTCACTTTTTTTTGTCTCATAACTGAAGCAGACAGCACAGATGGTGCAGTTCCTGCCGGTGCATATTCATAATTGAAACACGGAGACTATATTCTCCTATTACATTATGTTGGATGAAGATAAACAACATATTCCTACACTTGACTTTTTTTTTCTTCCTTGCCAGGAATAATAATCATGTCAGCTAACAGGCTTTGACAGAATGAGGTTTCACTCATATTAGCATCAAGTGTGACAAGCATGAAGTAAAGATTCTTGGTAGAATAAAGTGCCGACACATTGACAGGGCTGCATCAGTGTGGAGTCCCCTGGTCTTCTCATTGCAGGAATTTATCATGACAGCTTATGCTAACAAGACACAGCTTTTGGCCCACTTCTTCACATATAAGAAAGTGACTTTTTTTGTTTATGTTGAGTGTGTTTTTGCGGGGGCTGTCTTTTTGTATGTGTATCTACATGTATATATGTGTATGTGTACAAGTTGGCTATAAGATGCATCATCAGCATCTATCCCTAGCCACAGTATTTGTCTTATTTATATGTAAATTTAGGTATATCAGTGTAAATTTGACTCAGCATTTGGGTTTTGTGTGTGTGTGTGTTTGTGTGTTTGCCCGGCTGTCCTTCAGCTAGCTGTTTGGTGAGATAATTAGCCTCTCCAAACTGCAGCGGGGTTAGGACATGCGGGCCTCTAAGATTTACTAATGATGACTTTAATAACTACCGCGCTGCCAAGCACTGAGCATGTGTGTGAAAGTGTGACTATGCTAGCATGAGAAAACATTTGTGTGTCTAATTTACATCTACATTTTTTTCCCAAACACACACATTTACACACACACACAACCCTTAAAGGGCACCTAACCCTGTTGTGAATGCCTCCAGCCAGTTAACCCCTGGGCCGGTGTTAAACGCATGTGTCGCAGTTAAGTCCAGGGAGGGATTTTGAATATGACATGCTTTTGTAAGGCAGTGAGATGTCCCTTATGTCTAATTACTCCATAGCAACAGTAGAAACTTGCACAGAGTAAGGTGTGTGGGGACTGGTGAGGTACAAACAGTACGTAGAAACTTCCTGTCTTCAGATGCTAATTAGTGAGATTAGACGGTTGTTTTTCCACTGCACCCAACCCTACGGCTCGGTGTTCAAGTCACTAGCTACACTCGCGAGTTTGGAGATTTCTACTTGAATTTTCAGAGGAGCGACGGCAAGTATTAAGATATATTTGGTAATGATGCTACCATAAAATGTCATTACCAACATAGATTTATACTTTGTGGCCCCTTGAGTAGGAACTGTGAGCAGTTCATCTGAAAGGTAATTATCTCAAACTGTTTCACCTATGTCATCTCTTGAGGTGTAAAGAGGTAAAACTGTACATTATTTCAGACTAGAGAAAATTCAGGATCAGAAATTTAATGTATTTTATCTGATTTTTGTTTTTTTGTCCTACATTTGTAATCATATTATGATTTCTTAAAACTAACTCGTGATCCCTTTTGGGTTTCTCGATTCACAAGTTGGAAACCACTGTCCTAAAACAGTAAGCAGGACTTTAAATAAATATGTGAATTTCAAAAAATGAGAAGAAAAGGCATCAGTACTATAACTTTAAGGTTAAAATCAAAGCAGCCATCATAGAGTTTTTCTTTGTTAATGGAGTCTGAGTTCAGTTAGGTTGAGATCGCTCATTTTCCGCACACCAGATGAACTTTTCTCAGAGATACCAACAGTACTAGGCACCAATTAAAACTTTCACTAATGTCTCTAATGGCTGAACCATCATCGTGTTACATCCTTGGACAGACAAAATAGACATTTATCAAATTTATAGCTCTTTACGACAAAGGCTGAGAACACTTTACAGTTCAGTTCAATTGTTTTGGCAGAGGTCAGCCCCACAGTATTGTAGATTAATTTGTGTTTCATTTAAAGCTGACCAGTGCAGAAACAGTCTCAAGGAGTTTAAGGTGAATTCATTCGAGCTTTGCACTTTGCTGACAAGTGACTAAAGCTTCCACGGGCAGCCAAGTAACATATCTCAGAGGGCAGGCAAAGGCAATGTGATTCAGAACAATCTGTACACTGTTATATTGGTCCTCTGACTCAGAAAAAGCCAGTCATTAACGTCAGTGTTTTTAAAGCTTTCTGTAGCTGTGGTTTCTGACAAAGTCACCAAGAGCGGAGGAATATAACACTTTTACTGGCTTTGCGGGATGATGATATATTTAAAGTTTGACATGGCATTTTGAAGAGACAACCTTTCATTTGTGTGGAGAAAAAAAAAATGCATTTCAGTCACACTGAGAGACAGATTGGTAATCCATTTGTGAGTGCTGAGGCAGTCTGACGAAATATTCAAACACTGCAGCCTGTAACAGAGACAGAGGGACTGACAGACAGAAGGACAGAGTCAGACAGCAGGAGCTGGCTGAGCTGGAGCCAGCCAGGAAAAAAAAAAATACAGGAACGAGAAGTAGGGCAGCAGCCAGTGGTAAGCAAAGCAGGGAAGAATAGAGGATAAGGTGAAGTTTAAACTCATCGCGTGTCACTCCTGATCCTCTCCCCTGTCCTCTTTAGCTACTAATTTTCTTGACTGCTTTCCTTCTCTGCTGTTGATGTGTCATGTGTAATTTGAGCACAGCCTTAGGCGGAGGCTCTTCTTCCTTCCCTGTTAGCTTCTTTCTAAATCAGAGAGAGCGAGCGTGTGGCGAAAGGCCAACCCCATCCTTTGAGAGTTCCCAGCGAAAGGACAGGCCATTTAAAGTGTCCCCAAATTCACTTCCCCTCCTGCATCGGCCTGTCTGTGCTGACCAAACTGGGTCTGCGTCACGCCGGGGCAGTGAGTTATGTTCATAGAAAGTAATAGTGTGACATAACAGAAAGCCAGGGTGCTTAAAAGGGATATAAAACATGATCAACAGCACGGAAATAGTAGCACAAATCCATCACCCTTTTTGCCGTGTACACACAAAGTTATGCGAGCGCGCACACACACACGCGCGCCAGTAACACAGCAAACAACATATAGTAAATACAAGTTACGCTCTGCTGATTTAAAACTTTCACCGAGGCTTGAAAACCCCTGCTGCTATAATTCCAGGTTCAGTGTGTATACTCTACGTGTCTGTGTGCGTGTGTGTGTGAGTGTCTATAGGCCAGACAAGATGATAGATCTCTGTGCTTGCCTCCATTGTTGGCTGAGGTGAGAGGGTTGAGCCATAAGACAGCAAAGGGAGATGTGCAGCATACAGCGGACAGAGGTAGTTGTTTGAAAGGTTTTTTTTTTCTTCCTCAGACAGAAGCTGCTTTCAGGAGAGCCAACAAGTGTGACAAATTGTTTTTTATCAGTTGACCTCTTTAAAGTAGTCTTCTGGTGCTTGTGGAGGTGGAGGTGGGTGTTGTTCTTTATCTGTGCTAGCATGGATGGCTCTCTGAGCAATCTGGGATTAAGCTGTAGCCAAGTGGATGGCAGCAGGACAAAGAGTTGAGGGCATACTATGAGTGTTATTTGACTTATATTTAACTTAAAGGCAAGATATCAAGGGCTGTTTTGAAAAGACCACTTTGCTTTTCAAAATAATGTACATGTGGGGAGAAGACTTCCTACTAGTTTTCTTTCAAAATAAAGTTGCAGTTTCCACAGTCCAGTTTAAAACATCTTATATGTGTTACATGAAAGTGATTAATTTAATATTTTATCTGCATATATAAGAACATTTGTATGCATTAATATAAGAGGTATTACAAGGGCGTAATTTCTACTTTTACAGTTTTTACTGATTTTCTTTTTAAAATATCTTCCCATATTTATTTAAGGCCCATCTTACTGTCTGATCATCTCCCAAAGTCCAGATAGGGGAGTTAATACATTCATCTGAGTATTTCCAATGTTTACCTTGTAGTCAGAGCTTTAAACTTAAAAGGTATAACAGCTCAAAGCCCACATGCTTCTGGTGGTCCCATGTGCTTATGATCTGGCAACTGGTCTCTATGTTTTTCAGAGAATGCTGCACCTCACATCCCGTGCACTGTCCATTGGCACTACACACCACTGCCCAAAGGTTGATGCCCAGAAATATCTTCAACACAGCAAAATAAAAAAATCCAGGCAGAGGGCAGAGTCTCTGCACATAGCCACTGCCACACACTTCTAGTAGGGCATACGTGATGTTAAAGAGGGATTATTTTTGTCTGGGTCCATAGATATGTTTTAAGGAAAATCCTACTTGTTATACTTTTAACTTGCAGCATATGATTTATGGACTTTCTGCCCTGTGTCTTGCCTCTCCTGCTGCTACACTTATACAGTAGTCTCTCCATTCAGTCTGCCCTATCTGCTCACTAGAGGTTGTCTGGGTTGAACGCAGTCTGAGAGGGAGACTGCAGGCTCTACTCGGCAGCAGTGATGGAAATAAAAGTATTCATTATACAAAATGGCCTACTTCAAAATTATGACTTGCATTGTCTTATAGGATCATAATTATTGATGCATGAATGTGTATATCACCTTAATGTTGCAGCTGGTCAAGCTGCAGTTCTACTTTATAAACTGCTGGCTATCACTCGGGGGATCCCCTCTGGGGAAATCTTATCTTAATCTTAAATAATACATCATCTTTATTTGGTACTTATATTGCGTATTTATAATCTAAATCTGCAAGGTCACTAGTAACTAGTCACTAGTAAAAGGGTAAAATATGTGCCTCTGAGCTGTAGTAGAATAAAAGTATAAAGTAGCATAAAACGGAATACTCAAGTAAAGTACTACTTCAAAACTGTACTTCAGTTCAGTACTTTCTTACTTTATATTTCTGCTACTCTCCTCTGAAATAAAGTACCTCCAACTTCTCTGCATTATTTTGAATAAGAAATCATTTAGTCTTATTCACAGTTAGGATTCTCCTAAAAAGTCACAGTAACTGAAAATAAAATCAAATCAGTAGAAGATGGTGCTGTTTGTGGTAAAGTGCAGGCACAACATTATCAAAAAGGTATCAAGAAAACCAAACATGATTTTAGGAAGTTAAGTGCTGCTCTCTGTTGTTTTAATTATTTAATTATCATTTTTAACTTAATCATGTCGTCCCCATTCCTGTGCCCGTAAACTCAGACACCAGGGACCAGACATTTAAACAGCACTTACACAGAAAAACATTGAACAAGCCATTTGCCAGCATTGTTTGCTCAGTTTGGCGGCTACTCAGACTGATTCAGACTCATTTGCACCAACACATGTGCATGCTGTTGCTCAGGATTGTCCACTGACGTGCCACTCTTGTAACGGTATAAACTATCATACTTTTTAAACCACCACTGTTTTCTGGCATTGCTGATAATTCGATTGGACTTCAGCCACTGTCTAAATGAATGATGAATTATAGAATAAGTGCTTGTAGTTCTACATAATTTAGCCCAAGCATTTCACATGAATTATGAAAAATCTTGTTTATTTAATTTTGTCATTTCCTTTTCAGTGATTTTGTAGAAGCAAGCCAGGTCTGAAATTCACAAAAACATAAAGTCAAACCCATAAATCAAACTCTGTGTGTATGGTGGTGTGAAATACATATATACATCTGAACTTGTGTAGTCTGTCAGACGCCCCCTGTTGTTGCTGCTGCTGTTGTCTGTCTTACTCACTTGTGGGACTTTTTGCCCTCCATGCCCTGTGGGCCAGAACCGCAGTCGTGAGCCTGAATGATAAAAGTGTATTCCTTCTGCAGCTCGCAGTCCACCAGGCCGCGGGCCCTCAGCTGACCCTCACCAGACGTACCGTTCAGCACCACTGCTTCAAACGGAGCCTCCAGCCCGTGGATGTTGAATGCACAGATCTCCCCTAGAGATCAGAAAGAAGGGAGGGAGGTAGAGGAGGGAGAGAGAGGAGGAGGGATCAGGTCAGTTTTAGTCACAGTCAATCAAGTGGAAAACAGGCATTTAAATCAACAAACTGCTGTTCCAACTGAACATTAAAACATCTTCTTTCTGTCTCTTAAAAAATAAAATTATTTGACAATGCTGGGGAGTAACAAGCTCAGACATTTTGGCTGGTGCCTTTCTTAGTGTGCAGACTCAGCGATAGTCACAGTCTGACCTCTTTTAAATAGCTATGTGGTGTCAGGTGCAAAGTGGGGGGAGATATTTTTTATTAATTTCTCCTATAAACAAAGTTAACCTTACTCACAGTTGGAGCACTGCAGGTATAATACAAAACTTGGGAGTTAACGATAACCCTTTAATCACTCATTGGGCTTAAAATTGTGTGCTGCTATATCGCATGGTGGGTGCTAAATATTCAGCTGACCACACAATCTGCAGTTTAAGTGCACACATGCATCTTGTTCATACATGAACTACTGATTCAAAGCATGAATGAGTGGCAGTGAGCGCAAAACATGGGCCCGCTTATAACTGCAACAGTCAAAAGCTTGACAACATTATGAATTATGAATGGTAACCTTAACAATAATACAGGGCTACAACTTTGAGCTGACACTCCCCTACAGACACACAGAGCCATAACTCAGCTAAGCACAAGCGCCCAAAGAGTGACTCTCTCCAAGGGCCATGAACGTGCTTCTCGTGACAGTCAACCTGCCGGACTTCCTGTTTATGCAGCAGAGAAACAGGCAGTGGCGTCTCACAGCTGACTACCTCTGACTACCAACCCTACGTCTCTGTCTACCCTACGTCTACTGAACAGTGGTCAGTCCTCCTCCTCCGTGTCCCCTAACCCCCCCCACATCACACCCTACATAACCATAGTACCTGTATTTAGGAACATGGAGGGTATCCCCACCCACTTTATTCAACAGTACTGGAGTACTATCATAGAAGTGTATCACAGAATTAATTACAATTAATTTAGCAGGTCGGAGAAAAAGATGTTTTAGTTATTGGAGCTTTTCAGTGCAGCAAGCATTTTTTTTCATGTACATTCATCTATTCCTATGTCAGTGCAATGCCCCATGAGTTCCTTGGAATCATCTCTGTGTGTTACATTACATACTCTGCAAATACATACGCTGCCACTGCAAACACTGTTTAATAGAGGTTGGGCTGTGTCAAAAGCTGAGCCTGCACACTGAGGAAGGCATCGGACAAAACGTTACTAAACCATAAAGATACAGCAAATTTAATGTGCGAGAGAAAAAAAGCATGACCTCTCTCTTGCCAATGTTCCCAGGCAGTCAGGGAATACTGCTTAGTCAAGGGAATCTCCAGTCCATTCAGAAGAACATATGATACAGAAGAGCTGGGCTGGCATAAAAAAGCTTTGTCTTAAGTCACCTTGGGTAAATTTTACTCCCACGTTAGAGTTATGCATGTAATGTTGAAAACAAAATATGCTACAGACAGATCTCTGGAGGTTTAAAAATAGATCATATTTCCAGCAATGCACCTTCTGTCTAATTGCTCTTGTGAAAAACGGCAAGGACATTTCTGCTGCCACACCCCACCATGTAGACGTTCTCTTCTGTGGCTCACAAAAAAAGCTACATACTGCACAATTGAGTTACACGAGGCTCAAATAAAACTACAACACCTCAAAGTCACCCTTGAGGAGAGATATAGAGGGAGAAAATCCATTTAAATCCAGTATGAGCCTGCTGACAAGAGCAAAACAAAAGAGGCAAGAGGCGGCTGACATTTATTAGCAGGCTGTATAGAGAAGTGTCCATTTGTGGAGCCGGCGAGGGAAGTTGTTCCTTTTTCCTTTTTTTCTCGGAGACTTGTCGTCCCCTCACGCTTCCACTAGTGGGATTTCAGGAAATCACTTAACACGCCCGGCCCGCACTCTGACCTGTGACAGCTAATTGCACTGATATCACTTAAACTAACAGCAAAGACTAAATTGGATTCCCAAACAGCTTTGTGTGCGCATTGCTCCTGGCAAGTTCTGATAAGAGCAACTTTATTTTCTACCGCCTTCCCCTTTCTATCCCCTTTCATCCCGTTTCTGTCATAATCCCCTCCGCCTCACCTTACCCCACCTCCCCTCCCGCACCCTCCCTTCCTATTGGGGCAGGGGCTCTGAAATGACAATTTGCCCACAGAGGAGCCATAAGCAAAATCATAAAGAAAGAATAGAAAAAGGGAAAAGTAGAACAGAAAATGTGAGAATAGAGAGGGGGCTGTCGACACTGCCTGCATGCTGTAAAGACTTCCCCCTCTGTATTGCCTGAACAATGACTTATCAGAGTTAAATGGGCCCCCACAATATGGGAAAGCATGGCTTGCTGGGGAGAGCAAAATCATAAAATGGCATTGAGCAAACGGTGTGCGACGGGGAGTGACAGAAGATGCAACAGTCTTGATGTGCTGCTTCTCTCAATGGTGCACCACCGTACAAAACAGGCAAATGGAAAATCCATCACCGCTGGAGCGAGAAATAAATCCAATATACACAGGCAAGTGCAGAAGCTTCCCATCAGGGTGAATATGCTGAGGATAAGTTGATGGCGCACGCCCAGGGCTGCGTCTGGGTGGCCTGACACGCTCCTTGTGATTTAATTGCAGCTGGTGGTGGTGGGAGGGGGCAGGTTGGTTGGGTCAAAGTGATGGCGGGAGGAGGCGCTCCCTCTTTAAAGAATCATATGAGCACCGAAACAGCTCTTACGTGTTCACCTATCACTTCACTCCAGACCTGATAAGTGTTCTGCCACCTGCGGAGAGGCAAAGATGGCTGGTGGAGGAGGGAGAGACGAGGGTGGAGGCGCTGGCCCCAGCGGCAGCGGAGGAACAGATGTTGGGCGGCTGGCACTTGGCAGAGGCAGAGAGCTCACAAACGCTAATTACTGCGCTAAACTGTTAGCTAAATATGTGTCTCCGCGTCACATTAGGCTTTTAAGAGGTAGATTTATGGTCAGAAGGAACTCTGTCTTCTAGAAGGGGGCTGAGGTGGGGGGGCATTTAAAACTAATGGGTGCAAACTAATGGATATGGATGCTGCAGAGCTGTTTCTTTATTAGTTTATTTGCTGGGTAATCCTCACTGTTTAGCTATTTGGCATAATGAATCGTTTTTATGATCTTCAGTACTCCATGTAGGCTGTCTGAAACATTTTTAATCACTATGCATTACACACTTTCCCAGTAAAACTTGACTTGACTTTTTAGACACCCTCTATTTGTCTCATTCTTTCCTCTACCTTATTATAAGCTGCCGTGATTACTAACGTTCCTCTTGGGCATCATTATATTTTCATTTAATCAAGTCTAAATTAATGAGTGTCTATTAGTCAGTGGGAATGTGTGCTCAGGACCTAAGCTGCTGTCCTGTTGGTGTCAGAAGTCTTGCTGTGCTCAACACCTCCAGGGAATCTGGCACCCGTCCACAGTAGACTATCTTTGAGGACACAGAGCTCATTATCAGTGAAGGCAGAGACGCTTTACTGGCAACGGTGGCCTGTGTTTGCAGAGCTGGAGGAGTGTGACAAAGTATCGGGGGCCACAGCGCCTCAGGGCCTCAAGTTATTATCAAAGCTGACAGAGCATTGCTGATGAGCTGCCTGCATCCGAATATACACACAAGCCGCTTTTGCTGAAAAAACGCTCTCGCGCATAAGTGCATAGATATGTGTGGCAGCTGTTTACCAAGCATTTGAGTGAGAAGTAAGAGTGGAGATATCAGGCGGGAAACAGTCCCACCGCTCAGAGGAAAAGGAGGAAGAGAAAGATGTGAGGGGAGATGAAAGGAGTAGCTGGAAAGGATGGCAACATGGCCACTGCCTTGGGGCAGCTCCGATCTCCCTACTGGAGAGTGACCAAAGCACAGGCATGAATACACTCACTCACATTTACTCAAACTGTGCCAGTTCGGCAGCTCTAATCAGAGCTGACATGCCTTTCATCCTCCTACTGTTGGAACACACACCACATAGACAGCAAGTAAATCAGATTACTGGATATCACACTGTTACTGAAGCAAATTCTGGACCAGGCATCGATTTACTGGCATAAAAATGTTTGCACCCACATTATCTTATCTTATATTTTTACTTGCCATTATTAATAAATCAACCCTATTTGCAAAAGAGTCACTGTCTACGAAGAGGTTTACACAGTTGTCATGATTCCGGCTGCTTTTCCAATTTGGATTTGGCACGAAATTATCTTACGTATTAGTCACCCGCGTAACCCGCTAATTCTCCCTCTCGTTTTAGTCACGAAAACACAATTGCACGTCCACAAGCACGCTGGGATACATGGATACACACTCACTCACACGCACCCCAACCCTCTCAGCTGCAGTGCAGAGATAGACTGTCAGCCTCATAACTCTGCAGAGGGACGAAATTGAAAATGCTGTAATTACGCTCTTCATGAAATTAGCCAGCCGAGGAAAAAACACAGTTGAGAAGCTGTCCATTCTGGAGATAAGGATTAATACTAATCAAGCCTGCCTGTTGTTGACTGGAGCGAACGCAACCTGTAGTGGTGTTTGTGTACAGTGTGTGTGTGTGTGTCTGTGTGTTGGATGAGGAATTTTTAATTAAAGACACACTTTCTCACTGGGGGTTTAGAGGGGAGAGGCAGTGGATTTGTGTGTATGACTGTTGCGGAGAGGTTGCGAGATGATTTACTCGACCGCAAGGTTGCCACCCCCCACCTCCCCTCACCGCTTCTTCTCCTCACTGTTAATTACATTAAAGGCTCTCTTGCAGAGTTAATGACATCCCACTGTCTTCTAACAGAGTGTACACCCACCCTCTGTGTGTGTGCGTGTGTGTATGTGAGAGGTGGTGTCAGAGTGAAGGGTGCAGGACTGAACCTGTCAATCACACTCTCACATCAGCGCACTGCTGCAAATTCTGGGCCCCCTAAAAACAGCTCATGAGGGCCTTAAAACAGTAACTGTCTACAACAGGTGACATGTAGGGGATCGTATATGATCAAGCATGTAATTCATGGCATATGTTATACAACACCATGAAGGACATATACTGCAAAATATCCATTTAATCTCATGTTTCAGTCATGCAAGAATTAAAATTGTGTTTCTCTATTAAGGGTACTCCAGTGGTTTAGTATTGTACTTCAGAACAGTCAGTGTACTGTAATTGATGCAGCAGAAGCCGAGTTAATCTAACTATTAAATCCAATTTACAGTTTTCATCTCAGTGTTGGGCCTGTATTATGTCCACCATTTGTACATGTGCACCCCAAAAGCTATGACTGGACATGTGGACAGGACATGTGGACACACACCCCGATAGACATACATGGAGGCGTCCATGTACCAGACATCCAATATAGTATGAACAGAGGGTTTAAGACTCCTATATAAGCCCCTTAAAGACAGGGTGAAATAAAAAAATATGTGTATATTTATTGTATTGTAAAATATATTATATAATTATAATCATTTGTTAATTAGTTAATAATTATTATTATTATACCGATTTAAAATCCATCTATTTTCCCTTCATGTGGAATGCAACACTATTTTGATGTTTCCATCTTAACCTTGGGGTGTATACATAAATTGATCCTTTCTAACGTAGATCGGGATGACTAGCTAACCCTTGACCGTAACAGAAAAACAATAATGGACCCTTACTAGCTTTCAGAGCAATATCATAGGTGTGTGTTTGTTCCCTGAGGCCAGCAGTCTTCTACAGCAGTGGATTCCGAACCATGTCTGCTTTTGAAGTATTAATAGGAAGCATGATACACTTACAGTCCTATGTTACATGAACAGAGTCGAAAGTTGAAGCCAAGCCAAGATAACCCTGGTGACATCATCAGGGGTAATATTTTTTTCAAATTTTAAGAACTATTACTGAAATGCTGAGTAGTGCTCCCCATGACTAATAAACTAGTCTTGTTGTGAATTTATGGAGTGCTCCTTTAATTTGAGAGAGAAAGAGACTGCCATTCAGATTATTTCATATGTGAGTAACAGGTGAATGAGGTGAATCAAAGTAAGTGTGGTGCAGAGAAACACCACCAGCAGCTAAAACTCCTCTCTCCAGGCATTTCTCTAGACAGAAGTGTACCCGGTCCTGAAAACATCAATGCTATTTTGTCTTAGTAGCTTGAAAAGCCTGTTAGCTCTGTCAACTGTGTGCGATGGCATACACCCACCTTCCCTATATGTCAATAAAGTTAATCACAAACCCCAGCGGGCGACGTGTCAATTACTTCAGCCTAGATTTGGAGCACAGCCAATGCACTGCTGTGGAAGCGTCAAACTATCAATAACAAACTGGCATCAGCAGCACCAGCTAAACCTTACAGTAAACACAAACCCCTTAATTTAATCAGCTGGCTACTTGATGGTCGACTCAGAAACATTTCATTACAGCTTCTCCTCACTGCTTAAAGCCTTCTATGAGGAGTCTTTACAAACCTCTGTAAGATATTTCTGTCTTCATAATACTATAAGGCCACATTGTCTGTCACCACTGAAAAGTCCGCTGGGCACAATATGTGGATTTAGGCCATTTACAGTAAGTCTAAGCCGGGATTACATTTTCTTTTTTCTCTCCATTATTTTGCACACTGCAGCTGGATTACATTTAGATTATGTACAATCAAGTCTGATACTGATAACTTAGTCCCTTTGCCACCCAAGAATAAAAGCGCACTAACACAACTCTTTCCTCTTTGTCACATACAAAAGAAAATTGAGAAGACGCCAATTTTTTCGTTTTGACTTCCAAATAAGGATGGGCAAAGAAAGAAACCAAGAGGGTAAAAAAAAAGCTGTTAAACATTAACAAAACACAGCCAAGGCAATCACATTAAACATGGTAAAAAAAAAATCAATACTTTCTATTTTCCAATTCTGTTCATGGAAATGGCCTCAGGGGAAACCATGTGTCCTTGTCTGAGCAAGGCCAGTTAGAGTTCAATGTGTTCAAATATCCGTATCAGAGTTTATGACCCCCATTAATGCCCCTGAGGACATTCTCTGCACAGCTGAGCAACACGATGAAACAAAGACTATCGCCTAGCTGACACTCTCTTTGAAAGTGGATAGGGTTTATTAGATCTAAGGTCAACAAAGCAGAACACATCTAACAGCAAATCACACAATAAAATATATGGAGTATATGTGCATTTAATTGAGAGTCTGGTTCTCAATCAAATGGAGAAAATAGAAACTAGTCCACATATTTTGTTTAATGGACTATAAAAAAGACCAGGTTACACAGTATAGAAAGTTCTGCCTTAAGACAACAAACTCAAGTGATTTGGTTTTGTTCAGTGACTACATCCAGTCATCTATTTGTTTAGCCCGGTGTCACATACAGTGTTTTAATGGGCTTTCAAGGACCACAACTGAAGACTGAATGGAGATTTAACAGGCTCAGAATTAGCCACAGTCTGCTGTGTGGCAGTGAAGTCAAGAAGACAACTTTCTTTGTCTGTGATTACTTTTAAATGTCAGTATAGCTGGTCACACAGTGGCTCGGCACGTGCTCTGCTATGACGGCACAGTTTGTCTTGTCTGGCGTTGTACTGGCTGTGAAAACTAATCTCACCCTAGGGCAATAAATCTAATCAGTCATAAACGTGTATTTATATTAAGTTTTATTCATTACTTATCCTGGTAATGATTGTTAAATCGTCATTTGTCCGTTCCTTCCAAAACTGCTACAAACCAATGATATGACATAAATCCGATCACGTTCTGGTTAAGGTCTCATTAGGT
This sequence comes from Scortum barcoo, assembly GCA_023238725.1. Classification (NCBI taxonomy): domain Eukaryota; kingdom Metazoa; phylum Chordata; class Actinopteri; order Centrarchiformes; family Terapontidae; genus Scortum; species Scortum barcoo. Next base: position 23,254,481 of record CM041552.1, read on the forward strand.
TTAGGCATGACAACATTATGTTTTTTCGAAAGTCACAGGTTGTTATTTGTCATTTCTGACTGGGTGTCAGTCTTCAGGAGGGTGGGTCTTACCTAATTAGAGGCAGTCTGAGGGTAGACACCAAAGGGGGCCTCGAGAGTGCTAGAGTAGAGATATGTCATGAGTGCGGTGCACAGCAGATGGATGCAAGGAGCATTCAGCTGCTGCTGGGACTGTGATGAACAATGAGTGATGAACCTCACCCCTAAGTGTTTTAGCTGGTTTCTATTTATGAATCTAATGAAATGGGAACTAACATTGAACTGAGTGCACAGTTATCAGCTTATCTTTGCAGGCGAGCCCTACTGCAGGCTCCAACACTGCGGGGAATGAGCAGAGGGACAGTGGAAACTAGTCGAGCTTGGCTCAGTGATAGTTCAGTCCACTGCCTGTACTACCTGTTCATGACAGTTTGGGTTAAAACAAGTACTTTTAAAGGTTAGGGGACTTTAAAAAAACAACAACATCAACTAGGAAAAAAACAGTGGTCCCCTGAGTTTAAGTCTGGTGTTTTCATGACTCATCTATCCACCCTAACCTCCTCCTAATGCAGCAGGCATCATAGCACCTTTCAACAACAGACTTTAATCAAGTGCTGTACAGAAGACACGTTGAAGACAATGCACACGGGAGCTGAAATAACCTGGAAATGCTAATGTGGATGCATCGCCATTTTTATACGAAAACAGCCTTTTAAAGATTAGACAGCTTAATCTAAATGTAGTCTCAGTATTACTGTTAATATTCATTATTATAGCCCATCCCATTTGTATCCCCTATATGATATAACTTTCTATTGTAAAGACAGAGAGAGGAGCTGAATATTTCATTATTAATAGGATGGAAGACTCAATCACATGGTGTTACAGGTTCATGTAGCACCATCATGATAAGCTAAATAAGACCCCAATCACAGATTGGTCCAAGGATTAGTATGCATGACAATAAATCCATTCATTTGAAACAGATCCCTAACTTGAAAGCTCCACCTAATATTATTTCCATTCTTACCACAAGGCATCACCCACTGCCCTCCGCACAGCCCCGTGGAAAATTAAAAATCCCAGCTCCACATCTCTGTGATGAAATAATTATCCCCACTCCACATTATGTAGTGCCACACTGCCCAAACACAGACTGAAATCCTGCCATTAAGCTATCGATCATCTCATCGCGCACCGGCGGCTTCGGCAGCCGGGCCCAGCTGTTCACCATCATCACCACTGAGTGTTACAGGCTCGGCTCCAACCACACAATGAATATGGCTCCACTCAGCCTGTTTTAGTCTGCTCATGATTCAACAAAACCTGGACCAAGGCCAGCATCAAGGCCTAAGGCTTTGTCCAGTGCATTCAAGGCTAGAATCAAAATTGCCTGAAGCTGAAATGGTTGCTGAGTTATGTTTTGATTTTTGTAAATGCCACAAAAAATATGGGTCAGTAGAACAATACTTAACAATAATTTCATGGGGTCACAAAGAAACACATAAGGACATTAAATCTCCACTGACCATACACACAGTGTATGCTAATCTTGTTTATGCTCTATTAGGGAATTTGAAAGGGAAACAAGATCAAAATGTTGATGCTGCCTCAACACAGCCCCCATATCTCTCGTGTATTTTATATGTAAATTGCTATCAGTTGCATCACCCGGTTTAAAACCTCATGCAGCCACAGCATCCATGAGGTGGGAACCTATTCTTTATAGTGGAGTCTGTGGTAATGAGTGCATTAGGCTGATGGCGCAGTGGGAGTGTGGGATGGATGATCTTGCTGTAGAGCGGTTGCTGCAGACTGAAAGATGATGGCCTCGGGTGACACTTCTGCTACTGCTGCTGGCAGTGTTTACCTTCGGGGGGTGGGGGGGACAAGAAATGTAAATCGAGGACTCAGGAAACAGGGGGAGCAAATGCAGTGATGCATGTACAGTATGAGAATAGCCTCAGAGAAAATATTGTTCCTGTGTCTGTGGGACGTTCCCGGAGAGGACTCGCAGAACATTATTCTGCACTTATTCCTCAGAGAACTTCAAACTACGAAGACACTGCAATCATGGAAGTCAGATGAAACGGCAAGACAGATGTGGGGGATGAGATATCCTGATGGCAGCTGCAGTACACAGATGATTTATGCCACACAAGGATACACCAGACTGTTCAACACCCTCTTTAAAATGTCTGTTTTAGTACATTAAAGTACAACATTTCAAGCCCAAACCGGCTCTTCGTCTGATACAGAGGAATCAGACAGACTTAGGTGTCACTGAATAAATAACCAGTCCCAGCCATGGTAGTGATAAACAAGTGGCTATCATTGTAAGTGTGATAACAAAGGCCCGACTTTCAACCCAAACCACAATGTTTTTCTACCTTACCTTAACTAATTTCTAAGTTTATTCCAAGCTAAGCTCTGTCCATAACTCAGTTGTGTTTGTGCCTAAACCAAACCAAACCAAACCTTAACCATCATGTTGTTTTACAATAAAACTGATTTATTTTTCCACCTGATGGATTTAGATGGCAGTGGTAGATGATGTAATCCTGCAAGATTCAAGATAAAAACAGCTTTCACTGTACAATGAAATTCTTACTTTGTTCTTCCGTCTTCAATGCCACTGATAAATAGAAAAATATAAATACAAAAAAAATACAGGTAAATAATATATAAGTAAATAATATACAAGTACATAATATACAATAAGTGTGCAAAGAAAACTATATACGTGCTGATGTCATATGAGAAAAAACTTTTATGTATCATCCTACACAGAATGGACAAATGACATATTTTATCATAACTTTGATAAGTCAGACACAAAACATTACAAATAGCAGATGAAAAATGAACACTGTGCGCATAGAGAATTCTGAAGAGGTATCTCAAAAAGTATAAATACACTGAAAATAAAACAGGGAATGAAAATATATATACAAAACCACAAAGAAAATAATCAACTGAAAAGGTGGATTCAAATTGAAACCACAAGATCATGGTCAATTTAGGTAAGATCTCGAAAGGTCATGCTGTTTACAATTCAGTATTCAGGCTTTCTATTAAAAAAGTCTTAAGCCCAGTCCTAGATAAATTTGATCATCATGGATATTTTTTAGACTTCAGATTCTCCCCTCAGAGTCCCTGCGCCACAGAAGCCACAGAAGATATTATACAACTGCTGCTATACAGTTGCAGTTTACCTCCTTAATAGCACGTCTGAAATTAGGGCTCTTCATTGTAAAATTACGTTGGCTACAAGAATTCCTTCTGAGGATGGAAAGTGGGTGTAAGGTCTGATTTAATGTCTCCTTCAAATGAGGATCTAAAGTCTATATTTAACCAAAGTGTTCTTAAGAAGCTAAAGGTCACAGGATATGTTTCATCCCGTGATATCTTAGTTGATGTTTTTCCAAGGCATTGTAGTAATAGTCGGACACATTGCGTTTTCCCCCAAACACACACTAGAAATGCTTAGAGGTAAAATGTTTTGCGAATTCTCATTGGAGAGAAGTTCGCGTCAGGGCAAGTTGTGAAAAATGACTCGACTTTTTCCACCCGGGTCTCCTGGCACCAGTGGGCCACCATCGCTCACTGATACCGTTCAAATTAGGCCAGGGATCTAGGAGTGCGAAGGTAGGGCAGCCTCTGCCAAGAATGTGTGTTTGTGTGGGTGGGTGTGTTGGAGGGAGAACGAAAGATAAGAGATCATGGGAGCAACAATACACATCACAAAAATGCCCCATAGTCTCGATTTCTTGCTGTCTCCACCTGTTTTTCTACTGCTCAGTCTAGGTGTGTGTGTAGGTGTGTGTGCGTGTGTGTGTGTGTGTGTGTGTGTGTGTGTGTGTGTGTGAGGAGGATGATGTTGGAAACATTGATAACAGCCAGGCTGATTTGGCCTCTTGCTGTTCCTACACCTGTCTCATCTCCCAAGTAAAAATGTAGGTGTGTGTGTGTGTGTGAGTCCCTGCGCTCTCCACTCTCCCCTGTGTGTGTTTGTGTCGTTGTCGCTGCCTTCCAGCCCTGAAAACACTCAGTGATTGGCTGGCCAACGCGAGCGGGAGAACAGCTCTATCCCTCCGATCATTTATTCCTCTCATTCGCTCTCTCATTTATTCCTGTCGTTCGCCCGCCGCCATTTCTCAAATCCAGCTTCTTATTAAGTGTCTGTCATCTATGCCATTTGTCCGTGGCCCTGCGTTTCTCCATTCCTTCATTTGCCCTTCATACTATTCTTTCCTCTTCTTTTCATTTCACCATGCTGGAAATATAATATAAATATAAATAATAATATTTATATTCTGAGGTTTGATTTCTAGACTTAGAGACTTAGACTTAGACTTAACTTTATTTTATTTTATTAATTTTATTAACTATATTCTACCCCTTATTTAACCAAGTATCCTAACAAAGTATCTTCCATTTATTGTAGGGGAACTTTACCAGAGTTTAATGTCCTGCCCCATAGAGCAGTATTCACAAGAGCCATGTAATCACAAACATACTTCCCTTGGCCTCATTTTTTTATATATATACCTTGATAAGATGACAGCCTGACTTAAAGGTCCAGTCTACAATTCTGGAGAGTTCTTGACCGGCTTTTTACAAGTAGGCATCATAATGTAATTATTTCGACACCATTCTGCAATTAATCACAACAAGATCTGTTTAGTTTGGGATCATACTGCTGTAGTAAGCCAGATGAACTCAGCTGACACTAGATACAGTGAATACTTATTGATTTTGACATGCTAGGTATGAAGATGCCGCTGTCAGACGGAGAGGCAAACATTCACATATGATCACACATATGATCAAACTCGAGGTTGTCCACACTGTTGTCCTGTGTGTGAGCAAGACTTGTGTGACAGCCCCTCTGTTTGTTTCTATGTACATTTTTCTTTTTCTTTTCTTTCAAACACAAAATGAGGAGATATTCACTGAATTTGACTAAATGCACTGGATTAGAATTATAGAACTACACCCTTAACACACATTTCTCATCATCTATTACTACTAACTGCATAATTTTGTAAAACTATGTTTCTAATTTTCTTTCCCAAGTATCCACTCCAAATATGCTATAGGATCACAATGAAGAGTTGTAAAGGCTGTTGTTGAATTGCCCCTGCAAACTGATGCCCGTCACAGTTTGCTATGTTCTCACTGTCATTTCCACTTCAGTCCCAAATTAGTTATCTTTCACTCTTTTCCTTCCTGCTTCCTTTCTTCTGATCGTTGGCAGGAGAACCTAGCTGGGTCATTCAGTGAAGGCCCATGGGACCTGAAAGTCAGCCTGTACTCTTCTGCTATTCAAAGTACAGTCACTGTGAGTGAAAAGTGATTAAACTTGGCAACACAAAGAGGGCCTTTTCTCTTACAGCTTTTAACTGATTTGTGATTAAAACGCCTCCTCTTGATAGATCAGAGGTCACATTTTCCATTGTGCCACCTGCTGCTGCTCCACTTTACAAAGAAGGCTGATTACCACTGTAGGCAAGGGCATTGCACATTTAAGGCCAGAAAAGTGTTTGACTTGCATGCAAAATATCTGGTCCAATGGCACAGATACAATTTGTCTAAATAAATCATTTAAATATTGAGGTTAGTCTTCACAGACCATAATGTGGACCACTGCAGCATTGACAGAATTGCTATAAAGTGAGTGGGTCATGGCTTTGGAATTGCTTTGGTAAGCAGTTTTCCTCTGGCTGCTCATATCTATGCAGATATTTAATCAATCAAACATAGTTTATGAAATGGTGTATCCCGTGCACCTTTTTTTGGAACCCGACATTATTTAGTCATCAGGTCTAATAATGCAATCATGATTACAATATTTCACATCGACAATATGATCACACCTTGTTGCTGCTTGTGCTGTGATTTACTGTACTTGTTTTGTGTGAAAATTACCTACTAAAGAAGCAGCTTTCAGGCTTTCTGCCTTTAGTACACCATTAAATCCTTACAATACAGGACGGCTAATGGAAGTACTTTTCTTCCCTTAAAGCAACATTATCTCAAATTGGCTGTGGTCATGATCTTTATATATATGAAAATTATACAGGTTATACAGGTTTTGGTTGATAGACGGACTGATGGGCCAAATAACGGATCATTTAACCATCATTAGGTTATAAAAGCTTATCAAATTATAAAGGTTTCACAAGTGCTCCTTTATAATAACCAGTTTACTGTATTGAAGCACACCTTTGATCAAGAAAGCAAAAAAAGGGACAGATATTGCCATTACTACTTTCTACTGTAGCTAGTAGTGAGAATTCATTATAAATCATGTGAAAGTGAAAGAAATGTGTTGTTTTTAGTTTGTCTTTTCAAACTTATGCACTGAATCATATACATAACATCTGACAAATACAATCACATCACATGGTTACAGACCTACCAATTTAAATGATAATCCTCTGTGGGTTTGCTATTATGGGCAATTATTAAAATGATTATTTCAGTGTTACAGTTGATGTGAAGTGAAAATTTTAATGGTAGGTCAACTATAAACTTATTTTTTTTAGCACTTTGGTCTTTCTGGACTGGAAAACAAACAAACAGCAAAGTTACTGTAAGTTTCACATGCTTACTTCCCTTTGAGATTGCAGGGCCAATTTGATATGAGGATAAAACATAGATAAAGCTGATTTATTGTACGTCAAAGGTGTAAACATAATTGGCAGAAAATAGATAAAACCATAACTCGGGTTAATTGAAGGCAAGTAGATGTATGGGGTAAGCTTTAAATAATGTATTTCCATTAACCACTCACATTTCCTCTACAATAGCAGCTGAAGCAAAGCAGGCCCTTTCAGAGAGAAGGCATGTAATACAAAGTGTGATGGAGCATGATAAGGATGTTATTAAAATAGCACTGCAGAGCTTGATGTTTCTCCTTGACAGTGTCATACTGTATCCGAGGTTAATCAATATTTGTGCAGAAGTTGCACATATTCTTTACTCGGCTCTTCTGGTACTTGGCGCAGGGTAACATGACACCTTTAACCTTCAGAGGTTCATCATTTAGCCCACAGCTCGTTACTCCACTCGCCATTTCAAAATCTCCTCCATCGTTCAGCCTGTCTGTCCTCCATCTGGGGCCAGCTCCATTCACGTGGCGGACCTCTGCCAGTGAGCTAATTAGCTTTAGCACTTTTACAACCCTTACATTATCTTTACTGCAGCTACTCAGTACGCCACATTAACTGCAGAATAGATGCTGTCAGCTGTTCTGGAAGCAGCCATAGCTATAGGTGAGCCACAGGGCCTATGTCACTCAGTGTTAGACAGAGATAATGTCAAATGAAGCATCATTCAATGAGATAAAGTCAAGTGCTAATTGGCCATTTAAGGCTATAATCACTGTAATGTCCAACCTATAACAATTATATAGCATTTTCAAAAGGAATATGTATAAATTATGTTGGTTGTCTATTACACAATGATTTAAAGGGACTCTGTAGAGGTTTCTTGCAGACAAACAAAACTTTGTTGTCATTAGTATTTTCTCAGCAAAATACTTTACAAATGCAAAAATGCTTTATTTGAGTGCATAAATTCCAGTCACGTTATTATATTATAATTATAATCTGTGAAAAATCAATGTAATCTGGGACATTCTACCCCGAAACTGCCTCTGACAAGGTCATTCCCCACAAATCCCACAAATCCCACCCATCCCACGACATACAATTGCAGCAGTCAAATGTAATATGGTGTATGGAAAGACAAGGCATGTGCAATTGAGAGAAGCAGTAGTAGAAGTATTACTGCAAATGCATTTTTTTTTATTTGCGAAGTAGGCGTATTTAAGCTAGAATAGGTGGTAAGTTGTTCCTTCAGTCAAAACAACTACATTCATCTATCCTGTTATACTAACTGTATTTGTATAGCACCTTTCATGTGGAGATGCAGCCCAAAATGCTTCACAAAACAAGATCAGATGAAAACCTACAGGCAGAATTTATGTTTTGTGATGAATTCAGATGATCATATAATTCTTTTTTCCTCAAGAAGTTTGCTGAGAGGAAGAAGATTTGAAATAGGCCTGTAATTAGCAAGATCACTAATCCATATCAGGCCCCTTCAACTGAGGTTTTACCAAAGCTGTTTTAAAAGCAGAAGGGAACGCACCTAATTGCACAGACAGGTTGATTATTCTTGCTGTTTCTTGAGAGAGGCGCTGGATTCGAAACCCTTTCTAATGACCATATTTAATGTATTCTCATGGTTACGGGTGGCCCTCCTTACGTGTTACACAAGACCAAGAAATTTATCTAGCCTTTTAATCAGCAGTGTCATTGACATAAAAGTTAAATCGACAAGTAAAATAATCTTATCAAAAGATTTAAACAGCTTGGTAGGAACGGGGTCCAGTGCACATGTGGATGACTTTGTTTTGTTGATAGAGACACCCATTTAATCTGTTGTCGTACTAAAATATGTCAGGTGGATGCTCATTCTCATCCACTGGTAGAAGAAGAAGAGTAGAAGATTGTGTATTTCTAATGCTGGATCTAGTGATGTGTATGGTGATTATTCCAGACAATTAACCGAGAACCGAGACTTTATCATTTAAACTGGAAGCCAGATGTGGGTTCAAAAGTGTGTGGGGTGATTGTGGAGAAGCAGACTTTGGGGTTGTGTTTGTTTTAAAAATATATTATTGAGCAAGGCTTGTCTTTCTTTTCTGACAACATAATTGTAAATTATTATATGAAACTTTAAGATCAAAGAGAAGATTTTTTAAAAATTTCCTCCACAATTTCTTTTTATCTGACAAACAGCAGCAGTTTTCATGGGTAATTTGTGGACTACTTGTCTGAGTGAGTGTTGGATGGAGGGAAAGTGGTTATTAAATCTAAAATACTATTCCTAGCATTGTCATTGGATCTGCTTGACAACAACAGTCTCACTGTTTAGATGCAGATACGGTAATGTTAAAAAAAAAAAAGATCAGAAATGGGAACATTGGTGATATTGGAGATTTCTATTTCGAAACCCTTTCTAATGACCATATTTAATGTATTCTCATGGTTACGGGTGGCCCTCCTTACATGTTACACAAGACCAAGAAATTTATCTAGCCTTTTAATCAGCAGTGTCATTGACATAAAAGTTAAATCGACAAGTAAAATAATCTTATCAAAAGTGTGTGTTAAGGGAGTCGGTAGTAGGAGTCAGTATAATATGGCGGCGGAACTGAGGAATGGCAAAAAAAAAGACCATGTTTGAGATAAAATCAGTGATATAAAATATGTTTCTAGAGATGGATCTGATACACAAAGGTGCAAACTTCATCAGTTTGGGATCAAGATAAGCAGGAACTGATTGAGTCAACACATTTTAATGTTATATGGATTCCTTCACACATATAAGACTAATCACATATTTTGAATTTTGTCTGGGGTACCTGTGCAGTATCTCAAGAGAGTTCATTTTTATAGAGCACATAGTTAAGCCTGTGGATTGATTAGGCTTAGAGAACAACCTCAGTAACTTATAAGCTCATAATAATATAGTCTTGCATTAATGCTCAAGAATATGTGCAAAAGCCTCACTGATACTCTACATAGGTAAGAATAAAACAAATGTGAATGTAAACAGAATAAATGTATGTTACAGTTGTTCTAGAAATGAACTCCTGAAGTAACCTGGGAATATCTGTGAAATGGTGGCACACCAAATCCCTCACAATTTACTAAAGGAAATATCATAGCAATAATTTTAGAAAAAAAACAATATAAAGTACTCCTATTTCAGTGCCTGAAGATATTTTTGCTTGAATCCATTCACCTCTGCGAGCTAAGATAAAGACAGCAGAGGTCGTGTTGTGAAAGCTGTGATTGCTTCCTCTTGCAGCTGGCTGGCACTGAAATAAACATAAAAACACAGACTCACACACACAAAAACCAAAATAAAAAAAACCCAAACAGCCACTGTAGGCAAGCATAAATGTAGTGAAAGCTTTGAAATGTGCTGTACAGTTTCTCCCATAACTGTAGGCTAAATTGCCTTAAAAAGCATTGGAAACATATACCTCTATAACATTAAAATGTATTGCGCTAAACAGGAAACACACCTTATAATTCCATGGGAATATATTACACTTAATGTATTGCAATTAATATTAATAACATAAGTTTGAACATTGATTCATTAGAGTTAGTCATGAGGCTCTGTAAAGTATTTATGACAACAACAGCCTGTGTGTCAAGAGGGCATTAATAATGCATTATACCCTTCCTACAGCGAAAGATAGACAGTGGATGAAGTCTTGCTTGTTGGACTCTCGTTGGATGTCTAATCAATATTGAAAAAGATAACGAGAAATGCTTCATGCATGTCAATGCATCTTCACAGCAGCTATGTTGTCAAATTCACAGGCTTCAAATCCATCTTTCTTCTGGACTGGATAATACAATCACAGGGATGTAAATCATGGGTCAGTCTGCACAAATGTCACTCTCAGTAATTTTCAATCATTTTCCTCTGAGGGTATTATCGCACCAGCCAATTTGGGTCTGGGATCACTTGTTTACTCCAGCAGGGTATTTATGTGTGTGTGTTTTCACTCCTGCCTCTTCCCTCCACTGCATTTCTCTGGATATCTGCGCATGCGTTCGCGTATGTGTGTGTGTATATGCCTTGAGTGCATCTTATTCCCCATTCACAGTGAGCTGGCTGAGCAAATTGATACTGCTCTGGGATTTTTGGCGATCTGTAAGTCCGCTGTCACGGTGATAAGAGCAGCACAAAGACGGCGGCGGTGCGGTAAATGTCAGCATGTCAGCGAGGAGTGACACAGAACATGCGAGCTTGGCACGTGAGGGCCGTCTGCCTCGACCCAGCACACACATGACAAGGCCAAACTCGTCATTACAAACAAGAATAGTCCCTCCTCATATACTGAATAGGAAAGCACGTATGTGTGCACACACATACACACACACACACAAGTACAAGCAAAGAAGACTCACCAGGAGAGCTACATGGCTAGACGTGGTGCATCAACATTACATCAGTGAAATATCAGCTATACCTGTCAGGAGAAGCTGAATTTCAGTTTCACAGGTTGAATATTCGTTGTGAGCGTGTGTGACAGATGTGTGTTTGTGTGTGAGTGTGTGTCGTAAAAGAAGAATAAAGCATGCATATTCAGGTACTTGCACATGTGAGCAAATGTACTTGGAGTTTTCATTCTCGTCAGTCTGTCTTTCACTCAGGCATATACACAGGGGTAAAAGAGTATGAGTTTGTCAAAGATGCTGGGAAGGCAGAGATGTGTGTCCCTGCAGTTTTTCAGCAGACAAGATGCACACATGCACAAGTGCACAAACATCAAGGGAGTGAATCTGATAATTGTTTGTTTGGATAGGTTATTGATATTGACTGCTGTTCCTCTGCCTTGACGACTACAGTATTTCCCAGTATGTTGCTTTGTTTACCCAACAGTCTGTTTTTCACCACGCTGCACATGTTTCATGCCTGTGACATGAAGTCCTGCCTGCAGTTTATGAGTATCAGCTTTCAGTTCTGAAACCCAAACAATTGTTGTTTCTAAGCAGAGATGTAAAGTAACGAAGTAGGACTACTTCACTACTGTACTTAAGTATTAAAATGCAGAATCTGTACTTTATTGGAGTATTATTTTTTTCCCTACTTCCACTTTTACTTCACTACATATTTTTGATGAGTTGAATACTTTTACTCCGATACATTTTCTAAAAGTAACATCGTTACTCTCGTTATTATAGTTTGACGGACCATTACCGTATCACTGCCAACCGACTACAAGCATGTTTGGTGGAGCTGGCTTGTCATTGGGTGATCGAGCTGCCTCACAACGTCACGTTCAGTTTAATCCCGCCCTGCCTCTCGGTTTGCAGAACTATATGGACACCGAACCCTTCTAGCCTGACTTTCGAGATGGAAGAAGAGGCCCCACCTACCCCCTCGACTTCAAGCGGTCGTGGCAGCGAAGGGGAAGAAGGAGAGCACTCCTGGCCCTACTTAGCGTGCATGTTTTCTAATGTTGGAGTGAAGGATAATTCCTACCGAATGAAGTGTTTACTCTGCCTCCCGAAAGAATGAGAAATAATGAATTTCTGCATTCTGAAAAATGACTGTGCTTTATGCATACAAGTTGCATACAGAAGGAAATAAGCTGTGGTGGAAGACGCACAAGATATTTGTTCTGTTTTGTTTACAAAGCGTTAATCTCAGTGTTTAAGGTTCTCTAATCACTTGCTTTGTTGGGTGTCCTTCAGACTGATATTCAAATTTTCGACTGCTTTCTTTGTTACCAACATTACATATTAAAATTTCATACTTGTACTTTTACTTTCAATACTTGAGTACATTTTAAAGACGACAGACTACTTTTAATACTTACGTTCAAAAAATATTGAATACTTTAATACTTCTACTTGAGTACCGCGCTTAAAGAAGACTTCTTCTTCTACTCAAGTCATTTTCTGTACTTTTACTCAAATCTGGGTCTCTGCTACTTTTTACATCTCTGTTTCTAAGCTTATTCACACAATTTATAAGGAGGCGAGCTGAGATTCCAGATTTTACACCATTTTAAATGTTACTATTTAGCAAATGTTAGCATACTGGCTGGCTAGTGGTAAATGTTTCCCCAGAGCTGTAATGACCTTCAGCAGCATCAGTACGTTAGCATTGTCACTGTGAGTCGCAGACAGTATTTAGCTTAAAGTACCGCTTTGTCTAATGGCCCTTTTCCACTAGCACCTACTCGGCTCGACTCGACTTGACTCGGTTTTAGGCTTTTCCATTATGTTTCAGTACCTGGTACCAGGTACTTTCGTAATACCTACTCAGCCGGGGTTCCAAGCGAGCTGAGTCGAGCTGAAAATGTGACGTCAGCAGAGGCGGCAGGCCACTGATTGGCCAGGGCCTGACGTCACTAGATGTGCGTCGGGAGAGCGACTTCGTTCATAAGAGTCAACCCGCCATTTTTAAAACGCAATAACAACAACCGAACACGATCAGAGATGGCTGCACAGAAATCGACCCCTTGGCGGAGCAACGACGAGGTGCAGACATTTCTTTTTCTTTGTCTGGTGGCCTCCATAGTTGTTTTGTGTTTGTGTCGCATAACAAATGACGTCGCTGGAGTTTCGGCTGTGTTGCTATGACAACCCCACCCACGCTGAGGTGGTACTCCATTGTAATGGAAAACTTGACCGAGTCGAGTCGAGTCGAGGCCGAGAGAGTAGTGCTAGAAATGTGTAATGGAAAAGCGCCATAAGTGAAGCCTGACTCTGCTTAACTGGAGACTCGTACACTTAATTTTTTCTGGCATTGGGAATAAGATGTGGTGTAGGTGACAGTAAGCAAATTAAATTAATTCACATGGGACCTGCATATGTTTCACATGAGTAAAGTTACATTATCAGTTCTCCTCTTATACTCCTGAGAGAACGACGATATTCATAGAAAATCACCGGCCCTGTCCAGATGGTATCAGCGCTAAAGCCTGTCCAGATTTGTCCTTAGTGTATTTTGATTGACACCTAAGGGTTGTTTTTATCCAGGATCATCAGTCAAATAGGCCAATTTCATCACTCTAATTTGGTTAGTTGTTGCAGTGGCTGAATTATTTTAACTCGGATATGCTTTATGGGAGAAGACAAATCCACTACACTGGAAACATTAAATAATACTGTATACATACTGTACATACACGGTGTAAATGAATGATATTTCATAATTGTACTTGGCATTCAGGGTTCTTCCAGGTAGAACTCCTCATCCCAAGTGAGATGCCGATTCCAAAAGAAATACGATTGAGGAAACCCTTATTTTCCTGACAATTACACAATTTCATAACATATTATCCCACAATAACACACATCCTGTCTCTGCATTACTCTGCCTCCGTCTGCACACACACAAATAAACACACAAACACCATCACTATTCTCACAAGTTTTCCTGCTGTCACTACCATCACACTCCTGCCCGACCCTCCCCAAGGACTCTCTAAATAATGAAATCTGCTTTCTGCTCGCAGTGTTCAGTCTTGATACCACTGATGGAACATGATAACAGCTGTCTCTGTCTTGGCATGGGAAGTGTTGGAGGAGCAGGAAGACGCGAAGGACTGGACTGTTTCATCCCCAAACAGATGCACGCACACACTTAGCGAGGAAAGAGATGGGATTCAGTGCTGGGATGTTCAGAGTCTCTCCCTCAGGGAGCGAATGAGACTTAGGAGTTTTGAGCTTTTAAACGGTGTGAATTTAACCCTTTATTTTCCCTTTTCCTGAGGTAAGCACAATGTGTTCTGTGCAAAATGAAGTGATGATGATGGTTTGTTAATGGCAGTGTATCAGGCTGATATATCAAACTATTCATCAGCTTTTATTGACAGTCGCATCTCAGCGTCTTCCACCTGTGACGGATATGGTGCCATTTGCTTTATGGCATATTTATGGAGTAATTGATTCATGGTGTCCTGAGCTTATATTAAATATTAAAATTGGGCACATTTGGATGGATTTCTGTCTGCAACACAATCTTATTTATTCTATTACTGTAGTTATTGGAAATATGCAAACAACAAGCACTCCACACCTCCACTTCACTCCACAGCGCTGAGGCACATTTATATCACAGGTGAGTCACTCAATGTATAATCAACCATGATGAATCACACTGTCAAAGACTGCTAGAAATAGAAGGTCCTGTTCTAGTAATAGAAGGATACAGTGGGTCGTATAAGTTTTACTGACTTTTTAGTTCCTTACTTGAAAACGATATGAATCCGCAGTCATGCTAGTAGCTGTTTTTAGGCACAGTGCTGGGCTAAATGTGAATGTCATCACGCTAACATATTCATAACATAACTAGCTAAAATTTGCTAATCAGCAATAAACACAAAGTACAGCTGAGGTTGATGGAAATGTCATCAGTAGAGCAGGTATTTGGTCATCAAGAGGTTAAAACCCTGACTGTGTAATGGCGATAGACAAAATCAGGGAATCAACAAAGCCAGTAAGATTCATCCTCTGTGACCATAAATATACTACAATTTCACAACAATCCATCCATCATTGAAAATTTTGAAATATTTATAATATATTGGCTGAAATAAGGGTTAATCAATGTGTATTATAACACAAGGAGCTTGTCTTATGAAATGGAATAACCACGTTATTTGGATAGATTGTTTCACAGTTTCTACTGTATTTGAACAGGAAAAATCCCACAGAAGTTAGGTTTATAAATCCATTCATTCAAACTACGGTGCAAATTATCCACTCCATCCTAATGCTGCACATTTCTACCATCAAAAGATGATATAAAATTTAGATCAAGTATTATGTGGTGATTCCCTGTCAGATGAATTTAGGCCAGATACTAAGGTTGAAAGTGATGAAAACATTGAAACGGAACAAAAACTTGTAGTGTGTTCCCAACCAAAGACTGACTGACAACGTTAATAAAACTAGCGGGCAGATGAGTAGAAGAGAGCAGAGAGCAGAGAGAGTAACTGAATCCCAATAACCTGGTGAGGGCGAGACGGGGGGGGATAGATTGAGTTTGGGAAAAAGATGGGGGACTAGATGAGAAGAGAGAGAGAGGGGTGGTGCAAACAAATAAGAGAGGGAGGGAGAGAGAGATATGCAGGTGGATTACAGCTTAATCCATGCCTCTCTCAGTGTGCTCTTATTACATTAGGGTAGAGTGAGAAACACAACACAACGGGCTGCCCTTCTAACTCCCTTCTGGAAACACAACACAACGGGCTGACCTTCTCTAACTCCATTTCATTCTACTGGATCAGACCAAATGATTCGATCTAAGCTGCGCTGCCCTGAGAGAGGAAGCACACTACTGCACAAGCTGCCATCGCACCACCGTCATCTTTCAGTGCGGATTAAATGTCACACATGACGGGAATTGTCCATGTAGGATACGTAGCAGGCAAACCACAAGATGTTACTAGTATATATTTACGGTGACCTTCACTTTAAAGAGATGTCACTACAACCCATAATCCAATCCAAAGTTCATCTGTATTTGTCCTTTACGGTAACATCATTGGAAAACATGAGATTTATATACGTGACATATGAAAGACTGGAATCACAGACTTTCAGTTAGTTACTGTGTAGTCTGAAGATGCTTTTTGTGGTATTAGTTATTAAGGTAACTGTAACATATTTACCCTCTATTTAGCTATTTTTTAGGACAAATGTTTTTGACCACATTTGTTTTTCTCACACAGGCACTACTTTTTGATCAATTATGGGAAATTTTGAGGGCTTACAACAGCTTGCATTTAAGAGTCAGAATTGAGACACTAGTAAAATGCTGGAGGGTCATTCAAGTCCTTGTCCAGCACATGCACTTTGGATTTTGTTGCATTAAATATACAAGATACAATGTCTTACCAAGGGAGCTTTAGAGACCCTGGCAGCTGGGGGATTTGCAGCTTTTGGATAGATCCAGGTAAGCTGTTTCCCCCTGTTTCCTGTCTTTATGTTAAGCTAAACTGTCTTCTCGCTGTATTTTTAGATTTAACAGATATGAGAGTGGTATCAGTGTTTCTCAAAAAAACTGATTTCCCAAAAATGTCAAACTATCCCTTTAAGTTACAGGGGGTGTTTTACTTCTTATGACTTCTGTACAGATTTGTGTAAATTAATGAGAAATTGAAATCAGCATTGCAAATGAAAAAAAAAAACAAAAACATTTGTTTGCCTCAGAGTCTAAAAGCTCTGGTTATGTCCCAATGTTTTGTGAAATACAGCAATTAAGCCAACTTCCTCAAAAATCTGACCCAGTGGCACATGGAGAGCACAGCCTCCTTACAATTGTACTGTTTCATTTATGTTGTCTTGCAACAGCTGTTTAGGTAAAAGTGTTGCAAATGAAACGTTTCTCATTGGCAAATGGTTCTCCTTTAGCTTCCTTTGTCATGCTCCACCTCTACTACAAGTGTGAGGCATGACCTTCATTTTCCAACTTTATCTATTTAATTAATCTGTTTACCTGCATTTTCATGATTTAGAGAGCACACTGAAAGGGCAGGTGCACTAGTTGTTACTTCACTGCTGTCAGTTTCTACATGCCTCGTGAGGGTCAATTGAGTTGTGTTTTGAAGGCATAATGCATGCATATGAAAGTAATTCATATTCAGCCAGCAGCACACTATGTTTTGTCTTTTTATTTGTTGCTTCACCGCCTGCCAGCTAATATTGTGGATACACCCTCTGCCTCACCTTTTCAAAAACCTCCTGCTGTTGCATTAATATTATTTGAATTTTGCAGACTAACGGCGATATACACTTCAAAAGAGTTCCTAAAACATCCTTATTCTAGGTTTAAATCTCTCTGAACTCACATCAAGTATTTTCTCCAGGAACAGCTCTTCATCTGGTCCAATAGGATTGTCACAAGATCGCTCTACCAGCCAATCAATGTGTCTGCAATTAGTGTCGCTCTAATTAGAAACCATTGTTCTGAGCACCGGCTCAGGCAGTTCATTCATCAATATGAAATTAAGCAGCAGTCACTTAGCATGGGATTACTATCATGAGTTCATTTGTATTGGAATCAATTCATTTGCATCGTTGTTGCAATCATGCCTCGAGGCTGCACGTGGGAGTCGCTGAGAAGTGTGTGAGTGAGGAGTCCATAAGGCTCGTCATATTTGCAAGAGAGAGATAAGGAGAGAGATACAGAGAGAAATACAAAGAGGAAAAGAGAGAAAGAACGCACAAACTGTGAAATTACTACAGATTTCTTCCTGAGGAAAAGTCACTTATCGCAAATCAAACAGAGTAAATGAAAGGAGCAGTGCAAATCAAATAGCCTATCTTAACCACCTTGGCAATATCCAGCAGCTAATAAAATATCCCATTCTAAGACCCCAATTTCACATCCTGTCGTGTGCAGCTCTGACACAGGCAGAAGCACTTCAAATTACAATGAGAGATGTCATCGTCGCAAATGTATCATCACAAATGTATCATTAAGAAAGATGAGAGAGCTGTTGGATTTCCACAGCTATCTCTGTCCCTGTCTCTATCTCTGACACCTCCACTCTTTGCTCTTTATCTCCCCTTGTCATACACACACACCGTCATAGATACTGTACACTCGTGAACACGCTTGCACACACGTGTCCTTACATACAAATTCCTGCTCTCGCTCTCTTCCTGGGGGCATTGTAATGTAATTGTGTCATTTCCAGCTTAAATGCCAACTTCAGGGGGGGATCTGTTGAATTAAAGCAGCTTCCGATGTTACAAGCGGCAACACAGAGGAAATCCAGTCCCGTACAACTCGCAGTGAGGAAATCAAATAAGAAAAATATTGAAATGCACTAAATGGATGACAGAGAGGGTATCCCCCAACACACAGTGTGCTTGTTTTACAGTGACACACTGGGACGACCTTGACTTATTGTAACTCAGCTCTGCATTAAAAGTTATCGAGCAGTGCTTTTGTGAAAAGCCACAGCCATTACTCAGTTGAGGCATTTCATTTGTGCTTGTATTGTTCAGGCAGTCAGTGTAAAGGAAAGGCAGTAGGGAGAAAGAGAAAAAACAGAACCTCAATATAAATAGCGCTCTTTCTTATTAGAGCTGAACTGGCTCATGTGCATTTACTATAGACAGCAATCATATATCACTGATCAGTAATGAGCCGTACCGTCTCAGAGCAAAGAGAAACAACATCAACACGCTGTGAGTTAATTATGACTATGTGATAGTGAGAGAAAGGAACCATTTAGGGTAAAGCTGTGTGAAGACCGGGAAACCATGACTGACAGTGGCATGTAAGGTGTCAGGCATGACATTAAATCTGACAGTAGCTGCTAATGAACAGTAGCACATAGATGAGACACTGCAGTAAATTTGAATTTCGTCCTTTTTAGGTTTATTAGTCTGTATCAGCCTATGTACGTAGCTGTTAGTACGTACATGCAGTATTTTGTTGACATGCACCCCAGAGATTTTAAGTTATAAGGCAGGATGAGCGAGCCGGTGAGATTTTAGAGCACCCAGTTCTCATGAATATGCTCAGAAGCAACTCAGTATCTGCAGCGTTCATATCTCAAAGGTAGACTCACAAAGGAGATCCTACCCCATGCTAAAGAAAAATATCTAATCAGATGTCTAGTACAAAATCGATAAATATAAGATGACTGCACTCATTATACAACACACCACTCACGCACCAGTAGAGGATTTAATTAGTAAAATGAAATAAGTTGCAGAAGACTGCTGAAGGAGGCACATGCTCTATGAATCACTCTTCTTGGTAAATCATTAAAAAAATCTCTATTTCTATCCAAATCTGCCTCCCTAGCTCACTAACCGGCACCCACAAGCCTCACACAGAAACACACTTATTAGCAGTCTGACAGGGCTGCACTGCTCACTAAACCAGGAGTTAATAAGCAGTTAACACGTGGTTAAAGAGTGGCAAAAAACATGCTCTCATAAAAAACTTCCCACTAGTCCACTTTTCACTTTGCCTGATTAGACCTCTCCTCAGACTGTCTGATTGACATTTTACAATGTATAATAGTCATTGGTACATTACATTTGATGTCTGAGGTCTAAACAGTCAGACTAGCTAAAACACCTGTGTGGGTGTGCAGAGCTTTTATGTGTATCTAATGCTGTCAGCTTGCAGTCAAGACTTCCTCAAAGCTGCCACCTGTTCAGCGCTACTGTTGCTGTTTTTGTTGCTTCATTTGCTTCTTTATCACAAAAATGTGTCCATTCTAAATCCTGTTTCCACCAGCTTTGGATCTTGGTTAGCATGCCACCTGATATAACTTCAGTCTCTTGCCATTAATCCTCTACTGAGTGTCACTGGTGAATGGGCAGAAGACTAAAGCTACAATGAGCCACCGCCTGGTGCCGCCCACCTTAATAGTTAATAATGCTATATCCATTAATAATTACATTTGTCTGTAACAATATGTGATTAACAACTTATCCACTAGAAATTAATCCAAGCCATAATTGGTTCCATAATTTTACATCTTGTAGTAGCGTTGCCATTATTACATTATTTAGTCTGTCCTCTGTTGCTCTTCTTCAGCTTTCTTCCTGTTTTGGGGGGGAGTTTTTCTTTATCTGAACAGAGGTGCTGTACACTGCACAGGGTGTAAAGCCCATTTGAGACAAAATTAGTGATTTGAGATATTGGGCCATGTAAATAAAGTTGACTTCACTAGTTCATGTAATTACTGCCTATAGTCAGTCATATGATATTTCTATCTGAACTTTACTTCATTCAATATACCCTTACCCACTGTGACATATTTGGACAAGAAATGTGGAATTAGAAGGATGCAGCCTCTGAATTGAGACAAATACTCTGACATGCGACTGCATCATTGCGGCAAGGTAAGAACATGTAAAGGCTAAAATAAAAGGTATGCATAAAAAAGTAATGGATGGAGCATCTATTTACCTTTAATCAAAAACCAAGTCATACAAAGACTTTTTCTCTGCAAGTTAACCTTAAGTGAAAGCATTTCTTATTTCACATAAACATTACATTAATCAAAGTCCTTACAAAAAGTTTAATTTATTTTGCCTAATCACTTTTAGCTTTTTTATGGCTAAATATAGATTAAGTGTTGCAAATCCATGTTATATCACTCATGAAAGCTTCTCATCAGAGAATTTAATGCTTACTTTTCCATCGTGTGTAATCTGCTTTCCAGAGTTCATGCTCATCTAAAATACTGTGAGACTATTTTGAAGTCAGAAAGAAGAAAAAAAATAAACCCCTTTGCACAGGCATTCAGGGGGCTGTAAATCAACCAAGCTAAATTTGATTTCTATTACAAGGGGCAGGGAGCGCTAGATGGCCCTTGGACACGAGGCTTAGAGGACTGACAAATTGAGTCACTAAACGCATGCTTTGAGCGATGGCACGATTTTGTGATCGACAGTCTACTAAAGCCTGAGTCACCCTGAGAACAGTAGCTTTGGCTCCCCCGCTGACACATTCCCGTGAAAGTCCTCCTAAAAGCCCTTCGTTTTCATACTGAGATCTGTACAAATATACAGCGCTAACCCGCCCACGCATGTGCACATCCCCTCAAGAGCACAAAGTTAAAAATCTGAACATCTTGCCGCTTCAAATCCTGGTTGGGATTTCCTGCTCTGCACCCTCTCCGGCTCTCTTTTCTCTCGCCAAGGTCTACTGTACCTCGCAGTCCTCAAAACAAAAGCTGTTCTGTTGCGAGCCTCGCACCACACTCAATACACGGTGGGTCGTGACATCTGTTTATTGATACAATGCTTTTACTCACATGTAAAGATAGCTTCACATTTCTTCTCTCACGTCAAACTTTTTCAACTTGAAACTTTCTTGCTCCAAACTCCCTGCTTTGAGGCTTGATAAATCATAGATATGCAAATAATATGTTTACTGAAACAACATTTAGTAATAACAGACTCAATGCTTTGAATGATAATTAAAATGTCCAAATAAGCATGCTTTCTTATGAAAATACTCTGCTAATGTGTTTACATTAATTTGCCTTTTGTTATTGTTGTTGTTGCAGTTCTTTGCCTTCTTACGTCTGACTCGCCGGATTCAAAGGCTGTCATTGCTCACGCCGACGCCCCACCACAATCATATCACCAGATTCTAATTACTATGGAGTCTTACGCAAATTTGTCTGCAGCTAAATGATGCTTTTCATCCAGAAAATTACCAAAAATTCGTTGCAGCGTTATTAGTGCTTTAGCACCAC
This sequence comes from Scortum barcoo, assembly GCA_023238725.1. Classification (NCBI taxonomy): domain Eukaryota; kingdom Metazoa; phylum Chordata; class Actinopteri; order Centrarchiformes; family Terapontidae; genus Scortum; species Scortum barcoo. The sequence continues at coordinate 23,276,297 of CM041552.1, forward strand.
TCCCCAGGCGACTCTCCATTTTTCTTTGCTTTATTGTTTTTATCCTCTCCTGCGGCGCACACACACACGCGCTCCTCCATCCATGACAGCTCCGGTGCATAGTTGGTGGTTTCCCAATCTTCGAATAAAGCACAGTCTTTAAGCATGTCTACTTCAATCATCCCAAATAAGAGTGAACTCACTCAAAAAAAATCTTTATATCTTAAAGGGGAAGTTTGTTATATTGCTCTTGTGTATGAAATGAGAAATTGTTTTCTCTATGATATCCAGTGAAATGAAAGTTTGAATCTAGACTCCATAAACAAGGGTGGCTGTGGTAATCCCAAACCTAACTATTCCCTCCTCTTTAGAATGAAGACCTTTTTTTTTAGTTCATGAAATGTTGTGATTATTTGGGTTGGGCTAATTAGTTGTCTCTTGTAGCCAGCAGGGGTCTGATTACTAATTTGAAAGTGGCTGTGGATGTTCATCTAATGCATGCATTAATGTTGTAATAACTTCTCCAGAGTTTTTATTTAGCTCTTTTAAATACTTTTAAGCTCATCAGATATGTACTCGCTATGTATTATAATTATTAGGCAGCATACCATTAGTCAGTACAAACAAGATGGTTTTGAGTTATCCAAATAGAAATATATATTGAATGACTGTCAGAATGCAAATGTTGGAAACTGTGTAAGATTAGAGGAAAGTTCAGACTTATTTTACAGTCTTACTTTGTCAGTGCTGGCTTCAGGGTTATAGGGTGGGAGTGGAAGGTTGTCCACTGATTTCCTGAACTGGTAGAATACATTTGGGTGGAGAAAGAGAAAGAGCAATGCTTGTCCCGCCCTTCTGATACCGCTAAAGCTCTCTCGAGGCACTCACTGGTTCCACGAATCACTGGTGTGACCATGTTTTAAAATCAGGTATAACTTTGTCCAAGTGATTGCTGCATCGCTTCCGGATTTCAGAGGTTCTTAAAAATAAGACCTTAATTTTAAAAAAAAAACAGAATTTCTCTTTGACGTTGCTACTCTTGTCTTTAAAATTAATTAAAAATCAGCTCTGGCTCTGTGTGTTTCCCTGTATGAACTTTACTTAATTCAGGACCTTTTCTTCTTAATCTGACTGACATCCAAACCCTAAAATCTGTTATTCAAGTGTTTCGATCCACAGTGGCACCCATACCGTTTACAATCTGCGGTGCACAAGAGGGAGGCAGTTTTATCATTAGTACTGCAGGCACTCTCCTGACTGCTCTCGCTGTCGTTAGTCCAGCTGTGTCCAGACCTGCCAGCTGCTGGCTCAGCTCCAGGCTGCCTGTCACAGGGTCAGCTCAGAGAGACGACCACTCACAGCCCGTAAAACGCTGCTGATGGCTAAAACACTCACATCATCCATCATGCAGGTGCAAAGACTGTACTTATCCCCGAGGGGCTTCACACACGCATGCAGGCGTGCACATACACACACACACACACACACACACAGGAACATGCGCACATACATGCTTCTGAGCCATCGTTTAGTGGAAGTTATTGATTAGCCCTCTGTAATTAACACATACTCCCACAGGGCATAAATCAGAGGCGATGAATCACTTATTGTGGTGGTGTTAGTGGTGTAGGTGTGTGTGTGTGTCTATGTGTGTGTGTGTGTGTGCCATTAAGGTTGAACGACTGATAGTCAGACCTTGGGGTGAGCTGAACTAAAAGTGCCCTGGTAGACATTATAAAACTGCTGCTGCACTACGATACCGTGACCGGCGGCATCCACTTTAGACTGACAGAGACATTTGAAGAGCACAAACCACAAAGACCAAAGTTCCCAGAGGACATTCAAATAGAAAGAAGTGAAAACTGCTTCCCAACATAAAGCCCTACACCAAGTTTGATTGCCAGGACTCAATAACCTGGAATCCTTCAACAGTCAGGCCCAGTCAGGTGGCCCAGAATTAAAGCCCAGTAAATTGGTCTATTTCCAGTTATCATGGTATTTAGGCTAACGGTGATTGCACTGTACAATGTATATAATCATATTTGCCCCAAAATTACCTCTGAAGCAAAGCCTGTGACCTAGTTTGGGCAAACATGGCAGAAGGCTCTTCACCCCCTTCTAAACGATGCTGTAGCAGCTGCATTCACTCGCTATCACCGGTTCCGCGACGGCGACTTGTGCAAATACAGCATTTCATAAGCCCCATCTCCAGCCAGCCGAGCGTCACCCTCCCCATCCCTGCTGTGCTCAGCGGGCTTTCTTGTAGGGAATGACGAGGTAAGAGCCGAGATGCCAAATATGAACCTGACGCAACTCATAAATTGTGATGTTTCACAGGTGCTTAGTGGCACCTTTAAGTTTGGTCGGCGTATGATTATTTCTAAAACTTCCCCTGACCCCCAAAATCCCCTGACTTTTCATCTAGCTGCATCATCTGGTCAACCTGGTTTTATTCAAGGCTAATTAGAAAAAGCATGCATGTTAACCCAAACTAAGATGGTAAACATGGGAAGACTACTTGCTTGTCTGTCATTATGAACTTTTTGCTTACAAGTGTTGCATTGCTTGTGTTTGAAATCTGACAAGACAAAGAAAAACAATTTGTGCAAAATCATCCTTACAGATTCAAAGGAGGAAAACCTAAACAAATTGCTATTGGGGTTCCACATCACTTAGTTGCAAAGAAACCTGCGTGTCTCGCTCCTTTTTCTTTACGACCGCCCTGCGTTGTTCCCAATTTGTAATTCTGCCTGTCACTGTAACCCTCCTCTTGCTTTCAGCTCTAACAGGGAAGAAAAGAGCGGTGAAGAAACTAAATCTTGACCGGACAATTTAATTATACCCAATCCAGCTTTATTTTATTGCACATGCAGGAATCCCATTACCTTCTTAATTTAATCAGCCAAGCTTTTATTAGCCAATTCATGTATTTTTTGTCAAAGACTTCTAACCTCACTGTTTCCCTACTTGTCTCTGACAGATTGGGAACTCAACTGAAAAGAAAGCATGGGGGGGGGGCTTATATTATGGTGGTGAGTTGTAAAGGTCAAATAGAAAATTGAGATTGGGATAATATATGCCATCATTTTGAACTTCATTTTTACTTAGCCTGACCATTGTCTATCTTCCTGGACAGTTTTAGGTGCCGTTCCATTGATGGGATATAGTTTGACACACAGCATGGTGGGCATCTCTGAGATCTTCATCCAAGGTCCAGACAAATAATGGCTGGGCTTGAGACTTGAGATTTATTTATTGATTTATCTGTGTCAGATTTGAGTTGCATAGGCAGAGAATAGGAAGCTGCTCTGAATTACGAGAGCATGCATGCATTGCAAACTATGACTGACCCTGGAAGGCGAGGGAAACAAAAGGTCTCAGCGCTGTGAGCGCAATGTAGGTTTGTCTGAATGTGTCAGTGTGTTATCTGAAAAATACAAGCTGTCAGACGGTTTATTCAGGAGGTCTCATTACAACCATGTCAAGAGCAGCTCTCAGTCGAGACCATCTCTCTTGTGACCAAGACCTTTTCATATTATTATTACTTTTATTTAAAGAACGAATAAACCACAGCTTCTTAAGTTTATTCTTCCTTTTTTGTTTTGTGGGCATTTAATTACATTTTGCAGCGGGTCTAACAAAGAAAACATACATATGTTTTAGGTCCTGTTCTGTCTGAATTTAATCTCCTTTGCTGAAAGTTCTTCTCTGGTCTTTTATTTTTGCTGTCTGTTGTGGCACCTACAGCAATAATTACTAATTACAGGTGTGTTTTTGAACATTGCTTAAGTTTCAGCTCCCGAGGTCCATCATCTGTTGTCTGTAGTCTTTTCTTTGTTTGTTTGGCCATAGTAACTGTTTACTTGCAATGCTAGCAGAGACCTGAAAAAACAGTGCACCGCTCCACAAACAGGTGATTCAAAGAGCAAGTCTGTTAGGTTAAAAGCCTCATTCAGACTATGCACCGCTTGTGGTTTTCTGGGAAAACAGGAGCTCTCATCAAGCACAGTGGGCTCAGTCAGCATTGTGTTTCAGCATTTGGTGATAGATAGTGACTTAACAGACATTTATTTCAGTGAAAATCTGTGAGTTTATATCATTAAGTTCTCCAGGGGAAGTGATCAGTCAGAAATTGTGTCAGTGGTAATAGTCCCAAACTTTTGCCATAAAAGTTAAAAAATAGAAATCATATATCTTGCATTGCCAAAAAGTTATTAATGAACAGTATCAGCTCTCAAAACTCTGCATCGGTGGACATTAAAGTGCTCTCTCCTGTGATGGGAGTATGGGAGTGAACAGGTGGATGGTATGCAGCCAGGCATTTATAAATGAATTATCATAGTCTATAAAGACGGAGGCAGCAGGCTGTCTACAGTAGAGGACTGCAAATATCCAGCTCCAAAATGTGGAACTGAATTTCTTAGAAAAACTAAAAATAAATCCACCGTGTCAAGCCTGAAATTGGAGGGAAACAAAGACAGATAGAGAAAAATATCATCTCCCAATCATGCGAGATTAATTTCACAAACGCAAAACTCCTGGCCAAAAAAACCCTGTGCGGTGCAGACCTGAAAACAAACAACACACAGCTGTCATCCGTGTAGTGACAACAGAATCCTCCAAACACAACCCAGAGCTGCTTTTGTTGATTGCTGCATTTCCTTGGAGCTTTCTCAAGGCTAAATGAGCTATAGGATGAGTGCTGCTGGCAGAGTGCCCCACCGGAACAGCTCCATCCTTTAACACTCTGATTGATCACATTACAGTTAATTAAATATTGGCAAATTGCTCTCATCCAAGTATGGGCCATTAAAGTTTACACTCCAGCCACATTTATCACTTTCCATGTCTCTTTTATCACTGCTGCCTGCCGCCTTTCTTGTGTGTCAAGTGGATGATGATATACGCCCAAACCCTTAGTTTCTCTCACTCGTACATTTTTACCTCCCTTTTTTTTTGGTTCAGCTTCTTACGCTTCCCACTGGCTTTTCATTTCAATGAAGTATGACAGCTCCAATGAAGAGTGTGCTGCAGTGAGTCTTTTCTATATTCCTCGGTCTGTGTGTAACCGTCAGTATCTCAAAAGGGATCAGGCAAGGGGAAAATGACAGGGAAGAGCTAGGAGCATGAAAATGACACTATCGGGCAACAGCAGAAGTAAAACACAATTGTTCAGCTGTCAGCTAAGGTGCTACCCTAATAAACTACGATAATGCTGATGGGCAGGGTTATATTGCACATCTGACACACATATGGTATTAGGATGGCTGTCATATTCGCTGGCAATAATGTATGAGCAGGTCCCCCCTATTTTCAGCTTGAGTTGGTCCCTTCCAGAAATCCCTTATGTCTCACATAAGGGTGGTGGAAGACGGCAAGTTAGTACATAGGGATGGACACAAATTGTTGTCCACTTGGGTATGGTCGCAGAGTGATTCATTACTAATGCATTTAGTTTACAGGCCTGAGGGGAAGTGAAGACAGCATATCACCTCTGATAAGCCACAAGGTGCTCCTTGAAAATGAGCCGTCCTTTTTATTTGGGGAGAGCTGAGAGGTAGAGGAGGATCTGGGCTGTAAAGCCCAAGCCTGTGATTAAATGCACAAGATAAAATCCTCAGACACTTGACGATTACTTATCAAGAGCCGGCCACCCCTTTAAATGAGTCTGATTAAGGCTTCAACATGGTTTTGCATAGTGACACAGAGAAGGGGTTTCTGGGTAACTGTAGCTCACACAGGCTACCAGAGTAGCTCATGGGGATATCTCTGAAATCACAACTACACATATATTTACTTATACATATTTACTGTCTGCTCTAATACAGTCCTGTTTGTGATATAATTCATTGAGCAGGGAGTGATATCTTACAGGAGGGGTGCCTAGTTTTTCTTCCTTTTTTTAATGTAATATTTTCTGGACATTATGGTTTGTTAAATGTGATATGCACTGCGTTTAAGTGCGTTGGCAGACATATCGGTCATGATTGCACACAAAGCATGTGACAGGTTTGAGGCAAAAGAGAGCACATTCTGTTACTGAATCTGCTGTCTTTGTCGAAATTAGGGGTTCAGTATACCTCAAATTATTGTTGTCATCCACCTCTAAAAGCAAGTGTTTATACCTGTTCTGAAACGCCATAACCAGAGGTGGTGTAAAAAAGCACTGTGACACTGACAGTGTCTTGGAAAGTGCTAATCCAGTTTGCCCGCTGCTCAGGCTTCAAGGTGCAAATTGCATTCTGTAAATGGGACATGGCTTCAAACGAAAAAATCTTTATTGGGAGCTTGGCCCGAGCTGAACCTCCCCCCCTACCTTAACTACCTAAATCTTTAAGCGAGTGCTTCCTTTTCATATCTTCTTTGCATGTTGCTCTGGCACAAATTGAGAAACAGCCCTCAATAAAACTAAAAGAGGTCTAGGTCCCAGTGGCAGGTCATCCTTTTTACTCTAAGCCCTTTGAGCTAAAGCTCGCCAAGATATCACTGAGTGCCATCACCGAGGGCCTGACCCGGCTGTGATAACATTAGTGGATTGTGTAGTCTTTTTGTGACAGTCGAGAGTGACAACTGGGTTAATGATGTCATATGTCTCTATACTCAGCACCAAGTTGGCTGCTTGCCAAATAGATATGTTGCTGTACAGGAGAGACACTCAGCAGTTCTTCAGTGCAAGGTGCCTGTGCTGCGTTCAAATGACAAGAAAACGCCATCAAAGAGAGCAGTGTATTTTTATATTCTACTGTCCACTAATTCTGGATGCCAGCTGACAGTGGAGCACAGAAATGTCTTCTACAAATTTATTTTTCTTTGTGAAACGGTTGGAAGCTCCTGCTCTTTGATTTTGGTGTACTGACCCTGAAATCTGACGTTTACCGATGTTTTTCCAATGAGCCTCATTTGTAGCTGTGCTGGAAATATCTCAGTGCCACTCAATGTAGGAAACAAGGAAGTGCATTGCAAACCAACAAAATAGATCCATAAAATGTAGCAGTCATAATGTCATTTAACAACTGCCCAACTAGGACATCATCACTAAACAATCTGCAAACTCTGGATTCAATTTCAACGATGAGTATTTTGCTTCACATCCAATACCATGTTTTTACAGTTTCTATGCATGGTAATTACAGTGTGTCGCCCATCCACTACCCTGACCTCCACAACGTTACCCTCTCCTCTGCACTACATAAAGGACAGCATAGGCACTGCAAGGCGTGATGAGTGGTGCGACCAGGTCCAGATGATTTCAATGTTTTAAATGGTTTACACAAATGCAAAAGTCTGACAACAAGTTTGGATTCCTTTTTGATCAGACTTAACTGTGTGAAAAGGAAGATATTGATCTTCAAAAGCACTGCGACTGACTGACTGACTGACAAACTAAGAATGTCCAGATCTCAGGACATAAACATGCCAGAGCTGAGGATAGTCAGAGATATAATTCCAAACTGAACAATAACAGTACCTCAAAACCTCCATTTCCTCAAAAGCATTGGACAAACATTTCCCGGTGGTGAGATTGTACTCAGAATTCCTCTGACTATCTTCTGAATGTGGCATCAAGAGAGCGCAACTCTTCAGTGTTGAAACAAACAAAGGAGTGTTTGTGTACATCAGTGTCTCAGGACAGACTGTGTGGACTCGCTATTCTATCCATTGAAAAGGAGGCTGCATCCAAGATGAATTACACAGATCTGACTGCAGTGTTTGCTGCCAAGAAAGCAAGAAAAGTCACTTTCATGTAATTAATTCCATTTATCCTGGCGAGTCCATCTCATTTATTTAGACAACATGATAGGATTTGTCACAGTGTTGGCATATTAAAATGTGCCAACATGACTGTCAGCAAACTTCGTAAAAAATGGGAGGAGGGGAGGGTTTCAAGTGAAAGTGATGAAATGTATGTTCAGTGTTGTTAAGGTGAATTGCTGGTAGTTTAGCTGTGGGTAACACTGTTGTAGCTGTAGATGTTAACGGCACAAAACACTCTTACACCTAGTTTTTGTAATCATTTTATCCCATGTAAAGCGCTTATATGCAGCAAGAATGAAAAATATCTATAGTATGAGCATTGAACTGTGGTTTATGTATGCATGTCAGTGATCAAGGCCTCCAATGTCAACTTCACACAGCGTCTCACATCCCTCCTGCCACATTTCTGAAGGGCACTATACCTTGGCATCGGCCATAAATCGTGAGGTGCATACAAGGTCTACTTATTTCCTTTAGATACTGGGCACAGTATCTTTACAATGCAAGATTTTGTGCACATTAATGACACATGTCATGTTAATTCTACAACTCATAGCTGCAAGAAGTTTAAGGATTTGGGAGTTAGATGTTAAAACACCTGAGAACACAGAATAACAATATGCCAAGAGGACAAAAGGTTGGCTTTGTATACGGCTGATAAAGTAATGGGCATGTGATGAAGCAGAAAATTGATAACATCAGTGCCCTCGAAGGGAACCGTTGTGTGTTCCCTTTGCCTTGCACTCTGCTTCACCTTTGATGCAGCAAACTTCGGCAACCCATGAGTCACTGTGGACATAAATAACTTATAGTGCGGAGGAGACTATGGTTTGCCACTGCGTCTGTTTGCCACAAAAGCAATGTGCCATGCTGTTCAAAGAGTCAGCATGATTATGGCCTGAGCTTTTTATGAGCCATAAAACTCTTCAGGAATCCAAATCAAAGAACATACTATGATCGTTATAGAAAAATGGCATGCACTTAATTCTGAGTACTTTGTGCATGTCATTTAACATACTCAGGTCAGGTAAGCCACATTAGAAGACTTCAGACAGTCAGATGCCATGCAGGTGGAGAGCTGTTGAGATGTGATTTAAGTGCCTGCGGCTGGGCTCTGATATACAGATATAAAGGTGAGATGCAAGGGAAGGCAGAGAGGAAAAGACAGACAAAAATGTCTTATGTGGTCTGTATGCACAGCCTGCAGTCATTCCTTGTAAGGCCTTGCTTCTGTCTCTCACCTGACATATACCTTTACTTGTGCTGTACCTCCTGTTGGTTGTGCCTCCGTGACATAAGGCCAAAACCATACACATGCCCCAGGCAAAGCTGGGAAAAAAACTAGGTGAATTAAAGGGGAATTTCATACACCACAATGGAGGGAGTTCACTGTCTGAGGCTGGAAAAATGTTTACTTTACCACTTTTATTCATGGTAATGGAGGATTTTACAACCAGGATCCACAATCACGCGGTCCGTTTGTCTAGAAGATAAAATTTTTACATTTACTAAATAGCGAACTATTTCAACAGAATGAAGGCAGGCTTATGGAAGAAAGAGGTGGTGAAGATGGAGGGATCGAGGAGGGAGGAGCGACAGAAAGCTTGCAGAGAGAAAGCAGAGCCCTTAACTGGAACAGGGGATGAAAGTACTAGAAGAGAAAGATAGGAGTGGACAATAAAGGAGGACAGACAGGGTGGGGAATGAGTGCAGGGAATATGTGCAATAATGCTAAGCAAAGTAAAACAGCTCTCTCTCTCTTTTTTTCCTCCTCTCTCACCCCCCCCCCATACACATACTCCCCTGTGGTCTATGAGTGCAGATCACCACTATCTCCTCCTGAGTTGCACCCCCATTTTATGCTCCAGCGGATGACAATAATTTAAGCCTCCCGATATGCAAATGTCCTTAATTGGACTGTCACAAGTTCCCAGGCATCGTCAACTTTACAAAATGACTGAGGCTGTGAGCAGATTGGATTTTGGTGGCCAATCTTGTACACTTAATTTTCAGTAATTTTGCAAGCGTCTCACCGCGGGGTCCTGCGACATGCCACTTACAAGACTATCTATACCAGCTGGAAGAGGTAAAAAAACAAAAAAGACTCTCTGTCTTGTCATTTTCATTCCCTCCCACATATCTCTTTCTCTTTCTATACCCAATTACTCCCATCTCAACCAGACCGTTCAATGCTCGTGCGACTCATCTTGTTTGTACCTTTTAGAACCTCTATGACTATGAGGTTGGAGCCAGCAATTTTACCCCCTGGAGGCTTCTGTTGTTCCCATTCTGTCAGATAACTATATTTTGTTCTGCATTCAAAACTCTGCCGTGTTTAGAGGAACACGCTTTCTCTGCCTGCAAATCTAATGGCTTTGTTTGCGAGGATTGGAAGCACACATGCATGAGTGTCTGAAGTCAGCTACCGTAGGAAAACATTGTAATTCATGAGGATTAATATAATACTCCGAATATATGAATATTCCATGGAGTTGGTCGTGTTTTCTCTGAGGGGAGAGGAGAACCTTGTTGAACTATAAAGGTGTACTGCCAGAAGCATCCATCTATGAGTGTGTGTGTGTGTTGGTGTGATCAGGGACAGGAAGCGAAAACCAGCTCATGTAATATAAACCTAATGCATTGAATGTATTCTCCTTTCAGGTAAATAACCTTGATGTGCAGCCTCCTGGATATTGTCTGTCATCTCCAGTGATCCGAGGCTAGTCATTATCCCTGCTATTTTCCAGTCATGTTTTTGTATAATCGTTGTTTATTTAAAATATCCATTTTTTTCCATGTTTGCAAAAAGGCCTCCACCTGTTACTAAGCAAACGTGATGTCTGTCAGGCTGTCAGGTCTGTGTATGTATTTCATTACGACACATAAAATCCCACCGCATGCTCCCACACCCACAAGCCAATCTATATAGTCATATTTTACAGCAAAAACGCCTTCTTTCCATATGTCACCAATTACGAGAGAGATTGTTAAATCCTCCTAAGTGAAGTTTTTTTATGTTATTGCAATTCATCATAATTTCTCCAGTGCTTTCTTTCTTCAGTAATCACTTCCCTCGCTGTGCACCAGCCTCCACCTCCACCCACCCGTCCACCCACCCCTCTCTCAGTTAAATGAGTCTTTGATTTACATGCGAAGGAACATGTGGAAATGATAATAGCCATGATGACATGTAAATAAAGGAAGATAAAACGCCATTTCGGAGACAGGAAGCCGAGCCTGATGAGGCTGAAGTTGGCCTCTGACTGTGAGCGTCACAGTGGCTTCCCGGCATAGATGGAGATGCATGAAAATGGATAAAATCCCCATCTCTCTCCGAATGATGATTTTTGTGGTGATCTCGCTGTCGGGTGATTAAGGCCGTGAGACGTTTGGTGAAATGATGTTCTAATAACCTCTGTGCTCTCAAACACAGAGCCAGAGGGCCGAGGCCATCCAGGAATTAACCACACGGATGTGGGTGGGGGATTAGTATTACATTGAAAGCTCTGACTGTCTGTTATGTTTCTATCAAAAGGAGATTTTCCTTTGATTCACGTGTTCATTTTTCCATGCTCTCCTGGGTGATGTTTAATAACTGCTGTTCATTGCTTTTTTATTCAGTGTGACAGACAATTTTTTGCCCTTGCGTGAAGATTCTACCCATTCAATAAAAATCTAAAGCAAGTGAAAGACTGAGGGATTAATAAGCACCAAGGTGAATCAAAGAGTGCAGTGGAACTGTGTGTTGCTACATTGAATGCTCTGACTTTTCCACGTCACTTCACAGAAATCGAAAGTCCATGTGCGTGCCTGGATTTGTGTCTAAACAGATCCGACTGAAGTGTTTCAAAAAGTTGTTTTCGGCGTGGCATGTCTTATATGGCTCACCACTGCGTCATCAAATCAGATCTGCTGCTTTCAGTCTGACCCACACACACACTCTCAATAAAGTAGGCATGTGTGTCCGCTGGAAATCTCTCCAGCTCCAAAACAGTAAGCAAAGAAAAACTAGGTGATGGAATGACAACAGCAGGAAAAAAAAAGAGGAGGTAGGTGGGGATTAAAGCAGAGAGGAAGCTGTCAAATTTCAAAGAGAAAGGGCGGTCCTCTTCAGAAAAAAGACAGAAAGAGGGCTGAAAGTCAGATGGGATGATTTGGAGATGGGACTGGGAGCCAGATCAGAGATAGTGCAGTGGAAACACAAGTATTCCAGGGTAGACAGGATGAACCTCGAAATTTAAGTTGTATATCAAAACCGGCGTCAGACTCTTTGAAGCGCAGCAGTGATGTACTGGCAAGTGATGAATGCGATATTGACAAACTGCTAAAACATGGATTGCTCCCACGGAGTGCTGCTTCGGGAGTTGAACTTCAGTGGGAAGTCTTTGAAACAACATCCCTCTCTATCAGAGTGTGACGACTCGGAGCAGACTTTCTTTTGGTTCTCTTCCTTGCATGTTTGTCCCCCAGGAGGAGCACTCAAGACTCTTTGTTGACACTTTAATTGGAGGCCTTGAAGCTTGACTACTAATCATCCACAAATGCACAGATGCCAATATATATCTATATATCTATCTGTATCTATATCCATCTATCTAAACACATACCTGAAAATGTATCTTCAGTTTCATCAAACCTGTTCCCTGCAACTTGTGCTACTCTAACCTCCTGATCACATGTGGCACTATGTACTATGTACACTATGTACAACTACAGTAATGCATTGAAAGAAGTTGTGAAACACCATGAACCATCATGCGATAGGTAGTGTCAACTGAAGATGCCATCACCCTCACCCTCACCTCACCCTCCACTGCCTGCCCTCTCCCACCTGGACCAGAGAAGGACACATATGTGAGAATGCTGTTCATTGACTACAGTTCAGCATTCAACACCATCGTGCCCTCCAAGCTCGTCACCAAGCTCAGAGACCTCGGGCTCAACAAGCGCCCTCTGTGACTGGATCCTGAACTTCCTGACAGGGCAGACCCCACCCCAGGCTGTGCGGATGGGCAGCACCACATCCTCCACCCTGACTCTGAACACCGGCGCGTCCCCAGGGCTGTGTGCTCAGCCCTCTCCTGTACTCCCTGTTCACGCATGACTGCGTGGCCACCCACAGCTCCAACACCATCATCAAATTTGCTGACAACACACGACCGTCCTGATCACCGGCCTGATCACCGATGGCGGACGATGCGACCTACAGAGAGGTCAGAGGTCAGAGACCTGACAACATCTTGGTGCCATTGCCAGGACAACAACCTCCATCGTGGACTTCAGGAGGAGGCAGAGAGAGGAACACGCCCCCCTCTCCATCAACAGGACTACTGTGGAGAGAGTCAGCAGCTTCAGGTTCCTCGAGGTCCACATCAGCGAGGACCTCACCTGGACTCATCACACTGACTTTATCACAAAGTCAGCCAGATCAGATAGCAGGCTGCTCTTCTTCCTCCGCAGACTGAGGAGGCTCAACATGGACTCCAGGATCCTCTGCAGCTTAGAGAGGATCCTGACTGGCTGCATCACCTGCCTGGTACAGCAGCTGCACTGCACCCTCAACCATAAGGCTCTAAGGCACTACAGAGGGTGGTGAAAGCTGCTCAGCACATCACCAGGACGGAGCTGCCATCCATGGAGGACCTCTACACCCAGCGGTGTAGGAAGAAGGCCATCAAAATCATTAAGGACCCCAGTCACCCAGTCACAAACTGTTCTGTCTCTGCTGCCGTCTGGCCGTCACGACGGTTCTGCAGCATTTAAGCCCAAACCACCAGGCTCAGGGAAGCTTCATACCGCAGGCCATTAGACACACTAACACCACTACTTCTTACATAACACATTTCACTTCTATGGTATATATTTTTCTATTGTATTGTATATTTTATTGTATATATCTGTTAGTTGTATACCATATACATATATATATATATATATATATATATATATATATATATATATATATATATATATATATACACATACATACTATATAATACTTAGTTTATATTATTTATAGTTTATATTTGGTATATATATATATATATATATATATATATATATATATATATATATATATATATAGTATATATTTACAATTGTAAATTGTTGTGTAATTACAATAAATTCTTGAATCTTGAGTTCCACACACACACCACTGCTACTATAATGTAAATATCACCTCATGGAATAATTCTAGCAAAACTTCAATGACCCCACTTCCATGAAAATGCCATTCTGTAATAATTCACTGAATAGAGGTGTAGGCTGAAGATGCACAGATGCAGTGTTTGAGCCACAGCCCCTCCCAGACAATTCTAATTGTATTATGACATTAAGAAAATGCTTAAAGTGGAAAAAAAACTGCAAGAACAAAGCTTAGATCAGTTAATTTGAGTGTTTGCAGTATCAACAAAGCCACACTATCTTCCATGAATAGCAGAATTTCAATGGAACAGAGTCAACAGAAGCAAATGTACCCACTTCAGACATGGAGCACGAGGAAAAAAGCCTCACAAATCAGTTTCTGATTTCGGTAAGAGTGAATGCCTAAGTTTGAAAGCAACACCATCACTCAAGCACCTCTGCATCTCAGTGGAATGAGCAGGTAGTTGACTGGAAATGCCGCTTAATGGCATTCAAGAGAACCTAAAACATGTTCCTTTTTTGCTTCCTTTTGAAAGAACAAAGGAGGGAGTCGCTGCACTAACTCCACTTGCCCCCCTCTGCCACTTCTGTAACTCATCAAAAGACAAAAAAGCTAAAAGCCTAGAAAAAAATCTCATTACAAAGACTATTTCCCTCATCTGTGTGGTTCAGTGAGGAAGCAGATTGCATTTCAGTACTTCATTAATAAATGAGTATGTGAACAATGGCAGAGTGATGGCTCCATTGTCTTGGAGCTAAAGACTAAGGCACTTTGAATGCCAGAAGCAAGACAGTCATTATGCTGCCTCTGCTTTTCAGCTAAAACTCTGCAGGAACGAGTTTGCATGAATAACAGTATCACTGAAAAACGCTGTGTTTGAGTTTGACTTTACAGTTTGCTGTGTTAGCAGCATACATACATACCCTTCATACACTTTGTCAAAAATAGATCTAATTAGACTGAACCCCTTCAAAAAGAAAGAGCTGCCATCTGTGGTAAAAAAACAGTGCATCTGCTGTGGACAATGTTGAGTCTCAGGGAGGATACTGGGTGCCACACCAAGATCTGAATGCGCTGGAGCTGGATGAAATCTGACAGGTGGAAATTATCTGAGAAAAGATGAAAAAAAAGGGCAATCGCACAGGAAGGAGGAAAGGAAGTGGGGGCTTGTTCCAGGTCAGAATACCTGTAAAATTACTAAAAGAGGAAGGAAGAGCTGAATTGTGGTGGGAGAAAAAGCCTGAACAGAGCAGCGTAGATGGATTAAAGGCATCCGACAACCATGTTGTGGATGGGAGGGTTTTTTTAGATGGGCTATCTCTCCACTAAATTATTTCAATCTGTTACTTTTTAATCATGGTTTTAAGCAACAGCTTTGAAGTATGTGCTTTTGAGGGAATTGACACAGTGGCACCTGCTGAAAAAAGAAAAAAAAAAGGATTAAAAACTGTTGCCTTATTAAAATCAGCCCCCTGGCCCCTCCAAATTTTCATTCAGCTCATGAAATGAGCTTTAAAAGGCATAAAGGGTCTCTCATCAGAAAGCTTCTTCTTTGACTGCACATCTATATTTTTCAACCACGATAGGCTCAGATAAAAGTGACTCGTAGTTCCCTTTTATACAGTCTGACAGAAGATGACTTCATTTTAGACTCCACATTTATTAGATCACTGTGGGGCTTTTAGCATAATATGTGACATTTTTCCTTGTGGAAATGATAAAATTGTGGGAAACTGAGCTCAAACACACTGACGGCTTTACTAAAACAGGTAACTGTAAGATACTGCATGTGAGAATTCATTTTATTTGCTTTGTCAATGTGTGCATGTTTTAAGGCAAGCATTTGGTCTGAGGATAGAGGATTTATAGAGTTATACTGTGTGCTGTAAAGAGTGTAAAGCCAATTAGGACACATTTGTGAATTGTCAGATCAGGGTACACAAATACAACTGACTTTACTTCAACGCTTTTTACATTAAGCTATTATCTGCTCTATTACAAAAAGACACTAACTGTGGCCCTAACCTTTATACTCTCCACTCATGATACTATTAATCTCACTTCCACACATTTATCCCATCACTGAGTCACACAACATATTTCACCTTTCAAACAAACCCTTCTCATTCCGCTCTTGTTAATAAACACATTTCAGTGTTCGTGTTTCTCCACCTACACACTGTGCAAGAGCTCACTGCTACCGTGCTAATGAGATACTTTTCATAATTAGCTTGAGATCTGTTTCCCAATCAGACAGACAGCGAGGGGCTAATTAATCACAGCACATTAACCAGCCTGTATGTTTACTCATATCTACAGTATTTACCTTGCTTTATGGCAGTCAATGGCAATATGATATCACCTGCTGTTTTTCGGAGCAATGGGAAACGGTTGGATTCCTCCCCGAAGGCCAAGGTCAGAGAAAAGTGATTTTTTTAAATGCTCTACAGTTTGGTAACGCAGAAAACATTAGAATTCAGGGACATTGTTTGTTCAGACATCACATGAAGGACAGCAGGGACAGGCTGATTCCCACCATCAGTCTGACTTCTTATTTGCAGAAATAAAAAGCCCCCCTGATTCAGAGTTTGAGAAAAGCTGAACTGCATGACACATCAGAGCCAATATAAAGAGAGAAACATATTTATACAGAGTCTATATGTGTGTGTGTGTGTGTGTGGAGCACTGAGGTCTTGTAAACCTGTCTAACTGCACTGCCAGCGCTGTTGACTGAGTAGCGTAAGCATACGTGGGTCACTGGTGAGACATTAGCTTGCCGTTCAAGCAAAAACCGCAGGGCTCCGGGGACCAGTGAAAATGAAAGATTGACGTGTGAATATACTATTTCCTGTGGTGCGACATTAACGCTGTGAGACAATGCGTCGGTGTCAGTGTCTGTGTATACTGGAATTGGAAAACCAGGAGTGACTGACAACCAGCTAACCTGTGTCAAATAACGGCGCTCATCACAGTTTTTGCCTATTAACCTTTCTACCCTTCACTTCAGAAGCCTGGTGCATTGGTAGCAGTCTCCTACAAAAGCCACTTCAACTTAGCCCAACACAGTAGGGGAATTCACAAGTAGTAAATGTTGATGATTTGTTTTAGCATACAATTTGGTCCAAGGCAACATACATTTTTTCACCCAATGCAGCCTACAGTGGGAATGGACCGCCAACCCTAACTCATGGTTTACAGATGTCCAGCTCTACCACCTGAGCTACAACAATCGCTTGTTGGTACCCTTTAATTCTGTCTTCACAACATTAAACATCCCTTGTGTGATGCAACTATTTGATCAATTATATCAATCTATCTTTTTAAAAATACATTTAAAATGACATTCTCAGAGATATTTAAACAAACAGCAAATTCTGAGGAAGTAGTGTGCCCTTTACAGGATGTAGAGAAGTGAAAGGTAAAGGCAGGAGAATAGTGAAAACAAACGTATGTCGCGTTACCTGAACTGCAAGTCAGAGTGAAAGCACTCACTGTCACTGCTGGACTGTTGAGAGATTGCTGGATGCAGACCTCCTAATTCCTGATAGGAAATGGATGAATTCAGATGTCCTTCGACCATTCGATAAACACTTCAGTTGATGCATGCTGATGTCATAAGGGTGTGGACGACAGGCTGGGGATCTCATACTGGGCATTGGAGTTTGTATTCAGGAGTACAATTATTTAAGCCTCATCACCACGAACTTTGGACCATCTCAACCAAGTGTTTTAGTTGCCTCATCTTAACCACACATTGATCATACACAGAAAGTGTAAAATCATTCTTCTTAATAAAAATTGGCAACTAATCTTCTAAAACTTTCCCATTAACCTACTCTGAGGTCTCTCAGATTTGCCCTTTATCCACACTCTGTCTAGTGATAGAGCTTTTTTCTGTACCCTATAAGTACCCTGTACCCTATCTGTTTTTTTCACTTTGCTTTGCAGTTTCAACTCCATGTACAGTTGTCACTGGGGTGAGAGAAGTCAAGTTAATGACTGGCTGTGTTTGTGTAGGCACTTGTCAACCAATAAAATGCTTGTGTTGCGACAGACTTAACAGGGGTATAATCTCCAGACAGATTTTGTACATACATGTGTGTATCTCAGTTCATATAAAACAGGTTAAGGTACAGCAGAAAGCTAAAGTCAATCAAAGTGTACTTTCTTGACATTTATCTGTAGCATGTCTGCTTGTTTTGCCTCCCCTTTTTTATCTTGTTTGTTTCTTTTTTGTTTGTGAGAGACGCCTGCACTTTGTCAGACATAGCCGTGCATAAAAGAATGAGTCTGTCTTTACCAATGCTTTTCACTCTCCCTGACATGCTGTATGTGGGATTTTGAAGCTTGTGAGCTGCCTGTAGCGCTGCAATGATGGCTGATGTCAGTCTCAGGTAGCTTTCAGGCACAACATTGCCACTTTTCCCATTGTTCCAGACCAGTGACTGTGGTGACTGTTGCACCCCGCTCAGCAGTCCAAGAGGATTACTGGACAGGTTTGGAGTGATGTAAAAGACTAGCAGGGAAATCCAGCTGGTTTGTGCTGGCTTATCGGTATTTTCCTATTGAATTAAACTGATTCAAAAGGCGCTTTCAGGGAAGCACAGATGGAAAATTCATGTTTAAAAACATCTTTTTTTCAAATTGAAATATTTGCTGTGTGTAAACAAAATCTAATTGCATCTTTGAAGTGTGTACAGTGAACGCAGTGAAGCAGATGGTGATTTTATGAGCTTATAAGAAAAGGTGTTTCCTGCGTGTTACAGCTCTTGCAATCGCCAATTGAGCAGCGTGACCACAGTTAGTCAGACATTTCGTGTCTGTGTCTTGGATGTACTGTAATTAAAACCTGGTTGGCCTAATTAATGAGGCTTAACTGCTACCTGTGCACTGACCTGCCACTCCGCCCCAGCAATTTGGTTCAAAGATGGAAAAAAAAAAAAGTTGGAAGAGGCGATGAGTGGAAACAAGAGTGGCGAAAGGGAAGTGAGAACAGATAGGAATAGCGGGGGAAAGAGAGGGAGACTGACTCGTGATGCTAATGTTCGTGTTTATTAATAATTTAGTGAGAAATCTCTTTCAGTACTCTCTCTTATGAAATCCAGGAATACCCATGGTCTGTGCCTGCTGTGCGTGTGGGTGTGTGCATGTGTTCGTACTTTGTCGTTGTGTGGCTGTCAGTCTAGCGAGAGCCAGAGGACATATGCTGGTCAGCCAGCTACCCTCCCTACTGTCTCATCATTTTCTCTCTTTCTCCCTGTAGGGTGGCCATTACAGTGAGCCCCCTCAGGCCATGCCACTGAGTGCACACTCACACACACACACACACACAGACACAGTGGCAAACAATGAGAAAAATGTTTTAGTAAGCATACACACATGCATGCTTGTACACAGACAGACACACACACTCTCCATCCATCCATCCAGCCCAGCTCGAGGGCCTTGGTGAGTGGGCTCCAGCCCCGCGTGGCAGCCCCATGCTAGAGCCTTGGCCACATTAGCACCCTGGCGGGAGATAGGCTGGCTGGGCTCGCCAACAGCCTCCAGCTAATGTCCTCCCACAAGAGCTGGCACCCTTTAGACGAGCTGGAATGGTCACAAAGTGGGAAGAATCTAATCCGGTTTGACTCAGTTTTTTTGCAGTGTCCTCAGCCACCAAGGGGCTTATTTGGGCCACTTTCCACTCTAAATAAATATGAAATATGAGTCCTGTATGTGATATGTGCTCACTGGGAATTATTAAGCACAGAGCAGGGTTAACATTAAGAAAAAAAAAAGCTGTGATGCAGCAGTTACAGTACATAAAGCAAATTTGAGCCCCTTCACAGTGATATCATATGACAGCTTTATAGGGTTTATATCCTTCAGTGTAAGTATAACCTGCAGCTATGCTTCCCTGCACGGATTAACACCTGAGTCATCGTTGACTGCCTCCATTTGGTCTGAGTGAGCCCACCTTCAGCCCTGTTGCTATGGTCATCGTCCAGTTGCCATTAGGTTGAAATGTATTGTACCTGCATAGGGGATGGGGGCGTCTTTGTCCAGAGCCACCAGAGGAGGATCTAGCAGAACGACATCTGTGTTTTCAGTGATCACCCCATGGTATGATGTCTCAATCCATGGCTTGTGTTTATTCACTGTGGAGACAGAAAGCACAAGAATCAGTGATATATTTAGAAGATGCCACAGAACTGTCAATCTTTACATGCTGAGATATAAACTTTCAATTTCATTTCACCCCCCTCCAAAAAAGGTCCACGGATCCAAAAATTTTACTTTTTACACACACACAGACACACACACACACACTCCTTAATAAACCTTCTCCAGCCTCATTTTCTACAAGAATTTCTCATTTTGCTAATCTTTCCCACCACCTCTTTTCTTTCTTTTGTTCTTTTCTTCCTTCAAACATTCCCTGTAGGTTTCAAAGCACAGTGCAATGCTTGATCAATGACCACTACTGTGCTGCCAGAAGAAAACTGTATCCATGGCCAAGTCAAAGCAAAGTTCATGAGCTGAGGGCCTGATTAAGGACCATAATTGAGTAACAGCCCCCTGGGCTGTGTGCGGCACCATGCCGACTCACTTGCCATTTGTTTACCATCTTATGGTCAAAAGAAGGAGAAGAAAAAGGTTGAGGAAAACAGCTGGAACCCTCCAGTCCTTCTTAGTGCTTTTAAGCTGGGCCAGAAAGGCACAAATTCCATTTTGTCTCCTTTATGTTTAAGTTCAAGTTGGTGGTTTGAAAATGACTGTAATTTAAGGTCCCCTGAGAAACATTGCTAAAAAAAAAAAAACATAATGTGCGGTTTAATGAGGAATGAAGTGCATAAGCAATAATTACACTCCATTCAGCACCAGAAAGGAAAATGGAAAGAAAAGGGGACTCTTTCTAAGTGCTAATCAAGCAATCATAGTTCACCACTTCAATTATTCACTGAATGTCAGCAAAAGCCACTTGACAAGTCTTAAAAACTGTCCAAATAATCCACACAAACATTATCAGACATCATCCTCTATAATGTGAGTACACAAAGAAGACATTGTTACTGTTGCAAAACTGCATTTGATTTTGTTTTCATCACTTGCATCTGAAAAAATCAACGTCTGTTTTCATGTAACTCGTGAACTCATGATTAAGTGGCACTAAATCACTCTGATTCCCAACAAGGGTTGCTTGTACCCCAGGGTGTATTTCAGCAGTTGCCAGGGGGTATGTGGGAAGATTATCGAGAGAATGCTGATTTGATTAAAATTATATATTGCTATTTTTGTGTTTAGGAGGAGAATAACTATAAAACAAAACCATCAAGATATATTGTCCTGATTACAAGAATGATTTAGAAATAATTAGCTGAATGGCTAAACAGGTGAATAGTCAGGCTAAAAGAAATGGATAAACAGTTGAAATGAACACATACGAAATAAACATGATGGGTGATAGTGTTGATGACAGGGTACTTGTTCACCTGATGCAATGTGGACGTATATTCCGGGCTATATATCCTACCCCTCTTTTCGTTAGATGATAACAGAATATACTATAACTTTGTTAGAATGCTTGCAAAGATACTGAGAGTAAGATAAAGGAACTTTGGCACAAATGTGTAATTATGTGTTTAAGGACTCTGGGTAACAGCAAGATGCTAGTGAGACCTGGGGATAACATGCTAACACTACAGGGATGCATGTTCATGAGTTCAAAAAGCACCGCTCACAGCCCAGATACAGTCAGAGGAGATCGTTTACAGGGGCACAGAGAGGGGACCACATTAGTCTATTAGGGCACGATAAATATGCATGAGTTTGCTTCAACAGTGAGGGGTAAAATGACACAGAATTTCAACTTCAAATGCCAAACTGTGTCATTTTGGGAATGAATAGCTTGCTGACGCTGCTGTGCAGGAATTTCAAGGGGAGACATGATTTGTACGTGTCATCCCTGTCGCTGCCAAAGCTACAGCTAAAAGAGACAAACCTGTATTTTGTGGAGCATTTGATACGGGTAAAGACCAACAAGCACACTTATCTACGTATCTATGTCAGATCTTACTCTGGAATTAACCAGCCTAATTTCTACACCACCCTTTCATCAGGACATTCTAAGTGTGTTATCATGAGAGAAGAAGAGCAAGTGAGAAATTTCAAAGCGGCTGAAAAAAAAAAAAAACTAATCTTCTGCTCCAACTTGGGACAAGTGCATAACCCCAATAAATGTGTAATACAGGGTATAACACTATTTGACCACAATGCGTGACAGCTAATGAGGAGTCTGGAGAATTGAAGGGGCTCGTCCTTAACTTCACATTCAGTCCTCTCACAGCTTACGAGCCCTATTGACCTTTAAATCCTTGATGCCGCTGTTTGTGCCGCTCACCGTGACTACTTAGCAGTGTCAGGCTGGCCTAAATGCTCTGTTATCAGCATTGCCCAAATTTTCTACGGAGAAAGCACAACGTCATCCAGCAGCGATGCTGCAATACAGCGGCGAAAATGGAGGCTCGCTCTTGTCATAGGATACACAACACATATATGACGGAGAATCGATCGCAATTTAGTCTGATGATAATTTCCCGCTGGTGACCTTTGTGATATTACCAGTACGCAAGAGCGAGTGCCTCTTTCCATCCGTTAGCCTGGCCTAGCCTGGCGCTGTTGTTGCGGGTTAATGATGTCTCAAGCCCTCGCCGCTTCCTCTGCGTGTGTGGGATGGAATGGTTTTTCACCAGGACTGATGAGGGCATTAAAGGAGCGTCCACCTCCAGTCTTGATGGGGTGCCATCGACATGTCATCCCCGCCCCCAGCCCACATCCGCAGCCCACCCAATCACCGGTAAGAAATACGACTCTGGCGCCACCTCAATAGAATGGGATCCATGTATTGACAGCTTGAGATGTGCCCACTGAGTCATTATCACAAAATGGATGCATATGTTCCTCTGTTCTTGCAAATAATGCAGGCTATCAGAGGTTGGAGTGGAGGCAGGGTGAAGGGGGGGCGGTGGAGAAATGAACGAGGCAGAACATCAGTTCCACAGATTCCCGGGGGAAACATTGCGGGCGCTTACTGCAATCGAACCCCTGGCTGCAAGCACTAATGCCTTGACACTAAGTGATTAGCTACATACTCCTCCATGGCAACTTGAATCAAAACTAAACACAGTTAATCCTCTGATCGATATGAAGGGAACATGACACCCGGCACAAATTCGTCTGCATCCTTGCTCTGCAGGTGAGAGTGAGAACGAAGTCAGAAAAGAAGCACTTGTCTTGCTCTCTTTGCTAAAGGTCTTCAAGCTTTTGTGCACTGACATCACACACCAAAGAGAAGATCTGGCCTTCTGACATTTTGATTGAATCGTGCAATGCTCATCAGTGACTCAGCCCTTCAGATTTCAGATAGCCCTAATAGAAGGTGTGCTTAAAAAATTGAACCAGAAAACACGCGTGCACACACACCCGGAAAAAACAAACACACCTGAGCTCCACTCTGACTGACCCCAATTCTTAAAAGCAAACATCTGTTTGCTACTAAAAACACTGAGTAAATGGCATGCAGTAACCTCTGTTTGTGAATGCAGAGAGGTCAATTTGCCAGCGTCTTATGAAACCTTGTGGCTTTTTGACTGAACATAACTGGCTGAGATGCAAGGGCTTTTTAGATTTTAAGGGCAGAGCAGGAATCAAACGCACCATTTTTTGTCTCATGTGTTAACAAGCAGTGGGAACTGTTCATACACGATCGCTGTGTTTGCTTATTTAGACCCGAGATGGAATTCAAATACCATGACCTTTTGCCACCGTGTCACACAGAGGGAAAAGCAGCAGGGTGAATTCTGTTAACAGGCTTCAAGGCAGACTAGACAAAATCCTTTGACTTTATATAATGCCTCTTGGAAAGCCTGTAAACTTTATTTTAACCTTTAACCTTCATTTCTTTTAATGAAAAGCTAATTATTCCACTCCTTTCTGCCTTAAGCTGTTCTTGTCTGTTTTTGGCATATTAGAAATGTGGCAACTAAGTTAATAAAATGTATTGTTCATATGTCTCAATAATAACTGCTTTCTTTTAATTTAGTCTTTTCACAAATGAGTGGAGTTAAAGGCCACTAAATCATTTTTGTTCTCCAAATCAATTTAATTGCAGGGGTTGAGGGATATAGTTATCAAACCTGTACAGGCTAATATAATCAGGTTGTGTGACAGCTGAAAGGTGAACACAGGAACACTCGGCTGCCCTTTACCGCTGGCTGCCAGTCAGCGGGACTATCTCCTCCGCCATTTCACTGCCAATTAAGCCGAGACACGCGTGGATTTGACTTGAGGCTCTGAGCATGGCAGAGGCGCTATAACGGCTGATTAATCTCTGACCAGGCGACGGCGTGCCACCGTAACTGTGCTGGCGGGTGCCACCTCTTAATGGTCGTGTGCCGCAATCTGAACAGCCCCAGGAGGGACAGGGGAGGAAGAGAAACAGTTGTAATTAAAAAGAACTCTGTAGGAAATTAAACTCTGATTGATAAGGTCAACAAAAGGGGCTGTGATGAATACATCAGCATAATGAAAAGTAAACGCAGAGGAGACAGTTAGCCGTTACAACAGGCAATTACAGCTACACAGTAAGCTAGGAGCTCATGCCAGCTCAGAGAGGCTCAGAGATGTCCATCAACAGGTCACTGTGAATTATCAGGAAACATCCCCGCCCCTGCGAACGTCAAGAGACGTGTCTCAGCTCTCTTTTCTCCTTCCCCTCAACCACTCCATAGTTGCAGTGATCCGTGTCTTCTTTGAACCTTGGAGGTCTTTGCAAACTTTAATCTTCTTTGCACTCAGTGCGCTGGCTTCGTGCTTCATAGAGCAAGCTGACAGGAACCATCTGCCGGGAGAGGACTTTATTAAATATAAAAGCCTCTAAGTAGATTTCTTGTCTGGATACATTGAGTCCTCAGGTTCCTAACATTGAGTTTGACTGGAGATAAGTTAGACTAACGGTTAACACGTGTAGTCAGTATGTGAAAGTTTTATTTTGACTGCTAATTTATGAAATACATTAGCTGAGGTGAATATAGTCTTTATCTATACAGCCTCATAGACATTAGAGGTGTACTCCAGTGATTTAGTAATACATTTACATAGAGCTGGAGGACTGATAAGAAGCAAAATAAAGGGTGTGGTAAAAGAAGTGCAGCAGCAGAAGCACAGATACGCTGATGTTTAGCATCTAAAACCTCCAAAAACACTGTATTCTACAGTTCCCATAATGCAACTTAAATATGTCTTTCATCAGACTCTCCATGCCTCTTCAAATCTTTTAAACTCAGTGCCTCCAGTTTATAATACATGCTTTACATTTCAACTTTAAAGCCCAATGGAATAACCTTGATGACATTATATTATTATATTATAAGTCCAGCCATTACACAAAGTCTTAAGAATAATGAACTGAATAATCGGACACTTAATGACACTGAAAGGAACAGATTTGGAAGTGGAGGCGTCGACATTAAGTCATTTGATCTGACACAGTGGATAGCATCACGACGAACGAGAGATATTGAAAACAACCAATTTGAGTGAAGCAGGATCTTGAGAACAGATGAGAAGTGAATCTCTGGTTATTTCCACATCACATCAATGTTTACTATGTTAAACACAACAAGGAAACCAAAGTGAAGATCAAACTGCAACAGCTGCCAAGCTCAACAAATAAATATGAGGAGGGCTTTTTTTGTGCTTGGGAAGAATACAAGCGAGTTCATTTCTCAGTCAGGGCACACAGCAAAGGAAACTGTGTTCCTGCCAAAACACCTGGGTCACAGTGAGGCCGCCCCTCCACAGTCTCTCTCAGACGGTGACACCCTGACCTCTGCCGTGCTCGATACAGAGCTCCTTCTGCTGTCGTCTCATCTCAGAACAGTGTCTGGAGGACATGCCATGGAAGCTAAACTCTGCACTTTCACATTATCAAAAAAAACACCTCATGTCCTCTGGGATGTAATTGAAAATCATGGCTTGGCCTGAAAATAATTCACCTGTGGCTCCCTGTTTGGCCTTTTGTGGCCGTTATGTTATGGATTTAGTTTCTTGAGATTAAGAACCACTCGTAGCCCTCGGCAGGGTGAGGTAAAAGCAGGACCACGCTTTGCTTTTTTTGAGGTTTGTTAAGAGCGGAAAAATCCCACAATTCAGAGTCTGGCCTGCACTGCCCTAGGTGTGTGTGTAAATGTGTGGGTGTGCAAAACGTAGTACGTAAGTACGTAATCCTGTGCATGTCTGTGTGCGTGTCATGCTGCTTTTGTGGCCTGCGGCAGGTTGTGCATTCTGGCCATGATCCCAGAGCCTGGTGCCTGGAGTGTTTGTGTGTGTGTGTGGTAGCGCTCGGCAGAGAGATGGGGGAGGTTCAGTGGCAGTGGTTGGAGAACAGAGCGGCGTTGCACGAGGACCCCACAGCCTCTGAGCCTAACGAATCCAAAGCAGCGAGTGCAGACACTGCCCCGTGAAACCACCCAGCAAGCACTCTGACTGCGGCAAACGAAACACACAAACATTTTGGCTCAAAGACGTAGGCAGGCGGAAAAATTCATAAAGGTGCATTTGTAGTTCTGCGCTGCCACACATCAAAGTCAAGCTTTATTTGCACCTCAGTGAACAATGGCATTTTTGGTTTGACATTTCTCTCCTTTCTACCCCTCAACATTGTCCCTGCAGCAGTATGATAGAGCCCAGACAAAGGTCAGGCTTTTATCATGAACTTGTTTTCCATCCACCTTGGCTGAAGTGCAAACCCCCCCCCCCGAGATAGAATCCATGAGCAAAGAGGAGCTGGAGAAAGAGAGGAGAAAAAGGGAACAGCACTATACAAATTGTGTGAGTTTGCCTCTGTGTCGTAAGTGACCGTGCAGTAGTGTCACTGTATATGTTGCTCTATTTTCAGATGGGGACTTATTAACCTGCAGAGATAGGGAAAATGCTGACAGCACAGTCACTCTGCTGTTCCGCTTCCCCCCTACTGCCCCTGGGGAAGAGTGAGAAAAACAAAGAGAGAGATGTAGGAGTATTATGCATTAAGGTACACTGCAAAAAAAAAAAAAAAAAAGAAAGAAAGAAAAGAGAAAAGACCTAAAAGCATCCATCCAAATGACCAAGAGTGGATGTATAGGAGCTGAAAATGCACTTTTGGTGCCATTACCCCCAGCTATCATGACCCCTCTTTATCAAATGGCTTCACAGTCACAAATGTTCCCTCTGTGCGTCATTTGAGTGCCATTATCCTGGTCCATTATTATATGTGCAATTTGAAATATGGCATTTACAGCTTCCTGCTTTCTTCACACACGCACACATGCACTTTGAACATGTCAGGAGATACACCTACACAGCAAAGTATTGACAGAGGTTAGGAGCCACGTGGATCCAAAATGGTGTCTATCTATCAAACACTGAATAAGGAATAAGGAATAGGAATAAGCTATTGAGAATACTTCACATAGTGAAGACTATGACATTTATCTCAAAATCCCACTATTTCAAACTACTTTGTACACTACATCCAAACTTTTTTTCAGAACCATGTTATCCGGTGACCTCGACAGTTCACCAGCTAATATTATTACAGATATCACATTACAGGATTAAGTGCTTTAATACCAATTGGGCTTTTCTACTTAGCCCTATCCAATCAGTGGTGACAGATATATTCTTCCACTAGACGTTACTGAGCTCCTTCAGTTTGCCATGGGTTAAAAACATGCTGAAGTGTCTAGAATACTAGTTTGTATTTCTCTGAGCCAACTTACAACAACCTGTACAGCGACCTCATCCACAACTGTTGACAGACTCAAATGGATTCTGGCAGTGACGCTGTCCCAGGAATAATGGAGATGTCATCCCATTGTCAATCCTGCCTACTTCAGCTTTAATAGGCAACACTGTAACTTTTCCAAACAGAAAAACAGGTATCAATGGGCGCGGTCAGAGGTTCAAGAGACTTAGGCCCATTTCCAATGTCCCCTCTCAGCTCTAAGCCCTCAACCCTCACAGACTGGCATATGTAGGGATATTGTATACTATACTCTTCTAGTGTTTCAAACTCTAGTGTGGAGTCACTCTTTAAATCGCTGAATAAAATCGTAGATGTAGGAATGAAGTTGTCTCCTCTGATCCATCTTTATCCTGTGGTGTTTTTATCAGCCACACCTTGGAGTGACGTACACCCCCAACACCATTGCTCTTTTTATTCTTCAGGATTTCTGGTGGAGTGGAGGCATGTAACACTGTGTATCAGTGAGATGTGAGTGTTTTGAAACTTTTCAAGCTAAGTCAAGTGTAAAAGGATTTTGCAGTGTTTCATCTTTTTTTTATTTTAGACTTCTGGTGTTGTGCACTCAGTGTGCGTTACAATACATACAATAATAGTTACAATAATAGCGAAACGCTCCTGCTGATTCAAACCACTTGTGCTCTCACTTGCTGCTCAGTAAAAATATCTTATGTGCAGATGTGTATGTGTGCTTGTGTGTGTTGGTGAACGAGGAGTCGGTGTGAGAGACAAGTTCTCAGGTCTTTTTGATCCCCGCAGAATTTTGTTCTTGCCAGTTTATGTGTCGCCTCGGGCCAGCTGTGAAACAGGGGGTTGAAAACACATTGAGCAAATAAAAGTATCCGCAGTGTAATCCTTTTAGAATGGCTGGGCTTTTGAAGGCCACCGTCTTATGGAACATGAGGTGCACAGTAATCTGGTTAAAGAAATGTGTGTGTGTGTGTGTGTGTGTGTGTGTGTGTGTGTGTGTGTGTGTGTGTTTGTTGCTGCATGTGTGTGCGTGTGATGTCAAATGTCAAACGCTACATTTCACGCCTACAGCAGCATGACCTTGGGAGCCATTCGTCTGCGTGTCTGTTCTTATATAGATTTAGTCGACTTGATCTGTCTTTTCCCCTTTTTTTCTATTGATCTTTACTTTTCTTTTTTACATCCAATCTCTTCTCCACCCCCTTTCATCACTCGAACACACACAATCAAAAGCGCACTTTTATCTGGTCTGTCGCTCTTTTCATCTTAAATGCCTATATACCGTGGACACGTGCTCTGTCTCTCCTGCACACACACTCGGCTCTCCACAGCACTTAGTCGCCCCGTGCTCCTGAGAGTGTGTCTGTGATTCCTCCTGGCAGTCCATTCCATTTTGCCTCTCTCCATCTTTCTCATATCACTCTAAAAATCGAAGGCAAGTGGGCAAGAAGATGTGATGAGAGGAAGAGAGTCTCCCCACTGGGACTTTCTTTGGACCGCCATCCTCATCCTGGAGGGATGAGGTGGAAACTGAAACTTGTAATTTGTCCTTTTCCCCGAATGCCACTTCTTGCCCAAAATTGAGAGCAGGGAAACAAGGCAATTGAGGAGGACCATGAGGTTACAGAAGGAAATAAGTGCCACTGTAACGATGGCAGGATTTATGGGACACACCAAAACACACAGAGGGAGTCAGGCTGCACTGCTTTTAACTTTGACAATCGCCACCTACATGAAAAAAAGTAACTTTTGTGGGGGACTGTTCTGTTGGTCACCTGTTGAATGATGACAAGAACACTAACGTCCTCTTTTAATTTATTAATCTGCAGGTCTGTCATGAAAAGAAAGGATGAGTTTTGGCCTCTGATGACGGAGACAGTTGAAATGTGTTGAATGGGCACAGTAAAATGTATTGATGGAAAGCTGCCATCCTTGTACTTTTAATAAAACAGGGAGGAGCACGTTTTTCATCAGCCGATGGTAGCAGATCTGTATATTTTTAAAGCAGCAGAATGTGTTTAAAAGTGAGTTTTCATCCTCTGGATAACACATTGTTTCTTAGCTGCCTGTATGCGATGTGTGTAATTAGTGCAGCTGCCCTTTAGCTCTGCCTTGTAACGAACTTGTGGTGCAAAGAGCTCTTACTGAGTTGTAGCTTAACCCTGACACTAAATTTATACTAAACTGTGTCTGAACTTGCTGTACACACAGCTGATGCAACAGCCTGCGGACCCAGCCAACATAACAAACTCTGCATTCCTTTATTATTTGTATCCCTTTATTATTTTGTATTGTTTATATGAGTGTTGTTGCATTATTATTGCACTAAAGCCCAATAGCCATCAATAATAGTTTGTCATTTTTCTCTGACTAGAGCCAAGTTATTTAGTGTTGTCACTGACTGTTTTCTAAGTGAACCTGGACTCTGGAGTTTATTTACCTGGAAACAACACATTGTTGTTGAATGAAAACATAACCCTGTGTTTTCTCCAGTCAAGGCTGCAGTATGAAGCACACGTTTACCATTTTCATTGCACATCATACTGCACTGATTCTTTAGACCCAAGCCTTGTGTTTCACCTGCCCACCACATGTTCTGTTCCCCATGGTTGAACCCAAAGAGCTGTGGTGCATGACCACGAGGCCTTGACTGTGAACTGTGAGAAGTGAAAGGCCTGGAAGGTTGTGATGTTCATGAAAGAGAAAGGTGTTTTGCACACACTTTGCACAGGCCTCCACCATAACACGCTAACCTCCACCTTATCTGAGAAATATGTGCCCGATCATACGCATAAAATACATACCATCACCATTCAACCTGGCTGTTGGGTATGCTTCGGACAAGTCTGACATACTGACAGCTGTTTTCCAATCGGAGGGAGATGACGGCAGGAAGAGAGTTATCAGCTTCCAGAAGACTGATCAAGGGGATACACATGAAGGCACAGGTACACAACAGTTGTGTGTATGTGGCTGGATCTCATTTAAGCTGCTTGTGTGTCTGTTTTAAGCAGCAAAATGCACACTAATACACTTCAGTATTTCAGAAAGCTGATTGCAGCCCTGGTTTTAAAAAACTAAAACACAATAGCAGAAATTCAGCACACACAGGTGGGGACCACTTATACAATGCAGAGTACACTTGTGTCCACAGGAAACGCTGACAAACAGTGACCGTTCCTCCCACTGACCAGCGCTCTTCATTTCATGGTCTGTGTCTGCTCTCTGCCTACTGTATGTGGCACCTGCACATGGCAATTAGTTATTCAAAAAAGGAAGAAAAAAAAGCATTACAATATCCTCTCAACCTCTTTTCAACCCAGCCAAAGTTCGAGTGGCTATTTTTCATTTTCATTATACTGCAGATAATGAGATCGCAGGATAGAAAAAAAACTGTTTATTGCACGTAATTTGCTGAAGAGTTGTATTTTGTTGTTTTGTGCGTAAAATGAATTCAGGTGGAAATCACATGGGGATTCAATGGATTAAGGCTGGCATCTGTTTGTGGCGTATTGTACTGTAGGCGGTCTGGAAAGGCACCTGCCTTGTAATACAAAGTAAAACAAGCTTCCACCATTTCACAGCACCGAAGCGAACGCATGTTAGCCTAGTGCAGGTGCATTATCCCTCTGCCACTACAGTTTTATCTTATTTAGCCTTGAGAGCTGTGTTTTTACGAGTGGAGCAGGTAAATAAAAAGCCAAATTGCTGGTTGCCAGGAATGGAACAGCGATGGCTTGTGAGTAATAGGAGTCCACAGTATGTATGAGTGAAGCGATCTGGGGCTGTTGTTGTTGCTCTGCACTGTATTGGTAGCCTTGACTCAAAACAAAGAGCTTCATCAGCAGCCAGAAGAGCAACAATCCTCCTCACAGCTGACACACACACACACGGAACCCACACAGGCAGTAAAACACACACAGATGAGGATTTGTGTAAGTCTACTTGAAGCTACAACCAACTGTTGGCACCTTCAGCCATTAAGATGAAAGAAGTGATGGTTTCAAAAAGACGAATGCAGCAATGAACTGGAGACAACCTTGGTGGGTTAATTCATTGGCTGTCTGACGCCATCTCTCTTGGGAATAGTGGTTTTTCGGGAGCTTCTTTATGAGGCCAGACTTACAAATATGCCTACACATAAAAACTGTCAATACACACGCATATAAAGAAATTAATTCATTCAGATCACATACGCACACGTTCTCTGTCGCACGCATGCACATAAATATAATACGTACATTGTCAGAGATTGTTAACACACTCGTCAGTCAATTAAACCTTTACAGTCATTTGAAGGCGACTGACAAATTCGCAGTATAGCAATGTAGCAGTAATGCAAACAGATAAAAGGTAAAATTAAATGGATAAAGAGAAAAGTAAACGATAAATGTTGAATCAAATAAACAGCCATAAGTTGTTCCAATCAAACAATTTCAGCTACACTCAAGTTGGCTGTTCCAAATTTGGGGAAAAAAATCTCCAACTGCTTTTTTGCCCCCCGTGAATCATGCAAACATTTTACCTTGGCAAAACTCTAGAAACATTTAGATAAAATAAGAAAACTATTCCCTCTCTGGTCAGTGGTTTGTAGTTACATCGTTCTACAGTTTTACTGATCTAAACCACTTTCTTAGACATTAAACTGAAGGTGAGCAGACCAAAAACGCGTGAACCAGAACTGTAATAATTCCTTATTGCACAGGAAAATCTTGAGTAGAGTAAGTACAGAACAAGCTGTGATATATAATGGACAATTGGGTATTGGGTTGGGTTTGTTTAAAACTTGTATAATGCTTTATACAAAGCACTCCATTAGGGTGTCTTTGAGACTTTGAATGGGTGGGGTAACTGTGAATCAAATCTAGCCAATTGGAGGCTCATAATCCTCTTCAAACAAAAACTAATTTCACAATTACATCAACCAAACCAGCTGTCGATCACTTTTTAATTCAGCAAATAACTTCGCAGTATTGTAAGAGGGGAGGTACACAAACAACTGGCAGCAATGGTGTAGCCAGGCTGAAAAATATGGTAATTTTCACTGTGGGATTGTCATATGTCACTTTATTAAGTTTTTAATATTATTTTCAGACAGTGACATTCAGATTCAGATTCCCTATATGTGGTCAGTTTATCCAAATAAAGCCTATTTTGAACAGTAACAGCTGAACCAACATCTGACTCTAAATACAATTACACAAATTTATACTATAAATGCTTAAATTTATACTATGAATAAACTACAAATACACAAATATACAGTGGTGGATGAAGTACTCAGATCCGTTACTTAAGTAAGTAACAATACGACAACTGTGACTGCTCGTATTACATATGTCTTTATTAGACCTGTGGTATAATAAATGAGGATAAACAAGATTATTCTTAAAGTTCAGAGTAGAAGAAGTTAAATATGATAAGGACCTAATCTTTACACATCTGGAATGTCTCAGAGACTCAAGCAGGCAAACACTGGTGGCTGCAGAGTCTGCTCATCATGATTTGACAGTTTTTAGTCAGAGAGGCAATACATTATTGAGTGAGAGCACAGAAGCTTGGATCATACTTATACTGAACTCCCACTATTGAATATTCCCACATATGGCATGTGGCTCTGAATCCCTCATGACTAGTTGGCTAGCTCGGAGGCCAATCACTTAGAAGCCACTGCTACAGACAGCTGGGTGGGCGGGGCAGACAGACAAACAGAGAGACAGAACAAACAGAAATGAGTTGGGCTGTCAACCTTTGAGAGGTTAACAGAATCCATCAGTATCATTTTGGAAAAATGACATATTTACTTTCTCAGAGACACATTGAGACACAGAGCAGACAGAACGTTTCTGCCCACAGGCCCTTTGGTGGCCTCCTTGACGATCCATCTGATAGGAGTACTGCCTGCTCACGGTTGACCTTACAGCACTCTAAGATAGCACTCCAGATATTCAAAACCTTACAAATGTATTGTCTCCCTGCCACGGCTTCTGCCATTCTGTAGATGTGTCACAGAATTGGCTCCATAATTGAGTAAATTGGCCCGCCGGACCTCTCAGACACAGGTGTAGTTAACCTGAAATCACCTGACTGCCCACGATTCAACTTATGTCACTCCTGACAACAACTGACCGTTCACTTAAACTTTGGCCTGAACAGAAACTGACCGATTAAAGCTTAGTGAGCTTAGCCAACGTAACACGGCATGGCAGGCCTGTCAAGCTTTGGATTTCTTCTCATGACGGAGCGGTGTGCACGCTGGGCTGTAGTAAGAGCCTAGAGTGTAAGTAAGCTTACACTCTGTACAATAAGACTTTGGGGGGGTGTTGTGTGTTTTTAATAACTTCACCAGAGCCACAGCAGCAGAGGCGTGAGGAACAGTGTGTTTTTCTGCTCTAACAGACGCTGCAATTTTGCTGGTTTGTATCAGCTTAGGAAACAGTCAGTTTGTTGTACATGTGATGATTTAGACGGGGGATTTAATCTTTTATCTTAATTAATATAGTTGTTTTGACTCTTTGTTTTTACTTTAATATGAAGAGTTTTTTTCCATTGTACAACATCAAAAAATCAAGGGTAACCCCCTACTGTATACTCAAACAATACAACCTATAAATAGCCTCATTCACACAGTTTGAGCCCATGTAAATTTGTGCTATTTCTCCCACTGTCTCGTTTCTTTGTTTCTTTCTTTTCTTACCGAGATTCACACTTTGTTAGTCACAACTCTGAGTTTATACAAAAGAATTGCCTGAAAGAAAGTATCAGCTCTGCAATCCCATTACAGCCCTCATCGCTCCAGTCCAAATTGCACTGATTTGAATGGTTTCACTTTGGGTTACACCCAGCTCAACCTGGTTCCAATTATTTTGCCAAGGCAATGACAGGTCAACAAAGGCAATTACATCCCAATGGCTTAAGGGAGCTATTTTCAACACAGAACAAGGAGTAATTTAATTCAAATAGCTATGATTATTGAAATGTCCTTTACTGCCAGTTTGAACGGCTTAAATGTTTTATAATTTGACAACCGCTATTCATTTGCTTCAGTGAAACCCTGAAACTATTCAGTTCTGCACTTGATGGCACAGAGCACAGAAGAAAAGACAAATTACAAACAATTTAGGTGATAACTCCCTAAAGGGAAAATACACAAAATATTTGACAGGTCTACAGATGGCCTCCACCCCCTGACACACACACACACACACACACACACACACACACACACACACAGAGATAAGGAGGAAAAACAGAGAAAAACTCAAATTCTAAAACTAAACATGAAGATGGATCACACCAATGCATCTTTCTTGTGGCTCAGCAGAGACAGGTCAGCGTGTTCTTCATCATTCACAATCAATGGAAAATGTCAGACCTGAGAGTTTGGATCTCCTCGCAGGGAGCAGCACTGCGCAGGCCTCGAGACTCAGCTGACAGGGTGCTGAGAACATGTGTATTGCTTACAATAGCTTCTGTCTGGTAATCAACTGTAGAATGCCTGTGTTGTCAAGTATGTGATAAATTGAAGTGAATACCACAAGGGAAAAGAAACCTCTTGTGCTATAATCAGCCCAAATTATATTTGGTTATGAAAAATGGCTTTAATCTAGAGCCAGAGTCTGCATAATGGAGCACAGCCATGCATAGCACAAGGCTTTGGTGTGGTGAGGCTACCACCTGACAGCGGCCATTTGCTAGTGCCACGGCTGCTGAGAAAGATGAACATTTTGCAGAAATAATTAAGCTTCTTCAAAAACAGCCAAATTCCAGATTCAGAGCGCATTAGGCTCTTAGCCAGCATCATCTCAACGCGTTGGGGAAACTGTATACTTCATCCCATGACAGCCTTGTTGTCCCGCTGTGACCTAACCATGAACTTCAACGCAAACCTCTGGGCGACCCCCATAACAATGTTTACAGTCGCACCTATAACGAGAGAGAGAGGGAGCATGATTACCCCCGCTGATGACCTTCGTGGAAATAAAAGAAAGTCCTTGCACCTTGCAGTAGTATCCATCACATCACGCTGCAATGAAATGACATAACCCATTGTACTGGCAGCTCTGTAACCATTTTTACAGCTGCTGCCATAACACAGTCCACACACTGTATCGCTGGCCTGGGCCTGGCCCAGCTTGACACATCTGCTCCCATCCACAGAGTGCAGAGCGGCGTCCATCAGTATTCTAGCTGAGGTCTGGCTCCTATGAATATTTGAGTTGCTCGCCGACTCGTCACCGAGCTCAGCGTAAAGATGCTGGCTGCAGTTCAAAGGCCTCTTAGCATCAAAAGGAATACAAGGCTTAAGAAAGAGGAGACAAGGGTGTGCAACGGCAGGTTGCAGAGGGGGTAAGGTGCAGGAAAAGACCAGTTAAGAATAGTAAAGGGACATTTAAAAGAAGGGAAATTATAACAGTCTTCGCTTGTATGTGTTGTTTTTTTTTTCTCAGATCCGAGGCTACGTGAATCACACCAAAGCTCCCGCAGGTGTAAATAACAAAGCGGAATACATTTCATTGGCAGCTGATTAAGATTTACCCAGAGTCAGCACGGTAATTTCTGAGCTTGCATTCAGTGGTGGGTATTCATCAATCATCTTCGAGCTAAAGCGCTGATCCGCAGTCAGCTCAGGTCATTCAGGTTAATGTGAATACGATGATCAAAGTCAGCCAGTCGGCGATTCCGGCTCGGCAATCCTCGTCTGTAAAACTGGATAAATATCAGCTAATGTGCTCGCGGTTAGAGGCTAGCTGCATAGACTCATCAGGATTGTGTAGCGGTGCATCTACTCATGTCGAAAGCGCACACAAACACACGCACAGAGTTGATTAGAGAAAGGTCAGTCTTCCTTCTGTCTCCTCTGCTGTTTATACTGCAACATTCAGGCTGCTTATAAGCCATCTCTCCCCTCTCTCTCTCTCTCTCTCTATCTCACACACACAAACACAAACAAATCCAAATGTCGAATCAAATAATTCACAAGTGTTGAAGCAAGAAGGTGTGGGAGATTGTAATGGCTGATGCATTGACTGGCGTATGCAGGGTTTTCTATTTGTGTGTGTGCCTGTGTGGGTGGGTGTGCAGGGGGGCTCCAGGTGTGAAAAAGATAAAAAACACAAAGCTTCGTTGACCCTCCCTCTGCTTTGAGTTGCCTGCTCTCACTTTTGTGGGCAGCGGTGATGACTTTTTTCTTTGTTTGTTTGTAGCTGCTCATTCCATCCAGCTATTCTCTGCCATGAGGTAAAAAAAAAAAGAAGAAAAAAATCCAAAATTCTGTCCTTCATTCTTGTTACTGGCTAAATAAATATATTACAGCTATGCATGATCAGACTGCAGTGAGGGAGAAAGAGGGGATGAGTGAGGGGAAAAGAAAGTGTGTGAGAGAGAAAGAGAGAGAGAGAGAAACACACTCATCCATTTTTCATGGCTCCTTGCTGCAGCTGAACCTGCTGGACCGGAGAGGGAGAGAGGTGAATAGGAGAAAAGAGGGGAGTTTTTTTCTCCATACAAGCTAATCTTCACTTTTTTGGTGTCCTTGCATGTTTACTAAACTTCATTGGGAAGGCCAGACAGAGAATTTTATCAATTGATGCCTCCTGCAGCTCCTTCTTCAAGGATCTTCCACGTGTTAAAAAATAGTTTGAGTCAACTGTCTGCTGAATTCAGACCGTCTGCTTTTGACTGCTTGTAATTCTATGAAGCATTCATCTTTGATCGCTTAGGAAAGAGCTCAGTTGTTCAACTGATCCAGTGCCAAGTGATGTGTGCATATAGCGTGTGCATGCTGTCCACAGTGTCAGCATATATGCATTTTACATATAAGTGATTCTGTCTATTGAGTGTGCAGTGTCAAGCTTCTGTCAATCACACTCTTACAACCGCCCTAAGGGCAGGATTTGGAGGTCGTGTATGTAGGAAGTCAGGCATCAATGGGGGACTGCAGCAATGAAAGCAGAAAAGGCGGACTATAATCCAAGCAATACCTCATAACTGCTACTCATTAATTGTTTAAGATAATCTGATTACAACGGTGGACGCCACAAGACCTGCAAAAATGATACCATCCGATAAAAATCTTTGGCATTAGTTATACACCTGTGCTCTTTTTTTTTTTAATCATTTAAAATACCTTGCTATCTTTTGGAGCTGGTGTGTGCGCATGAGTGCATGTGTGTCACTGGAAATCTGGATAACCTTTCAGATGATAATCTTTTCCCCCATGACTCACACAGTTTCCCTGCTAGATTATGCTAATGCAACATTTGAGCCACTAGCAGTCAATGACAAAGAGACAGTGGGCCCCATTTGGGCGAATCAGTGGTGCATGACGCAAAATGCACTTGATAAAAAACAAGTGGAACAGGTGGGTGGTAAGTATTCTGAGTAAGTTTTGCAACACAGTTACAACAGGCTGGCACCAGTCATGGTCAATCCAATCAGAACCTCTCAACCTCTGTAAAAGTACTGCTGTCTGACAGAGGGACTCCAGACCAGCTCTTCGAATTTAGCCATGGTATTCAGTCGGTCTGTCGATCCTCCATTTTGGTCCAGGCTGAAATATCTCAGCAGCTATTGTATGGATCGCCTCCAGAAGGTCTCCATAAGATTTAACTAGACTTCCCTATAGGGCGTTGGATCAAGTGTCCTACCAGAAAATTATTCTTAACTTGGTGTTCAATGTGACTTAGCTGTGTTTCCATAAGACAGTAATGACACTAATTCCACCACTGTCCCACAAATCTGCTTTAAGTCTCTGTGTTGACATTGGTTGTATAAGTCATCTTCATCCCCTAAGAACCCTGTTTACATGACTGTCCTGAGAGATTTGTCTCAACTGCAAATTAAAACTGCATTTCGTCCAGTGAAATTTAAGGAGATGCAGGTATGTACTTGTTATTGTCTGGGCAACTTTGGATGAGCATACAGACAGTGCAGGTGGGAATGTATGGACAGGTGTTTAATCATGTAAAGCTGGGAGAAAAATGTAAAATGCCTTTTCTCCCACCTGTCGAACCTCAGTCCTAGATTTGACCACCTTCTGAAAATAACATCTGGCTCTTTTTAGCTTGGAAGATATTCAAGTTTCCCTCCCCAGCCATTCACTTTGCCTGTCTGCATTTTAGTCTTAGAACAATAACACACAGCCTTGCTTATTAAAAACTGAGCTCTAAGTAGTTAAAAGCTGCATACAGCTATAGAGAGTTGATTCTCAGTGTGATTCAGACCACCAGCAGCTACGGGCGGATGATGTTCACGCCAAAGATATTCCTTTACTGTGCAAAGCCTTAACATTCAAAAAATACCAACACCACCACTTCATTTAAATGCAACCACCATTTCAGTGTGACGCCCCTCCCACCCTTGCAATATGCCAGGTGTGCAGGGCACGAAAATACCAAACGAACAGGCAGGTGGATTTCAAGGTCACCAAAATGCCAACATGGCTTCCATCTGCATTCTTTGTGCAGCTACCAAATTGCAGAAGTAGAGTGAGTAAAAGAGAGGCTACAGTATGTGTAATACATGTGAACACGCAAGTCTGCTGTAATGCGTCACATAGGAGCAGTATCTGTCTGTGGAGTGTGCCCATGCATAACCATGTAAGCTGTCCTATCTGTGTGCATATGCACGCCCTGAAATGTAGTAGTTTAATTATAGTCTGATTGTGCCACAACATCTTCCCTCACCCCCCTCCTTTCTCTTTTTCTCTTCTTCTGCCACTTTCCATATTACAAGGCCTCTTGTTCCTTATTAATGAGATGCATTAAAATGGATAGATTACCCCACCTCCCCACCACCACCACCACCTCCCCCCAGCTTTATTTCTTTGCCTGCATTTCAGGGGAATTGATTGCATAGAGTTCATGCACTGCTTATTACCAAATGCATGTCCATTTGTCCTCCGCTTCAAATTCTGCAGGCATCAACCACGCGGTATTCAGACTGCACTACATACGACCCCCCACAGAGCCTCAATCACTCATTAAAGGAAACGAGTTGTGTGGAGGCTGGATGAATGAAAAACTTTGTGGTTTAAAGTAAGTACTGTTATTATTGCTCAAGTCACTACAGCAACACAATGAGAAATGTTCAACCACTGAATCTCAGAGAGATTCTCAAGTGAGAACTTTTAAAGGTACTTCAGAAACTCTTTCTGTAAGATCAGAACAATGATGCAGAATAATTACCTACTTGGTGTAATGAACCATTCTACCTTGACTAGGCTGTAACAACCTTGAAAGTTTCAAGCCATAGAGAGTAGTGCATCAGTAGTTTTATACCCTGCGTGGCTCAGTGTTGATTTACACTTTATTAGATATCGTCACACCTTTGCTGCAATTTTAATCTCCCATAATCCTTGAGTTTCAGCGACATCACATGATGGGAAACTTCAGTGAGAAGGATGTCAACAAAGTGGCAGTTCAGTATGCGGTCTGCCAGGACTTTTGTGTAGGTATTTTATAAGCCTTGTTTGCTTTTGGCTCAGTCACTAACACCAGCCAGCAAGACCTCATCAAATATGACTGTATTTACCTTAGAAGAGACGAAGCAAGACAGGTGGGGATGATCTGCTTCCTGGCTGATTAACTGCAATGTGATCTTACTTTCAAATGAGCTGAGACTTAATTAATATGTAGAAGACTTAACAAAATGTGTACTAAACTGTAAGGCAGAAAAGTTAGTCAGGCGCTGGGGCCTCAAGGATTTCTGAAAGTCACACATAAACGCTGGCATGCCAGTTTTTGAAGATGGTGTGGGAGATATGTTATGCCGTACAAAAGACAGACTGTGCCTGATGTTGTGATTGTGAGAAAAAGTTCCAGCTTATCTCTGTCTCTGCATTTTCTGTATTTTTCTGTGACAAAAACAAACACCTCATCTTTTTTTTTTTTTTTTTCTTTCTTTTTCTATTTTTTTTTTTTTTTTTTTTTTTTTTTTTTGCTATTTTTTTTTTTTTTTATGCGATTAGTCATTTGCCCCCACTTTCCCTTCTTGCCCCCACCCCCTCCTTCCCTTCTTGCCCCTTCTCATCTTTAATATCTCTCTCTTTCTCAGTAGCCGTTCCACACTGTCAGCCAATTCCTGCCTATCTCTGCAGCCCAAAAGTGGCTGTGCTTGGCTGATTCTACTGATAAGAGACTGAATGCCTGCTGTCCACAAAGGAGGAGGGGGAGAGGGAAAGGGGAGAGAGCAGGGGGAAACTGAGAAAGGATAAGAATAACAATTGCTATTTGGGTATTATTTGTAAAATGCCAGCTGAGGTGGTATTTTGAGAGCTAACTAGCAAGACACTTGCATATTTCTAGACTCATCTCTAATGTACATACATTGAATTGTGTTTCCAGCGATGTTTAAAAGAGCTCCTGTGAGGTACTCGACTTGTCAGAAAGGAGAACTACTTCATAAAAAGTCTTTTTTTTTCTCACCAGTCAGGGGCTGCTGATACTGTATCAGTGGAAGATGATAAATCATTTGCATTTACATCAAATGGTGATGAGGGGAGTGGTAGAGGCAGTGTGGGAGAGAATAAGGGAGGGTTAAGGTCAAGTTGTACTTCATAGAGGAGACACTAATCTCCTCTAGGGGAAAGAAAGGGAGCTACCCAGGAAAGAG
This sequence comes from Scortum barcoo, assembly GCA_023238725.1. Lineage (NCBI taxonomy): Eukaryota > Metazoa > Chordata > Actinopteri > Centrarchiformes > Terapontidae > Scortum > Scortum barcoo. The sequence goes on from CM041552.1 coordinate 23,317,588, forward strand.
TAGAGCTGGAGGAGGGGTGAGGGTGGAGAAAGATGAACATAGTGGAGCCATATTTAACTGCTGGCACCGGCGCTGTGCTGGAGCAGACGCAGCTTCAAGTCTTTCTGTGTGTTTCTACTGCACTTGGCTGTTTTGCGCACACATGTAAAAACAGACAGAGAGCAGGTGGGTGGTTGGTGTGGTGACAGGCATCTGTTGCAAATGATGGGTTACAAGACAGAAGTGAAGCAGGAGGATACACAAAAAGCGGCAATGAAGTTAAGATGTAAGGTCACATCCACTTCCACTCACCACTTTGCTGCCAAGTCTACACTAATCTGGATCATTTTGAAGGACATGTCGAAAGTCTTTTGATAATTTTAGTGACTTTTTTTTTCAAAACTGCCATCTAAAAACCCATTGACATCACATGTCAACATTTTTGAAATTCTGGCATACTATCTATGAAGTACAATATTTGCACATGTCAACACAAAGGAAAGTGGTGGTGATAGTGGCTATGGAAAATAAACTATGTTTAAGGCAGTGAAAGGAAAGACTGTGGTTAATAATACAGTTAATAAAAACAGTCTGACATGGTATTGACATCTGACATCCCCTTTGCTGCATATAGAGCACACGACTGGCACTAAAGGTTGGAATTGGAGACAGATTGCAGGGTATGGAAGTGTCTAATATAGATCACCAATTCAAAGAATACTGGTCTGCATTTTTCCGTTCAGTTAGCACATCAGCATACACTGATCTTTATCTCTTTATTAGGGATTTAGAAATGTCTGTAACCATCAACTGTAATACAATGAGGTTCTTCTGCCATCACAGGACGCCAGTGACAGATGGACTGCCACAGACAGGTGACTCTGACCAGGACACAGTGTGTAATGTAAAAATATTTTTGATGTAATTTCTTTACATCATTCAGCATACTTATTATTATTTTCCTTGACAGACACTGAGGTCCAAATTTTAGCAACACAATTTTCATGATGCCTGCAACTGTTCCTGAATACCAAATTATACAGTACAGTATGTTTTTTCCCATTCGCAGCGCATAGTGAGAATAGCATCTTTGTGTTTATTCACTGAAGAATTTTCCTTTTTTTTCTTTTTTTCAGAGTTGAAAATTTCTGCTCACTGTGGATGGAAAGCTAAAAAGAGGACACGAACAACATCATGGTTTTCAAATTTATTCGAATCATTGGGAACATGGTCAAAATCTTAAAAGGGATTAAGCTTTCTGTTTGAACCGCAACCCTGAGCTTCCCTTGGTTGCCAACACAGGGTTTACAATGGGGTTTGAACACAACCTCTAGTGGAGTAAAGATCATACACACACACATACACACACACAAACACACACTCAGAGAAACACACCAGCATGCATGCTGTGAGCAGTCTGTGCCCTTTGCTGTAAGTTTCCTGCTGTGCTACACAGAGACCAGTGCTCTTTTCCCTCCACATGTCTCCCAGTGCTCACACATAGCGATCTCTTTAATCACTGTTAAGAGATCAGATCTTTATTTTATCAGACTGACTGCAGAATAAACAGCATTGACTGTCTTTACTGAGTGTTTGTGGATCAAATCCCCGGCCCACAGTGAGAGATTTCTGCAATTCGGAAACTTAAAAGCAGACAATGTGCAACAGTTGCATGCTGCATAATGCAAATGTTTCAGTGGAGAGTATTCCTGCAGACAACAAAGGAAAAAAATTGAGGAAACGCCAACATTTTTCAAGCTTTGACAATGGAGATGAAGATACACAATCCTCCATCGCAAGAGAAACTGGCATTGCATGGATTTCTTTTGCATGGATGTTTCTGCAAATGTGGGCTTTATTTGAAAAAAAGGCACATCATCATCATTATCATCCTACACATCCTCTTCCTCGCAAGCATCAAGACCAGGAATTCCAAATGTATACTGTAATTTTAATCAGTGTTCTTTATCAGAATGTATTCAATGAATGAATGCATCTTTAGAGGCCTGCAGATAATGGACCACACCCTGACATATGGTGGTAAAGTGGATTTCAACACGTTTCCACCAGGGAGAGAGCTGTGTCCGTACCCTCAGCATGTAGTTAAACACATTATCAGTGGGTGTTCATTTTGAAATAATTGAGAAAATGGATGAATGGAAGGATGGATGGATGTTCCTCCACCGCTACAGATGAACACTGAGGCTACGTTGCCTTCAAGACTTCTTATTTTCATTAAGTTGCAGCCTATCAGCCAATTAGATTGTAACTAATCAATTAAAATCCAATCATTGTCAAGCGCCATAACCAATCAGCTTTATGATGGAAGGTCTAAACATCAGCGCGACGTCTCCGCCTGTTCCTGTACAGATAAAAGAAGAAGGAGGGTGAGGAAGGAGAGGAGAAAACAGAGAGGTCGCTCCCAAGGACTGGTAAAATGTAGCCAGACTAATGACAGAAGATAAGAATCAAGACTAAGAGCAACCTTGATGAATATGGTAATGAAGGTACACACACAAGCTGTAACAAATTCTCCCTCACATGCTCAGTACACTATTTTCCAAATGACTTTTTTTTCCTTCTCACTTTCACCTTGTCGTAAGATAAGATGCAATGCCAGATTTCTCAGTGACATATTAAATTTAGGGTGGACTCATGGTCGTAACAAGCTGTGTTAAAGATTAGAGGCTCTAGCGGGACACAGATGACCAACGAGCTAAATGTCTGAAATGTAAAGTACAAAGGAAATGAAAAGAAATGGAACATACAAAAGGAAATAAAGATTAATAGAATTTAAAAAAGAAACAACTTTGCCATTGCTGGTGGCTGGGATCTGGGGCACTTTGATTGTTCTTAACGAGATTAACGTTTCGAGGAAGCCTAACGAGGCCGCGCTGCTAAAGAAGGCGGATCAGATAAGAGCAATGCTGGGAAGATTAAAAAGGAGGGAATTACGGAATGAGAGGGGAAAAAAAGTTAAAGCAGTGAAAAAGATGTAAAAAAAAAAAAAAAAGGATGTAACAATACAAAGTTGGGTTTTGTAACTGAATTTTAGTTCCATCTATGAGCTAGAAAATATGTGTAATTGGCATTGATAATAGTAAAGCTAACGGTAGTGTATCACTTCAGTATGCTCATTCTTGGCTTTCATAGCACACAATTATATTTTTGTGAGGAATCATCAATGCGTCATGCTGTGAAGTGTTAATGCTCAAAAAGGAGCGTGTGTGTGCGTGGGTGTGTGCATGCGTGCGTGTGTCATTAGACCTGAGTTTATTTGATAGGTGGGAGTTGTGAGGGTAATCCCCTTGATACCTCTGCTGCAGCACCGCATCACTTTCTCTCTGTCTCTCTCTCTCCACATCCCTCTATCATTTTGTCTTATCACTGCAGCAGCCTAATGATGATGAAGCTGTGGACTCAACAAAGGAGTCAGAAGAGCATTACCTACGTTGCACACACACATACGCGCACACGTCTGGTGTAATGGTTCTGGGGCGAGGCAGTGGGTTTATGCTTTAGCTATCAGCACAGCCTAATAGCTCAGTTAGAGCAACAGTGATTGGTATGGTGTGTAATTCGTTTTTGGGTGTCTTCTGTGTGCCTTGTGTGTGTCTGAGATGATTCCTGCAGCAATGGGCACCTAAGCCTCGCTGGCTAAGCCTCAGCGCTATTGTTATGGGTTAGACCTGAACTTAATGTGGTAGAAGAGCTGCAGCCGCACTAACACATACGTGTCCTTCTCACAATCAATGTATCCCTTTGGACCTAGAAAAAGAACATAAGCTGCAGTGGATAAGGGAGGAGACAAAAGACAGAGACGGGCAACCTGAGAGGTAGTGGTGAGGTAAGGTCAGGTTTGATTCACAAAGCACCTCAGGCGGAGAAAGCATAGGCAGACTGAACAAGGACAAAAAGCACGTGTGTCTGAGTTGCTTAACATGCAAACTGATATGAAAAAGGTCGAACAAAAGGATTCCTTCTCATCCACTGATAACTTCACCCAAGGCCAGCTCCTCTAATCAGTGCATAGATAGAGAGTGATGACATATCATAAAAGCTATTCCAGTTTCCAGTGACACACAGTGCACAGTGCCTAAAAAAGAGATACGCAAGGATCAACAAGTAGAATAGCTATTATGTATGGGCAAGGACTTGAGAAATGTATATATGCTGTATGTAGTAAATGAATGTACAAATACATACAGTGTCTCTGTATGGGTCAAAATGCTCCTATTAATTATTAACAGGGTCATAAATTGTGCATTAAGTGCTAAAATAAATACTGTATCCATGATGTATTATAGAAGAGATTGGAGGGTCAGAGGATGTCACACATGGGTAGATAAGTGTGACTCATAATTACGCAACGCAATGCAATTGGGAGACACAGGGAGAGAAACCATGCTGAGACGATCCTGAAAAGGTTAACTGTTTGATGTGTTGTTGTGGGCTGTGTAACAACATAGGAACTTTGCTATCCACCTCTTTTAACCGTAAAATAAAAACCTGAGCTGCCTACATTAAGAAAAACAGCAGCAGCCTCCTAGAATATATCAAGTTAGCTACGTTTTAGTATAATCAAAAAGTCAAATATCAAGTCGGTTCAATTTTCTTAATATAACCCCAAATCACACGTCTGCCTGTCTCTTCTTAGAAGCCTGAGACGCATGGAGAAAACAACAGAAACTCTTTAACACAAAGTAAAGGGAAAAACCTCAGAAAGACTACTGTGGATGCATCAGATGTTTAATAAATGTTGTAGACTAATAGAAAAAGCAGTGCAGCAACAATTTAATATAATATTGATATAAAAGTGTAAAGTGTGAAATATCAAACTTTGAAATTCTATCATTATATATTGTGACTGATCTTAGATTCAGAAACATTTCTGTGATAAACATTAGATCAAAGTAGGCCCACTGAGACCTCTTTCCTCCATACTTAATCAACTAGCTAATGTGTTGTCTGGTGTTTTGGGGATCATTACTGACTACCCCTGTATGGTTCTAAGTGATTCTCCTGCAGGTTTTTGTAAATCTTGTATTGTTTGGTTCATTAGTGTTACAAGTCCTGAGTGACTCTGCTTTTTACCATCTCTGTGCAGGTGTATATATATATATATATATATATATATATATATATATATATATAGATGTATGTATGTATGTGGAAGAGTTAGTGAGTGTGAACAGACAGAGAGAGAGAGGGGAGGCTCCCTAGTTTATGGTCTGCAGATTCTCAGGAATCCTTCCCAAATGCCAAAACACAGAGGTCAAGTCATAAGTTCGCACCCCACCGCCTGCTTGTGTATTAGAAGTTCTGGGAAAAAATACTGGCCCTGACCACCCAATGATGCTCATTTGATTTGCATTGTGTGACAGAGTCCCGCTAAATCACTGTGTGCAACGAGCATTGCCATGTTAATGACTCCATAACTTAAGGGGGACCTGACACCCATTCCTATACTACGCTTCTTCCAGCCATATACATATATTAACGCTTTCAATTATTTAGCTTCATTGTCACCCACCAAGGACAAAAGACGCTTCTGTGCTAAAAAGAAATCGTCTCCTAAAACAAAGCAGGAGACAGAGAGCGGCACTGAGGTAAAGGAAGAGTTGAAAGAGAGAGGAAGGAGAGAAAGCCAGTCCTTAAAGCACTAATGTTTGTGTCTGCCTTTCGCTATGTAACACCCAGTGGGTATGTACTCTGTGTGTCCATGCTGCTCACTGTGCATGTTTCCCCCGCAGCAGATGGATAAGTACGCATGAGCTCATGCAACAGCTAATGAAAACAGATTTAGACCAGACAGACCCCCTGACACCCCCCCCACCCCCCCCCCACCCCCACCACCCACACACACGCAAACACGCATCTGATAAAGGCAAACACATAAGCAAACGCACGTCGTAAAAACCTACACAGGCGCCACCATTGTCTCCCATTAAGAGCTATGAAATCTCATTAATGTGCATTAGTGTGTTTGAGTGGGGATTTGGGTGGTGAGAAGATTGAATTAGGACAGAGCTCTGCTCCCCTCAAAACAATTATTTGTCTTCCATCAGCCTATTAAAAGGCAGCAGCCAGTGAAGATTACAGTGCGAGGAAAACACTGACGGCAGCATGTCACTTTGTGTTTGTGGTCTTTAGGCAGAGGGTAGTTACGGTGGTTGTCATCCTGTAATCCCTTAATGACTGGGAATGTGATGATCCTCAGAAAGTGTAGCGTGCACGTGAGTCTGCAACACAGTGGACATTAGGTTACATTTGGAGATTTGCAATTACGCCTCTGCTCTCTGTCCATTTCTTCTGCTCTTGCTCTGAGCACGTGTGTGTGTGTGTGTGTGTGTGTGTGAAAGAGTTTGTGTGTTCTGTGTCCGCCGGTCTCCAGTGCTCGCAGTTAATTCAACTCTATTGTCCCTGACCTGGGGGAGTCTTGCTTGGTCAAACTCCTCTCTATATGTTGACTTAAGCACACAGCGCATGAGTGTGTAAGATGTGTGCGATTGGATGAGAGAGAGAAAGATAAGAAGAAATAATCGATATATTTCTGGGCTGTAGATACCTCAGTGTGCAAATAAAAAAAAAAAAAAAAAAAAAAGCTGTCTGGATTCCTTTGAGTTTCAGCCTCTATGTCTGCAATAATGCAAATATATCAATGTGTGTCTGTCTGTGTGTGTGTGCATGTGTGCGTGTGTGTGTGTGTGTGTGTCCAGGGCTCCCAGGGCCGCTGGAGGGTTGTGATACAGCAGCAAGAGCATCATCTTTCCATAGCAATAAGTCATAACACACAAGCCTCTTCAAATGTCACCAGAAGGATCTTCTGCCACACACAGAGAACTTCCCTCTTGCCCTAGAGGACGCACATACACCTACACCCACACGCATATACATATGAGATGATGATCGGAGAGAGAGAGAATGTCACAGTCACAGAGAGGGCGAGCAATGGAGAAGAAAGCGTAACAGAAAATGGGGAGGAGTAAGTAGGGACAACTCCAGAAAGAAGCCAGGAAAGGAATAAGAGGTCACACTAACCTGTGGGACAGGTAGAAAATGTTGTAAAGAAAGCAACAAGACAAGCAGACTGTAAACAGATTGTGAAGGCTTTGAGTAGCACAGAGGGGATGGAGAGAGTGGAGCTTTAAATAAAAAATAAAAAAAGAGTGGCAGAGTGAGTGCCTGGTGAAAGGGGCCCCACTCTACATCTCCATTCAACCTCAGTGACATGTGAACAAATGTTTGCATGTGTGCCTGCGGGCGAAAATGCATCAGTTGGTTTCATTGCTATTTGGATATTTGAGAAAGCAAAGAAAACATATCAGATTGAGCACTGCAAGAAGGGCGAGCCATCAGCTCCGCGACCTCGCCGACCTCTCTCTCAATGCCCCACTGCTGGGCCATCCGCAAGGCAGAAGACATGAAAAAAAAAAAAAAAAAAAGAGAGAAATATTTCTACAAGTTTCCTTTTGACAGCCTCTCTACCTGAACAATGGCGCTGTAATAACCCACTCTGCAGCCCACTCTCAAACAGCTGGAGCCAAACAAAAAGCAAGCCAACAAGAATGCACATGTTGAATCGATGTTTATACAGCGGCCTATATCAGAGCTGAAAACCTGAGTAACTGTAATGCAAAAATGAGTCCAAAGCCTAATTACCTCGCTGCTCACAACAGTTTCAAAAGCTGTTTTTTTTTTTATTTTTGCCTTGGCCACCTCCTGGGCAACATCCGCTCAAATGCATGCTGATATGGATATATATATATATATATATATATATATATATATATATATATATATATATATATATTTTAGCTTTTAGTTGTTTCTGTATTGCTTATATAACAGGCAGATCATCTGTTTGTGAGTAATGGGCAGATGTGTTTTGCAGATGGTTTATGTTGTTATGCCGAATTTACATTTCTATGGCAACAAGCAATATGTCGACTAATTCTAGAGCTCAACTCACATCAGCTCAGTTCAAGGCTTACTGGTGAATTGAGTGTGTTATAGTGTGTGTGTGTGTGTGTGCAGAAATATATATTGTTAAAGTGTTTCTCTTATTTTCTCTCTTTCTTTCTGCCAAGCACTTATATTACTCCCACATCAATTACAGACTCAAATATTGATTCATTCAGCACAAATGAGGGAAATTAATCCAGTTGGGTATTACGAAGATGCTCTGATTTGATTATGCAAAAGAATCAAGAATATAATTAATGAGGATTTGCTCTTTTTTATGCATAGCTAATGATGGCTGTCATCCATGTCCACACATGCGCACGCACACACAAGCACACTCACAGACACACAGACATATAAACAAAAGACGGACAGAAACAGAGAGAAATATTATGAGCACATTCCTGCAAGAATGTCCTGTAAAATATTTAGAATGAAAAAAAAATCTCTTAAATATAAAAAAACACATGAAGTACAGACAAAAGCTTGATCGCTCAGACTGCCAATAAAACATGAGTAAATCCCATCTTTGCTGATTTCCTAATGTAATTAACTAAACTCACCCACAACAACAGAGCCACTTTTCGGCTGAAATGACCATTTGCGCTTTTATGAGGCATGTGATCTTGGTGGCAGTGCATGTAATTATAGTTTCTCTTATGAGCCATAGACAGTTATTGTTATTCACACTCGCACACCGCATATTCTACTGTACCCTCTCTGCATCACTGACTCGTGAAATCGACTCATCAGTAATAGGTAGGTACAGAGGAAGAGAGCGGGAGAATGGAAGCGGTGAGGGAGAGAGAGGTAAAATAATTCGCAGAAAGACAGAAGAGTGAGGAAAATAGAAGAAATAAAAGAAATAAAGGCCGAGAGAGAGGCTCTCGATGAATTCCCGGTAATGCAGCTTATTATGATGCTCAGTTCCTTTTATGAAACCAAGCTGTATTACAGGCTACAGAATAAAGGGTGAGGTACAAAGAGAAAGAGAGGGCCATGCCTCAGACATTGCTGAGTATATGAAGGATGGTATTGGAGGCCAGGTATTGATCGTGGTACGCATCAGCTCTTCTCCAGAGAGTTGATCAGACGCCTTGGAGGAGGCTTAACGCACATACACTCACACACCGAGTCGATAGTGAGGTATCAGTCAGTGTGCTAATGCAGTGTGGTCCAAGTGTAGGTCTGGATTAAGAGTGCCTTTTCTCAGCTAATACAGGCTCCAAAATGTTTGTGGAATGGTGCAACGTGGGTAATAAATCAGTCATTTTAAATTGTGTAAAGGTCTCATCCTTGCACTAAAAAATTGGTAGCATGACAAACCCACTGTTATCCTAAATCATCAAGCTAATCACTGGCTAATGATTAAATACAGGCAATAAAAACAACTTAAAGCCCCTTAAAACTTGTTTGTGAGTGCATTTGCAACATTCATTTGTTGTTTAGTAAAAAAGGTCCTTGGTTATGGATTAGTTGGAATTTAATTTTTAAACTCCAAGATCATTATCAGAACATGCTGGATGCTGTTTGATCACATTTGACTGACAGCAGCCTGGCAAAGTAAACAAATCAAGCCCAGCCTCCAAACAAATAAACAAGTGTTCATGTTAAGAAACTAATTAAGAAAATAAAATATGTTTTCAGGGCCTGTGAGATGCTGGTAAAGTAATTCAGCAAAAAGAACCCAAGTGAAAGTTCAAATTGAATAATTATGTATTTATTATTGAACATAATTAAGGTATCTTTACATTTTCAATGGGATATAATGTTGAAACAGCTATTAGGCAAGCACTGAGAGAAAGACAGTATGATTTAATGTAGAAGGCAAAATGAAGATATTATTCAATAGTTTGAGACAATTCCAAGTCCTTAATTCATGGAATCTTTTAATGCACTATAATTTGGAAATGTGATATGTGATACTACCCAGTGGTAGTATCATGACCGCAATGCCTGGAATCTGTTACGTCCTGGAACAGTGCACGTTCAGAGGTGATGTCATACTATGCTAGTGGATTTAACTAAAAAAGAACAACGAATAAAGTGAGACGATGAGCAGTTTGTGGAAGAGGCAACACAGATGAGAAAAGTAAAAATGAGAAATATGACAGAAAATGCCCATCACTGTGTTGCAGAAGAAGACATTTTATTTTCAGATGGAGACTGAATGGGCCAAAAGAGGGAGAGTTGGGAAATGTCTGTGGAAACTGGAGACCAGGGTGGATGCCAAGAAAGGGCTCAAGCTACCTGCTGGTGCTGGTGCAGATGTGGAAACTATCAGTGAAGTGTGATTTAATTTGATTTCTGACCCGAGCAGCTAATTTACTACATAATACAGCATGCAGCATTTGCATGAATACGCAAGTTTCACGGCTGTGAAAATGAAGCGCCAAAGGAAAGGGCTGTCTGATGGAGAGTGGGGAAAACATTTTAAATAAGGTGAACACTTTATCTGCCCTGACCACAGCAGTTAAAGTGTTTAACTTCCGTGCTGGTACTCCAGGCTGCCTCTCCAAATTACAAGCACACCGACCACCATCTACTGTACTGTAGGTAATACAGTATAAGTACCTCATACAACCCCACTTCAAAAAAATCTCAAGTATCCCTTTAAAGGACAAATAGACCCTCTGTAAGTCTTTTTCTGCTGACCGTCAGTGGTTTAACTTCTCACCTTGCTGCAGCGGTGCACAGGCTCCTGACCACGACCAACCACACCCATCAGTGATACTGAGTGCAATCAGAGAAAGAGCAGTGAAATCCTCTAATTTAGTAAAACCACAATTGAATCAGAATTTCACCTTGCAGCACATCTACAACACTGTAAATGAACAAATAATATAACACCCCCGCCACCTCTTCCATTTCACGTGTCCATGAGCAACACAAGCACACACACACACACACACACACACCTTCAATTCTTTTCACCTTGCAGACCTGTTATTCTTGGTGTGTTCTCAATTTTCTTTTCATTTCACCTACGTCAGTGCAGTTTTCTTCATTTTTTTCTCTATTTTTCTTGATTTCATGTTTTAATGTTATATTAATGTGTCTTTCTGCGTCTTTACCTTTATCAGCCCCTGCCCTGCTCTCACACCTCCATTTCTTTCTTTTTCCCATTTTCCTCCCTCTTGTCCTTTTTCATCTTCCCACTTGTCCTTTCTTTTAAATGCAGTGGTCCCAATAATAATGTGTCTGGTCAGGGCAGCCAAGGCTCACAGTTCTTGTTCTCTCTCATCTTTTTTAGTCGCACTCAGAACTGAGATGAGGGAAACATATTAGTGAAGAGATGATTCATACAAATGATGCATAAACGTGCATAAAGGCCAAAATGATGCTTCCGGCAGATGCACAAAGGCTGGTATGTTAACAATGAGCACACATACAATGCACGCAAAAGCTGCTGATGGTGTATTGAGAGGCCACAAATTAAATCCCTGCAGGATTCCTCAATCTACCCATAGCAAAGGTCACATATCCATGACAATGCTCGTCTTAGGAAGTGACCAAGAGCGCCGTCTGCGTAGTCCTGATTTATAGGTAACCGCATGTGCGTGGGTGTGCAAGTGTGTACAGTATTCATGTGTGTGAGTGTCTGCGAATGAGAAAGAGAAGGTGGGTTAGAGAGTGGTCATCCATCAGCCCCAGGACAGGGCTGTGGATGGTGATTATAGCCGGGTGGGGGATGGGGGGGTGAGGAGGATCAGTTCTCCTGATTGATCTACCCCTCTCCTTCCCAGGTCACAGTTCAAGAATGACCATTTTACACTTTTCACTGGCAAAAATCCACAGCCAGAGCCATAAATCTACAGTGTATATGCGTGTTTATTAGTACTGTGGGGTGTGGGTGTGTGCGTCAGACTTTCTTCACCCAGATTTCCGGTGTGTTAAATAATTCAGCAACACTGCTCTCTGCTCTGGAAATATTAGATGAAATATTGAAATGTTGAAATTGCAACACAGAGCAGTGAAATCATGGCACAAACAAAAGGGGGGCAGAGACAAGATGACACAGAGAAGAGGAGAGGAGAGAGCAGGGAGAAGGGAGGAAAACACTTCTAACAATATGTACTTTCTGAAATCTTTGCCTTCAAATCAAAGGGTAAAAAAGAAAATGGTCCAAAAAATATAGCAAGAGCTTATCACTTGTTTGTCTGCATACATTTGAATATCTAATATCTAAACATGTGAATGGTGTTAACCAGCTTCATCTTAGGGACGCTGTGAAAGCGATGTATGTATGAATAAATTCTGCATGCACATAAATGAGTACAATGTGTCCTGATAATTCTCCCGTTGCCATTAATAATGGTAATTTTGTCTATATTACACCAATATGGATGAGCCTGGCATATTAATGCTATCATATTGTGCGTTATTGTATTACTATCCCTTCTAGGTCATAGCCCAGAGCAACATGCCGTTGGTGTTTTTGGGGTGTAGTACTTGTCAGAACTCCTGTTTTGGCTTTTGCTCAAGCTAAGAGAGCCTTCAAAGCATCATCAGGGATTTCAGCGTGATTTGTGCGAAACTGTGAAACCGCTTGGCCCTTTGATCTTCCTTTGCTCCGTCCTCATCAGGGTCTTTGTTTATCCCCCTCTAAATCAGCCTCCGCTCCCTCTGCCCGACTCTCCTCTCCCACTCTCCATCCACCTCATCCTCCCTTTTTCATGTTGGCATCTTGGAGTGGGCACCCCCGGCTGCGGAAACTGCCAGATAGCCAGCCCCCCCGACCTCGCCTGGCATCATCATTTTTGCTTTTGACACATTCAACCGCGGGCAATAACGCTCACTGTGTGCCACTCTTTTTCCTCTAATCTCTTTCTGACTCCAAGCCTGCCCAAATCTCTGTCTTTTAGCTTCCCCCCGAACCTCCTTTATCTCTCTTCCTCACCTGCTTTTTTCTCCAGCTGCTGCCAGATGTTGGCCCCCTGCACACTTTTGTCTGATCCTCCCCACCCTCACCCCCCGAAGAACTTTCTCCCTGCCTATCAATCCTTTTTATCCGCCTTCCCTCCACCCCCGCAATAGACAAGTGGTTCACATTCACTTTACAATAACACTTATCTCCACCAGGTACCCCCCCTCCCCTCCCCTATCACCCTCATACCCTCTGATCAATAGCTCTCACATGGCAAACAAACAAACAACAGTAGCAGCCAAACATTTGTCAGGCTACAGTGCACAGTGGTGTTTTTCCTCACAGTCTAATACAATGACTAATTGGATTTAGAAATTGATTTGGGGGTGGGTGGGGGGAATCATCAAGCAGTTTAGAGGGAAAGAGGAGAACGCTCAGAGGGCTCGAGATGGATGCCTAAATGAAGCTGAGCCCACGATCCACTTCAGGCAGACACCTCAAGCTGTGCTGCTGCACTCATTCATGCCATCACTCATTTACAAACCCCACCTCCAAGCCAGCACTCACCTGGAAACGCTAAAGGTCTCTGGGAGGAGGCTCATTCTGGTCACTCCCCGCTCTCCCCCAGGATGAGACGGGTGTATTCTTGCCAAACCGAACTGTACTCCACAAAGGCTCCGTTTTCATATCTGTTATGTATTGATGGAAGAAGTACTTGGGCCTTTTATTAAGTAAAGTAAAACTACAAAAAACAAGTAAAAATACAAAAAGACTGTCAGCAAAATGTTTTTTGTGGAAAACTGGCCTCAGTTAGTGATCACAACATTTGGTTACTAATAGTGATGCATCATCACATAAGCAGCATTTTACTGTAGCTGGTCAGTGGCTGGTGGCAGTTTTAATTGCTTTATATATAGTTAGCTAGTTTAGTCCAGAAATTTCCAAGGATTCGGCCCCTCCTTGTAGTTCACAAAATAAATTTGTTGAGTTGTGAGATGATTACTGGTAGAGGAAAGACAAAAATAAGATTCTGCTCCACAAATGTGTATTCACATTCTGGACCGTACTCTTCTCTTTGCGTTTTTGTGAAATACACACAACGATTTTCCATCTTTCATAAAGATTTTCATTTCGATCTTTTTGGTAGAACTTATGGTGGTAAGCAGTAATTGCAGGTGTGCTTTTGGCCCTCACAGGATGAACCAGTCCCATTTATTGTTTTTAGACCTCAAGATACCAGTTTAAGGGAAAAAAATGCTGCATCTGTGTTCCCCTCGAGTCCCTTTAATTCTTTTAATTTGCTTCACCTTAGAAAGGCAATGCAGATGATAAAAAACAATAACCAGGGACTATGAAACAAATATAATTACAAAGTAGCAAAAAAAAAAAGGGGGGGATAGAAGTACCGTATTTATGACTTGGCTGAATGAAATGTGTGGGCACATCATGTGAGAGTGAGTACTGAGTATTATGATATAAGATACAGGACAAAATCGAGGCAATCACCTCGAGGCTTGTATATGCTGAACATCTCAGCATCTACAGTGTATGTGGGCGGATGCAAGATTATTGCCTAGAGGATCAGTTTGCAAGCAACCTTATTACACTGATGGGCTGAATGTGTGGATTTGGATTATAGTTATTGTCAAAGAGAACAGTCTTCTCTTGGACGATGTAATTCTGCAAACAATAGCCACTGATTATACCCAACACTTTTCTCCGCAGAGGCCGAGGCCCTCTCCTCGTGATTTCATTGGGTGTGCTGGTGTCTGTGTGTGCGTGCGTGTGTGAGACGCAAACTGAGAAAAAGAATGTGGGTCTCAGTTTATAATACCTGTGCTTGTACCAGCTGAGGTGTGTGTACACGATCGAGTACAAAATCCTGTGATTGTTGCCGCTTTGGTTTCCTGCAGGTTTTTGGTGTTACTGACAGAACAAGGACGTGGTACATGACCTTTCACTGTTGCTGCTGGAGGGGGCGTAGCTGTCATTTGGCAGTGATGGTGGTGGTGATGTGACGGTCATAGCTATCTATGGATGCCCAGATTCACACCTCCCGCCGTAGGGCAAGTGGCTTGGCATGGCCTTGCCCTGTATCAGACCTGGCAACGAAGCAGACGAGTGGACATGGCATGCTGGCGCTGCCAAAGAGGCTTAGGCTGTGTGTGTGTGTGTGTGTGTGTCTGTTTAAAGCTTGGAAGCAGTTTGTGCACCCAGAAGAGGTCAAGGCTTCTGTATGCTGGTTTGTGATAAATAAATCGGACTATTCAAAGATATGAAAACCTCAAACAAGCGGTCGCCTATCCTGTGCAGTTTTGGGTTCAGTTATTTCAGCTGTTTGTGTGATGACAGTAAATACAAGATCAATTTCAGATTCTGCTGGTACAATCCGATTCCCGGTATGTGTGGCCATCAAAATAACATGCTTTAACAAATCTTGCCCATAGGCACTTTTCACGTCTACCTTTTCCTTTTCTCTCCTGTTCTGAGTTTAGTGTTGACTGACAGCCTTAGTGTATGTGTGCGCAGTGGTGTGTGTGTGCTTGTACATCTTATCTTGTTTTCTCAACCATCTCCGTGCTCAGCAGCCAAGAGCTGTCTCCATGTCTATCTGAGTAGGGTGAATGACTCCCCGAGTCCATCTTCTCAGTGGCACTCTGGGCTCACCTATCGCTGCCTGCTGACTCAAGCCAAACCTCAACAGCGTTTTCCACAAGTTTCATCCAGTCGCCTCAGCCCTTCCCATTGCTCTCAGAAACACATGCGTGCAAAGATTTCCAGGAAACAAAATTTTCTGTATCCACCCATCCCTTGAATGCACGCTTCAGTACAACACAATCTGAGCCAGATCACACACACAAACAAGCTATTCATCTTTATCGCGTTTACAAGCAGGAATCCTCTCACATTCATATATAAATAAGCAAGAGACCATACATTCATGCGGTGACAGAGGGAGATAAATAAATGCCAGGAATGAAATAAATAAATAGAAATGAACAACATGCTCAGATTGCTGATACGTCCAAAACCACGCTCCTTATCTCTCACCTCCCCTGTAAAGGAACACATGGGCTGATTTGCAATTCCAAATGAGGGTTAGATGGGTGGAGGAAAATGAGAAAAAAAAAAAGAAAACGGGAGATAGGGAGATCCAGGTTGAGGGGTTCACGTAGGTTGTATTCACTCACTTTCCTTATCACATGCCATATTAAAGCTGCTGTTTTCCCCTCGTTCCCCCTCCCTGCTCCCCCTCCAGACCCCCCTTCACCCTCGTGCTCAAGCAATCGCGGTCTGCTTGTCAGAGCAATATTGCAACTCGGCGATGAGATGCCAGATAAATGGGTGCGTCAGGAGTGTGTTGTCATCCACCCTTCCCAGTGCAGCTCATAATGAACAATGTGCAAGCGGCACGTTTCCTAGACTTGATGGGAAAGCTGAGGTGATAATTATGAATGTTTGTAGAAGGAATTACGGTGTCCGGTGGGAGAGTGAGCTGAGATAGCTGGAAACGAGCTCTCAAGGGTGCACAGCTAAGAAGGCATAGCAGAACCAGTGACATTTACATTCACCTGGGTGAACTGTTGATAAGGTAGCTGGGATTCATAGCTACAACAGCGAAATGATGATAATATTGACTGTCTGTCTTATCAGTTGCGGAGAACGTCATTTACAGCTGGGACATTGCAGCAGGGAGCAGACTGCTCTTAGCTGCTCAATGTCAAGGACATCAAACATGAAGACTGTGATGTAAATTAATATCCGCTGATACATAACTGCATCAAAAGATGAAGGCTTGTTAAATAATGTAGATCATAAAGTGATTTAAGGTCCTATTAACAGGCAAAGCCACTGCAGTTCACGGGCTACCTCGCTGCTTTGATTCTCACCAGGCCACTGGGGACAGCCATCACTGTCATTTTCCTTATGAAGGGTAATGGGATCAACCATTTGACCTTTTTCATACGTTGTAACTTTATTAGCATCCATGGCATCCAGCCATATCCTCATGCTTGGAAAAGATGGATTTTCTCTTACACACAGAGGGATGAGTTGAACTTCCATTAAGAGCTCCAGCTTTCAGCTTTATCTGATATCAGATAAGCACAAGCTGGCAGAAGTGTTACAAACGCAGTATTAGTTCATTCCATAATGTTGTTCATTTATCTTATTTTGAGCCTTATGTTTTCCTTTCCTGCTCTGCCGTGTATGTGATATGATCCTGGCTTGGGCCGTGTTTCATAATATCAACTGACTGAAGTTAAGAGTGTTTCTATGAATGCCTTGATATTGTTACACAGATTTACAAAGCAGCACTTAAAAGAGTACTGCACTGATTTAGCATGCACCCCACGACACTGTTGGACTCATGATGGGCAGTTTAAAACAAAAAGGATAAAAAGATAGAGTTTTTCACTACTAGGGAGCCCCATTTTTTTCTTGTCAAAAACTGGTGTCTAAATGATCTGAAATGCAACTCTACTGCCGACAGTTCAGTCTGTGATTCAGGTGTGTGGCGCTCAAACAAATACGAGGAGTGGGCTACAGAGGTAGTAAGAGGAAAGTGACATTACTTTAAGGCACTTTATCAGACCATCAGACCACCAATAGAATACACTAATCATGTGTATTCTATTGCTACAAATGCTACAAAAAAAGGTTTTTATACTTGGAATCATTCACTATGAAACTGAAGTTTAATCTCCAGACAACTGTGAGAGCTTTTACCTCCTGCATTTTAGTTTATGTTTTTCTGGGGGAAAGTTTAAATATTTTTTTTCAGAATATTAAATCAAATAAATAAAGAACACACAAAGCCACAGTTTGGAGGTGAAAAAAACATCCTTGGGTCTCATGCATCAAGAGTTTAATACTCAAAAGCACAACCTTTCTGTTTCATCAAGTGTGTGTGGGTGTGATTCAATCAGATCTGACCTACAGCTGCGATATAAATAACATAAAAACAATCCCATCACTGAGGTAAATGCAGCTTAACAATTCATGTGTCAGACAACATTCACACTATAAATAAAACTAAACGAGAAGATATGTAAAACATTTTTAAAGCCAGAATAGATTCACATGTGGGCGATGACAGTGATAACAGATACTGTGTTTATACAGTTTTATTTCGTTTTTTTCTCATGACTGTAGTCACATTTTAAGAGGAACATTTTTAATCTTATAAGTGGATTTTATAATTTTCTTAGCCTTAGAATGCTTTTAGGAAACAAGACCTTGTTCTTTAAACATAATTTTCTTACTGCATTTGAAGTAAAATACATTCTGTTTACATATTAAGTGGAATCTGGTGTAAAAGTCAAATGTGAAATTCAGCTCAGAGAAACAAATTTATATTCACTGCTGGGGGAACTTGTGTGCAAGCTTGCATGGCTCATCTGAAATGATTCTGAACTCGTCTACTGCACTCTTAACCTCGCAGAGCCGTGATAGAGTGCAGCATGCGAATGTGTTGACACTCCTGTAGCCGTGCAGAGAAATCCAAATCACCCCCAGCATTGACACACAGCCGCTGCTGCAAGACAGGCCGCCTCCTCATGACTTCAATCGTAAACTGCACTACTGTCAGCACCGCACTGTGGTCCGGGCCTGGGCGCATGCACAAACACGCACACACACACAGTGACACCAATTTACAGAGACAGATTTCTTTCTCGGCTCTGACAGACACAAACAATCTTTCCAACACCTGACAAAGCAACAAGAAACACTGTACATATGAAATAGTAAAAATGTGCAGACTCATGGCAGGGCTTTGACTGACGGCATCGACCCCTATTCAACAACAAAAATGTTTTCTATATAGAAAAACTGGCATATGGACACATTTACATACTTGACAGACTATGACTGAGAACGCTGAGGTCATGACCTTGGTATTTTCCTCTAGAAACCTGTAAATTGAAGTTTTACAATTTTACTATAGAAAGCCACGCATAATGTGGCCTTCAGAATGATGTCAAAATATTTGTTTTAATTATTAACTTAAGATACTATTATTTTGGCCCAATAATGAAATACATGACTGTAACAATGCAACAGGACAGGGATTTCAGAGAGTCCTTGTATTCCTGTCATAGTGGAGACAGCTTGTGAAAAACAGCATTTAGACCAACATGAACACACATCCTGGGACACCAGCTGCTTTCCACCCTGATGTTCTCTTTGAGGCCCTGGACCCCCCACTGTTTTTTCAAAAGGATAATTAGTTTATGAATAACAGATATAAGAGATAGAATAGGAAATATTCCCTAATTTTGTGTAATACAGTCCTTTATGGTAATTTTCATAATTTGTCACCTTTAATTTTTGGAAAATAAATGTTTTACAACATTATAATTATTATTTCATTATTATGATTCTTATTATAATTTTTATTTATTAATGTCAACAATACACAACAAAATACACTATATTTGAACAGTTAAATGACTCAAACTAAATATCAGCAAGAGAGTTTGGAGGTGTGGCGGTGATGGGGTGGTTGAAAGGGGAGCCTTACTATTTATCAAAGCTTTGCTAAAGCCCTGCACATATCCATAAGTTAAACCCTTAAATGTGTTATAAAAAAAACATGCTCATGACTCCTAAAATGTGTCATTTTACACTTACTGCTCACACAGTCTGGTGATAATGTAAACCAAGCACACACAAACACTGTACTACACATCTCATAGCACTCTGACTACTCCCAGTTGTCATGTCGGCTGTGTTTGCTTGTGTAACCCGGCACACACCACCTATTAAAATCCTAATGGCTGTTTGCCAGCACCAGACAGCGGAGGGTAAAGGGACCAGTAACCTTAAAGAGTGGATAATATAATGATGTGATCATAACCATTAATTAAAATTCACTTCGGACTGGAGTTTATAACCTTCTGGCGAAAAGAGGCTGGACTCAGATGAGAGATGCCACATATTCCCCACAGGAGTCAGATGATCTAAACAGCCAAAATACTGTATACTTATATGACATTTTTATAATTCTGTTTCAGTACTGGACATTTTAACACAGTTTTCTAACTTTTTTAACACCGTGCTAACAAAGATTTTAAAAAGATGGGCACTTGAATTCACCCTGAAAAAAGGTTTGTGGAGTGACTTTGCTGTAGGGACCTCAATTACTCTCCTCATTGTAAATGAAGTGTTATCGCTCCTGGCCAGGTGCAGCTGTGGTCGCTTTACTACTATCCAAGAAGAGGGCAATTTATTTCACCACCCAAATATGTACAATTAAGAGCTTGTGTCATTCAGAGGGAGCGACGAGGAGATGAAGATTTCTGTCCCCTCTCTTGTTTCGAACAACATGAACACACACACACACACACACACAGACAGACGCACACTTTACTGAAGCCAACGGGGAGACAATTCTAATTAGCGTTTAAACTGATGACCTGACTAAACAATAAGCTAAAGCTTGCTGTCGGCCTCCTGGCCACAAACAGCAGTGCCAGCTGGGGGTTAAAAACAAATCGACCGTCTTGTTATTTTCCTAACTGGGCGCAATTGGCAGTGCTTTCTGAGGCTCAGTCATCATGGCGCGTGTTAAATTAGTCCTATTGACAGCGTGTTTACCCCTCTCATTCCAATCACCGCAGGCACAACTTCGGAGTTGAGGCTTGTACTTGTGATTACATGTTGGGAAATAAAAGCAAAGGGAACAGGACTCAGGGGGAGCAATAAAGCGACAATGCTTTAACATAACTGCAGCTCCACTGCTATGCCGCTCCTCCCCACTGCTCCTCTTCGTCTTCTTCTTCTTGTTCAATTAGAATTAGAAACAACTCTCTCTCATCTCTTTTTTTTTTCTCCTATGGCCAGAAGCGCTGTTGTTCATGGACTACAGCTAAATTATGGCTGCTGCATGCCAGAAACTGCCGCCCAGTGCAAAAATATTACAGTTGAATTTGCAGAAAAGTTTGTTTTTCAAATTTTCAAACTGCATGATATAACATCCAAACAGATAAACTAAGGGATTCTAATTAGACCACGCATGATTATTTGGTCCTCCAAGGCGTGCAACAGTCACCTGCAATGGCTAACCGCAACTAAACCAAAAAGGCTGCAGCAGCTAGCTCGCCACTTTGCCAAGTGTGAACACTCCATTTCACACCTCCATCGGCGTGATTAACAAACTGCGGGTGGTCGACTTTGATAACCTGGCAATGCATGATGGGAGAGAGACCCTCTAACATGGTTAAAAGGCGGAAAGTGGGGAGGAAATAGAGACTAAAGTGGCCAGGAGAGGAGAGGCTTCTAAAGGTAAAAGGCAAGCTGTAAAAGCTGTTCTCAAGGCTTTTAGAGCCATGTTATTTGGACTACTTAGCCCAAAATGCTCCACACGGGAGAGTGTGATGCTGACAGAAATTCCATCCACCACAGCCGAGAGAAAGTAATGGGCAGCATTAACAAGGAAGGCCCTCAAGGTTTTCAAGATGGTTAGTATGAGAGGACAGACTCAAATGTGTCCCACAAGCTCCCTATATGTCCCTGTGTTTGAGTGTGTGATTATGGAGGAGCCACTCTGGTCTCACATTGACCTTGAGGACATACAATATTCACTCACCATACCCCCGCGGATTTCATTCATTTATTCATTCACACACATATGCACAGCTCTGACGCACATACATAAAAAACGCGGCTCGGGCTTTTAAAGCTCTGCGTGTATCAGCACACGCTTTGGCTCGCCGCAACGGCTTTCCGCGAGAGATTCTCGTATTTTGAAGTGAATATCTGCGTGAGCTGGAAGATAGCCAGAAAACAGCATAATGTTTAGAGATGAAAAGGAAACATGACAGGGAGCAGTGTTAAAAAGCAGACGTCCGTTCCTCCGACTCTCCTCCCACAACCCCCTCCTGATCGTTTAAGGCTGTTGGTATTTTCAGTCCACTTGTTTACAGGCGCCTAGGTGCGTTCTCGTCCCAACACAATCCATATTTAGACTGATACTCAACCAGAATCTCCAGCCGTACGAGTGGGCTGAGCAGGAAGGAACTTTGTTAGCTTCATGGACGTAAGCAGGATTCACGGATACAAAATGTGTTTTGACCCATCATTAGAGTCATGCGTTGTTCGTTTTGACTTTATTAAACAAGTCTTCCTTTACAGTCGGTGTCTAATTATTTTGCCTCCCTGATGGTCTCACTGCTGTTGCTGCCATACAACCAGGAGTAAAATGCGAAACACTAAAAAGACAGCCTGCAAAACATCTGCTGTGTAACTTGATTGTACAATGCACACAGCTCTTTGCACGTTCAAAACTTAGCCTGGATATCTCACTAAATTAAATCTGGTTGCACCACTCAGACTACTTAAGTAAGTTGTTACAAGATATTTACATGGAGTAACTGCTGCCCAGCTAATTGGAGTAACTGACATAACAAATGTTAGAAAAGTAAAAGATGTAATATAAAATATGTTCTGTATTTGACCAGCTGGCACTAAAACAAAATGTTTATATTTGTTTAATAATGTTTAATAATGGGAAAACTGTGAAGATCATACATTTCACAAAAATAGCATATGCCTCAATAACACCATGCTAATAATCTTAGAATAAATTACTTAACAGCATTAGTTTAGGTTAGCATAATCTGATAGTTCCCACTCAGTCTAGCCTGCATGAAATATGCAAACTCTGAAAAATCATTAAGGAATAGTTCACATGTACGCATGCATTTTTTTTAAAAACAAATTCTGTCCACCTGACCTTCATTTTACAAAATATCTCCGTGCATGTAATGCAGAAACATGATTACGAACTGTCTAAGAGGCGTGGACCAGTACGTGGTGATAAAGTCTTTGTCAACGATACATCAAATACCAAAGAAAAATTTTGTGCATAGTGAGCTAGTTTTCCTTTGGCACCAGTAATTTAAAAGTAGAAGCTAATTATCTATTTATTTATATTTATTTGGCTTGTAATTAGACCTAGAAGTGCTAACCACGTAAACAAACTGGTAGTCCACCATTGTTGTAGTTTCAGGTGCATGTTCATTACACAAAGTAACAATCGACATGCATGAATTGAGGGGATGACTTTTTTTTTTAAATAACATAACAGAGTTTTGCAAAGTGGTCAAATTTCCAGTGAAAACAAAGACAAAACAGAGGACATGACCTCAAATGTTAGCTACAGCCTTACTCTTATTCTCATTGGTGGTGAAATACAGCAAATCTAAACTTCTCTCAAGCTAAGACACACAAACACATGCACACACTCACATACGGGCATAATCGTATCATAATAATAATGACCCACGGGGTATCCTCTCCTAATCTTGTTAATCCTTTTTTTTTTCCCTTTCTTTTTCTTTCCAGTTTCACTCCTTCACCCTCCGTAGAGTCATTATCTAAATTATCTGTTCCACAGCAAATTAGCTGCCAGCTCTCTCTCGCATGGCTGTGACTAGCTCTCATAGGAGGAATATTCATCCAGTGTATCACCTTATACCACCACATTGTAAAATCATAAATACGCACATAAATAAGCCACCCGGGGAGCAGCACTGGCATTAGCATTAGATGAAGTGGAGTCTATTTCACTTCCCCGAACGCGGGTGACATCGCCACTCATTTGTGCTTTCGGGAAACGTGTTTACTAAAGCAAGATAGGGCCACTTTACAATCACCTGTAACAGCATTATGTATTCATAAGTGTAGGCAACATGTTGTGAAATGTTTTGGATCATTTGCAGCACGTCCTCAATGGGATAATTGTGTGCTGAAAGCCGCTAAACCCCTTCATGTGGACACGCTCGCGCTCGTA
The DNA here is from genome assembly GCA_023238725.1 of Scortum barcoo. Taxonomy (NCBI): domain Eukaryota; kingdom Metazoa; phylum Chordata; class Actinopteri; order Centrarchiformes; family Terapontidae; genus Scortum; species Scortum barcoo. Next base: position 23,341,194 of record CM041552.1, read on the forward strand.
AATGTACTCTTTATTAAATGGCAACACTTTTCTCCAAATAGACATGCGCACATCACAACAGCACAGGACAGCCACCTGAAGTTCGGCATCATCAAATGCATCTTAAAACAGTTCACTCCTCTCATGTCATACCCCACCGCAGATTGATGGTTTGTTAAATCTGATCAGCTCGACTACAGCTCATTTATCTCAACTGTCGGGGGCCCTTGCCATTCCTCAAATTTACCGCCCCACTTTCATTAGATTTTTATGAAAACCCAAAAAGAATATGAGTGATTCGCACAATAAAATGTCACAGGCACTTAAGTTGGACTTCTTTGGGCTGCTGCAGTTCCTCCCTTTATCTTCTCTCATATTGTTATTATGTTTCATGCAGTTCATCCATCTGCCCTCTCCAGGATGATCCCTCTCTCTCTCTCTCTCTCTCTCTCCGTCTCTCTCCTTCTTGTCTTTGAGGCGGCAGCAGAATTATAGGCAGTTTATTGAGCTTCACTCCATTTTTAAACCTGATACTGCTGAATGGGCCTCTGAATAAATGAGGAGTGCTTCTGTAATGCAGAGGAAAATTATAGAGATGTAAATGACCTTGGACTGGGTCTTGACTTGTGCGGATGTCGCTGCTCTGGCAACGGGGCCACATTGACTCTGGGGCTGACACTTGTTCAGTTGTAGAGCCTGTAATTACTATGTTAAATAACACACTTTACTTCACGTTAGTACCGATTAAAAGTCCTGTTAAATTAGCCATTCTCTGTATGTCATCTCTGTAAAAAAAGTCATTTTTAGAAACTGGCTTTGCTGTATGTGTAAAAATGAAAAACATAATTGACGAATCGATCAGTATTTGTCTTTTAAAGTGACTCTATCAATATTCCTAAAATAGCAATGGATTACACGACTACTTAAATGTGAAAACAATAGCTGGTAGTGACAAACTCTCCAAGAATTGTCACTTAACACTGCAGTTCCCCCTCAGCTCTGCAGAGTTTGAAACCATCTTTCAACTCTTCAACTGATCTTTAGTTCATTCTCATCGCTCTCATGTCTTAGCTTTCTGTTACAAGCGAGCACACTACCTGTTCAGCACCTGATAGCAGACAGAAACAGTTAGCGAATAGCTGGTGAAAGTAATGATGCATTTAGCAGACAAAGAATCAGATATATCAGATATGTTTTTGGGAGTTGGTGGAGACCAAAACATAGCAGAAAAGAGTCAATGTTAGACTGACATTCAAATTACAGTCAAATGCACAGAGATATGCCACAAAAGATACCAATGTTGATCCGTGTCTTAAAACTTAAGTGGCTAAAGGAGCTGTTACAGCAGGTTGATTTTTTTTATCCAATATTTTTTTAATGGTGAAAATATATTTTGGATAAATTAGAAACTCCTCATTAGACATCTTACGGACAAACTGTGAGAAAACACAATAACAGGAATCCAAATGAATATGTTTTGGATTTGGTTTTGCCTCTGTCAGCACCAACCATCAGATATAATACGCTGTAAAATATGAAAATCCATTGAATGTAATCAGTAATGTAACCTGTTCAAAACCAGAACGTTTTTTTTTTCTTCGAAGACTTTTTCTACTGTTCCCAAAATGCATCACTACTTTTTACTCACCTTAATGCATCCTCTGGTCCATAGAGGCAGGTGGTAAATATGATGCATGTAGCGCTATATATCATGAACTGACAGATTGGGGAGTTTATCTGCAGATTTCACTGGAGTCAGCAATGTTAGCGGCAGAGATTAAGGGTCATATCCTCCAAGGACTTCAACAAAATGATGGGTGTGGGCTTAACAAAAAACTGACAAATGTCGTCTTCACACAGTATCACCCTTAGGAGCCCCAAATATGTCATCGCCACCACACAAAGGCCCTTCATATCATATCAGAATAGAGGTTTAAATGTCCCCTATACATTCGCTCCTTCATGTAACAGACTGTATCAAGAAATAGGAAACAGCGAGCCGTGTGTCTGTTTGTACACAATACCTCTATCTACCACCCACAGCCTGCCAAGTTGGCAATGCATCGGCAAGGTCACGTTCCCCTTGGCTGCACTCTTGTGAAAGATAAGGCGTAAAAACAAAACCGACTACATTGTAACGAACGCAGAAACTTCCAGGAGCAAGAGGATCAGTGCCGACCCCGGCAACGGGAGACGCGGAGAGGCGGAGGGCGAGAGAGATTGAATGCAGAGGGATGGTGAATAGGAGACGTCAGGATAATCCAGCAACAGCTATAGTCGGTCTCCCAAGAGAAGGACAGCAGGGAAGAGTGAAGTGGAGAAAGTCAAATAAACCTCTCTTTCTGTACTTTTCTTTTATCACCTGCCTCTCTGCCATCGCTGAGTCAATCCACAATGGAGGAAGTAAGCAGATTAGCTTGTTCGCCCATCAGAAAAGGGATTACATTCAGCCATTTCCTCCGTCTGAGAAAGTTGAAGCTAGATGAAAATGTGTCTGGGAGCAAAAACTTTTTGACGAATCCATGAGTGATTGAGGTTCCGGGAAAAGAGGCTTTTCTGTGTCCCTGTCAAATTTATTTGGCGAGGAGCCAGATTTGCTCATGGGGAACATCAAAACAAGCAGACCTTGATAACAAATATGATCCCAAAGAGCTCCGAGACGCATTTGTTGTTCCTTTTTTTCAATGCAGAAAGCCTAACTTCATCATGGTCATTTACAGAGTTAAAGCTGGTTTTAAACAGAATATTATAATTAAGTGAGTGCAGCGTCTGTAAAAAACACGGACAGAATAATTATTAAAAAATTAATTAGGCAGAAACAGACTCAGGCTATTGTTTTCCGTTAAATTACCGTATAGATGAGAAATTACTCATTACATTAAATCAATTACATTTCTGTGTAGGATTTAGACTGTACTGCGGATGGCCTCGTATGTTCGTCTCGTCTACATTCCTCATAAACACCCGCTGGTTAAAATTTTCATCTCCGTTTGCGAGACTCAAATCAAGTGCTTTTAAATACCCAGACTACCAACATAAAGCTGATACTCATGCGAGTTCAGCACACTTTCTGCTTGAAATTCAGTCTCCGGTCTTTTTACGCCTTTGATGTTAACGAGCCTTGTTAATTGCCATGGTGAAAGAAGTTGGCTCCTGTGCCTACTACAATAATTATCTGGCCCTTACCAGATTGATTCCCGAAAAAACAGAGTATATTTCTGGGGAGGTCTCTTTGATGTAGCCGAAAACTCGGAGTGGGTAATAAAGAGGTTTATTGGCGCTGTTTGCTGTTTTTCTGATTGGAGCGACCCTTGTTTGAATGAAGCAATTGTGCTGTGGTTTATTGATACAGCTTGGCTGTATGTCAGTAAGTGGAATGGATGGGAGCGCCGCTGTTTGAATTTAAATGATTTTCGGTACAATTGGCCATAACACTCTCGCTCGAACTGAGATATGATGGAACATTACGTGCGAAAAGAGAGCAATTCTGCAAACTAACAGGCTGTAGCTATTTGCAAAAGGGAGGCACAAATATATTGGACAATTAACTGCAATGTGAATGATTACGGTGGATAGACAGGTGAGCGTGGAGAATGGAAAAAACTAACCACAAAACAGACTTTGTCATCATTACTTTAACTGACTCAAGTTGATTTGTTAATGTTAATAACCAGTTACTTACATTCTCAAAAAAAAAAAAAAAAAAAAAAAACTATGTCATGTCCACAAAAGCAAAATGTTCCTTTAAAGCAGGGCTGTAGTCAGGATTTTCAAACTTTTTATTAAGACCATTAGTCACCCTTGTACACAACCCACCCTTAAAAATGTTTGCCCAGTCACCAAAATGTAAAATGTAATAATAAAAATTACATAAACTTTGTTTTTTTAGTTAAAGAAATAGCTTGGGATACACACTTATTGGTATTAGAAGAGTAAGATGAGAAGATCTGTCCATCCAATATCTACAGACTGTTAGCTTAGCTTAGCATAAAGACTGAAAGCAGGGGGAAGCAGTTAGCATGGCTCTGTCCAAAGGTCACAACATCTGCCAACCGGCACCTCTGAACCTCAATAATTTACACGTTATATCTCAGGGGTGTAAAAGAAAATCTGTGGTTTTACTTTTGCCAGTTTTTAACACTTTGTCAGCCTAAAAGTTGCCTTAATCTTAACACACCATGTCTAAAGTAGCTGAAAACATACCCACTGTATGTTAATTATAAATTATATATTCATCCAGGTTGCAAAAAAACCGACCTCAGATGTCCTCAGTGATAACTATGGCCCACTTATGGGGCCTCAATTCATGCATGGCCACAACCTATTCACAGGTCAAAGAAAGATTACGGTTTGGTTAGCTTTCATCCAGCTAAGATGCAGACACTGGATTAAAATTACAAGTGACTAAAGTGAATGTGATGAAATTCCTGGCTGAGAGAAAAAAATTGCACACAGGTATCTGTAGATCATGAAAGCTCTTTCTTCGCTGTCTCAAACAATATCACACTTGAATATCAAACAGCAGAAACAAAACGAAGTCATGGGTCACAGTGTTTGTCTGTTGGGTGAATTCTGAGAAATGCAGTGCACAAACAGTGAGAGTGCAGCGCCTAAGAGACGAGTTAAAATAAAACATGAGCATTGCTTGTAACTATTAGAATACCAGCCAAGAGTTGTTGATAACACTGTTGCTGGAGTTTGAGGTTTCTTTCCATTTTTAACTTAAACTCTGGGAGAAACTCCCACTGAACATTTTTTGTTTTGCAGAGCGCACTCGCACAGATGCAGCATCTACCGACATCAAAACCTAATGTTTTCCAACAGTGGGAAAAAAGACTTGAAATCCACAGATCTGTAGGACCAAACAATATATAACACAGGGAGATGAAGGGGAACAATGAGCCGTCCTGGTAATGACAAAAAGAGCGAGGGAGTGGGAACAAATGGAGACAGATGAAAGTGAGTTTCCCTTTGTCATTACGCAGGCTGACACCGTCGCTGGTTGAAGGACAGCGCAGACTCAAAGGTGTATTCAAATGTCCTGGCTCCCTTTGAAATGTGACCTCTGCACACAGCGAGAAGCCGATTTTCCACCACTTTATTCTCTCAGCGTAATCTTACTTCAGTGATGAGCTAAAGGCCTCACTCTCCATCATAACACCCGAGAAAGTAAGCAGGCTTGAACTGCTCCCTCAGATTCTCTCCTTTCATCTCTCACATAGTTACTTCTGTCACATTTCATGCGGACACCTTAGTGTAACACTATGAATGTCTGTCTGAAAAGACTATTCAAGTGACGGCCCCGGGTCTGGCCATTCAGAACAGCTCTAAACACCTCTGCCATCAGCCGCGGTGGGAAAGCACGGAATAGTTTATTTGAGCATACTGACACCATAACAATGTAGAGGATCAGACCTTTGTGCAGGTGACTCCTATCATGGACCTTCAATTGTTATTTCTTCTATTATTTTAACTATTTTTTATAGTCTGACCCTAATCTTAAAGTTCTAGTTACCTAACCTTAACCATACATGAACTGTAGTTGTTTTTCCATTTGAATTTTGGGTAAATTTAGAATCAGGGCAATTGTACTCCAGGCAACAAAATGCTCAAGTAAAGCAAACATTACTTTCTGAGCATTTCATCCACTTAAAGTTAATAATGTAAAGCCAGGCCATTCATTTACCACAATGCCCAGTGCTAGTTTAGCCGCTAAATCTTTTTAGTTTTTATAACCAGCCCAGCACCACAGTAGCCATACCTTAGCAACCATGCACCAATGTTGCAGGAAGTCACTGAAAGTAAGAATTTTTAGAATTTTGATGAAAATAGGTGTTAAGATAGAAATGGAGCTGGATAAATACATTATTACTCTGAGGACTGCAGTGTCAGCGAGTGAAGAGGTAGTCCTCAATGGCCTCAATGTCCAATCGCAACTGCTCCTCTCACCCCCTTTAAACATCACAAACACTTTAATGCTCCAGGAGGAGAGTCCAGGTCGACTTCTCTAAGGAGAAGAGACCAATATATAACTCCCCAAATGCTCATTCAGGGAGAGACATGTCCCTTTTTTGAGTTGAAGTCATGTTTCAGCAGACACAGAAAGTTCTGCTGTTTCTGCTGTTAGCAACTTGCTTAATAGCGGCTGAACTGGGTAGCTGGGACCCATTCACTACCACTGTAAACACAGGACTGCTCTGCTCCTCCTCCTCTTCCTCCTCCTCCCTGCACCCGGTGTCAAGAGAGCGCTCTCACCGCTCTGCCAGCAAGTTGCTCTGAACAAGCACACAAGAAAGTGCTCTGAACAATACGGTTCAAGGCTCCCTGAATGCTGGTTTATGCTCAGATTAGATTCTCAGTATTTGTCCCATGTGCTCCGTGCCCCTGTTTTTGTACTGCACCTCGCTGACAAGCCTTCAGGAAAAAGACCTTTGCTGATTTTTTGGTTAAAGTTCACCTGCACTGCCGGAGAAACCTCCGGGTTAGTCACTGAAATTGTTGGATACAAACCTACTCTTTTCACTTTTCTGGTTTGTTGGGAATACACACAAGCAGAGGTGGGTAGTTGGCATGAGCAGCGATGGCCACCATGACTGAATACCACCTACAGAAATCCAAAAAACTGAAAGGGAAAGGTACAAAAGAGGTAAGAAAAAGGAAGGCAACTGAATCAACATTAGCCTTTAACTGAACATCCCAAACGGTGGCCCTCATTGTGATCGCTCAGAGTTCTAAGGACAAATGGGACCCACGGCCAGCCAAAGCACAGCCAACGGCGGATCAAACACTTCCAAAAATGAGACAAAGTTTCATCTCTTAAAAGTGCCTGTCGATTGCAATCTTAATTAAAAAGCCCCCCCTCTCTCTTTGTCTGTCTGAGCCTGTGTCTCCTTGTGTATACATCACTTCCTCTCGTCGTCTTTAGGAGCGGCAGCTGCATTTGAGGACAAGCTGGAGTGATTGATGGCTGAGATACTGGGAAATGAATTGCTGATAAAAGCTCTGGGCAAGAAAGGTTAGAGGGAAGTGTGTGTGTGTGGTGAACAGCAGCTCAGACAGCGCGAAGCAATGACACCACGGCACAAGCCAGCCATTATCTGTGGCACCGCAGATTCACACCTCTCACAATGAAACGTTCACACATTCTCTCGCACGTCCGGCTCCTTCCGACGTGCGTGTCTCGAGGACTGACAGGGGGATAACGTGACAGATCGCAGTCTGATGAAATGTCACCGCGGGGTGAGACTCAAACACACACACACGTCGTCGTGGCCACGCGAAACAAGTCCACCCACTCGTGTGCCAAACTTGCACCAGGTTCTGCGCAAGTTTTTGCAGCAAACACAGGCGGGATTCAGCCTCAAATCGCAGACGCACACGCGGTTTGTTCTGCCTCTGAGCTGTCAGCGAGCATCACTCAGGAATCACTCAGGCTTTGCTGCTCATAAAATCACAGATATACGAGTGAGAGAGCTTACTTTTGATCCAGGCTACAGTTGCACGTATTTAACCAGCAATAAAAGCGCCGCGGAGGTTATTGCCTATACCTGACAGAGCAGCCGGAGACTTTACTCCAGGAAATCAAGTTTTAATATGACTTGGAATCTCTCTTCTGTTTGAGGAAGCATTAACTGGGTGACAAGTTTAACACCATTCAAATACGTGCCTCCGTATTTCAATCTCCTCTATTTGGTCTGCAAGAATCCCATTTGTGCAGAATTGACTGAGTGCTTTGGCTAAGGCTGTCTCACACAGATGAGAGGGAGAGCAAAGAAGGAGATGGATAATAAAAAAAAAAATCTAAGCCAAGAGCGGGAATGTGTGGGCATCACTGGCAGAAATTATTTACATCCCACTTTTCTGGCACCTCTTCAAGTGTAAATAGGTTGCAGCCATCTTTTGTTACAGAGGTGGTGGGAGGCAAAAAAAATAAATAAAAATACTGAGCAACAACTCCAACAAGAGCAAGCATCAGCACAACTTTGGATGCTGGCTCAGAAACAGCAAAGAACCTCCAAAACAAACGCGCAATACAACCTGTGCCTTTTTTTTTATATTTCAGCCGGAGAGCGAGAGCCCATCGAGAGACGGGGAAATGAGCAAGAGTGATAGAATGGAGGGAAAATTAGAGAAGGAGTGAGAGATAACAAGGTGTTTATGGAAGACGGCTCTCTGCGATGTTCCCCCCAGCTCACATTAGGGTAAACAGAGCGCTGAGCTGAAAGGAGCGCATGGGGAAATGCTCTGCTGGTAATGGCCTGTGATGGGAGACGATGATAGCAATCACAGCAACCACAATAATCACAGCCAATTCTCCGGGGACTTTTAAAGCATCTCAGTGTCGCACGTGTATGTGTGTGCCTTTGTACTGGTGTGTTTGGTGTGTGTAATGGGCCCAAGAGAAGGCTTGACGCAGTAATGGCGCATCGTCGACCTCCCACGTGTGAGAACTGTAGATGCTGGTCAGTAAACTAGTGATACTGAAGGTGAGCAGGACATTTGGATGTAAGAGGGAGCCTAAATTGATTGTTTCCAGTGGGATGATATTGATTGGGTAAATAGCACAAAAATTATAGTCATGTGTCTTGGTGCTCTCAATCTGGGATCAACTGTGTACATAATTTCTCTGATTCAAAATGAAAATGTCATCAAAGCCTGGGGTAAGTGTCGAGATCTGATCTTGAATTATTATATGTTATTATCACTATCAAATAATTATCTAATAATATTTTATCACATTATTATTAATGTGTTATTATTTGAAGTTTAATGATCTTTGTGTACTGAGATATGTTATTCATATTACAGTAGTTAATTTTTTTCAAATCCTCTAATGCCAAGAAATAAATAGATGATTGTATATTCAATTGTAAATAAATGACAAATAATTCATTTGTAGGTTCAAAAATGGATTCATAAATCTAAACTTGTGGAATTTTCTGTCAGCCTCTTCCATTGCTGAAGATATGGACAGTCTTCCATTGGCTCATCAGATTCAGATATGGACTCAAAGAGAAATGCGAGGCAGATGAATTTTATAGGTGAGGACAGAATCTATTACTACAGAGCCACCAGGTGATCCCGTCGCACTGTTGCAAAAGTTGATAATGGTTCAACTCTTTTACCGTTCTGTCTTTACTTTTCTTCTTCCCCTGAGCCCCCACTGTGTCTTTGGACTGGCTCCATTTAAATAAATGAGGAGGCTTTCATGCAAAAGTTTTAAATCATGTTTAAATCATGGAGATGCATGTATAGTATGAAAATGTATGAAATTCAGAGAAAGGATGATGCAAGATGTACTTCAATGGACAGACCTTCACTATATGTAAATATGTAAATGCAAAATGACACTCGACAAAATGCTCAGAACTGCTTTGCTCACTTTCCTCTGTCGATGAAATGTTGACTGAGGTCGGAGCATTTTCCACTACTTATGGTCACACAAAAAATATATATATTTTAGATAGTTTGAAAGTTGTTGCAAGAACTTCATATATATATATATATATATATATATATATATATATATATATAATACTAACTGAGAAGTGAAAAATAAAAGGTCTATGTCCTTGCCCATTTAAGGGTTGAAGCCAGAAAGTTCCTAAACATTATGCACAATAAAGTCTCACATATGAGCTTTATACACGTACTTAAAGACATAAGTTTGCCTCTAGCAGCAGCATTATACAGCTGAAAGTTGCTCCTCTGGGAGCTATACACATCAAACGGCTGAATGTACAAGTGATATAGGTCGGAGCCCACGTCATTCCCCCTCTGCAACCCACTGTTGACTATCACACAAAGCCAAAAGGCCATAAAATAATAATAACAACATATTTCTCCTCCAATAAAGCTAATGCTGTCCTTTGAAGTGCTTTTACTGCATTACATCGATCTGAGTCACATTCACAATACCCTTCACTGTTGTTTTGTGTCAGTCTATAGTGACGTCTACATAAAAGAGCAATTGGGAACATTTCACTACTTTCCCCCCTCTTAACGGCCTCGTCCATCTTCTTGTCTTTTCTAATGACCCAGCAGCGATCAGTAATCATTTACCGGTCAGGCAGGGGAGTATTAAAACAGGCCGCTGGTCGCTTCCAGAGCCCTAATGCTGGGGACGTGTTTGATCTGATAAGGCATCGGGCAGGCGTGTCCCCCGGTCCCGCAGAGTGTCACCAACCCTGGCACAAAGGCTCTCATCTGTCCCCTGAGGAGATAAATACCGGCCCATCCTCCTCTCTTTTCAGACGTGATGAAAAGACGAGAAGTGAGACAGAACGTTCAACAGACGCACACCATGAACGGAGGGTCAAAGTCATAGCTCTGACGCCAAGACAGGTTTTATCGCAGGAGTCAGGGCTCAGATCCCCGAGATTGATCTCTTATGGCCACAGGTAATGGCTGGTTAGTTAAGCAGCTGTAGAGGACTGCTGTGACTGCTCAGGCTGCTACCTGCCTGGCTACATGGAGAGATTTTGAGTTCTAAAGTTCTTAATTAGTACAGATAAGGCCTCTCGCAGCGTGTTCAAGGTGGGCGGTATACTGTGTCTTTGTTCTGATTCAGTGGAAAATGGATCTCACTTCAAGCACGGATTTGAGTTTCCAATCTAAAATGTCATGTTTTATCACGGACCATTTCAGTAAGGAACGACCGCAGCATAGCCCCTCCATGAGGCCACACTTGCCTGGAAACCTGAACACAAAGCCGCACACTGCTCACTTAATTAAAACAGCCATTCATTCTGATTCAGTTCTGACTCCAGACCCATCACAGTCATCAGCACTTAGTGACGGCTACGTAACAGGTTTGCTCACAAAGCAGCAGGCGAAATTACGGCTATATGTGGAGTCTCCTATCAATCACACCACTCCCACTTCACTCTAGGCAAGTCTGGCGGGGTGTAATCTAGATAATTGAGCAGAGTTGTAAACATGTCAGGTGTGCAGTCACGTGGGAATACAAGGACACCTTGTTTAAAAGCTACCTTGTTTGTGATGCATGTAAGACACGGAGTAAAACTAGCTTATTATAAAACTGCAAAGTAATCCTGCTTGTAATGTTTTTTCTTGCTTTTTCATCGAAGGCCACAGTTGTATAGAAACTCATATATATAATGACACATTCTCTTTAAAGTAATTTACATAATAGTCACTTTTCCAACATCAGAGCAGTCTGATGGGGGTGTAAGAAGAAACATGACATGTTATGTTTAACCGAGACTAGTGAGCAAGCATTGTGCTATATTAGACAATATGATAACACTGTTCTCCAGCCTTTGACTCAAAAAAGAGACCAGTGATGAAACCAGTATATGTGCAGAAAAATAAAGTGAGCACATACATATTATCTCCATGGTTTATAATTCCATCTCACAACAAGACATACCGTAAATCTCTGGCAGCGAATCCATTCCCTCATTACTATCTGGAGAGAATAAACAGACCCATGAACCCTTTTAGTTTTGTTCTGTTAACCATCTCCCTCATCATATTTGGATTATTTATACCCTGCTTTCCATTACAAAATCCTCTGCCTTGCCTACACAGACACACACACACACACATGCGAGCGTTCAGACTGACACTCCAGCACTCCCTCAGGCCTGTACTACAAAGCAGGTTTAACATACCGAGGATACGTTTTCATTTTCTGGCTTCACGAAGCCTAACAACCGCAATCAAGCTAAGGAGTTACACAGCGCTGGTTGTTATCTCTGTAATTTAACCCAGGATTTCCCGATCGAGTTAAAAGCGCGTTCGCATTACATGGGCGGTGTTTGCAGCTTATGACCAATAACAATCATGGACAAGTCTACTGTCAGCAGAGCAGCAGATTTTACAAACGGAGAGCAAAATTTAATATTAGACATATACGAAGTAATTAAATACATAGTTCAGGCTAAAAGCAATGCTGATGCAGCTGTCAAATGTGTAAGTCACTAGGCTTATAATATTACTGCCCCATGAGCATAAGTAGATCTGACTTTAGTTAAATCTGTGTATTCCATTTAAATAACGTGTTGCTTAGATGTATTCTTACAGCCAGGCTGTATGACAGTTTTAGCCTTATTATTTCAGGTGCAACCCCAGCGGTGTCAAACAGAGCAAATAAGAAATAATTATCATATATTAAGTACAACAAGTACAAGGCTTTAATGCGTAAATCAGTCTCTCTTATAGGATGATAGTAGTAAAAGTAAAATCTCTGATTTACCTCGATAAAAAGTGAACCACTGCTGTAACCGTGAAAAACCAGGGTTAAACCTGAAGTTACCTTGCTAAATCATCATCCTGCTTCGTAGTATAGGCGTCGGGGTTTGGTTTAATATCTTCTTGGTGTCTTCTACAAAAGTTCATTTTTACAGGGAAGTTTGCCCCGTGCCTTTCACAAGTGCTTTGTCGCAACCACAGCTAGCTATTAACTTTCCACCTGTCTATACATACAGTCAACGGTACGATAAGCACGGCTGCAGCAAAGCCAAGGAAAATGTCATTACAAACACTTTTGGAATACATACACAGAGGAGAGGAAGCAGCAAGTCAGTGGAGCCAGTAGAAGTAATGGCTACATATTAAAGAGTTGTCATTTGAGGTGGCGGACTCCATTATGGATTCTGTGTAATGATGCTTGTCACTATAATATACTCTGTAAACATTGCTCCGGTCCAGATGCTCAGTTTTACCCTGCTGGTACAGCCTGGCTGACTGTTGCTCTCTTTTCCCCCTGTACTCGTGAATTGGTTTATGGGTAGTGTAGTTTGTCAAGCAGTAGGGCTTTTGTTCTGATCGCAATGCAGACTTTGGCTTTGAATTCTGAAAGCACTGTCAGGCTTTGGCAAATTTCTCCCCGACTTTAGCTCTTTTATGCAGTGGGACGGCAAATAGGCCGGATTACGACGCGCTCTCTGAAACAGACACCACAGTGGGAAATGCCACATCCCATAAGAAACAGCAGGCTGTCGGCCAAAAGCGGCGCACAATAACGCAGAGCAGCTCAGACACACATAGACCCACACTCGCACAAACACTTCCTGAAAGCTCAGCAAAACAACACAACATTTCGGCTGTCTCATTCTAAGCGGCGCTGACACCCATTGTGGAGCGTGTCCCGGGAGATCACAAAGCACTGACAAAAAAATCTTTATACACCTTCCTGTGAATTTTCTATATGGCTTCTGATGCCGCTTCACTATATGTCTCCAGTAGTTAAATGCAGCTGGTTAAAGAGAAAGGGAAAGGGACAGGAAAGACAAACAGTGGGAGAGTGATGGTGATGCACCAAGATGAAATGAAGCTCCTTTTTTCACTTTTCACTTTTTTCAGAGAGCTTCCTTTCATCAACTGATGCTGATCCCTTCTTTTCCCCCTCTTTTTTTATTTAAAGCAGTAGAACAATAAAACCCTTTCATCATGGGGAGGTAGAAGAGGCAAAAAATCCCATCATAATTATGGCTGGTCCACATGGGAATAGTCTCGCACTAAGCGCTTAACAGTCTTCAGTCTGTAGGCCCTAATTACTGTAGACCACATATCACATTTCCTTAATTCTCAAACCAGGCCATTTTCTATTTTTCCATTAATTCCATTACAAAAGGGGGGCTGCCGTCTTCGTCAGTTCAGTTGAGGAAAAGGAGGAGAACTGCATAGTTTCACACTGAAGCTCACAGCCGGCCAAGGTGGTCGTTTGCGCAGTGGAGGCTCGCCCGTTTGCTTCAGCACATTTCTGCCATTTTGTCTCTCCCAAGAGATGACTGAGTGCAAGGACAAGACCCTTGTTTAACTGTATCTGATGAGTCCACACCCTTAGCAGGAAAATCTGCTACAGTGCAAGGACAATGAGGCAGTTCTGCATGCCTCTGATTTTCATTTTTTAGTATAACACAATATTATAAACTAGTTTCAGGAGTCTTCCTATCATCATCATTGAAACCGTCCTTTCCTGGTGAATGTCTTGCATTGAACTTTAATCTGACATTAGTCACATCACATGGTCAGACTGTCCAGAGAGAGAAATTCTCCATTTAGCATCCAATCATTTTAAATGTCTCTGCTTTAGAGGATAAATTCCCCTTTGACTCAGCTCAATGTAGACGTTCCCCTGCTCTGACAGGTGGTTCATCTTTAATGAAAGATTGTTTCTAATATTCCAAAGACGTCAAAGAAAGGAGTGCAGAAACACCAAGCAGCTGACACTGCGCTGTAACGAGGTGCTGCTGGAGTGAAAATGACGTGATTGGCCTTGTGTGGAGAGGGACAGGAAGCACGATAATTGTGTTATCTCTGTCTGTCTGAGTGTCGCCAAAACTTCAATATGTATGGCTGCATTGTTCCCATGAGTGTATGTGGCACAGCCACTGATGTACATTATTAAAAATGACAAGAGCCTTGTTGGTTCAATTTATGACATGTCGATGTTGAGGCGTCTGCAAACACAATCAGACACACATCAGCGTGGTGTCTGCACACAAGCTCACAAACACCACTAGGCGAAAAGATGCAGCAGATCCAATGAATCTTTCTGATGTTAATCAAGAGCCATAAAATTTTAACCAACATCTGTACAGCCTTCGTAAACAGCACCATGGCAAATTTCTTTTCCTGTCACTGACGGCAGGAGACAGATGACATCATTACAGTCCCTCCAACTCACAGTAACCCAGTTCCATTTGACTTTGAAGGCTGTGTTAGCCACAAACGGGGAGAGAGAGCCAAGAAAGAGCTACTATATATAATAGGCTATAGTTTGTAACATGAAAGAAAGCGTGGAGAGCACCTTCCCTGCTGATGTGCTCCTTGTATTGTACAGACTCCACCGCTCTCCCTTTCTGCTATACCTTACGTTACTCCATATTTCACTACTAGTCCCTCGCTTTTTTTTGTGTATTTCCTCTGGCGCTGTCAGTCAGGCTTTAAATAGCATTTGTGCCTTCCGCCTTATGCCACCTGTCCTGCACAACGCGGGGAAGGCAAGTACAGGCTGTACAGGCCCACAGTGTATTTGTAGAGCAGGAGCATCAGTGTACAAGTGTGTATTTGAGTGTGATTTTAGCCCTGTGGCTCCCTGGTTGATCAGCTGCCTTCATCTCTCTATGTAGTAGCATAAAATAGTAACTGTGCAGTAACATTGGGCCCTCTGGCTATCTATACAGACTGAAATATACAGTGGACTCAAGTGTATTAGTATTCTAAGAACTGCATTCATATTCTGCAGCTCACAGTTAACATCTAATGACAACATTCAGCACCGACGCAGGAAGTAGTGCGATCTTAATATAAAGACGCAGAAAATCATGGAATTGATGTCGGAGTGTTTGCTAAGCATGGAGTGTGTCTGACTTCTATGTGTGAGACTGTGTCCTGTATCTGACATGCAATTTACATTGGCTTTTTGTTATTTGTTTTACCACAACTATAATCTTTCCCCACCTTAACCACGTGTTTTAGTTACTGTACCTTTAACCTAAATGTATTGATTTTTGGCCATTTGGGGGCTGTAAAAACAACAAGGACATGTTGTTTTCACCTCAGAAAGTTGACATGGTAATGCAGCAGATGCAAAGCAACAACAACACTTATTTGGAGTTCCTGTCCAATACCCGACCTCCCTTCAGCTCTATTTAGTTCTCCACAACTCCTGAGGTACCTGTATGACTCTTTGGCTGCTAAATGCTATGCTGGATTTACCATCGACATAATTATTAACTTTATCTGCAGGTAATATACAGCTGGTTTATCACTGAGCACACTGTGGGGTATGCAGAATTTTCAAATACCAACCCTCTCTCTGGTGACAGGATTGAAATGAGATTGGTGATGTTATATAAAAATACTTTAAAGCCCATATTCACTGACTTATTTTATTTATTTTTTTTTTTACCAATAAACAAAGGCTAGCATTATCCCCTCTGGAGGGCATTCCGACAAGTGTGTTTTCAAGATAGAAAATTGCTAACGTGGTGTGGATTGAAGTCCAATGTGGAGAGATCTCTTCTTTTCCTGCATTATATTGGACATGGTCTCACTTTCAGCCTCAGAGGCTGAATTTCAAATCTGAAGATATGGTCCATGTGGGGGGAAAAAAATGTTACAAAACTGCAAGTCTATGAAGTCCCACGATTCTTTGATGTGCATTATCTATTTCTGATTATTATCTATATTCTGATATTATGTGTCTAACCCTTTTCTACAATGTATTCCTTTCATGACTTCTCCATCTGGTTTCCTCTTGCCCAATCAAATGCTTCCCCTCCCAATCTTTCCTCATCACCCCCCCATTTCCTGTCTCTCTGTTGAACACGGAAAAATACACAGACACACACTCTCACTATCTGTCTCATCATCTCTCTTCCTCATTCTGTCATCAGCGGCCGGTCAAGGTCAGAGGTTGTTATTTTTAGTCATCCAATAACAAAACAGCTTGTCCTGCCTGACATTGAAAGACACTTTGAGCGCGAGTGTCCGTCCCCAGGGCCCTGCAGCATTTAAACTGAGAGCATGGCTGCCGCTCCCCAGACGCCCTCGCAATCCTCATCACGTCACCGCTGCCACAGCCACAGTAGCCACAGTGATATAAACAACACATCAGTGACCTAGCACAACGCGCTATTAAAAAACAAACAGCAACTTCGCCGGGGCAAGCGAAGAAAATGTGCCCGCTGCTTCCCACTGGGAGCGAATTCAGACTCATCATCATATTTGACAAAAGCCAGCGTGCAGAGGGCGGTTAAACCAAACACGCACATGATTTTTTGATTATTTACAGTGAAATATCACATTTGGCACAGACAAGCAGACGAAAAAAGAACAGTTAAGCTAGTGATGGAGAGGTACAGTGTCACAGAATTTAGTTGTAATTTTGTAATGAATGAAAATGACTTCAGAGGGGGTTCACCGCAGGTCTAATCATTCATTATCCTGGTAATAATATCAGATAGAGATGAGAACTGAGCAACATTAGTCTGAGGGGAAATTGTGTGAGAGGAGCTTTGATTCAGTCGAGAACAGGGATTAAACAGCATAGAGAAACAACTCAAACAGGCAGAGGTGTACTACTCCTGCTACACAGAGGAGTTTAGGTTTCTATAGTTTCTAACTGGCAGGGTCCCTTCTGAAGGTGTCAGTATACTTCACATCTTTCCAAAAGACTTGGGAGGGCTGCTTCCAACAATATCTGTAACTCCACTGACTCTATCTGACTGTCACACCAACCTACTGGAAAATGTGCAGTAGGTGGAAAAGTGATCTCCCCATCTGTTTTTTTTTTTTCTGTTTTTTTTTTTTTTTTTACAAATACACTTGTCATTTGGTCACAACTGCAATGCAGCAAATACTTTTGAGGAATGATGTCACATTCAGATGATCTCTATAGTCAAGTTTCTGCCCAAATTTAGTGCAAAAGACAATGTATGTCAATTATTGCAAACCTGTGATTTTAGTAAAGCTTTACAATAAGATAACCTTTGTATTCAGCAAAGTACTAGCATGGCTTAGAGCCATGGTTTAAAGTCTTTATCCTTTTTTTTTTAGCAAAGAAAAGTTTTTTCCCTTCAGTACTTGTTCAACATTTTTTAGGACTAAATGAGCCTAAATTAGTTCTGTTGAAATTTAAGTTTAAATGTTTATATTTTTTAAATTGTACTGTTGCAATACCAATGCCTCAATTGATCTCTTTTATACACTGAATGTGTATCATGTTCGCATAGATGTCAAACATGACCAGAACACTGAATATGAACTTGAGGCTGGAACCACTTTTCTTCTTCTACAAATCTGAGCTTTGGATATTCATCATGAGAGTACATTTGCAAATGTTTGCATCAGATCCTTGTGTTTTTATGGAAACTGAGTTGAATGCCTGGAGGGATGTTAGGGTTAATGTAGGTTTTGAGTAACTCAAAGTAGTTAGTTAAGCTTTGACAATAAGGTTATATAAATCAAAATGGTATTTATTTGTTTAAATGTCTTAATCTCCATAAATCATGTCATTTGTTATTGTGTTATTGTGTTATTAGTTTATTCATTTTGAGAATAGTGTTCATCTATTTTTGGAGTTGAACTCTTCATTTACTCTTGTATTCCCATAGTGTAATTTTGTTTGTATCAAGATTACTGAAGGATGTATGTTTGGACTGTTACAATGAATGCAGGTGTTAAGCATTGGTTAAAGTTAGGCATGAGAGAGCAATAAAAAAAACTAAAATATATCTTAGCAAAACAAGCCAACGACAGTTTGATTGATATTCCCTGGAGTGCACGATAAAAAAACATGATTTCTGAAAATGAATCAAAACTGAGATATCTGTTTTTGAAAATTCGATTGTAGCCGTTGGAGGACCCTCTGAAGGAAAGCAACATAAGGCTGTGTGTGTGTGTGTGTGCCTTTTCATATCCATGAGCGCAAATGGACCTGCAGTCACTGGCTAATAAATTTCCCCACTTCTTCTCAGATTGGTAGATATCAAACAGTGCTGGTCTCAGAAGGGTGTGGAGAGGGGTCATTAAAAAAACAAAACAAAACAAAAAAAAAAACCCACCATGTCCATTCCCACAGACAAGCATTAGCAGTAATGGAGGTGGTGGAATTGTATGTCCAAGTAAACATGGGATTTACCCCATTGAGGATTTCGTTCATATTGCACTTGTCCAGGGATTATTCTGTCTCTTAACCCTACCCATGAGCCAGGAGCTGAGAAAATCCCTCATATTGCACACAATCTGCTGCAACTCATCCTTACTCTGGCTGCAAATAATACCTCCATAAACGGCTGAATCAGACAACTTAGACAAACAGCCCATAGCCAGTAGTCTGGGCCTAGAGCCAGACACTCTTAAACGCTTCTCTCCTTCTTCTGCCTTCCTTCACAACTGAAAAGACTTGACAAATTGGACACAATATTTCCAAGACCTATCCAGTTGCCTCTATCAACGGCCTGTCAAGTGGAGCAGAATGGGGTTGGAAAATCTCCCAATTTAGAAGAGCTTGAGTTACTTTAGATGTGCCAACAGAAAGGTTTTAGAATATTCATTAGCCTTTATATTGACTTCACGGCACCAATGGGGAGAGAGCAACTATATTTGTTTGCACTTTTCTTGCTAAAAAAAACATTTCACTGAACACAGAAGTGGCAATTTCCCACTGCCAGTCCTCTCCAAGTACAGAACTAAAATTAGAATCAATTATCAAACAATCTACATCTATCCACATCCATAACAAAAGCCCAATCCTCTGTCTCTACAAAGCAAAAGATCCAGCCTCAGTGAGCTCTAATTTTTTCTGGTTAGAGAGTGAAGGGGGGCTGGTAACCACTTAAGCCTCATCCCAGATGTTAAGATAGAGAGGGAGACAAGAGTCACCTGCTGAAAGATTAATAAATGCTGCTGAAAAGCAGGATAGAAATGCTTTTAGAGGTACTCATCCCAATGGGGGCGGAAAGGCATTGATTTTTCTGTTGGAGTCATCGCTGTTTTTTGGCAAGATGGTACTCCGTGAGTGAAGCAAGCTTTTCATGATAAGAGCGCTGGCCTCTTGATGACCTGTGAAGTGTGTGTGTTCAAGAGGCGCAGGATATTTAGCATCCTGGATCAAAAGCATTTCCCTCTCCAGCTTAATTTCTGGTCATTGCCCAGATTTCAGGTGGGCGGATCGATGGTGGAAGAAGTGACACCTAAGTGATAGATCGATAATATAGGTGGCGTCTCCAGGAAGCCGGCAGGAAGGGATCGTGCGTCAGTCTGTGTCTCATCCCATGACAACACCACACCCATAGGAGCACCACGCCTTCAGTTACGCAGATCAATGGCAATCTTACTCTTGCGGGCTTTTAAAGTTTAACGGATATCAGAAGAGGTGAGTGATCGAGCGAACGGCTCGCTGAGAAACAGACATCATATGAGGAAGCTACAGTGTGTTTGTACTACTGTAGTGATTTATAGTATGCTACACGTACAGTGGGACAAGAGGACAGAAAGAGAGAGAAAAGCAGTTGTAATCCAACCAGGAGGGAGATGGTCATGGACGGACGCCGATGGAGATTTACAGCACCCAGAGAGTGATATATAAAGTGTAAACAAGCGACAGATTGCCTGCCACACACACACCACACTCACACTCACACATACACACACACACGAGTGCATTCCAATCCCACAGCCGGCCCGTTGCCCCTGGCAGCCAGTGCTGGTAATGGCACTAAGCTGGCTCAAAAGGAGTGCAGTGTGGTTGTCGCCAAGCGATAAACCATGTATGGAGTTGAGCTGAATGTGGCAGAGCTGGGCTTCAAGGGTAAGAAATTAGCGGTATGCAGTTCTGACACCAATATCAAACAACAACAGCAGCACAAACTGGGTAGGATACATTTTTATTACAGTCAGTGAAATAATATTCAGTGGCCATGGCAATAATGATTGATAGCTGATATGTCTCTGAATTTTGTTCTAATTGATCACATCGTACTGCAAACACAAATTCAGATCGGTAAGTTTTATTAGAAGTTATCCTCTTTCAGTGAAGGGTTTTTGTCCCATGATATCCTCATGCTGGTTCAGAGGTTTCTGTAGCCACCCTAATCTCTCCCTTAATCGCAATAACTCCCTGACACTAGACACAATTCAATTACAAAATGGACATCTCAAAATTGACTTTTAACTTAAAACAGCTATTGATATTTTATAATAATGATCTATGAAATTACAATGGGTAAGCATGGATGTTGATATGTAAATAAGCAGCTGTTTAAATATGTCAAAAATGTGTTCACACAGTGTAAACACTGTGGCCAAGTGGCCAAAAAACAGTTACTACAGGTTTAACACTGAGTATATATATATATATATATACACACACACACACACACACACACACACACACACACATATATATATATATATATATATATATATATATATATATATATATATATATATATATACACATACATACATACATACATACATACATACACACAGACATATATATATATATATATATATATATATATATACATATATATTGCATAAAATATCTGTTGTCAGCAATCTGGAAAAAGGACCATTAGTATCCTTGAAATGCCTGTAACAGTTTAACCCAAGGTAGGCAAATATGCACATCTCATCCAGCTTCACACTCACATACAAACACATTTCCATCCTGCGTCCGTTCACCCATGTGACTTTATGGACACCTCCCTGTCCATAAACCCAGGAAATGGAATGGCGAGGACAGAGAATGACTCTGAGAGAATTGCCCAGTAAAACACTGCACCCTAATCTCTTGCTACCGGCTCGAATCCTCTCTTCTATTAAATGCCCTCTTTCCCCTCCCGGTGGCATTTTATTAACTGTATTTGTTCAATGAAACCTTGAATTCCCTGCCACTTTGGCCATGACATTGGGAGAGGAGTGGAAAAAGTAAGAAAGAGGCAAATCATGACCCATGTTATGGAAGTGGAGATCGTAATAACGTGAACCCTCCATATAAAGAGTTTCTACTCTGTGGTAAACAATAAAGCTGTGCTTATAGGGAGACAGTTAGTAACAAGGCAGCTGAGCGGGAGAGGACCGAGATAGAAATAAAAAGAGGGAGACAGAGAGAGAAAGTTCAGAGGAGAGGAAATGAAATTTTCACATGCACACATGTTAAACTGCGTGTGTTTGCATATCTGGGTGTCAGACATAATAAGTATGATTATTCTCTTATTCCTTTTGCTGTGAGCTACTGTATGAGCCAATTGCTTTCACATCAAAAGGCATCTGCTCTTTACAGTGTCACAGAGCGAAGGTTTTAATCCCCTTCCCATTGCCTCTGCATCTCAACACTGCTACCTCTGTATTTCATCATGCAGCTTCAGAGGCTCGAGAGAATACAGGACAGACAAAAACAAGTTTGAATGTAAGAAGAGCTAACAAAGCCGGGGTTGTTACTGAAGGCTCAGTTGCAGTAGCTAGGAGTGGCACGGTGCACTCGGAAAACAAAGGTAATCCAACTGCCCTCCCGCTGGGAATGGAAGCCTTGCTTTCAGATTTGTACCAAGCAGAAGAAAACAACCATACTTCAAATTCTAGCAGTATTTTATGTAATGAGACATTTTTAATATTTGATGTTTGTTCTTTACCTTCGACACGCGTTCTTACATATGTAGTTATCTGTGTTCAAAGTGATGATGTCCGAGATCCCGGGCCTCATTAACTGTGCACAGTTTTATGCTTAGCCTTTCGCTCATTAACTATCAACACTTGTGCTTGAAAACATGTCCACATTTAGAAGTATTCCTGATACCATATGAACCAACGAATCAACAGTGGTACACAGATCATCAAGGGTAGACTAGTTCCTGACTAACTCCACAGTCAACCATGTTAGCATGATTGAATTTAAATAGTTTTTCCTGAAAACAAACAATAATGTATATGTCATGTATATGTCAATAATGTATTTATACAGTGTCATATCTCACTGTATAAATAAAGACATATATTATATGTCTTTATACAGTGAGATGATTTCTTTCAGAGTGACATTATACCACTGATGGCTGCATTTGCTTGTTTCTCTAATACTCCCTCACTGAGCGATTGTGGTTTGTTATAAAGGAAATCTGTTAAAGGAAGACTACGTAACATTTGATGAATAGTGGCCACTGCAGCAACAAGTAATAATTGTGGGATAATGCAAAATACTAAAACTCACTGTAACAATAAGTTTAGTTCAATAAGAGTCACAAAATCTGTGGACCAACTCAGTAAAAGTTTCATAGTCTCGCTTTAAAGACAACTGGACTGTTGGATTGCAAGCCACATATGTCTTTGTTATACAGAAGCTTTTAAAAAACACTAGAATAAAAAGCTATTTAAAAGCAAATTAACTATCTATAGATTACACTGACCTTTTTTGTTTTTTTAAGTCATGCCTCAGTAACTTGCTCCAGTGCTGTATCTTATTAAGATTATTAAGAAGTCACTTATGGGAGTTAGAAACTGTTTGGTTTAGCTGAATTTAATTTATTGATTATATGTTTTCAGCTATAAACGTTAATAAAATGTCTGACATTATACTTTACATTGGCAGGTTAGCAATGGGCATAGCGTGGTGGCTGGTGTATGGTAAGGAGACCACATCATTTACAGTCTAACTGCATTCACTCATACTTACTCAAACAAACATATTCTACAAATGCTTTGATAAAGAGGCCTGTGGTATTTTTCTGAAAAGTCTGTTGAGAGCTGCAGATTGTAAATGCCAGAAGAAGAAGACGAAGAAGAAGGAGGAGGAGGAAACTGTTTATCTGTTTATTTAAAACAGACCAGAATACATACCATTTGAAACGTTTATTTAGATGAAAATGCAACAGATAGCATCTTTAAATGTGATTCAACAAATTTTCTGTCCAATTTGCTCGACCTCATTCCGAGCTGTACTGCCTCTCTGTCTCTCTTTCTTCTGGCCTCAGTTTCTTCTTCCTATTTCAATTTCAACCTGTCAGTCAGTCGCTCACCTATTCTCTGCTGTTGCCTCTCCTGCCCTCTTGCAACATTCTGATTTCCATCTGGTTTTTTTTTGTTTGTGTGTTTTTTGTTTTCATTTTTCCTTTTTTCCAGCATCTGCATATAAACTCGAGACCCTCCCGCCTCCCCTCCCAAGGTGCTGGAAATGGAGAGAAAGTGGCAAAGGCGTGATTACGATGTCAATTCATAAACACTGCACCCCGCGAGACTGCATGGATGAAAGCACCAATGCCACTGGAAAATTACCCACCCAGCTGGGACAAGTCATTTGCTACACAGTGGAGCATCACAACAAACATCCAGACGCCGCCATATACACAAGAGCAAAAGGTAGAGACTCGAAGTAGGTAAATGGGGAGAGAGAGTGAAAATAGATGGGGGCAACTCAGAGGTGGAGGAGTGCATCAAGGCCTGAGGTGCGTCTGTATGCAAGCATGTGTGGATGTGTGTGTTTGCACCCCTCCACAGGTGTTCAGCCCTCTCGGCTGTAGGCAGCAGGGGAGAACTGTCACTATTCAAGCAGATGGAGAGAGACACACCAGGACTGAGAAAGACACAGAGGCCAGAGAATAGCAGGGCAGGGTGTAGCACACACGCACACATACACACCACCGGCCATTTCGTATGTTCTTGAGCATCAGGTGGCCAACACTCGAGCGCACAAAATGCCACCTGAGAAATGCCACACAGCCAGATATAATCTATTTGTTTGGGGACCCACAGCATAGCATAAAAGGAAAGGACCCATTCATATTTAAATGGTGCGGGTGTGTGTGTGTATGTGTGAGTGAGAAAGGCAGAGAAGAAGAGAGAGAGAGAGAAAGGCAGCAGCTGTGTGTTTACCGGCAACATAAAAATGTGATTTTGAGGTGTAGTGAAGGATTAGAAAGTTGATATTTCTTTGCATTTATGAGTCAGAGACAGATCGTCTCATATCCTCTCAATATATTGAAGCATGACTCACAAGGAAGCACGAGATGCAGGGAAAAATGGGGACGTCGAGAACCTTGTGTGGATCAAATGCAGTTTCAAGAAAACTCGTAGTCAGATGAGGCATATTCAGCAGGTGGGTAGGAAGCAGGTGACAGAACTAATAAATTCCTGTTAGTCATTACATTTTGTAACCGATGACTAGTTATGGTCACGTACACATAAAGTAGTGGGATCATTGGAGGAGAAGCATTAGAATCCAGTGGCAGCATACATGGACGTGGTCTAGTGCCACGGTTCATGGTCTGGGTCAAACCCAAAATGATGTTTTCAGTGTCCTTACAACTTTGTGGCAAACAGTTTGGAGGAAACCATATCTGCTTCAACATGCTGATGATTGATCCAAGATTGGTGTAGAAAAAGGCAGTCAGTGTTCAAAGAAAACAATTTGAACAAAACTTATAATAAAACAGATTAAATCAAGTTTTGAATAAAAATGGATGAACTTAACAGGCCTGAACAGAGCTCTGAGCAACCTGAACTAGGGCTGGGCGATATGGCAAAAAATATTATCATAATAATTTTTTCCATATTGATCCATATTGATATCACGATATGTAATTTGTGTTTCCTGAACCCGTCTTTCTCCAGAACTACTGACAGCAGCAGAACAACCAAGATAGCAGACAAAACGTGCTGGGATGGTACCTCAGGTCATAGAAAACATTTGTTGTGTTTCCTGGTTTGAGTGACAGCGACCAACGGCTTTTCTCACTCAATAAACCAATGCAACATCAATTAGAGTAGTGGAGGCTGTTAAAGCAGCATATCAATGCCCATGGTCTGGCAAAAGGATCTTCAATCAACAATCACATGTGGATGTAATTATGGGTGTCCGAATACTCATCTTGTAGCTTTTAACAATTAGTTCCTTATTCAGTGGTATAATCTGAGACATTCTGGAGTGAACCCCTAACCATTCCATGGAGCTTCACAGCAAGCAACTCCACAGTAGTGCTGAGACTGGGAGGCTCTAATACAAACAGTAAGTGTGTTCAGCTTTATAAATATGTACCAGGGTGGTGTTGGAAAATAATGAATTTCTGTTCTCTTGATACATAGAAGAAGAAAAAGAATATACTAGGTCTTATTTTATTATATGTGCAGAAAAACAAAAGAGAAAATCTCACTTAGATCTCACAAGATGACATCCAAGTGTTTCCCAGCACAGCCTTGTAATATTAATTTAATGTAGTCCTTTAAATATTAAAGGTTCTGTATGTAGTAATTTGTGTTCCTCTAAGCCAAGCCCTCATTTTTCATAAGCTCATGTTCCCCTCCCAGAGATGATGTTGAAATATGTTCCCCCGCTCTCTGGGGGCCCTCACTGTTTTTATTTGCTCTTTGTCTTTACTCAAGAGGACACAGAGAAGGGTTGTTGTTTCCACTTGCCTCTCACTCTTTCCACCATGCCAATGTGGGGAGCTACGATGGCTTTAGTTGCACTCATTCTGCAGAGTCAGTTTCCTGTTAAAACCGGGAGTCTGGCCAATATTGGATTTTTGAGACTGATACCAAATATTGACGTCTGAGAATAAAAATAAAATAATAAAAATCCAAAGACAAATCCAAACACATCAAATGATGTTCTTTTTTCTCCTTCCATAAGCACAAAAACTGTGATGATGGCTGAATATCACCCCAAGGTCCATTTAGTAGGGCGTCTGAAGCTTTAAGCCATATTGCATTATCATCATCTTGTACTGAATTTGCTCTCTCAACTGCTGTTTTCCAGATCAAGACTGGAAGGAAAGGAAGGAAAATAATAGCATCACTTGTGTCAGCAACTACCCATAATGCCATATGTCTATGTTTAACCTCTCATTGTAATTATGACATTAGGAAGTAGTGAGTGGTTTTTACAGAGCCAAGAAGTTTACAAAGGGAGGAGATCAAGATAGGTATGGTGGTGTGTTTAATACTGTACGGTGTGTCTAATTTAATACTGTGTCCCACAGTATTATTTGCATGCAGACTGGATGAGGCTGACGGTGTCTCTGATGGACTTTTTGGTTTGCATGTAATAAAAACGTGTAATCTGATCTGAAGTACAGAAGTGAACTTTTCTGCAAAGCGAGGTGCAGTGTTGTTGCTCATTATGCAACAGGAAGCGACCTCTCCACTGAGGGTGTTCCCTGGCTAAGAGCTCGGTGTGGGGCCCCTCCACTCTCAGAGACAGATGTTAGGGCTAGGCTCGGCCATCCACTCTCACCATAATGAGAACTCAAGGGGGCCCGGGCCCACACACACACACTCACACTCATGCACATGCATGAACACACTCAATACCATACCTGATTTTCCCTGAGCTAAAAAATAAAAACATTCACACACACACACACACTCTCTCTCTCTCTCTCTCTCTCTCTCTCTCTCTCACACACACACACACACACACACACACACAATCCCAGCACAACATGAAAACCAAAAAAGTGAGAAGCAGGAATGGTGAGTGAGCCGGGGTGGATTCATGATTTAATAATGACACTCTGGTTAGAAAATGAGTGACCTTCACACACACACACACACACACACAGACACACACAGACGGGTATCCGTGTTAACATACAGTGTCTCCAAGTGACAAGATATTCAAACAGAGGGCAGGAAGAGCGAAGGTGAGGTGGGGGCCAGACAGAGAGGGCTTGAGAGAGAGTGTGTGTCTCCTGACAACCATTTTTGAGTGTTTAATGAATGAACATAGCACCTTAATTATTCACCATCCCATTATTAGCTTCTAGCCCACGATGTCCGAACATGCACGTCAGTGATCACGCACAAGAGGAAGGAGAATAAATCAGGATTAAAATAATGTTTTTTCTGCACACATGAGCAACTTTTCTCGTTTACATGTATGAGGCTACATTTAATTTATTTATGTATATGTGGCAGAGAAATACATTAAAGGTAGGCACTGAACATGTATTTACTTATGTTATTACTGATGTTATTTCTCTAGTTCTCACAGCCTCTTCAGTGTATGTTTGGCCTTGATAAAGCACAGCCAGCCTAATAAAGTCAACCAAAGCTACTCAAACAGCAGAAGTCAGATTAAAATTCTAGCTTTTAAATGTCCTTAACCCAGTGGCTTTCCAAAAGGAGAATCTCCATGGGGTCCTGGTGAAAGAGGCAGAGACTGTAAGAGAAAGAGAAAGGGGAGAGACAGATCCTGAGGGAAGGAGAGAACACTGTGATAAGACCTGGCAAAGCCTCGCCGTCGGTAATTACCTCCACGCTAATGCTACACCAGGAAAACCCAGCGGGAGCATGGGAAAAAGATGAGGATGAAATATTGAAAAAAGCATTAAAAAAAAGAGAAGAGATTGAATTTGCGATACCATTGTTTCCATGATTAGACAAAGATGGACAAGGAAGAGACACGGATAAGGGTAAGATGGAGGAAGATAGAGCAGAGAATCAAACAAGGGGGAGTGAGCAGATGCAAAGCGATGGGAGGAGCAGGTACACGGTGACCCAGATCCTCCTCCTGGTAACATGGAGGGGAGCTACAGTCAGGCTGCTGTCTGCTGCAGGACCGGAGCACAGGATGAAGAGATACAGGACACAAAGATGAGCTAAAGCAGCAGCCACAGTGCGACAGCTGGTCTAAATCACAGTAAACATGTGGGGACATGCCGGTTTGAAAAGCAATCAAATTGTGACAAATTATGTTTAGTTTTTTTTCACTAACTAGGCTTGTAGAAGAGCTGACAGGTAGCCAGTGCTCTCTTTCTTTTTCTTTCCCTCTCTTTCTCTTTCTGTGTACTCTCTCTCTCTCTTCGTGGGGAGGGAGATGGGAGAACCTTGGTGATTTCTCCCAAAACACACAGGGACAAATGAGGCCCTGAGCGTCCCGTTAAAAAATGAAACAACCCAGCAGAGAGTTCACGTCCCTCAGGATTTGACCTAGACGCAGTGTAACACACACACACACACACACACACATGCACACAAGCACAGCACAGATGTATACACACACATTTGGGCATGCAATTACTGAGCCTGTGCAACAGCCGCAGGGAGCTGAGGTGCACCTTTACAGAGGGGAGAGGAGGAGTTCGCAGTGTGTGCCACTGTGTGTGTGTGTGTGTGTGTGTGTGTGTGTGTGTGTGTGTGTGTGTGTGTGTGCAAGTGCGTGCGTGCGATGCAGTGTCTGTGTGTGTGTGTGTCAGTGGCCCAGTTACTGTGGAAGGGTAAAATTGCTGCATCCGTGACAGGTCTCCTGCACAAAGCCGGTCCCACCTGTTCATTTCAAATGCTCCACCTGTGCATGTGCTTCATGCATGCTTGTGTACTTGTGTGTGTGTGTGTGTGTGTGTGTGTGTGTGCATTTGTGTTCACGTGAGAGCAAACAATTGCTACAAATGTCATGGAACAAAGGACACTATATCACATGAACATATTTCAAATTTTGAGGCATTGCTTTTCATAAGCTGCAACACACACACACACATACAGTACACACACAAACTCATCACAAAGCTGCAGGACCCATGGATCACTGTGCTGTGATTTCTATAGCAGATTGAAAATATAGCTGTGCAGCTGCAATGTGAGAATCACTGGCCACAACTCAGTACAGTTCAGACTGTTGGAACACTGTTTATTTTCAGATGCTTTATGGTTCTTAGCTTTTTGGCCCTGGTGACTCTCCTGCACACAAACACAGTTTAAAGTTTAAAGCCCCTGAAAGCTTGGTGTCAGAATGTAATGTACCATGTGAAGGTTTTTGTAAACAAAAGTGTGGCCCCTCCCTCATAATACATTAGCAAAACACATTCTTATTAATATTTTAAATATATATAATAATCTCTCCTTCTCTCTCTCTCTCTCTCTCTCTCTCTTGGTGGAGTGTGTGTCTGTGTGTGTGTGTGTGTGTGCATGGCACACAGTGCACTCTGACATGCACCACCAAGTCAGGGACAATCAAAGTTATGGTATGAAAAATTTTATTTATTAAGAGTTTAAAAAAAACTACTCCACCAATTCAAAACTGCACACCAATAACACTGTCAGACTCACAATGGATGACTTAAAAAAACGGAATAAAAAATTATGCAGCAGAGGCAGAGATATTGTCTTTTTCATTCCACACATTCTTCTTATTTGTCAAAAGCTGGCGCCTACATTCCCCACAATGAAACTCACAGTCAGTGTAGCCTTGAGACACTAGCCTGAAGGAGAGATGAAGAGCGAGCTACAGAGGTCTGGTAAAATCACTTCTATGAAATTCCACATCCCCAGATTTTTTTTCATCTTCCAACTTGTAGTGTTGTAGAGGCAACTTATCAGATTTTGCTCTGCTTCCTCTGGAGTCATGAAAGTAGTGTCTTGCCACTTAAAACAGTGAGAAGGGCAGAGATAAAAACACAAATACATGAATTTAATGTGAAGTAGGAGCCCATCATTTGTCGTAAGAAGGTTTTCAGGGCTTTTAAATTAGTGACATTATCATCATCGTCTTTCATTGCCAGTATGTGTCACTATGCAAGAGCTAACTATTAAGAACACTACTGCTTAGCATAATCATTGATATGCTGCACATTTCCTGGCCATTTTCACCCGTCCATCTGTCAATCATCAATCACTGCTCAGCCTTATCAGAGCTGTGACAGGCTGTCAGGTCCCCAGTGTGTTCTCACATATCTCCACCCCTCCAATATTCCTGCACACTGGTATATGCAAATGCCAGCTCTCACCAGGGCACCAGCTAATGGAAAGACAGACCCGTCCTGTAGGTCTGCTTTCAGCACAATGGATAGCTCCAGTACTGCAGTTTCTTGCTGGAGTGTCATTGGCTCATTTCAGGACCAAGGACAGCGCCAGACACTCGCTTCCTGTCTGCTCGTGTATAACTCGATTGTTGTCTTCCATTTTTCAGTGAGCGAGCAGCATTTCTGAAAGGAGAATAAAAGCAACAGTCTCTGCCATCAAAACAACAGCAGCGATGTAGCTTTCAAAGCCTTTATAACAATCTAGGCTGCATCAACACATATCAAATATACATAGGCTTGATAACACAGTGTTTTAAGCGAGACTACATGTTTGGCACCAGTCTTACCTTGCTTTAGAAATGCATAATGACTCATATTTTCCCTGAACATGAAAAGAAAGTAGCAGTGGTTTGATAATAGCAGGGCAGTGATAATGTAGGTAAACACATCTAAGCCAGACAGACCTTGTCTCCAATCACTACCCATCATAACCACCGCAGAGGGGTGACAAACTTTGAAGCATCTGCTGACAGGCTGGACTAATGCCAGAGGCGCTGACACCGGCACTGTAACTCACAACAACCAGCACTACATAGCATCATGCCCTTTATCAGGGCCCGATCTGTGGACCACCAGCTGATGGAGTTTTAACTGAGTACTATGAGCCTGTGTGTCTGCACGTGGAGAGGAAAGTGTTTATGTTGGTATGTGGCTGTGTCTTCATGCAAAGAGTCCTCGGGAAAGCAACAGCATGTGTTATTTGTGTGCATTCAGGAATGTTTGGGTGTATAGGTATAAGCTCTGCCAGCTCGCGTTCAGCCTGTAAGTGGCTAGCATATGGGATGACAACTGTTGCCTTCATGGGGAAATGGATGGATTAATTGAAATTGAGCACAGATAGGAGAACAGACATGGGAGTGATGAGCACTTAACACAATCATCAAGGCAAATCACACAGGGACCATTTGTGTAGCATGCCTTTGTGTGCTCGTGTGTTTGTTTGTTTGTTTGTGTTTGTGCCGGCTTTGGACTAATGAAGGAAATAAAAATTAACGCTTAATTAATGTGTGCTCGGGCAGCCCAATACCTGTGGATAGTCATCAACCTTGCAAACCATTAGCAAATACATGCTGCTAACAGTTTCTAATGGGGCTGTGTGTGCAGACTGACAATGAAGAGAGTGTGTAGCCTCTCACAGTGCAGAAACCAGCAACTAAAGCTCATGCAGGGCTGACTCGAATGTGGAGCTGCCCTTAGCAGTGAAAGACCTGTAGCCTTACACTGGATTCAAACATGTAGCACTAATGCTAAGTGATTCTGAAGAGGTCTAAGTGGCATACATGTAATCAGGGCTTCCTTAAAGCTAAATAAAGCTTTTAGGGAAGTATGCTTATTCACTTCCTTGCGGAGAGTTTGATGAGAGGGCTGACACCACTCTTATGTATATATGATAAATAAGTGGCTGCAGGAGATTAGCTTAGCTTAGCATAAAGACCGAATACGGGGGGGAAACATCTAGCATGGTTCTTTCCAAAAGTAACAAACTCTGCCCACCGACGAAGCGTAAAAACAATCATTTGCCTTACCCCATTACTAACTATGTTTAATATGCTAGCAGGTCACTGCACTGTCAAGTGCACTAATTGGAGGTAGAATTAGACTAATTTGGAGGTAGAATTACTGTATGCCAAAAAATAGCGAAGATTCAGAACTGAGGTAGAATTCATTTATGCCAGCTGATGAAATATACATTTTAGAACACTGTGACTAATAAAATATTAATGATCAAAATATTTCCCATTTGCCCAATGTACAGAATTGAAACTAGGACAGAACAGACAGTATTAACGATTTACATACAAGTCACACAAAGTGAATGCCAACACTGAAGGCGGAGAGCTGTGTGTTGAGTTACTCAGCCACTCTTGTTCTTTCTGCATGTCCATTATAAAAGTCTGCACTCAACTCAGAGTGCTCAGCTTGTCAAATGTGAAGATTTATGACTCACGGAGACAAAGATCCGCAGCTTTCTCTCTGACCCTCTCTTCTCTCACACGTCCTCTAACTCTCTCCATCTTCCCCCTCTGATCATTTCCTCTGAGGTCAGCCAGACCCAGCTGGTGCAGAGGGACAGGTCAGGTGCTATCTGTCTGTATAACCCGTCTCATCTGTGTGTTTGTGTGTGTGTGTGTATCTCACATGTGTGTGTCATCACCCCAACACTGAAAAATAGAAGAGAGTCCACTGGTGAGATTGGACTGGAGGTAAGTGATTGGAGCAAAACAGAAGCAAATGGAGGAGAGGATGACTGAAGTGGTGGCAGAAGGAGTCCTTTGAAAATCCTGGCGAGCTTCTTTTGTGCTCTTGGGTGTGTGTGTGTGTGTGTGTGTGTGTGTGTGTGTGTGTGTGTGTGTGTGTGTATAAGTGGTGGATTTTCCATGTACTGAAGGGCATGAGCAGAAATCACCAAAGACGCATGGTGAGAGTCTGGCAAGACACTCAAAATGTCTAACAAACTTGATTATCTTGAAGAAGAGAGGACTAAGTGTGGCACTACAGTGATGACACACTCACACATAAACGTGCAGTTCTGGATTAAACAACTTCAATTAAAAAAAAAGATTCCTAGAAAGTCTAAGTGAGATGAAAATTCACTGATGATTTTTATTATTATTTGATATTTATTATTTGATTTCCTATCAAAGTTTGAACTTCGTAAGTTGTAACCTTAGAAAGGAGAAATGGAATATACAGCCAAAAGTACATAGACTCCCCTGTCAAATATATTTCTGTTATTAGCTTTCATAACAGCGACAACTTTCCCACATTGTAATGGAAT
Source organism: Scortum barcoo (assembly GCA_023238725.1). Classification (NCBI taxonomy): domain Eukaryota; kingdom Metazoa; phylum Chordata; class Actinopteri; order Centrarchiformes; family Terapontidae; genus Scortum; species Scortum barcoo. The sequence goes on from CM041552.1 coordinate 23,374,224, forward strand.
AATTACTGGTGGTGGAGCATATATTGAAAATCCTGTCTTTATACTTAATGTGCTCTGGCTGGGTCTATTTTTTTTCCAGTTCAGATTATTCTTAATGCAAAAGCATACAGTGACATTTTCAGGCATTAGAGTGCTTCCAGCAGTTTGAGGAGGAAGAACTTGACCTCAACCTCATCCTGCACCTCTGGGATGAAGTGAAACACCAACTGTGTTGGTGAAATTGTTTTATAATTGCTGTTTTCAACATCATAAAGGAACTTTTAACCTCTTTTCTTACTTCTCTCTTTGTCTAATCTGTCTATCATTTTCTTTAAATTCTCTCTTCTTTTTTTTGTTATTTTGTGAGTTTATTTCCTTCCCCTTCCAGTCACTTCCTCTCTCTCTCCAACCATACACACACACACTTTGTAGGCCAAATCAATGGGTCTTGGCTGTCTGAATATCCTCTGCCAAGTATGGTGGTCAACCGTCACCACTCAAAGAGACCACAAAAAAAAAAAAAAAAAAAAAGTGAAGGGAAGTGAGAGACGAGACACCCACTCACTGCACAGTGTACCCAGTTCAGTCAGCTACTGAACTACAACTGCTCACACACACACTGTGACCCCACTCCCCACCACCCCTCCTCGCTCTTCCTTCCACATCTACTGTTGAAAGAGACAAAAATACTTGAGGTAGAAAAAAGGTACTGTATATAGAGTAAAGATGGAGGAAGACATGAGTGTGTGGGTCAGGTGGAACAGCTTAGGTAAGTACACTACGCAAAGATCTGATTACAGCTTTCAGGGACAAAACTTCCTTTCACTTTTGCATCCCATACTTAAAACTGAGGCAGAAAGGAGAACAATAAAAACAGCAGTTGTTCGCCAAAAAGCCAAAGGTCAATATGCCATAAGGAGCTGTGATACTCGGGTCACAACGCTTCTGGAGAGCTTCGGTTTGATGTAGTATCAGTAATCGCAGGAACCCTCCTTGTCTTCCCTGTTTGAAGACAACAGCTTAAACTTATCCACCCTGAGTCCCTCTCTCGCTCCATCCTCTGTCTCTGGTGGCTGTAGAACTGCGCTGGGATCAGTGGCCTGTCGCCCTTCCTCTGCTGCAGCCGCTAAGCCCTCCCTACTTCTCAAGCGGTGTGGGGCTGTACCGAGATCAGCGAAGCTTTGACACGGACGACAAAGCAAGTGTTTGTATAAAAAAAAAGAAAGAAAAAAAAGTCTGTGATGTTCCTCCATGTCGCTGAGCCCTGCCTCCACTGGCCCAGCAGGCCGGGCAGGATTTGCGCCGTATCCTGCGTCACAGCCTGGTTGGAGGATTTATAGAGTGCTCCCATAATGCACTTCCTCTCTCCAAAGGGGGGACATAAATCTGCCTCTGTTTTTTGTCACCCCACCCCCTTTTTATTTGCTAATGGGAGACTCAAATGACTATCCTCTTGGCTTTCTTTATCCCTTGTATGCACACACAAAAGCTACGGCTTACGTGCCCAGACACACATACCGAAGCCCCGTATAGAAAACCATAAATTTTAAGACCTGTGTCAATTAATCCTGCAACTTTGCGAGCAGGCATCAGACTGTAACCAGAGCAAAAAGCTGGTTGCTAAAAGTCCTCTTCCAAAGGCTGAATATTACATTCTAAATTGTTTGCATGTTGACTGAAAATGTACAGTGTGTATCAGGATATAATAAAGCAGTAAAAAGGTTCCACCAACAAAGAGTCACACAGTGGATATCTGAATTAAAATATACTGTGCTGGTAATGAGCTATCTAAATTCAGAGTTCATATTGCTGGGAATTACACAAAAGCGGGGTTCCGGGCAGCACTGGCAAAAACTCTATAGCTCTTTCTGCTCCGCTGCCAGAAGATTCTCCCTGTCGAGCGGCGACACGGTCGGTCCTGGGGAAATCGTTTGAGCCACAGCATGTATCCGCGAATGCAATAATTCCTTTGTAAACGACATCACCTCCTCGCCCATTTTTGCATACTTGGCGGCTGTCAACATGTTGGCTGCACTCTATCACTCTCCCCTGTGCGTGCACAGGAGAAAGCCACACGCACACACCTACACACACGCAGACTGAAAACTCTGAAACACATACTAAGTAGATGCACACATATTTAGAGACACGCGCGCAGGCCGAGTCTGAATGGATGACTCGAGGGTGACGGTGATTAAAGGAAGTTGCACGTCCACGCTTTCCTGGAAGGAAACGGTGGCTAAACAGAAAATGACAGGAGTGGCGGCGCTTCAAAGTTATCTGGAAAACAGGTTTGCATATTTTCCACTACGCAGGCGGATCCGTTGCCACACTTGACACGAGCGCACTATTTCAGTTGTCATTTTAAAAAGTGAAACAGAGGAACAGATTCAGGGGAAAGGAAGGGCACAGGATTTAGGTCGCCTCATAAGGGCTCTGATTCCCGCTATCTGTGACAGGTAGCGGGAAAGGCGGCAAGGGTCAGCGTAGCAACAGATCCTGGAGACAATGGAGTCTAATTTTCCCCTGGATTTAACTGCACTGTACGGTGGCCCGGGGGAATCAATTAGAACTATGGTGTGCTTGGTTTTTCAACCCCCATTGACTTGGCAGTAATTTGTTTACTTCCCAGCTCTGAATCCAAAAGAACACAAAATCTTTGCTTGCGATTCCACTTTCCTGTGATTTCCTGCTGTGTTACATATATGAACTTATCAGGTTGATACTCAAACATCCCCATACAGGTGACAAATGAATATGCCAGCACAGTACACGACAGTCACACGGTTGTTGCTTGCAAGTAAATCCTATTTGAATGAAAGTGCATATGAGGCAAAAACTTGACCTCGGGGCGAGGTTACGGCCTGCGGCAGGTCTATTAGCACACGCTTTCTTTCCACGCACGACAAAGATTGCAGCTGCACCCAGCCAGAAGACCAGCAGAGCAGGGAGGCTCTTGCCCGTGTCAGGTGGTAAGGAGGATAAACAGCTTATCACACTGGCGGCGACTCTCGGCTGCCAGGCGAGACTGACAGGTGTCACCTTGTTATTTCGCTGCGTAAAAGCCAGCCTCGGTCTACGGGGAGTTGATTAGCATGAACCTGTTGCCGCATTCGCTCGTTTACCTACGGCACATGCCAAGCTCACTGGAGGATTGAGTAGTCCCGCTGCACTGATACTGATAGACCCTAAAATTAGCTCAGTGGTGGAGCGAACAGTGCCAGCAATATGACACATTCACGACATCTGGATGTGATTATGGTATATATCTGTGGCCGTGGGGATCACTTGTCCCGTGTTTTTGCAAATGTGAATTAAATTAGCATGTTGGTGAAGCTGCTCAATTTGCATCCATGCATTTAATGCTCATGAAGCTTTCAGATGCTCGATCAAAGTTTGGATGTGGATGTGGACGTGTTGCCTGTAGAGGAGGTCTGCATTCATCACATATTTGCTTCTTTAGGATAAAATCATCTTTCCTTTTTTAGCTTTGGGTGTGATTAATTAATTTCAAATCTGGAAAGTGAGTTGTGTGAATCGGGTCTAACATGGGCACTAAGTTTACAGTAAACTAATTATGAGCCACATGTGCACTAATAACACCAAAGTTATAATGATAGTCTGCCCATGTTCAATTTCAAATATGCTACTTTTTTTCTTTGCAGGTTTTCACATAAAACTTGTAAAAAAGGGGTTTCAGATTATGCTCCACTTTCCTCCTACATGCCTTTACCTATCAGTCACACACACGCCTCCACAGAAAAGACCCACAGTCCTTTAACATATAACACTGTAACAGAATGTGTGTCTTGCATTTAACCCCCCCTTATAAAAAAATCTTAGTTATGCTGCAACAATGCAACAATTGAAAGGGAGCTACTAGATCACGAAAAACCTGCAGGTCTCTAAATCACAATTGCAGCAATGCCCCATGAGATTAACCCACAAAACGGGCTATAACAAGGTCACTTAATCTCAACAGAACCGCTGCAGGGGTGCCATACAAGATAATAACAAATCCCCTCAAGTGCCATCAGGGGCCGTTCAGTTAGACAGTAATTATTAAGTGGTCGCGTCTCCACAAGTCCAGAGAGGAGCACTGCGGGGGGAGAGAAGAGAGGGGGGGGGACATCATGAAACACATGGGCAGATCTGCGATCAGCGCAGCCGTCTGCAGCACACGGAGATCTCTCTATCTATCTCTATCTCTGTCTCTCTCTGCATCCACAGCCTCTCCAGCCACATCCCCCTCCACGGAAAGCGCACCGGAGCACTGCCCTTCACCTACCGTACCTTTGGTGTGCGCGGCGCTCAAGCCCAGAGCCAGCACGGCCAGCACGCCGGCCGCTGTCAGCATCTTCACGGTGGAGGATCAGCCCCGGGAAGGAGAAGAAGGGACCACGGCGACCTCTGTCCGCTCCTCTCCTCTTTTTTTTTTCTTTCTTTATTTCTCTTTCTTGTTTTTTCCTCCCCTCTCTTTCTTTTTCTCTCTTTCTCTCCTTTCCGCCCTCTCCTCTTTTATTCAGTTCCCCCCCCCACCACCACCCCTCTCTCTCTCTCTCTCTCTCTCTCTCTTTCTCTTCAAGCGGAGTGTGGGAAACAGTTCACCGGTATGTGGGACAAGACAGGCAGCGTGGACCGGCAGCAGGAGGAGGATGAAGGAGAAGAAGAAGCAGAAGGAGGGACGCCGGGTGGCCGCACCGCACCGCACCGCGCCGCGCGTCGCTTCCGCAGCCGCTGTCGGACGGAGGAAAGTGGTTTCTGCTGAGACGGGACCGGAGAGCAGCGCACCCCGGGACCAGACCGAGCGACGTCACAGGGAGGAGAGAGATGGATCCAGGCGCTTTTTTTCTCTCTCTCTCTCTCTCCACCACCCACCCCACCCTCTCTCACTCTCTCTCTCTCTCTCTCCTCCTCCTCCCTCCTCTCCTATCTGTGGAGCATCCCAGCCCACTCCAGCTCTCCACTCTGCCGCGCTGAGGAGGGATCCATGATGAAAACACTCATGTGAGAAGCATCGATCATCTTCTTTTATTTGACTTCAGAAACCGAATGAAAAAAAAAAGACATCAAAGGCCTTAAAAAAGTATGAATGGTGCCATTAATTTATCATAAATCAAACAATCTTATGAACACGGATGCTGATATTAACACCTTTAGTGTCATGATGCTCACTAAAGTCACTGTAAACTCGTGATTTAAAATAATACCATTATAAAGTGGTTTTAATTTTTTATATGATATTAGCCTGATTGCATAACATTGCAAACATTGCAAACATAAAATAGGGAAAGCTGGGTAGACAGCCTTTAATATAACTGGAACACTGAGACATTTACCCCAGTAAGGCATTGCAAACTGCAGCTTAAATGTCAAATATTCTCATTTCCCTTCACAATATGCAATAAAATTAAAAACCTCTGAGCGACGTGGCTCATTTTGCCAGAGAGAGCATTATTGTTTCCCATGTTTCACAAGAGAAAATCCTCATTTCATTCTTTCAGTTTTGTCTGCAAGGTGTGTGTGGGCGTGTGTTGGCATGTGAGCGAGTGTGTGCATGTGTGTTTGTGGTTTTTTGTTTTGTTTTGTTTTTTTTTATTTTCAGTTGGTGCCGGGCAGTAGGATTAATAATAACTTTTTCAATTTTCCTGAGTAGCCTATCTCAAAGGAACTTTTCTCTTGGACTATCTCTGCCGGTTAAGGATTATTCTGGGAGGCAGAGAAAATATTGCAGGCGTTATCTGGAGGGAGGAAAGAAAAATAATACAAACCGATGACAATGCACAGATTTGAATCCACACCATCCAGTGATAAAATTAAATTTGGTCTTCTTTTCACTGGGAAATGACCTAAGTGTCGTATAGCCAACAATGGGGCTTTCCTGGGCTTGTGTACAAAGAGGCGACACAGAAACCAAAGTAGTGGTTTTCAAAGTGAGGTGCTGGGACTCTCAGTTGGCCCCTGCATCACGAGGAATTTTTTTTTTTTTTGTGATATATCATAGTATATATCATTTTAAGACTATAACCTCTTATGTGCATGTAGAATAATATTAAAGCTAAAGGCTTTTGTAAATGGTGCCTTTTGATGTTGTGGTTGCTATATTGAGAAATGTTTCTTCTCCATATGTTAAAAACATTTAAGGATGCACAGTGTGGACTAATATATTTTCCTCAAGACTTTGCAGCACAGCCCCAGATCTTCTCCAAATTATAGCCATTAATCAAGGAAAACAAACAACATGGGGAAGCTGTGTGAGAAATAACTAATCTTAATCTAGCAAGGTAAGTCATCTGGGGGCTCGGTGGGGCAGGTTATTTTCTGAGTTTAATATGATTTCTATACCAGTGACTGGGTTGCATCAGGCAAAATACTTTCATTTTTTCATCAAAGCTATTTTCAAAATTACAACCAGCTGCAAATGGCCAATTTCGTTAGAATTCAGTTTCTGGCTCTCTAGGTTTTTGATGCTTTTTCATTATTGACACACATTATGCCCACAAGGCTACCATATCCACCACCCTGGGAATAGTGAATTGCGAGCTATAATGCTAATGTGATATCACACCGTGTCCGTCTGTCTGCTCAGAGTCCAGAGGAAAATAAACAAAAAAGTTTCTCTCATCGTGTGTAGTAGGCAATCTAACCTGGCTGAGTAGCTTAATGTGCAATTCTATTTGTCTCCTGTAAGTATTTCACTTTTGGGAGATATTAGTGACATACATTACTGCCAGCCATTTGCTGTGTAGGTTGCTAAATGATGATGGAAACAATAAGAAGAAGATGAGGATATTGGTTTAAAATTGATGACTACACTGTAGTGTAATAAATATATAATGCGCTGTGAAAGCTGTCACAGTTTGCCCCTACCAGAACAAGTAAAGCACCAACAATGATTTAAATAAATCTTTTTTAAAGCACTGCTGCCTGCAGAGAAGTCTGCTCTCTTTGGTGCCGAGGTACAAGGACACGTAAAGGTTGTCCGAACTATTGACAACCTAAAAAGTCATATAATGCCTTGTGCGCTCATAAAACAACACCTGCTATCAGATTGACCTGCAGAGCTGAAATTAGATTAACTTCAAGAAAAAAGTTCTATTATGAATTAATTGCACTGTAATGTAGTAGATGTGATAGTTTTGTTTTGTATTGATTTTTGTTCTTTGAGCAAAAACTTGAGGCTGCCCTCGCCTCATTTTGCATCCTTTTATGCTGCACTGCTGTAGAGCGCCATGGTGCTAATGAGTCACCCTTGCTGCACCTGCATGGGTGACATTTCACACCGTGGAATATACAGAAGCTTTTTTCACATAGCAGACTTGTAGTCAGCAATCACATCAGGTGTGTTATATTTAAGGCACTTTGCTGAGAGGTTGTAGATATTGCAGCATTGACCAAAATAATGTAGAATTGATAACACAAGTTGCTGTTATAAATAGTTCAGTTTGTTTTCAGACACAACGTGGTTGTCCCTGCAGTCTTTTCATGAAGTAATAATACCAAACACAATGTAATGTGTAATGTCCGCGTCTTGTCACTGCTGTATACATAATACTACTGCAGATGCAGGGGTATATGTAGAACTCCATTTTCCACAATTATCTGCCAGGGAATACACACTGCTGCTGGTGCACAGAGATACACAGTTTTCCTTTTTTTTCCCGTAAGGCAGGTCTGGGTGGAGATCCCTCTGTGCACAGCAAGTGTGACAGATAGAAAAGCACACTCATGCATCTTAATTTGATCATTTACCGAACACATGGAGAGAACAGAGGAGCCATCTTCTTCATTGCTGAAACCAATGGTCCATTGTGCTGTTATGTGGTATATAATCATACAGAGAGGTGCATGCTTTATATTTTTTCTTAAACCAAGGTCCACTTGAATGTTTGAACGTTAGCTTGGGGGGGAGGGTGTTTATACATTTACATTAAAATCAAATCTTCTAAGGAATACATTTAAACTTGAGATTGCAGAGCGGGTCCAGGCCAGATGGCTCCCTGCTGTTGTTCCTGTCATTCTCCACACTGTCCAGCGCTGCTCCCGGACGCAAGACAGCTCAGAGACATGTTGTGTCTTTGAGCAATCAGCCATCACCTTCCTCTCTTTCCTGTCCGTCCCTCAACTGAGAGGTCATTTTGTCTCAAGTACCTTTCGCATGTTTCTATTTGTCCGGTCTTTCCTCCCATATTTCCTCTTTGACCCGACCTTTTTTCCATTGACTCCATCTTCTCCTGAGCTCCATGTGTGTCCTAATCACTCTCTGACACCAAATTCAGATCTCTCTATCCATCCCTCTCCGCCCTCTCTCCCCTGTTAGTGTGTGTGACAGAGTGCAGTGCCTCCGCATACTCCCACTGACAGCTGGCTTGTGGTGGAGGACAAGGGGAGGCAGGGGGAGGGAGGGATGAGAGGAGGTAGAGAAAGGCAAAGAGATAGACCATCATCATCCCCGGCATTTCCCCCCAGCTCTTTCTAAAGAAGTGTCGGTGGCGCCGCTTTGATGCCGTCTACATCATGCAGAGGGCTGAGGCTGCGAGAGTGCCTTTTGGCCCCGTTTTGCCTCGCCTCACTGGCAGGAAATGGGCCAGAAATTGTCATCTGCTCAAACCCTCGCACATCTCTCAATCTCATTACTTAAAACCACGGCAGTAAATATAACTTCCTCTTCTGTCAGACAATGGAAATTCCTATACCCACACTTCTGCATTTATACTGACTTGAATTTACTCAGAATTTTGCTTCTTTTCTTTTCCACTGAAACATTAAGGGACCATACCAAATTATTACAAATCACATGCATTATTTTACCACTTCTACAGGCAAGCATGTTACTGAAATTTAAATATATATTTTACCACCCTTCCAGGCATATATTAGCTTCTATTCATTTTGGGATACGTGAGACAGCAGCAGGAAATATCTTCTTTAAACCTTTTTTAAGGCAGAAGTAGGTAACTAAAAATAACTTTTAGTCATACTTGCTAAAACTGTCCTGAGAGTAGAACATGAGACATATAATCTGTGAAAAAAAAAAGACTCCTCTGGCTCCATCTGCTGCCTCTCGAGGCCATTTGACAAGGATCCACCACACCTGAATCAAGAACAACCAATCAGAACAGAGTATCTGATGATGCGTCTGTTTCTGCACAGGCTCAGCTAGACTGCTCATGCATAGACTCAGAGTCGACATAATGGCGAATAAATAACACCTGATAATAACAACAAGCAACAAGAAAACCACAGTTTGCACAAAAGATAAGCAAACAGAAAACCACCAGAAAAACGAGCTGAAAAGAGAGAATTAAATGGAATGACGCTGCAGAGAAGAGCTTCTGAGGCAAGCTGGAGCACACCTCCACTGTCTTCTAAATCCAACAGAGTGTGACTTTTGTGCAATTCTTCACAGGGATCAATTTAATTTCTGTTAAAGCTACACATGGCATTATGACATAATGCTAAGCAGACTTGTCAAATTATTACACTTCATCTGAACTAACGCACAATAATAGGATATTATTAATAATCACTTAAAACTATAAATGGCTAGAATTACACAAAGTATGAGTAAAGTATCAGTCTAAGAAGATGAATGAAAACCGATGGCTGCATGCAACTGTGGGAAAACTGCATTCAGTGTAAAGGGCTGCAGGCCTAGTTTCGTGTTGAATGAGCAGTGAGAGGAGTATAAAACTAACTCTGCAAGAACACGAACAACATCAGCGAAATTCATGCTTCAACTGACCTCAGCTGGCTGCTATTTACTTCCTGACACCTCTGTGTGCCTCTTCCCTTTTCTTGTTCAACTCTGCTCTTGCAAAGTTCAGGGTGTTGCAGTATGTCTGTGTTTCATCTGACCCATCCAGGTGGCACTGTGTCTGGAATATGTTGAACCCAAATCACAGACTGCAGTTAATTAATTTAATGTAATTGTAAATGTTTTGCTGTTATCCAAAAAGGCAAAAAAGAAATGAAAAGCAAAACATTTGTTTTAATATGAATTCACGTTCCAACTTCATGTCACACACGATGTTGCACTTGTCTGTGCTGAGCTACTTCCTGCACATTTCCGTCTGTTCAAATGATCTTGCAAGGCTTCAGATGCTGGAGGACTGTTGTTCCTCTGTCCATTCAGTAGCCCTGCATTTGTTTTTGTTTTTGCATTTGTTTGTCCCTTTTTTCGTCTTTGCTCTGTTTTTGGCTCTTCTGTGCTGCCTGACTCTCCGCAGTCACCAAAGCTGCTGCTGTCTTTGAATAACAGTCGTCCTCTGGTCCAAGGCAGACTTGGCTGCGGCACAACAGGCTTGTTTGTGGGTCTTGGCAGGGATGCCTGCAGACCTGAATGTACCTGCTTAGGCTTTTTTTTTTTTTGTCTAGTGTACTTATGCGAATGTTTATGTTTGCATGTGTGCTAGGGAAAGGAAGAAAAAGAGACTTACACATAAGGAAAAAGAGAAAGAGGATATGTGTGTTTTTTCTAATTTTACCTCAGAGGTAAAAGGCCAGCTGACCGTGACCAACCTCCGCAGATGCATTCATACCAGTCAGACCCTCCCGCTCATCCAGCTCTAGGATATCAGTCCCATACAGATGGAGAGCTCTAAACAAACGTGGGCTTGACCTTGATACACACATGTACATATAAATAAAAGGAAGGTACATATCAAAAACAAACATACACAACTGGATGATAAGCTACATGTATGCAGTCTTGTCCTAAACCTCAAGCGGCTTCCCGTGAACGCAAATCCAGCCGATGTTAACCACGTTCAAAAACAATCCACTCCACACTGGACAAAGGCTGTCACACATATAGGCTGTGTGGTGCCGGGCAGAATAGCAGGTAAATTTAATTTGACTTTATGGCCTCAGCAGAGTAAGGACAAGACTGAGCAAACACTGACTGCAGTTGTGTGGTGTAAAAATCAACACAGAGGTGAGGTTGTATAAAGAAGGGCTATATATCTGTTCATTCTCTCAGCATTCAACTTCCCCCGGTAGAGGGGGGAGGTCACATTAAACATATATGGAGCTGCTTGAGGGAGGAAACCACCTCCATGCCAGGTCTCCAATTTATGAAAGGTCAAGATCCCTCCAGAAAAAGCCCTGTGGATGAGCTGGCCTTATTTAGAAGGCACAACATATAATACATACAAATAACCATTGTCTCTCTCTAAAGGGAGCTCACGTGTATCAGAGTGAAAGATCAGATTAGAAGGGTGGGGGTGGGGGGAAAGTAAACTTAAGCATCAAAATAGTTGCAAAGAACCCGCCCTGTGGTTGCTGTGGTTTGGTTTTCTTCCAATGGCCTAGTTAAGAAACAAGAAAAAAAAAAGAAGAAGAAGAAAAAAGACATGTGTGAGGGGGTGTTGAAGGCACTGCTTCCACAATCACGCGATCAAGTAGGGGCTTACCTGATGTAGAGTGTCCTAATTGTCAACAGCAAATCCCCAGTGTCTTCTTCCAGACATCACATCTGGATTGTTTCAAATCTAGATCCTTTTTGGATCAATTTGCTACAGGCGTATGCAGATGCCCCTCCATTTGGCAAAGCTTATAAGACTGGAGTGCTGCTGGCTCCTGAACTGAGACACTGACAAAAAGCACAAAAGCCTCTGCTGCATCACAGGATTTATAACCAAAAGACACACGAGACAGTGCCAAATGATGTTAAAGGCAATCAAAAGAAAAGCTAACAAGGATGAAGGAGGATTATGTCTTATCCCCAAACTGAAAGTTTACCATAAGCATTTTTTTGATGCCACCTACTACTGTATATAAAAAGGCATAAAAGAGCACGACATAAGAGAAACCAGTGTGTCAAGAACACCAAATAGGAATAGCCTAATATTGCTTGTATTATTAATTCCACATTGCTGCGTGCTTGTTTTTGAGATAATTTTCCTGCAATGATATGGAATCAACTGATCTTTTGTCATTAAATTAATGTAAGTATGTAAGTTTTATTAATTTAAAGTTAATCCCACGTACTTCTGACTTCTGACATAAGCAGCACAGCTCTAACGGGTCAGTCATGTAAGACTGATTTATAGAAATGGCATGTGTATTCAGTACAAGTTGACAAGATGCTTGTGAATGCAATTTTGTTGTGATTTTAGCAGTTCACATGGGAACGGAAAAAAAATCACTTCACATGCCCAGCTCTAGCTGTTCAAAAGATATGAAACATCAGATATGTGTCACCCATGGAAAGGATAAAAACAACCGCTGAAAGTCAGTTGCATACTGTCAAGGTAGGTAACTGTGGTTCAGCTCATCCAACAAGTCACACTATTACATAAACTATGAAAACTTTACGTTATGATGAATAAAAAGAGACAATTATAACATGGAAGTGAGAATTTTATTAACAAAATATATTATCATCAGTTTTCACCTTTAGGTTGCACACAGCACGCAAATAATGCAGATTCTGATTAAACAGTATTTAATGCTATATGTCCCTGTCTGTTTTCGCCAAAAGAGGTATCTGCATCCTCTTTTTTCTTCCAGAAACCATCTAAAGAAAAGTAATACAACAGCGGGTCCAGACAGCAGTTCACACTGGCAAGACATACCAGTGGCATCATAGCATTTTTCCCGGTTTCAAAGAAAACAGCCAGTGATACAGGCAAGAAAAATATGGTGAACATCATCAAGTTCATGAAAAAAATCAGCATGACATTCACCTTGTTGTTGATCTTTGCAGAGTCACTGAGATGTCTGCGGAGAGTCCAAAACACCAAAACAGTGGAAACAAAGTTGACTGTCAGCAGGGTGAACACTAACAAAGGCTGAAAATAAATCATACCTGATTTTAACATCTCCTTGTTTTTGAATTTAAAACAAGAAGTTTCACTGTATTTTTTAAATTTTTTTGAAAGGTCCACGCTCTCTGGGATGTTCGCCACCACCACAAACAGCCAAACGAACGCAGCGGCTTTCCAGGCGTTGGAGGAGGTTCGAATGAGTCGCGACCTCAGTGGATAAACTACAGCCAGCAGCCGGTCCACGCTGATGTAGGTGATGAAGATGGAGCTGGAGCGGATGTTGTTGCGAAGGAGCATTGTGATCCAGATGCATGCCATACTCCCCAGAGGCCAGGTGCCGGTGGCGTAAAAGTAGACCCTCATGGGCAAGGAGATGACGAGCAGCAGGTCTGAGATGGCCAGGTTGACCATGAAGACGGCGCTGGGGGATTTGAGGCTGTGGCAGCGCAACAGTATCCACAGTGCCACAGCATTCAGAGGCAAACCAAGTACCGTTATAGATCCAAACACAAAAGCGTACACTGTGTTACTCATATCCAGCTCTGTTTCATTTCCGTCCGTGAAGTTGTTTGCCATCTTTTGCATCTGTGAGAAAAGCAGAAGTACAGACATGTGAATGTGACTGCGACAGAGACCACAATTGCTTCACCTCCTTGCTAATCAGGATCAGTCAGAAGAAAGTGCAGTGCTACGTGTCGAAGTGGCGGAAAATGTTCAAACAGGAAATATCTTTAACAAGAGGTGAAATACTGTGGTGTTCAAGTGAAACAGCTTGTGTGGGAGTTCTAAGTGATAGAAAAGAACCCACAAATTTGTGTACTATACTTACTCTGATAACACTTACACCAAGCCAATGCATCTCCTTATATATAATATGATATGATATGATTCGATATTATATTTCAGTTGAGAGAATGCATCAGGCAAAAGAAGGGGTGCACTGTTTATTCTATTACAGGAAGTTCCATTTATTTGATTTGTATAGAGTCACTCTCTTTAAGGGCTCCTGTTTCTCAGAATTACAGTGCAGATATACGGTCTATTGACACTCCATCTGCACTGCACAGGCAGATATCTGCTACTGAAATGCCATCTCACCTAGAAATCATGTTAATTAAGCCATTTCAATGTATAGCAAATACTGGCTGAGCAGAGGGGAAATAATTGCTGTGATTACGTTGCCATTGACACGGCATTTAGCCACGTGTGTGCACAGCGTTGTGTGACTGATGCATTTGTGTGTTTGTGTTGGACATTTGTGTAAACTACAGTGTCTTCAGATAATGTAAATTACTTAATTACACCCTAATTACCCAGTTTACTTGCTTCTTCTAGAGTTACAGCACCAATTCACTGACCAACGCAAACAGAAATAATAGATTATTTTTGACATGAAGGATGTTTTTAGAAGTGAAAATGCAGCTTCCTTTATATATCTGAATAACTGAATTTGAGTGCACCTCACTGTATACGAGGTCTCACTGGTAACTGTGACGTAGCACACTCTGAATTCAGAAACAGAACAGATTTAAGAGTTATCTATTTATTATTTAAATGATTTATTTATTTAAAACTTATTTAAGAGTTAGAGTGCTGTATGTAGTTCATACAGCTCTGTGGTGTTTGGGGCTACAAGCTCCCACGCTCACATTCAGCTAGCATGATGTTTACCATGTTCACCAACTTTGTGTTTAGTGCTAACACATGAAACTATGAAAGTATAGCTGAAGCTCAAGGTGATGGCATTCATTTTGTAATTATTTGGTGATCAAGTATTGAAACAAGTCATACTTTGACCAGATGATGCTGATAGATAAAAAGTCAGCGAATCACCAACATTCTTACATTTCGACTTGAGGGGAACATGAAGGTCTGTACTAAATTTCATGGCAAACCTTCCAAATATACAAATATTGATACTGTATTTTAGGTGGTGGACACACACCTACACATTTCCATCACCATTCTTAGAGTTACTCTGCATGCATGGCTAAAAAAGGCTGAATTCTTATATCTGTCCCAGTGTGGACAGATGATATATACATGCTACTCTTGCCTTTTTTTTTCTCACCTCGACCATCTGTCGCACCCTCATACGGTGTTCCTGCCTCCACCCTGTTCTGCAAAACTGCCTGCACAGCTCTGCATGTAAATTCTGCTTTGTAATACCACATTAACCAAGTACACAACCAGAGAGGTCATATGAACAAGAATATTGTTCAAGTGGGTGATCTTATCAGTCTTGATGGAGAGGAGATAAGAAAATTACAAGCAAAGACAAGTAGCACATGCAAGACACCCCATAACAGCCGATAATCCGCTGTAAAGAAAAAGCTGAACCACAATGAACGTCATTTGAGAATCATACAGTAGTAGGATAGTGTCAGACGCAATGTTACGTGCAGTGTTATGCTTCAGAAAAGAACATCTGTGTAGTTTCCTTCACAAACACTTGTGGTCTGTTTTTCCTACATGTAATCATGAGATTAGTATGATATGTAAGTCAAATTAACCATTTCGAAGCACAGACGAGTAAGTCTGACAAGACAGTTATGTTGCAAGCTTGCCTTAAAATTTTGTAACATGACATGTAAATGTACTAATGTGCTTTTTCTTCTTGATTAGGGGAGTGATACCACTCTCAGACAGCTTTGGTCTACAGTGTTGGCAACTTGGCTACTTTCTCGCTAAATCTGGTGACTTTTTCTGGTGTTATTGGAGACTTTACTGGTGTTTTGGAGAGTCTGATGTGAAAGTACGTATCAAGCAGTGGATGCTGCCGTGAGCCCCTCCCCTGTCCCAAAGCACTCAAATGTGGTCAGTCCCAGCTGTAGACCAGATCCACCGCTCCACATCAACACTGCAAATGAATTGTGCGTGCACAAAGCTACCACTGATGTTAACATTTAACAACACAGGACGAATTTGATTTATGTAATGTGGGTCTATACAAAGCATTTAAGTCATCAACCAAGAATCAAGTTCATTTGACTTTTTATCTCTCCCACAACGTCATTCCTATCTCCTGCAGCGTCCATTACAATTACATGCAAATGGCCCATTACGCAAATTAGGCGATGACATCATTTAGCGACTTCTAGGACAGCCAATAGTTACTTTCCTTACTGAGGAGTTGGCAACACTGTTGGTCCGCCCAAAGGTAACAGAGTCAAACTACCAGCGCTGATCATGCCAGCGTGATCAAATGACCCTTGATGTTTCAGTATAAAGTGAAAAAATAATTGTCAGGTCATATAGGTTACGTTGTGTCCACATATAGTTAATAACTTGCTTGTCAGAAAAGCGGTTTTAAAAATGTTGATATCTTGCTAGCCAGCTTTATCAGTGTTTGTATGTCCGTATTTGACTGAGAGGCTCAGAAACGTGCAGGGCCACATCAGCTGGATGAAAACACTGATGGTGAGTGAACTAGACTGATTATTATGTGTTTCCCGTGTCGAGCTGTGAGTCTGCGTTGTGGTGTGCGTCGGTCGTTTGTGCACGTTAGCTTAGCGGACTCCACTTTGTACAGCGGTGCGATCGCAAAATAAACAGATTCTAATGGGATTGAATATAAATAAATGGGTCAAAAAAGAAGCTGAAATAACTACATCATGATGCAGATTTGTGAAAAGTCTGAATTCATCATCTGTCTGGTTCATCTGCACAATGACAAGCTAACAACTTTTAAAATGTTTGTTTTCTGAATGGGGTTCAAATCAATCAGGGCTCTGCTAACATGTAGCTGCTCCATCGACACATAAAAAAAAATTCAGTAGAAATGTTAAGAAGTATCATAGAGCTAACATTAGCCAGTGTTGCACACCAAAACGCAGCAGAAGAAAGGTAAGACACACAGCAGGCACAAAACTGTCCCTTGTCCTTCACGTAGAAGTCAATATAAAGTCAAATGAGAAAGTAACTGTAAAATCTGTTAATACAATGGCAATGTGAACAATTAAAAGATGCTTAATACATATAAATTGTTACATACAGCCTCTTGAACGCATTATACTGAAACTGTTGCTCTCACACTTCTCTACATACTTGTGGTAGAGATCAAACAGTCGAGATGTAATGTGTAAATTAGTGAGCTTTAGAGGCGCTGGTATGCCTCCAGCGTTTATCCAAAAGTGAAACTAGGCTAACTGGCAGGTGGCCCCCCCTACATATTTGCTGTAGAAAGACGAAACACTTGACAAGAAAGCAAATAAGTATATTTCATAAATTGTCAAATAAAATGTCAAATTCATACATTTTTAATGTTTTATTGAAATTTATAGTTTTACTAGCGATGAATGATGTCTGTAACACATACATACATTGTTCCCACTTTGTCACAAATTGACAAAAAATATTCCATAATGACTATCACATAATGATTATTAGCTTCTGGATTTCAAGCCCCATTGCAACAAACTGCAGAAAAGTCAAAGACTCTGAATATATTGTGCTGTAACACGGGCTGACTGTACTACATACTGACATTATTATTTTTCTCCACACTGCATAACAGAAATATTGAGCAAAATTACACCTAATGTATTGCTTTACATTCTTTTTTTTTTCCCACGCACGTATTTATAAATCCAGGGCATCAGCTGGAAAGGTGAAGTATTTGTGTGCAGTCACACCAAAGCAGCAGCGACCAAACTTGGTGCTTTTTTCACTGTGTCACCCAATCTTCAATTTATTACTTATGCTCTGTCTCACTGTCTCAGCCGTAACTTGTTGAACTTTTGAAAGATTGAATTCAAAATGCTTGCTCTAGTGACGGCAATTATGTGATTTTGCCTGACTCACGCACTTAAATAAAAGGTGTGGATCCTTTTGGGAGTGTTAGGCTGGCTGGCTGCCTCATCAATGTATGCAGCGCACAAGAGAGTCTAAATTGATTTCTCTGGTAAAAGCACGGATG
The DNA here is from genome assembly GCA_023238725.1 of Scortum barcoo. Taxonomy (NCBI): domain Eukaryota; kingdom Metazoa; phylum Chordata; class Actinopteri; order Centrarchiformes; family Terapontidae; genus Scortum; species Scortum barcoo. Next base: position 23,391,891 of record CM041552.1, read on the forward strand.
CCATTTTCTCTAGGCCCTAATATTTAAGAAACTTGAGTGCTTCTCGAGACAGATAATCTTTGTTATTAGTGCTGCAGGTAAAAACAGTGGTTTAAAATGCTGGGCCTGCTGCTGGCGTAGACAGCTAGATGGACAGAAAGAGTTAGGAGAGGCAGGTGTGTGTGTGTGTTTAGCTGTGCTTTTTGGTATGCAACAAGGTAAGTGTAAAGAAAAAGAAACTTGTTTTCTTTGTCTCTCCTTGTTATTCCTATTCTGATGTTTTGCCTGTCTGTTAGTTGTTAAGGTATCAGGGAAAAAAATATGATTTCATTAAAAAAAGAGGAAATTATAATAACCACAAAATAACAAAAAAAAACAAAAAAAAAAAACATGGAAATAATAATAAAATGGATTAAATTGTGTTGGGGTTCACCCATTCGTATGGTTGACTCTCAACAGCTCTAACCATCTGTAGCATATAAACTAGCATTCAGTTTCCAGCACACAGACCCAAGTTGACAACACTGTATGCAGCTCGTTCAGCAAGTAACACCAGAGAGCCAAAGATAACAAGGGACTGGTGAAAAAAGTTGAACATCTAATAAGCAAAAGACTTCACAGGAGTTGGTGGACCAGACTTCCACCAGTGAAACACCTCTAAATAATGGACATCCAACACAAGATGCAAAAATCTAATGGAGACTGTACCATTCAGTTACGAGGCTGACACTAAAACCATTAGAAATTAGGGATGCAAATTTAAAGCTGCACTGATCAATATTTTCAGATGAACCATAGCTCACAAGTAAAGTAAATTTTAAAATTCAGCTATTGATTTTGGCACCACACGAAAATGAAAAGAAGCCAATGAAAGGGCAAGTGAGGTCAATCCACAAATCTAAAATGAGCGTGCAGTCAAGGAAGTAGTCCAGAAGTTAAAGCTGCTGTAATAAATAGTTTTAACAATGGATTAAATGCCCGTGTATAATGTGAATCTAGCTGTAGATTGATTACCCTTTTAGCGTCTTTAAGCTCATTGTTTGGGTGTTACTGCCAGCAAGTTTGCCATTTTAGTTCAGCCCATCTGCTCCTATAAATCTTGTTTCAGGAGGCAGCAGGCAGATTTTTTTCTCGGAGTTGGCGAAGACCAAAACAGGGCTAGAAGAAGAGTAAATATTGTGTTTTTGTCAGGTGGCCAGAAAAACAACTCAAAATGAATGCTAATGTTGCTCTGTGTCTGCTGGATCTGTAAAATATGCAGCAGTTTGCAGATACGTTAGCCACATGAACACTGTCATAATACGTCAAATCTTCAGCTCGGCGTGGAGTCCACTAACAAGTGGACACAACAAACATGATTAGTGCTGCTTTAAAAAACAAAAAACAAAAGAGGGATATAAATTAAAGGGTTCACAAAACCAGCATATTTGAGGAGGTGGAACAGCGTGGAGAAATAAGCCCCTCTGTGGATAATAGCTGGATATCTGGAAATCACAGATCTCACTGTCAAGAGCTTTCACAAAAGTACTTTCGATTGACAAAATAGCCTCAATAAAAACTGCTCACCGCTAGATTTGTGGATTATCCGGAGAGTCTGTGAAGGGAAATGTTGGTATTGACTTTTCAGACCATTTGACCTTGTTCAGTTTGTTAAAAAAAAAAAGGGATATAGATACGCTTTATTTTGGTTGTTTCCACGTAAACCCTGAAAAGGTAATGTAATTTTTTCGCGTAACTGTGATGGCACTTCCTTACTTTACATTTTTTATTTATTTTCATTTATTTATATATTTATTAGTTCATTCAATGCCAGCTTTATTGTTTCCCCCTACCCCCTGCTGTGGGTTTGACACCATTTTTCTTGCTCTCACTGTTGTCTCACCTGTTCTGTTTGCAGTACCCAGTCCATCCTTTTATTTTACTGTTATATTTTGTTTGTTGGCGGCATTGCATCACTTTGCTTTATGATTGATTGTTCGTGAGTCAGTCCAGATCTACAGGCATGTCCGTGGAGATGCGCCTTCTGTGAGGAAGGACTGTATAAATAAACCTGACTTGACACAACAACTGTGGCAACTTTTATTTCAACTCTGTTTATACAAGACTTTCCACTGTTGGCTCAGCCTGGTTCAGGTTTGTATTGTACCCTCAGAAACCTGGTCTATTATTATCACAGGAAGTGATTCAGTTTTATTAGTGAAGAGTGAAAAGTAGGGTGACCAGCACTTTTCCTGTGCAGCAACACAACAGAAATAATCCAGACAATTGGGAAAGTAGACAGAACAACAAAGTGGTTAAAAGCTGAGCAGGAACAAATGAGGCCAATTAGTGTTTGTTCAATTCTCCCTTAACATGGTGTGTATGGACACCAGGAGAGCCGGGGTTATTATGGGAGAGGCTGACTGGAGTTTTTTGCCTCTATCTCTAATGAAATCACTGGTCTATTTTTTGGGCAGTCTGGATAAAGTGCCATTCTCCCGCGCCAGGAAGGGTGAGGAGACAACCACTGCTGCGTTCACTTCATTAAAATTTCCATTTCTGCAACGGCAGGAGTCACAATGAGCCAGGCTCTCGTGGCCTGCAGAGCAAATGCATGTGTACGCATCCATGCCAGCATCAGCATGCAGTCGGGAGTTTGGAAATGACTGAGCAGTGACCCATACGGCTGCGGGGGTGCGTTTGTGTGTGTGCGTGCCGCAGGACAGCAAAGTGTTTGACGAGCCCAGATCGTTATGAATATGGACAAATTAATTTATTTTCTCTTCCTCTGCTGCTTCAATCAGGTAAATATCACTGTTGTAAACACAGCGAGTCAATAAGGCTGTGGAGCGTGAGGCTGCTTTCTGTCTCTCTCCTGGCTGTTGAAGTCAGCATTGTGGAAGAGCCACGGATTTGAAAAGATTATATGCTTCAGACGATTTCTCTGCCATTACCAGCTGGGCCAAGGCAATTAACCCGCTTTATATGTTTCATCTGAGGCCAAAAAAACAAAACAAGTTAATCTGTCCCAAGCTGCAGGGACCTCACTGTATTAGTCCCACGCAAAGAGAGGAAGTCGGAAACTCGAGCTCAAACAGTACTTTATTGCCTTCCTTTTTCCAATTAGTGGCTGCCATCTTGAATCTTAACAGGTTCTGAAAGTATGGGCTGATTACCTATGCAAATGACTGGAAAGCTATAATAAAGCTGTCAACAGAAATAAACGGGCTCAGCACTGGGGAGCGTTGCCGTCTTGAGCATTGCCCGCTGGGCTAAACAAGGAGCGACAACAACCCTGAGATGCTTATAGGTGGAATGGGACAAAGTGACCTGTGATTATGATTCTACCTTTGGGCTGGAAGTTGGCCAGGACTCATAAGAAATGCAACCTGGTTCCTTCCAGCGGGTTTGAAATGGACTTGGAGCCCAGTTTCATCTGTTCATGTTTTAAAAGATTATTAATTGAAGTACCTCTTTTGCTAAAAAGAAAACACAATTGCATTAATAATTAATTTCGCAATCAATCCTTCACTGTGAACTGTGGACTTCCATGTGGACCATAACTAATTACACATTACAGTTTGGGTCATTAACTTGCATTCTATTTTATTATGATTGTACTTTGTGATTGTAATTACTGACAAAAACAAGAATTTATGTTACTTACACATTAAGCAGATAGAGAGATACATTATTATTTCTTTGGATATCCAATTTGGAGTCAAATATTCACTCTTGTAACACTGGTCTGCACCAACTGTAGTAACTGTAATTTTAGATCTGGTTCACCTGTATGGAGGGTAATTTAGGGCACAGTTGAATTTTTGGCTCAATGTTTGGTTCATCACTGAACTGTAGACTGGTCTCACTGACCTCTAAGGTGTATCCCAACCTTCACCTGTAAAAAGTGTGATACGAGCCAGAGCAGAATAAGAAGGATAGTAAAGGGTTAAGCTGTGAATCCGTCCCTGATGTTGTAAAATACATACAGTTATTACGATTAGCTCAGGCAGGAGACCCAAAAGCAGGACGACTTACACCAGGCAGAGATTTTAACAGAGATTTAATGATTTTAATAAAAGATACAATCTTACAATTGGCTTGATCAGTCGAACAGGCTTGAAGAATCTTGACGAGACGAGATAAGCAGTAGACAATAATCTGGCAACAAGACAGGGGAAACGCAGACAATATATACACAGAAGGTAATGGGAAACAGGTGGAAACAATCAGGGCGGGGCAGACAATCTCACAAGCAGGAAGCACACAATGGGAGGAAGTTAAGGGACCTGAAACGAGAGGAGAGTTAGGAATTTCAAAATAAAACAGACAAGCCAGAACAGGAAAAAAGACGTGACAAACAAACACTTAACAGACTTGACGTGACATCACAACAGTATTGAAACAGTACTGACAAATTGCAGTGAGTTGGGGTCTTTTCATGGGATTTGTCCATGACAGCATAAATATAACTGGCCTCAACCAGACTGTAAAAACGTCCTTACATTTTCTGTATCCAAGGGCCCCCAACATGCACCAGGCACCCTTGTGATAAGATGTTAAGATGTTATGTGTGTGTGTGTTTTTGTCTTTGCTCACACTGACAGCAGTGACCCAGGTGTTCAAACAGGATGTTTATCATTTGCAGGGTTGGTGGTTGAATTCAGGTTCTTCCTGCACACGGCCTTGGGCAAGACTCTAAAACCAAAAGTGCTTTTGAATAACAGGTGGTACCTCGTGTGACAGCTTCTCTGCCGTTCATATGTGCACATGGCTGAATATCAGACTCTGAAAAATGATTTGTGCCGCTTTTGCATTAAAAATGTGTAAGTGTTGTCCATTTATCTGCCTCGTCTTTTTTTCCCACAATAAAAGGCTTGAGGAGGTGTGCTGCCCACTCTCTATTAACAAAGTAAAATGATTTACTGTTGTGTAAATTACTTTCTTCAGTCAAGCTGAGCCAATCACAGAACCACAGAGGATGACATGTTGTGAGAACACAAGGGAGAAAAATCACTTCATATTCAAAAATCAAATAACCTTCTCCAGTCTGCCAGGGGGCAAAGCCTTTTACTTTGGTCTGAAAATTGAAGTTATTCGATTAACATGTTTTCTTTCATCAGAAATTTAATTTCTTTCAAGCCTGCCACTGTTTGTGCTCGCGTGTGTGCACGCTGAGCTCAGCTGTCAGTGGGTGGCTCATATTAGTGTATTTGCACAGTATATTCACGCCCTCAAGGGAAGCGTTACACTAAAAATCATATGTAGCTGATGTCGATGCCTCAAAGATGTTTATAAATACGCATCCATGAAGACGAGCCGACACAGTGAGGCAAAACTAGACTGAAGAGGCACAACAAGAACGAGGAGAGAACTCATCACTCACGTGTATTTGAAGCTATCATTCCTGTAGGTTGTGCAGAAAAGCTTTAATTACACACTATACCTCTTATGCTAATTAGGCTCATAGTGTAACTTAATTGTTAACCTGGAAAGATGCAAATGCCCGCATTTAAATGGAAATAAACAATACAGGATCTCTGCCCATCTCCACCTGCTCAATTTGCCTCACAGAATTCCCAGAGACCACAGATAAGCACTGTACCGGGAGATAAAACGCTCCGAGAGAGACGGGGGAGTTGAACACGCGCTGTACGCCATGATGTGGAACAGCAAGGTGCAAAAACAATGCACACTTAGCTGGATGGTTAGAAGCGTAATGAGTTAGATTCAGGAGAGGGAGAGAGAGGGAGGAGGAACAGGAGGGGAACGTGGAAGCCTGAGGTGTGAGAGAGGAAACAAATGACGGAGAATAAGTGCAAGCGGAGAGGTAGCTGCTGAGGAGAAAGGGGGGGAAATAAGAAAGGGTGCGGTGAGAGGAGTTGTAGTGCGCAGAATGACAAACAAAGTAAGGTGAGAGAAATTGAGTCGGGGAAGGCGGGAGAGATGGAGAGATTGAACGATAGAGCGAGGAGAAGTAGATAAGTGAGATGGAGAAAGAAAAGAGAAAGAATCTAGTTAATCTACTCAATGTGTTTGGTCCTCTTTGTCTCTCTGGGGTGTCCTGTGCTTCCAGATGAGGGCTCGAAGAAGTAACACAGACAGCTTGTGACGTGTTTGTTTGTTGGAGTTTCACAGTTTCCCCGTGTTTGTTGGGTATTTAAGAATAAATATAGCTCTATTTCTTGCGCTGGTAAGCATGAATTTGTGTGTCTCTACGTTTGTGTGCAAGGGCTTGGTCACGCTGTTGGGCTTTACAGGACAAGGTCCTACGAGCCGATTTAACAGGTGGAAACGTCATTGATGGTGGCAGATTGCAAGCTGTGATTATCATTTTAAAGCACCGTGAGGTAAGGTGGCTGTGACCTACAGCAGGACTCATCTCTGCTTAACAAAAGAAATTTTGCAGAGAATTGAAGGTACATTACAGTTTCTCACAACCAGGGTCTTATTTTTGTTTGCTATCAGTAATAATAACATTAAATGTTGTAAATTGCATCATAAGTTAATCGCAGAAATGGGAATGCAGCTCCTAACGCTCCAACAAAGAATTCAGACGTCCGGCGAATTCGGACGCCAGACAGGACAAGAAACACAAGCTGTCAGATGATCAGACGGCTTTTAAACAAACTTCCGGGTTCGCCAGACCTATTGCGAGGAGAAAACAAAGGCAGACTGTAAAATTATGACCCTGACTGTTGTCACCATGATGGATTGTAAACATCCATCACAGTCACAACAGTTTAAGATGGACTATGTATTATGAGGACTGAATACAGATGACGCTCATTTATTTGAATAAAAATTGCTTACCCAGCGTAAAAGCTACATCCTGCTGTGCTACTTTACATTTGGATGATGTCACACACACAGAAAAATGGCTTTACTTAGCTCTGGTGGAGGTTTATGACTATTTTAATCTCACGGTTTATCAAGAATAAGGGTCAACCAATAGCGGCTCTGTGAGGCTGCACACATGCACATATGCGCTTTGAGATAAATGCTTATGTTGGCATCAAACATGCTAAAAGTGACAGTGCTAACAAGCTGTATAAATAGCAAATAAAATGTTTGCCATTTTTGTTCACCATCTCAGCGTGCTAAGATCTACTAATCAGCACTAATCACAAAGTGCAGCTGAAGCAGATGGAAATTATATCAGTTTTGTTGGCATTCGCTCATAATCGTAATGGTTCAGTTAAAATTTGGACCTGATGATGGCACAATGTCAGCGTATCGCTAAATTCACCCTTTGATGATGTCTGTCAGCGCTTTATTCCAAAAAGCTTGGTGTTGCGTTGAAGACCCGTCTGACTGCTTGTATTTGTTTCTTCATTGGAACTTTTTGCAGCAATGTTGCCACATTCCCAGTCCTCAGCACAGTACTTTAATGCATTTATTGTCATTATAACTGTGAGGAATGACCAAGGCAACACCCACAAACTTGTGGCACGTAATCTCCAGCGAAGAGAAAATATATTCAGCACTAAATCAGCAACATGGAACCCTGGGCACTTTTTGCCTCCACGGTTCACTTTCCCTTTTCCTTCCCATCATTCATATCAACACCAATTTAGATGCCACCCACAATGCTGAAACAAAATACCCTCACTGGCTTTAGCGCAGTGTCTCCTCACCCCAGTGCCTCCCATCCTCACCACTTTTATCAGTGACAGACCTGCTTCTTGGTAAAATTGCAACACTGAGGGGAAAAAAAAATGTCAAGGCTGCCTTGGCATTTTCTCCCCTTCACAGTCTCGTTGCCAAGCTTATGCTCTGCCATTTCCATCCAAGCCGCCGACTCACAGCCCAGCCCACTACAATCTTCAGTGCTGGCCAGGAAAAGTAGATTACAGAGAGAAAATGTCATAAACTCTATGGAGAGGAAGCATAGGTTGTCAATTATACATGTGCCACTGTGCTGCTATCTCTGACTCGCTCTTTCTCCACCCACTCCAAGCGACTTGGCCGTGGCTGACCCGCTCTCCTCCTATCCTCCTCTTCATGCTATCTCTGTTTAGGTCTGACATCTGTCTTTTATCGCATTTTCACATGCACGCGCACACACACACACACACACACTCAAAAAGACACACATCCACCGTCCCACAAGGATGTCAGAGGAGAGACGGTTGTCACAGCTGAATCCAAAATATTCTGACAGGTTAGAATCCAGCACGGTCGGAGCAGTGAGGGGATGGAGAGCTGAGTTGCAGGAGATGGAAGCATGTAAGTCTACATGCAGATGGCTCCATAAATAAACAACATCAAAAGGAGCCCACAGAGAAGGATGAAACTAGTGCAAAGAGCATGGCTTTGCTTCTGATAAAAAGGCAGCTTCGGCAGGATTTCCCTTCATAGCAAGCGTGTTTGGAGTGATTTTTCTTCTTTTTTTTTTTGAAAATGCAGACTTCTTTTTACTGCATGGGTTTGATTTATGTGTGCTCGTTGTTGAGTGAAAAGGGTTGTTAAACCGTTAGGTATGCAGGAAACGTCTGTTCTTATTGAATAGTAAGTTAGTAAGGTTGTAACTCCACTTAACAGCCAACACAGCTCACTGCACTGATGGTGTAGACATTGAAATCAGCCTCATATTGTAGTATAATATGTCAGAAAAATATAAGTAATAGTATAAGTATATTGAAATGTATACTTTTTATTTTGTGTCTTTTAATAACATAAATACAGAGAAATTATATACACACCTCCATTTTCACATATTTTTCATTTGAATAACTCAGCTATATACAGTAGCTGCAGGGTTATAACTCAAACACACACTCATGTCTGCTAGAATGCTATATATATTTATAGTATTTATATATACTATTATATATATATTATGCCCCTTTTCCACTAGTACCTAATCGGCTCGACTCGACTCGACTCGACTCAGTTTCGGTCGTTTTCCATTACAATAGAGTACCACCTCAGCGTGGGTGGAGGTCGCCGTGGCAACGCGGCCGAAACTCCAGCGACGCAATCATTTGTTATGCGACACAAACACAAAACAACTATGGAGGCCACCAGACAAAGAAATGTCTGCACCTCGTCGTTGCTCCATGCAGGGTTGATTTCTGTGCAGCCATCTCTGATCGTGTTCGTTGTTGTTATTGCGTTTTAAAAATGGTATGCGGGGTTGACTCTTATGAACGAGTCGCTCTCCTGACTCATCTAGTGTGGACGTCAGGCCCTGGCCAATCAGTGGCCTGTCGTCTGCTGACATCACATTTTTCGGCTCTGACTCAGCTCGCTTGGAACCCCGGCCTGAGTAGGTACTAGAAAAGTACCTGGTACCAGGTACTAACATGTAATGGAAACGCGTTGCATTACAAACCAAGGCGAGGCGAGTCGAGGCGAGCCGTTTTTAGAATAGGTACTAGTGGAAAAGGGCCATTATACTATACTATTATAGTAGTATTTATAGTTATATATCTTCAGTTATATATTTTATTTTAGTTGTATATCTTTTTTTTCTTATGTGGTTTTTCTAAATATTTTTGAGCATTGTTTTAAGGAGACAGAGACTCAAGAATTTCATTGTCAGCGACTACTCCACGTAACTGTTGTGCACATAGCAGTAAGGTCTTGAATCTTGAATTTTGAATTAGCAACTTACTCTTTCCAGGAGTGAGAGGACCTTCAATAAGGATCAAGGATAAACATCTATAAATCCATTTAGAAATTGTATAAGAAAGGATGTTCTTATAACTTCAGGCTTGGTTCCTAATCACCTTTTTTTCTTCAGTGTCTCAAGTAATCCAGTCCAGTTGTTGTCCGTTCAATGCAAACAAGAGGTGTTAGGTGTTGTTCAAGGTGCAAAAAAGCAAACCTGTAACAAAGAGGATGTAGGCTGAAAAATTACAGGGAAGTTCAATGAGTTTTAAAAGTTGTGCTGATAAGGGGAATGAGGTGCAGGTGCGTAGGAGGCCAGAGATCAGGTGACCAGAGTGGAAGGAGGAACTGAAGACAAAGGCAGTAACATAGCAGCCTGCTTCATAATCACATTTGCTGAAGTTAGGAACTGTTTTAAAAATTTCATGCAACACAGCCGATGAAAAATTTTTTATTAAAGTTTTTCTTTTGAAAAATATAGAACGTGGTTTATTATTTGATCAATGCATATGGTTGAAACATTATGTTAAAATAATAGATGTTTTTTTTTTGTTTGTTTGTTTTTGATGAAATCAGCACTTACAGGTACATTTACGAACCGTGTGTCACACTCCAAGTGGCAACAATCTCAGACTGCTAACAATATCCGCTCTGATTGGGACCGACTAATAAACCGAAGGTGTGATCACACCGCAAGAACTCCACAGGTATCTCTCAGTCTCTGCATGATCTCTTTTTGTCTCAAAAACACTCAGCATGTAAATGAAGCTGAGTCGAACACATTCCTCTTTGTCTGTGTGAGAAGTTATCATGTAGCTCTGGTGATTAGCACAGAGTGCCGAGAAGTCACATCAACACTTTTCATAACGGTGTGCTACGCTGAATGTGCTAATCACAATGACACAAGTGTGGCCTGATCTATTGTTGGGAGGTGACATGGAATAGAAAAACCTTCATTTTTTTGTCAATAGGGGGAATATATAAATGTGCTCATGTGAACATGAAGTGTACACATGCATGTCCGTTTTCTTCCAAGGATTACACTCCAGTGTGTATTTAAAGACTGCCAATTAACAGGACATTTTCACTTTCCAATTTCCACAGAGATCTATATCTGTAGATGAATTATTATCAGGGTTGTGTGGAGCGTCTGCTTTACAGGCTAAGGGTTAACTTGCTGCTGCCATTCTTCCTGCCTGTTAAATATACACAAATTCATGCTTTTGCTTGTAAATGGCCTCAATTGGTAGCAAGTCACACACACACTGGAACATTTTATTATTATTTTATTTTTTAATTTTTTTATTTATTATTGTTTTTTCTGCTGCATATTTCCAACAGGTTACTCACTCACTTCTTATTGTTTCCTCCACAGTATTGTTAGGAAGCCACAAATCATGAGACATGTTTTCATTTCCTTGCCATTTTATAGCACTCTCACTGTTACCTGTTAGCAGTCTAACATCCCTGTGAAAGAAGGACATAATTTCTAGGGCAACAGGGTTGGTTAATTTGCAGTCTTCAAGCTTGACATCATAAAGGGTAATAGGTCAGATTTTCTGAAAGCCAAGCCACAGAAGCCACAACATGAGAGTTTCCACACGCTGGGTGGCACTAACCATGCTGACGGTAATGTGGAAAATTGGTGGTTTCCCTTTAAGAAGAAAGAGAAGAAAGAGAAAGTTAGATGTGGGAGACTGACAAGAGACTAAGAAGAAGAGCAGGTCTCTCTGTGTAACTCATCAGTGGAGCCATCTCTCAATTTACAACATGGTGTGAGTGCAGGAACCCAGCTGTCAGAGAGTGATACTGGGCAGGCAAGCTTTACAAAAAAAAAAAAAAAACAAGCTCCTGAGCTCTGTCAGCGTGCCATCTTCTTTTCACATCACTCTTCTCGCATCTCACTGCTGAGAAAATGCCAGAGCAGTCAGAGGAGCCATACAGTGTACAGACAGTGTATTTTGCTGAAGTAACTTCTGTGGGGAGACAGATTTCCAAACACTTGAGTTTTACTGAACTCATCCAGTGATTTCACAGTAGAAGGAGCAAGATAACTGCTACAACACGGGGTGAATTGCTCATTATGGTCGGTGCTGGAGTGATTCGCACGCCTACCTTTGTATGTGTAAGTGTGAGTGTGTGTGTGTGGCGTGTGTGTGTGTGTGTGTGTGTTTCCATTGCAGTCTATTAGATCCATATCCACTGTCATCCGTGCAGCATGTACAAAGTCTAATGATCTTAGACTTTGCTGGATCCAGTTCATTCGCAGGCCCGGGCACAATGACACACAGTCATATGGATGATCTACTGTGCCCCCCCCCCAACAACACACACACACACACACACACACACACAATACACACAACAATAATACGCACATAATAAATTGGACTACCTCCACGGACACAAAGGCCCAATGTGATAAGCATTGATCGCGGTGTTCGCCTCATATCACTAATAGATGTTCCACGGTCCCGTGTCGTTGTTTCCAAATGATCTCCCTGGTTATGACACTAAAGGGCCAGTTCACTACAAAACCACAGAGATAAATCCTCACCCCGCCATCCGCTATTGGCCGACCCTGGCGTCATCCGTCATGGTGCTGCAGCTACGCCTCTATAGTACCCTTCATAGCATCTGGAACGATTCCAGTTCTTAAAATAGTGTCCGAGACTTGGAAGACGGTACGGCACCCTAAGAGAAAAGGAAACGAAGGGGAAGAAAAGAGAGGGAATATGAAAGGGAGGAAAAATGACTGCGGTAGTGCGGGTAAAGAGGGCCCCTATTAGGGCAGTGGAGGGAGAAATATTGGGCAGTGCAGCCCCGTACCATTTGTCCTCGTCAGGATCTTAAATAGAATCGGGATCAATTATTCATAGGGTCTATAACTGGCAATAAATGTTAGCTGAGACAGTGCAGCCTGGGCCAGCAAGAGACAGAAAAGTAAGGTTAGCAGCAGTTACAGTGGGCCAAGTTTAAAAGTCTGGACAAACAGCAGAATAACCAATTATAGTTCAGACCTAGAAGTGACATTTGAAAGCCCCATTTGCTTGTTTGATGTGCCACTTTAACCACGTGGCAATCTGTGAAAACACAACACAGCCTTGAACCCACCAGAGCCACGGCAACATAAAACCACAGACGGGCCTCATCATTTGGCTCAGGAGCATCACATCACTCCAGGTTAACATCCGGTCTTGTGTGTTTCAGTAATTGTCTTGCATTTTTGTTGCAGTTTCATTTACAGTTAAAAACAATAGTGAGAATAGCTGTAATGTGTCAAGTTAGTGCACATGAGAATGTATTTAAGACTGCTATTCAGACATGAGAGCATAAATGATTGAGCCTAAACAAATATTAGAGAAATGAAGGCGCGTAGAAGGGTCATAAGTTGTGAATGTTCAAAGCAGCCAAGGATGCTGGGGGACCAAGGACACTTGTTACTATGGATACCGTTCAGCTATCATAATTATTTTTAACCTCAACTCAGTACAGTTAGCTTGGTATTTCTCTACAATGGCAATACAGTGGAATCAATAATCAGATGAATGCTGTGGAATGACGCTTCGAATGAACGTCTTCTGTGCTTCTTCTATCACTAGACCAATATGATGTGCAGGACATTTAAATAAATACACCTCTGAGATCGCTATATTTGATAACATCACCATTAGTGTTTGAACATTATGAATTGCAACGTCTCTCACACATTTCTTTTCCTTCTTGATTTAAAGAACCTTTGATTATAAGAAATCCAAACTGAATATTCACTTGTTTGCTCAACTGTCATCATGTGACTTATGGAAGTTCGGTCATGTAATAAAAGGTGCTCATATTTGTAAGCGAGATCCCAAAGCCTTTCCAATTTGTGACATATTATGATCCCAATGTCAAGAATGGATCTCCATGACCTAATGAATAAGACTTACATGTGACTGCCACTTTTCAGTTATTACTGCTCAGTGTATTTACACACTGTAATCCCCTTCCTATTCAGCCATTTTCATTGTAACTGGTGGAGTCCGACTTTTCTGCACAGCCAAACTGTGTACTGATATAGAAATTATGTGTGTACTCAGATGACATCACATTGAATTTTCTTCAATCTTACACCATGTGACGTGATGAATTCAACTCTATCTACAGATTACGCTTATATACCACCAATTTGTTTTCCCAAATTATGTTGTGAGATGAAACATATTTGCTGTCTGAATTATGTTCACAGGCAACCTTTATGTGAGTGAAGGCAGTGCTACGTTTCTGTACCTCATAGAAGTAACTGGGTTGTGGTAGGAAGCACAGGACCTGAGTCGTCTGGTCATAGTGAGGTTAAGGTAACAGAAGAAGTTTGGTTAAGGTTAGGGAAAGATCATGTTTATTAAAGTCATAATATCATTATTGTTAGTTTTTTTTATTTAAATAAATATCTGTCACTACATATCACAAAATGGGGCCAAATGATACCACACTATGGTCAAATTTATGGTGACTGAGCCTACAGCACACTGATGGAAGCCTATAGCATTTGCAGTATTACAATCCAGCTGTCAGTGGTGACTTAACTGGAAAAATCACCAGCAGCACACAGTTAGGCTTTTAACGCAGCAGAGTTGCTCTTCAACACAACTGTGTGTGTGTGGTGGGGGGGGGTTCTGTCTCTGCTAGTGCTGTGAGTAAATGGTTAATATGGCCAGACAAACAGAGAAGAGATTCATGACAACACACGATGACATGTAGAAACAGAGGTCCACCGATTATCTTACCGATTATCAATGCATGAGCTGTGAAAGAGAACAAAATGAAAATCTTCGAGATTACAACTTTAAAGAGTTAAAGTGTAAGTGGATAATGTGTGTGCCTACAATAACAGTAAAAAACATAAATTATGTACAAGAGCAGAAATTGTGTGAAAACAATTGGAAAACATAGTCAGTGAATGTTTTATCAACATTTTGTGACCTGCCAGATACAACAACATCTCCTCAGTATACTGATAATAATGAAACATGATTCAGTCTGCATTACGTTTCCAAAACATTTGCTGGTGCAAATTAGAAGTATATAAATGTCACTTCTGGGGGACAGGGGTTGTTAAGTTCTTAAATGTACACAAGTTTCACATTCAGTAGAGTGTATGCCCATTGCATGACTCATGTCTCAATCTGAATGGACCTTGGGGACTGCATAATTAAAAAGCACTTCCTGTTGCCATCCCACAAAAAAATCAACCATGACCTAAATCTCAAGGATTATATTTTATAACCATGCTTTAAAAGGGCTGGGCACATTACAACACATAGTATAGCTAAAGCTGAGTAGTTGTAGTCTTTAATGATAGGTGTCTAAGAGTTTTAAATCTGATGGTTTTTTCATTAACAGCGTATAAGAAATATAACATAAAGGGTGCCTGCTGCTTCTATGGACTGTCTCACTACTACCTGGAAGACTGTGTGCAGCTACAAATCGTTATGGAGCAAATAAAAATGTAGTTATTCCCATGAAATAGCACCACAAAGAAATATTGTGGTGAGTCAATATAATATTATGAATTTGAAGGTTACACATGCTTACACATACCCTCACAGAAAGGCAGTCTGAGATATCCTTTCACACACAGTGCACTAACACACCTGCAAGCCAGCAGAATACCTCATTTCATTTCATGTCGTGTTTGGCACGTTCATGTTTTCCTGCTTTACTTGCAATAAAAAATGTACACCGTGCAATTCATCCGCACACTACCTCTGCATTAGTCACAGCTCATTCTTTAAATAATGCTACTCACATTGTATCACCCAAGCTCAAGTGTGAGTATGGAGCTCTGATGACTGAATACTAGTTTGAGTTTTGAAATTCTCTACTCAAAGCCCCCATCAAAATGTCCCTTGTATATCCATCCTGGCGCAGAGACACAAGCCCGAGGCGTGAATTATCACACAGAGACAGTTCTGGTGATAATTGACTGAAGGAATGCCAGGCACTTACTGATGAACATGGAAACACTCCACTGTGCATCTCCAAATGGCTTCGGCGAGCTAATGGCGGTGTGGGAAAAATGAGCTCGCATAAGGCAGGGGAGGTAATGTAGCTTCCAGCTCAGCTCATTTTCTCCAAACGAAAGAGATAATCTGGACCCCCCGAAGGCCTCCGAGATTGAAAGCCTCACAAGTGGAAAGGCCAAATAACTAAGAGAAATTAGACGTGAACCCGGGCCAAAGTTTTCTAATTCCACTCCCACGCCTCACATCAGAGGTGGTGACGACATGCATGAGCTTTACGATGAGGAAAAAAATGCAAAGAAACAATCTGATGTTCCCTCTGCGTTCTCTCCTTTACTCCCTCCTTCCTTGTTTTAGCTATTTCTGCCTCCAGCCTCTCTTTCCCGCAGTGGCTTACGTCACTTCTTTTTTTTTTTTCCCCTTCATTCCAATCCTCTGCCTTCATTCCTTTCCTTGCTCGTCTCCCCATCGGTGTTTGTTCGGCGGACAGAAATGCAGAATGTTTGTGACAACTGGAGCTCTTTCCATCTCTACCCAGATGGACTGGCAACCAACTGTCTCTGCAGAACAGGCTTTCATTCATTCCCACCAGCAGCTCCTCTCCTCGCCTCACCGAACCCCTGCACAGCCAGTTGTGCTAGAGAGGGTTTGAAAGCAGGAACAAAGACAAATTGACACCACCGTATATGCTGGGAAATGTTAGGAAATACATGATATTGTGTCACATACATCAGTTGTCTCCCAGCCCAGGCCGAGATACGTGTGATGACATTTCTAGGCTTTTTTTTTTTTTTTTTACCCTCAGATATTGTACAACTGTTTTCACAAGCTCTTGATTGGTAAAATGATACAAAACAACACAGCAGAAAAGAAAATTCCCATGTAGTAATGACGTGTAACAAACAGAAAAACATGCATAGGCAAACAGAATTATCTTAACATAGAACCACACCAGGATCAGATAATAAAACCCGAGCCAGCTCACTGAAGAAGAAGGCCGTGATGGGCGTAGAGGGAAACTACTTTCAAGCTGAAGAGACAAGATATTTACTGGAGATAGGCGGCAGCAAGACTACACTTCTGTTTGCCAATAGCAAGCCGCCACAACAAGCAGTTCAGAAAGAGCAGACCATGATGCACCTTGAAGGGAGGCGGGGGGGGGCTGTGGTCCAGCTCTCCCTGTGCTCCATACCGTCACACGAGACTGCTCGTTTGACTCTCCGAATCAGAACTCAGAGAGGGGCAGGCACGTGTGTCTACATGTGTCTTGCAGCAACACTTCAATCATTTTTTAAGGTTATTGAAAAAGTTGCTTGCTACAGAAAAACATTACATGTAAGTCGCTATACTAACTTATAGCTACTTTGTTGTCCCTTTATTCAGTGTCGCTACTCTTCAGTATTGACTATGAGACAAAGTAGAAATCTCCAAAAGGTCAGTGGGTAAGCATTGGATTTCATATTATTTTTCTCACACGATATGATATGAAGATCTGTGTAGCAGTGAGTCACAGAGTCTATCCATTTCCATGCAGTTGTTTAATGCACTTGAACAAGTGGACATGCACACAACAACAACTTGTACATGAAGCCGTGGAAATGAAAAAAATACAGCACAAACACAAAGATTAAACATAGAAGGAAATGCGTTACCTAATGGTTTAATTCTATCCAAATACTGAGACAAACTGATTAACTGTGTGTAAACTCTTTGAGCTACTCTTGCAGGAAGATAGTCTCTTTCACAAGCTCGTGTGTGAACTTCCCCCAACACAGACAGAGATATTACGTTATTATAGGTGTTGGAGAGATAAGTCAACTGTGACTGACTGGCGCCTCTTGCCCAAGATAGCTGAGATAGGCTCCATCACCCCGTGCGACCCTGTGTGTCAAGATTAGTCAACAATGTAACCAAGAACCAAGATTGTATTGATAAATATCATGTTAGGGATTTTCTGAGTTGTATAAACCTTTTGTTGTCACTCAGACCTCTTGAGCAGTCCACAGCCACTGTATTTAGACCAGCCTTGATGTAATAGTATAAAACTTTGCAATGAATGTTAATCTTCAGAGGAGATTTCACAACTGCTGTGAACTCTCTCTCTTCGCTGCGCCGTGCAATGCTAATCATAGCCATCTGTTTTCCTCTGAAGCTTAAGTGAAGATTCTTTTATTCAATTTGGAAGCTGAGTGAAGTTTTCTTAAACAAAAGGTTTCTTCTACATACTCTCGGCTGGGGAAAAAAAAAAACATTGATAAAAGCAAAAGAGCAAAGGAAACTTAAGCTTCCTATGTGCTGAGAAGGAGCAGATGAAAACAACAGATGTGTGTGGAGTGATAAGAAGACTGTAACCTTCCTCAAATGAACATGAAACCAACATGCATGCTGTATCTCCAGGCCTCTTTCTCCATGAATATTCTGTACTCACTGTAAGATGTGAAAATACACTCAGTAAATGAAAACAGAGAGAGACAAAAAATAACAACTAATAGGAGTATTACAGTGATCTGAACCACTGACAGAAAAACACAGGAGTGAGCACCGGGCAAAAAAAGTAATCTTTTTCCTCCATCTCCTCTCTTTGACTTGCCAAGCCCTACGCTGCAGAATGCGAATCTGGACACCCTTTCCCCAGCTGATCCCTCAGGACCCACAGCCCTTTCCAGCTCCACATAGGAAGCCCCATGCATTATGCATCGCTATCCAGGCCTATTTCGGGGCAGAGAAGCAAAAAATAGAGAGAAACACAGAGCTTCCCGGGCTCCCGCAATCAGTCCCACAGTTGCTTATGTTTCTGTGGAAAATGAGGTCTTGTTCTGAGCGTACGGAATTACCAAGAGGAAAACATGAAATATTTAGCATTGTCATCCCCTTCCTCATCTCTCTGATTTCCAGCTCAAACTTCCTGAGGGGGAAAAAAGTCCAAAAAAAAAAAAAGTGAAAGATGCCAGAGAGCTTACAGTATGTTTTCTTCCTATGATTATTGGGATGCTCTTCTCCAGGCTTGGATGGGTGAGGAAGCGTTGCATGGATCGGTGGAGGTCAGGATCGCAAGATTTCCCCCCAGGGGATAGGATACACACACAGAGGTGGAACATGGGATTTGATTTGTGCTCCTTGGAAGTGGTGAGGAGAACGGGGCTCGGGTGCCGGGTATGTATGTGAGGGTATGTAATAAACACTGCTCAAAGCAGGCATGCAGGAGAGCGATGATGGTCAGGTGAGGCGTTTAGCATGCATAAATGGACAAACAACCACAGGCGTACAGCGCATGCATGCATTCATGACAGGAAACAAATGCACAGATCTGTATCTGCATGAAGCGGCACACACCTACACACAGGATGACCTTGAAACATAATATGCCTTCACAGCTCTGAGAATGTGTCTGTGGCACCTGAATGGGACTCTTCTATTGACATCAAGGCTGTCCAACCTGCAGACCTATTATTCCCTGCTCTCCAAAGGACTGCACACTATTTGTGAGGATGAAGAAACCATAAAAAATGAACTGGCATGCACCTTTCAAATTCTCAAATTGTAAAGGACTGTGAGTATGAAAATGGAGTTTTCACCATGCATGCCTGTGCTTGTAAGCATGCATTCCCTCTGTATGGCCACTCTCTTCGAACATGACGATGTTTCATCTTGTACTGGGACAAGGAACAACACTGCCTGAGCTTCTTTTTTTTTTTTTTTTTTTTTTTCAGAAAGACATCCATAAGGAGGATAAAAGCAAAAATCATTCAATTGTGTGAGAACACTGGGGCCCTTTCAATTCTCACTGGGACTTCAAAGTACACAGCAAGACGCTGCACTATTAGAGTCCATGGGTGGGATGAAAATATTACAAATTTATACAAAAAAATTACAAATATCTACTCTCTGCTGAAATCCATGACGAGAATTTCATAACAAAGAGCAGACTTCTCTCAGTCATTTGTCTCTTGAGAGGATTGTGATTAATCTAACCTTTGATGTTTCGAAACAATGGGGAGGAGTAAGAGATGGGAGATATGAGGGTGCCGCTGGGGGAGCTGCATGGGGATGTAAAGACTTGGCAAGACACTGCTTTAAATGCCGTGCTAATGAAGCAAATTGAATTAAATCACACAGGATATTGAAACTGCATTGAGGAAAATGACACAGCACGCAAGCACAAACAGAAACATCTTACTGTTGAAAGATTAGGCTGAGATAGGAGGATGAAACACTCTCAGAGGAAGGGGAGACAAATGAACAGTTGCAGGAAATAGAAGTGCAGGATTATGTCATTGCCTGCCGCCCGCCATACGATGATGTGTGTAATGCACGGAGAAAATTAGCTGGATGGCGTGAATTCCCAGCCAAAGCTGCACAGACAAGTTCCCACATCCACCACACACACACACACACGGGCACGTACGATCAGCTCACAGACAGAGTGTGAATGTGCCAGTTTGTGTAGGTTTGTGCGTGCCTCCAAGGTTATGGGGCGCAGGAAAGTGCCATTAGGTGTGAATTAGGCAGAGTTAAAAATGAATCCGCTGTCATGCATTATTAAAAAGACCCTAATTGCATTTGCATACGTTTATGAGATGCTGTGTGCGAGAATGTGGGATTATTTGCCTTTTTCTAAATCATTAAGTGCAGTTTCCAGTTCAAACCCTTTTCTCTTCATCTGGCGTGCTCGCTGTGAACCAGTTACTGCCTCTCTTTAACCTGTTCTTACAACTTACAAATTCCTTCCAATTCACCTGACGAAAAGCGGCAAACCACGGAGAGCAGATTTCCATCGAGTCGCCCCTCGGCTGCCAGATGGCTCTGTGTCATCTTAACTTTGATCACAGTATAACACGTGGCACTATACTGCACAGAGCAGAGGATGCTGCTTCCTCTTTCCATGGCGAGCTTTGACTCTCACAGGAATGTAGCAACATTGCCCCTGTGTGGTGAGGAAACAAAATTTTCAACAGAAGAATAAGAGGATCAAAATTTCTGTTTGGGGGTACTAATCACCATCAGGATTAATAGAACGTAAATATATATGTAGATAAATGGGGTCAAGTGCCAGCAGTTACTTATGTAAGCATCCACATGATCATTAGTATTTATTTGAAGCCGTGTTTCTGTCCAACTGTCCAAAGTCCAGTATGCATTCTCCCTTTAACCCTGTTTTATTCTCCAGCAACTCCTGAGGGAAATATGTTGTTCTTTATGTACTTTTTGCTCCACAGTTCTCACTAGCTTAGCTGCAAACTGTGTATTGTGGGTTTGACAGAGAGTTTTTTGGCTGAAAACATCTGGCTGCTGCTGAAAACGAGATTGATGAGAGAGAGAGAGAGAGAGAGAGAGAGAGAGAGAGAGAGAGAGTGAATAAAACTGTAAAGCTGCAGATCAGTAAAGTTGTGATCTGAAGGATGGTAATATGCTCCGTTGAGCTGAGGAGAACTGCAGGAGTTACTATTCACATCTGCTTTCCACTTATGCCTTGCTTGATCCTACAGGGTCACCCAGCGTCCAAGTTGGAAAAAACTGAGTATCCAGATTGCAGATAATGTTGGTCACTGTCGTCCCACGGAGAAAATGTGGTGAAATAAGGTGAGGGTATGTAATAAACACTGCAATCTGACCACGGCCTGTAGGAGAAAGATAAGTGTTACTGTAGATGCAGGCATCTTATCAGCTCTGATAAACCATGACACACACCGCCCGCCTCACCTTTGAACCTCCACATACAAACCCATCGCCAAAAGATCAAATTGTGTGACATCGGACTGTGTAACCACCATCGCGACCGTAACATTTTCAAAGCACTTCAGCTCATCTGGAAGAGATCCGGAGAGCAAACGGCTGCTGAGATTAAGAACAGAGGAAGCTATTGAATTCACATTTCTTTAACATTAAGAATGAACTGTGGTCTAATGGTGAGACTGTAACTTTGATGCAAACCAACACATGTGAGCATTGGTATAAACACCTACACACATAAACACATACTTGCACTCTTGCTGATAAAGTATCTCCTGTTGACTTAAGTGTAGGTGTCTGATCTTGAAAAGATTCTTGAAATCAGGAATCTTGAGTGACATTTCTGCAAGAATAAAAAAAACTCAGGTCCGGTAAATACAATCATGGAATTAGATCTGAGTCAACAAAATTTCTCCCCTTGGATTTTCTTGACATGAAACCAGAGAGGAAACTTTCCCCTGCAGGCCCAAAAAAGACAAAAAATGAAGCTAGTGAAGGCACAGCACTCATCTTTATTCCCTCTCTCTTCCATGCCAGTACATTAGAATGAATACTTGCTAAAGCCTGCTTGTCCGGAGGAAATGGGGATGGAAAAAAGTGTGCAGCAGACTCTGTAAGTGCATCCAAGTAATGCACAGACAGAGAAACATGTGCACAAACTGCACAGTCCTGCAGATAACAAGGCGTTTTTTATTGCATGCAACATGCAGTTTGAGTTTGTGCATAGTGAAGGAGTGTGTTCTCAGCACAAGTCATCCTGAACTTTACAAACACGCACGCACACACACACACACACACACACACAAACATACACACACTGTCCTAAGAGAATTATCAGGCGGACCCTGTCCTTTGGCCCACACACACATGCACAAACACACACACGATCCTGGTGTATATAAAGGGTTGGTCCCTTAAACTAGCTCTCTCAGTGTGACGAACAAAGTGCTGCCCCAGCTACACACACACACCAGTCGAAAATGCCTGCCGACTACAATGGACGTTGGGAGATGGTGAGCAACGAGAACTTTGAGGACGTCATGAAGGCCCTCGGTAAGTGAGCCCTCTGACCGCCAACTCACTGCATACCGAGGCAAGATCAGACCGTGGCTTGTAACTCTCATTAAAAACAGGAGTCAATTGGAAAGGCGCGTTTTAAAGGTGCATCCAAGTTGGGCGTGAGGCTGGGGCTGAACATCTGGAGCGAGCAGGACCAAAAGAGAGAGAGAGAGGGAGGGCAGCAGTGTGAGGGAGAAAGAAAGGGGGTGGGGGGGGTGCTAGGGCACTGCTTCATTTTCTTCATTGAGCTGCTGTCAGGCCAAGTTAACCTCCACTCTGTGAGCGGTTGCCGTCTGTTACCACGCCAAATAAATATTGATTCACTCCTTTCTGCATTTTCATCCTCCTGATCCGCAGAGAAGGAAGACAGATTCCGACCCTGGATCAGGCGGCGAGCAAGTTCGTCATTTAGAGAGAGAGAGAGAGAGAGCAGCACTCAGCTCTCCTCCTTTTGGCACGTCATTGATCAGGCCCAGAAACACTTTCATTATTCACAGCTCTATCTGCAATTCATAAAACAACCGCCGTACACTCAGCTCAGACAAAATCCAGGAAATCCTCACTGCCCTCACCTCATTTCCATCGAGCGGCTAGGAAAATGACATCCTTATGGAAATGGGTCAAAAATATTATTAAGATGGGTAAATATAGGGACCTCATCTGTAAGAGTGATAGGAAGAAATTGAATTCTCACTTTAAGGCAAATGGGATATGAATATCTAAACGGCCGGGGTGGGTGGTTCTCTTTGACAGGGCCCGATGCTGAAGCGGGCGGGGGAAACTCATTTGGGCCCATTCTGACTCGGAGCAAGGTCATTTTTAAAGGGTAAATGAGACTGTCAAAACCACCAGTAGGAGAGGAATCATAATAAGTGGCCTGTGGTGTCATGTGTGTCTGTGGACGCGCGCTCCCTGAGCGTCTGCACACGCAGGGATTTGCTCGGTGAAAAAAGTCGGGCTACACACCGAAGAAAATTCTTTCCAACAGTCCTGCCTCTGACATTAAATCCCATTCATTCTTGTGCCCACGCTCGCAGACATTGACTTTGCCACCAGAAAGATAGCCTCCCACCTGCACCAGACCAAGGTGATCGTCCAGAACGGAGACAAGTTTGAGACAAAGACCCTGAGCACCTTCAGGAACTACGAGGTCAACTTCACCATCGGGGAGGAGTTCGAGGAGCACACAAAGGGCCTGGACAACCGAAAGGTCAAGGTGGGACTGACTTATTTTTGGATTTTACACTGAACTGAACAAGGATAGTGCTCTTAGAGACTGGGAGCAGGAATAATTATGTTTCATAGCAACTGTGGGTTCATTAAGCTCAGTTATATAACACCATTTTCCATTTCTAACCATTAAAACGATGCTTGTTTGTGTGCTTGTGTGGCGATATCAGACGCTGGTTACCTGGGACGGGGACAAACTGGTGTGTGTCCAGAAAGGGGAGAAAGAAAACCGTGGCTGGACACACTGGATCGAGGGAGACCTGCTACACCTGGTGAGAGAAAGCTCGACATATTGGCTCAGTCACAGCGCAGAGAGTATACAGAAAAATGAGATGTTCCTGTGTGATCGGTAGCTGTAAAACTGTGCACAATTCTCTCTCTCAAGCTGGCTAACACCACACTACAAAGCAAACACTGACAAATCTATTCAAAAAACACTTTCTCCCTTCACTCACATTTTGAAATCAGGCCCAGCCCTCGATTAGATCAGATTTATCTCATTTCTTCAGGCAAAACAATAAAAAGCAAGAGAAAAAAAAGATAATGACCCACTATCTCTGCCTGCTTATGTAACCATATCTGTATCTCTACCTGCTTATGCAACCTTGTGTGACATTTGTTGCATCACGTTGGACCGGCGGTCTAAAGTTCTGTGTCTTCCTCTTTTTCAGGAAATCACTGTGCTCGACAAAGTCTGCCAACAAGTATTCAAGAGGGCAAAATGAGATGGGGACGGGCCTTACCCGCACAAAACTGTCTGTCACGTGTTGCATGTCGCTGTCTATTTATAATGCAGTTGTGAAGAGCTGTAATAAATCCATTTAACACCAAGTTCATTTCTAATTGTTTTTTTTTTTTTGTGATCCATTTTTACTCCACTTTTATACTAATACTAATACTCATAAACACACACACAAAAAAAGTTCCTCCATTCTGAACAGTCATTTCCAAAAGACTAAGCGTGCAGGTCACATTTTATACATTTATGTAAATGTTGGACTTTATAGTTAAAGTTTACTCTCCTTAGAAAAATCCTGTCTTTAATATTCATACACAATTTGACCAAGAGTCTAGTGGTACAAAAAAATGTTATATTAAAATAACTTGAAGTTTCTTATTCAATCTGAAATCCTCTGTAAGATTGGTCAAAAGATCTTTTTTAATCCATCCTCATGTTTTCCTCTGTGTAGTGAAGTGTAGAGGTGAACACTCCTCGGTGAAGCGCGGCCTGCTGTGTTTTGTGTTTTGCAGTGCAGCAGGAGCTCGCAGGTACAACATGTCCCGCCGGATCTCGAGCTGCTCCTCACAGGAAGCGCTTGAGGATCCACGTCGCCAAAACAGGCTGCGTCAAGTCAGACAGCGACAGCGAGGTTATAACCGGAAGCAGGGCTCGCTGTCTTCAAAATAAAAGGATCTAACACTACCATAAGGCGTGTTGACACTTGTGAGTTAGTGGTCACCGCCCTATTACAGCTGTTTTAGAGCACTGATTACAAATGATATGTTCCAGTTCAATATACGTATTTTAATTACATTCATATTAGCCATTAGTGTCATTTGTATATTATAGATTTATAAGGTAAATAGTTTACAAGTAAGTAAAGCTTTATTTATAAAGCACTTTTTGACACTCACAAAGTGCTTCACAGGCACATACATAAAAAATGAAAATGTGTAGGCTAAACAATGGAAAGAAAATACAAGAAAAGAAAAGAAACATGAAAATAAATGTAAATTACAGTATAAAACACAGCACAGTGAAGGCCAGAGCAAAGTGATGAACAAACACATAAGATGGGGATGGAGAGGCTGTAAAAAGGCCTGTCTGTACAGACAGGTTTTTAGAGGCTGATTAAGACAGTCCAAAGATTCAGCAAATCTGACTGATAAAGGAAAATGATTCCAGAGGTCAACTTTTATTTTACAGTTAGATCAAATTTAATCTAATCTAGACAAATCTAAGCATCTTGTATATACTGTACATGGATACAATCTTACTTAATTTTTCTGATGGTGACAACTAAGAGATCATATTTGGACAAGTTGGTTTCTTTTTCTTTTTTTCCCCAGAGGCGTAACTGCTTCGAGTTTTATTGTGAAAATAACAGGCGGAAGTCCTCTTGTTCCTGTACTGGTTCTCTTGGTTCCTGAAGTTTGTTCATTGAGTCTGTGAGGAGGACCAGGTCGTGCAGCAGGAAGCCGGCGTGTTTCGTGAACAGCCCCGCAGACTCACCGCCTGGAAACATGGTAGGACCAGACGGACTAATAAGTGTTTTTCTCTGACTCGGTTTGTGTTTTACGTGTTTTGTCGAGATGTAACGAGGTGCTGCGTGTGTTCAAGTGCACACAAACTTTAGCACACAGTACACTGCAGACAGCACATATCGCAGCTGTGTGACACAGCACGGGACAAAACGTGTGAATACATGAGCAAAGTTAAAACCTGCTCTGAAAATCTCCATTTAACACAGTTTGACAACGTTTTTTTTTCAGTTTTGTTCACATGAGCTTTTAACATGTATTAATATAAGGCTATAAAAGGAAAAAGCTACACCGTGTTCACTGCATGATAAGACCTGAGAGGACTGCAGGTCATCCTGGAGCAGTCACGCAAATGAAATGTGGAATGGGTACTATCAACAGACACGCCCCCTACATCAGCAACACATGAAGCCCAATGCAACGCAAGATGGAAGTCACTGAATTAAGAGTGTCTAAAGTGGAAAACATACCATATAGACTATATTATTTCAAATACAGCCTGCTGCTTTGTCTGCTTAATGAGTGTTGTTACAGTTTTCTGGAAAAGACCATCTGCTGTTGTTAAAAGGAGCTGATTACTTACTCACGCTGATCAATGTATCTTACTGTAATCATCTTTCTGTCCGTTTCCCGTTATTCATATATTATAGCCTCTGCGGTTGGACATCAAGCGGAAGCTGACGTCCCGGTCGGACCGGGTGAAGAGTGTGGACCTACACCCCACCGAGCCGTGGATGCTGGTCAGCCTCTACAGCGGCACTGTGGTGGTGTGGAACCATGAAACACAGGTCAGCGACACATATTGAGTCACTCCTTCGCACGTACACTTGATATTCCTTAATCTGAGGGAAAACGTGTGTATAATGTCCCTCTGGTCTGAATCCTGTGTGTGTAGACGATGGTGAAGACCTTTGAGCTGTGTGACCTGCCTGTCAGAGTGGCCAGGTTTGTGGCCAGGAAACACTGGGTCATTGCAGGATCGGTAAGTAGTGTAACTCAACGGGAGCATTAAAGATTCAGTCAGTCGACAGTCTGATAGATCGGAGTCTTTGTGTTTAGTTCAGCACCAAATGCGCTTGTCAATCTCTCTCTGCCTGCCCCCAGGATGACATGCTGATCCGTGTGTTCAATTACAACACTCTGGACCGAGTTCACATGTTCGAGGCTCACTCCGACTACATCCGCTGCATCGCTGTCCACCCTACACAGCCCTTCATCCTCACCAGCAGCGGTGGGAAAAGAACTGTGTACAAACACAAAAATTTAGCATGTTCATCTAAAATTATGCGCCTGACTTTGTACATAAGGAAAAAAAGTCTGAGTTTCCTGACTGTAAGTACAAAAGTGCAGAATATTCAGCACATACTTATCATTATTGTTTTGTGTGTGTGTGTTTTCAGATGACATGTTGATCAAGCTGTGGGACTGGGACAGAAAGTGGTCGTGCACTCAAGTGTTTGAGGGACACACTCACTACGTCATGGAGATTGTCATCAACCCCAAAGACAACAACCAGTTTGCCAGTGCCTCACTGGACAGAACCATTAAGGTAAACACACACACATTCACACACACATACAAGTATGCAAATATTTGTAAGACTGCATGAAAGAAGACCACTTGAGGGCATAAACAGATGTTGTTACTCCACTTTTAAATAAGGTGAAAGTGACAAAAAGGAGAGACATTTTCACCATAGCCAGAGGTAACAGGGTTCATGGGAAATGTGGTCTCAATTTTGAGAAGTATCATTTCTTTGACATGGAGGTTTTCAATTATCTCGATTGAGGCCTCATTAGCTTACATCCTTTACAAAGCAACAATGCTGAACTTTACAATGCCCCACAAAATCTCCTTAAATCTAGCTAAAACTCATAAAATACATTGATAGCCTTTGGTTGCTCACTGTTAGACACACTCTCACACACACACACTCTCTCTCTCTGTCTGTCACATGTCTCTGCTCTGCCTGCCGAAGGTGTGGCAGCTGGGCTCCAGGACTCCCAACTTCACTCTGGAGGGCCATGAGAAGGGGGTCAACTGTATCGATTACTACAGCGGAGGAGACAAGCCCTACCTCATATCAGGAGCTGATGATCGCCTGGTCAAGATCTGGGATTATCAGGTACGACACACACACACACACACACACATCATTTAATGATTAAGTGTTCTGAAAACTAAATATCCCATCTGTAAAAGTGTCATAATTTTGCCAAGCTTGCGTTTAATATCTGAAATAAAACTGAACACTTACACATACGCATATAGCTTGTGCCTATTAAATTCTATGTGAATTTTCAGGGTTAAACATTGATAACATACACACATAACCAGTATATATAAAAAGCAGAGCACAGCATTGTTATTGACATCATTTGATAAGTGTGTGTCTTCATGGACCAGAACAAAACCTGCGTTCAGACCCTGGAGGGTCACGCCCAGAACGTGACCTGCGTCAGTTTCCACCCGGAGCTGCCGATCATCCTCACAGGCTCTGAGGACGGTAGGTCACGCGCTCTAATGAAACATAGCGAAATAACAAAAACACAAATCAGCAAATCTATAAAACGAAATCAGAACGGCATCTCGGTTCAATTTGACCTCTTTGTTGTTTCCTCAGGCACCGTTCGAGTGTGGCACTCCAACACCTACCGACTGGAAAACACACTCAACTACGGCATGGAGAGGGTGTGGTGTGTATGTAGCCAGCCTGGCTCCAACAGTGTGGCTTTGGGCTACGATGAAGGCAGTATCATCATCAAGGTATACTGTGCTGTTGTTTTATATTTTAAAAGTTTGACATGTTCATACATTATATTTAAACATTAAATACACTTTCCCCTGACTCTGAGGAGCACAAAGCTGTTTGCATAGAGAGAGTGAATGGGCTGATGCGAGCCAGGAAACGTTCAGATTGAATGCATTTTGAACAGTCATCATTTAGTTTGCACAGTTTTGCCGCAATTTTGTCCTCCAGCTGCTTCCATTGTTAACGGGGCCCTGAGGACAGCAGCTGGGAACTGACTTTGGAAATAATGTTGGTAATTTCTTGTTAACTGAAAATTGAACGTTGACATTCAATTTTAAACTGTAAACAACACCTGAGGTTATTAAAACCTACAAATCACTGGAGAAAATAACGGACATGACCCGTCTGTCATTAATAGCAGCTATGGGCAGACAGATAATACACCCTCATTTGGAGTATATTACACAGCAGACTGCATTGTGTTGTCTGTTGTTGTATTTGTGCAGCTGTAATATTAAAATGGTTCCCTCATCTTTTCACCAGCAGTACTCCATCCTTTCATTTTTTTTTTCTTTTCTTCCACCCCTCCCTCCTCTTTCCTCTGCCTCAGCTGGGTCGGGAGGAGCCGGCCATGTCCATGGACTCCAGCGGGAAGGTCATGTGGGCTCGCCACTCCGAGGTGCAGCAGGCCAACCTGAAGGCCATGGGAGAGACTGAGATCGGGGACGGGGAGAGGCTGCCGCTGGGCGTCAAAGACATGGGCAGCTGTGAGATCTACCCCCAGACCATCCAACACAGCCCCAACGGGAGGTGCGACTGAGTCTGTCATAGTTTAAGTTGTGTCCGTAAGAGAGAGAGTGGAATATGTTGCACTAATTGCATACCTATAAATTAACAGTTGTCAGTTCATAATACTTCCTCATCTCAAATTCTGCATGATATAGATGGCTTCAAATAGACGCTGTGATCAGTGATCGGATTAACTAAAACTGCTTCCAGAAATCAGTGATCAGCCCCAAAAATCCTGATCAGAGGACTTTCAGTTAATGTAGGTACAAAACAATCGTGATCTGGATGAAATAACTCATGTTTGATCATGAAGGTATAGTTCATTTACTAAAAACAACATATTTATGTGCTCAGTCTAATAGTTTTCCTGCCACACCGATATTTTGCATTCTAATATGTGAAATCTCTTGTCTTCATGTGTGAAGACTTTATTTGACAACTCTTTTCACTTTGGCCAGCCTTTTTTTATATAGATGCGTACATTGGTGTTCATAATGTACATTGTTTAATAATGTTTTAAATTTGGTTTGATCTATTGAGAGAGTTTTATAGTTTTTATGTGATTAGGAGTAACAGCACATTTAACTTCAGTCAGTAATGTTGTTGAATTCCTCCATAAAAGAGCATGTGTTAAAATTTAAATTAAACCTGGAGTACACAGGTCAGCACAGGCCGACCTATATGCCTGCTGCAGCGAGAATTAGGTGTATCATCCTCATAGTTTTTTTAAAACATGCTTTTTATATCCACGTTTGTGTTTTTCGTCTTTGTGTATCTGCAGATTTGTCGTGGTGTGCGGTGACGGGGAGTATATCATCTACACCGCCATGGCCCTCAGGAACAAGAGCTTCGGCTCAGCTCAAGAGTTTG
The DNA here is from genome assembly GCA_023238725.1 of Scortum barcoo. Taxonomy (NCBI): domain Eukaryota; kingdom Metazoa; phylum Chordata; class Actinopteri; order Centrarchiformes; family Terapontidae; genus Scortum; species Scortum barcoo. The sequence goes on from CM041552.1 coordinate 23,422,158, forward strand.
TCTGGGCCCATGACTCCTCACAGTAAGTCCTTAACACCTGAAAGGAATAGTTTGACATTTGGGGAAATGGACTTTGTATGTCCATGTACTTTCCTGCCAAGAGTTAGATGAGAAGAAGAGTGGAATCAGGAGGGAACAGCTAGCCGGGCTCTGTCCAAAGCTCCAAAATTTGCCCACTAATTAACGCGTTGTTTGCTTAATCCCCACACCACTCCCCATGGCTTTGCCTGGAGTTTTGTGCCAAAATGCCTTTGGCTGTAAAACTATAACTCTTTACAGAACCAAGCTAGCTGCCTCCCCCTGCTTCCAAGTCTTTACAGTATAGAAGTGTATCTTCCACAATGTCACACTACGCCTTTAGTTATAGCTGTAATATTATAATATAATAAGAGCAATTAAGTTCACTCTCTGGTGTTGAAAGGTAAATTACAGTGAAGTGTGTAAATTATCTTCATAGGTATGCCATCAGGGAAGGCAGCAGTATGGTCAAAATATTTAAGAACTTCAAAGAGAAGAAGGCTTTCAAACCGGACTTTGGGGCTGAAGGTGAGCTTCATTTCCTATTTTCTCATGACATTATGTACGTGTGTGCACGTCTGTGTGTAATTATTTGCATCCTGCTGTCCCACAGGTATCTTTGGTGGCTTCTTACTTGGAGTGAGGTCAAACAGTGGCTTGGCCTTCTATGACTGGGAGAGTGCCGAACTGATCCGCCGTATCGAGATCCAGCCGAAACATGTGAGCCACACTGTGACGGCTCTTGTGTTTCCAGCAGTCGTGTTTGTTGCTCTCTTATAACACCTTCCTTTCCTCTCTTTAGATCGTCTGGTCTGACTCTGGGGAGCTTGTGTGCATTGCCACAGATGAGTCTTTCTTTGTGCTGCGCTATATAGCAGAGAAAGTGACGGCGGCCCAGGAGTCCAAGGAACAAATGACAGAAGATGGGATAGAAGACGCCTTTGAGGTCAGAGTAGTGCAATTCCTGGAAGGCTGTGCAGGGATTTTATTTGCAGAACTTAATTTCCAGAGCTACATGACCTACAACTTTCCAGCCTTTGGTGTTCTTGTTTTGGTCAACAGTAACTCGAAAAAGTCTTTAAAAGTTTGAGATTTTGTTGTCCTGCAAGATGCAGATCATCTGCAGGGGAATTAGATAAGTTTCAAATAGTATTTCTGATGATTCCCTGTGTCTTTCTTGTTGCTTTCTGCTGACCAGGTGCTGGGGGAGACCCCAGAGGTGGTGAAGACAGGAGTTTGGGTGGGAGACTGCTTCATTTATACCAGCTCTCTGAACAGACTAAACTACTATGTTGGAGGAGAGATCATCACTATTGCTCACCTGGACAGGTATGATGGATGGTTTCATGTGAATTTACACAAAGATATACCAGCAAACTCATCTTGGTTTATTCAAAAAATGTGGCGGCAGCAGAAAATGTGTCTCAGCACTCTGCCATCATCGGCATCACAGCCATGTCCGTGGCATGCTGGGAAAATCTGCTGCCTGGCTTTGAGCCTACTTGTTGTCTCACACCATCCAGATTTTCTTGCTGTTCATTTTTATGCAGTAAATTAGAGATGCCATAAAAAAATCTCAAAGCATTATCTTAAAAGCAGCCTGTCTAATGTGTAGGACCATGTATCTGCTGGGCTACATCCCCAAGGATGATCGTCTCTACCTTGGAGACAAGGAGCTGAACGTCATCAGCTATTCCCTGCTGCTCTCAGTGCTCGAATACCAGACAGCTGTCATGAGGAGGGACTTCAGCACAGCTGACAAGGTTCTACCCACAATCCCCAAGGAGCAGAGGATCAGGGTAGCCCACTTTTTGGAGAAACAGGTATGTTAGTCCACCAACTTTTGTGTTTTCTTTTCTTTCTGCCTGAGCTGACGATATCTTCAGGATCTGGCTGAATGCAAAACGTGCAGAACATCAGGCAGCCAGATGGAGTGAAACCTCTGGGCAGAATTCTTGTGTGTTTCTATTAAAATATATTTATCATGGGGATGGTTTGGCTTCTCACGCAGTCTCTTTTACCACTTCAGTTTTTCACTTTCACATAGTTTAACACATTTAATATTTTACTGTTGGACACAGCAGCAGGAATATATGGAATAAAAATGTTGATTGTGTGTTTCTTGTGTTGTGTAGGGTTACAAACAGCAGGCCCTTGCTGTGTCCACTGACCCAGAGCACAAGTTTGACCTGGCCCTGCAGCTGGGAGAGGTCAAGATAGCCTACCAACTGGCCTTGGAGGCAGAGGTGAGAGGACACATGCTCATACACACCAAAACAAGACAAAGCTGTGTCCCCATACTAACTCTGTACAGTATGGACTACATACCAATGACTATTGTGTACCACTAGCAGTTAGTATCCAAGAATATCAATATATATGTGATAATAATTGTCAGAGTTCAAAGGAGTAAAGCGTCCTGTGGTGTAATACCTTTTTTTTTTTTTTTTTGTTTTCCAAGAATCTTTGAAGCTCGTTCACAACTTCTCTGGGCTTTCGTTCACCTTTTTTTGTGCAGCTCATGCTTCCATTTCATTTGTGTATTGCATTGGTAGAGAATGGTGTGCATCAACAGCACTCTTAATAATTAACCACATTTAGCATTCATGCTTCTTAAATAAACTTTATTTCTCATGTAGTGTGAGTTTGGCACACAGTGTAAGAGTCCACAGCCATGCTAGCAACTCTGAGGCTGCATTTAGGAATAGATGCTAAATGCTGATATCAACATACTGACATGCTCACTGCTGATAGGAGGGATCATGTTTAGTACATTCACTGTCTTAGTTCGGCAACACTTCCTAATTAACATTAAAAGTACAGGTTGAGGGCTGGTCAGAACGTCATTAGTCCAGTTGGTATTTGGTCATAAACCAAAGAACCATGAAGTACTGAACAGAATAACCTCGTAAAGCCTGAACCATGAAATAATTGCCAGAAAATTCTAATTTTTTTAAACTGGAGTGTTTATTGAACCTTCTAACAAATAAAACTAAATTAAATATCAATTTGCATATATGATTTTTGATTTGTATAATTTTTGCTACATTCTGCATTTTTTTTTTGGTTATTTTGTATTTTCTGGCATTCTGATTGTATACATCAGGTTTTTCAGAAAAAAAATCACACTGATGATATAGAGGTCTCAAAAACTCATGTATCAAATATGATACACTTGGCATTAAAGCGTTAAAGGTTTACCCTGATGATAGCGCAAGATGAAAAGTCAGTCCTGTTTGTAACAAATTTCATCCCAATTCATCCTCCCCAGCCAGCATGGCTAAAAAAAAACTATGTTACTGCGTAGGAGGTGAAAATGCTGTTACCATTTACTGTTGTTGCAACATTGAGGAATAACTTTGTATGCATTACCATCTTTTAGCCAACATTTACTGTGTTGTGTGTATCATGCTTAGTTGACTACAAAACACATCCTAATATTTTTCCTCACATCTAATCACAAGAGGTCTGGTTCATTTCTCCTAACACCCGGGGCAAAAAGACTACACACTGTCTTTTTTGCAAAATCAGTTTGTCTTTAGATTAGTCACTGTGTAATATGCGGCATAATGCATTTAGAATCCGTCACTGTGAGTCACAACCCTGGCCTCCCATACTCAGTAAGTGCTTCACACTGTATTGTTGTGGAGGTTCATGCCTCTCCTCCTGTGATAATCCTCTCTCCTGTCTCTCTGGCACCTTGGCATGTGGGGGCTCCAGTCAGAGCAGAAATGGAAGCAGCTGGCAGAGCTCGCTACTACAAAGTGCCAGTTTAGCCTGGCCCAGGAGTGTCTGCACCAAGCTCAGGATTATGGGGGATTATTGCTGTTGGCAACCGCTTCGGGCAACGCTGACATGGTGGGCAAATTGGCCGAGGGGGCAGAGAAGGATGGAAAGACCAACGTGGCCTTTCTCACTTACTTCATGCAGGGAAGGTGAGTGGAAGAAGGAGGAGGGGGGATGGGGAATTACATTTGAATCCAAGTTGTTTGTATTTTTTTTTTTTAGTTTTATGTTATTTATTTTGGTCATCACCACTTTTTTGGATTTGCCCAGATTGGACAAATGTCTGGACCTTCTTCTCATCAAAACAGACCGCTTGCCAGAGGCTGCATTTCTGGCAAGAACATATCTGCCCAGCCATGTGTCAAGGTAAAATAGTTTTTACTGAGCACGCTGCACATGCTGTGTTGTGCTGCAGTGTACAGGCTGTGTCAGTGCGCACACATTAATCTCATATCCACGTGTCCTGCAGAACCTCTGCATTTAACAATTTGCCTGTAATTTTTAAGAAATGCTTGTTTTTATTTCCAAACAGAAGATCAAATTTACAAAATCAAAATCTCTAGGATGCCCCTCTTTTTTGATAATGTCTATATCTGTGTGTATATATTTACATAATGCATCGCTGGTGAGCTGTATATGCTTTTCTTCCTCCAGGGTGATGAAGCTTTGGAAGGAGAGTCTGTCCAAGGTCAACCAGAAGGCAGCAGATGCGCTGGCTGACCCCGCCCAGTACAGCAACCTGTTCCCTGGCCTCCAGCAAGCCCAGCTGGCTGAGCAGTACCTGAAGGAGACTCATGTCAGGGTCAGGCCTGCCACAGAATACCCATTCATCATGGTCAGTGGAAGTCAGAGGAACTCTTGAACAACTGACAGAAATACTTGAAAAGTTGAACAGATCAAAGAGCGATTCAAAAAAATTAATTAAATTATGTGCAGAAATTGGTTCATTGCTGTCAGTTGTTTAGATTTGGGAATTGGGATTTGTTCTCTCAAATGTTTTGCTAATTCATCATTATTTAATCATTTTAATTAACTGCCTCTACTTTGAGCATCATTTTTTGGCATTACATTTTGCTCGTCTCTCTGTTCCTCAGCCAAATGAGGACCGTAATGTTCTGGAGGAATCTGCAGCACATGTGCCCAAAGGAGAGACCGCTGAGCCGGAGGTGAGAACAAGAAACCGGAACCTCTACATGATTTGTTACATCAAGATGTCACTCCTTTTAACAGACTGCGACTAAAGCCCCACCTGCGACTAAAAATGTTAAATCTTTGCCATTTCTGAGTGAATATCTGGACACACAGCTATTGGATTCTGCCCTTGATAGTGGCTGGAAAAATCTCTCTCTAACATTTTCTTAAGTCTGTCTTGAGACCATATATACACTGAAACAATTCTTGGTCACAGTTATAGTTCTCTTCCTACTGTAGCATGATCCCAGCGTATGATGGGAGACAGAATCGACAGTCCTTGATCCATGAAGAAAAATCATTCTAGAGTTCTGCTAAAGCTTCAGCAGTCTGAGGTAGATAAATGAAGGGGTTGTCTAACAATGTTGTGGTCTTTTGAGGACAAGATTTACTCTTTTCATTTCAATCATTGAGACACAACTCACAAAGCGAATACTTTCAGGTAAAGCCACAAAAAATATATTTCTTTAATGTAATGTAATCTTTAATAATAAAACCATCAGAGTGGCTTTTTTTTTGCTAAATGTGTACTTTTGATACTTAAACCACATTTTAAATGCAGGACTCTTATTTCACACTAAAACTGAGTGTTCAAAATTGATCCCATGGTCAGTATAACAATATGGGCTGACTTCACCCAGTATTATGACTTTAATCTTGCTTGTCTTGTATACAGGAAGTGGTGAAGAGCATAAGTGAAAGCATCATGGTAGCAGCAGTGACAGAGGCTGCACCTGCAGAAACATCAGTAGTGGAGGAAGTCGCTCCACTAAAACAGGAGTTGATTGATCCTTTTTCAACAACAGAAGAAGAATCCACCCCAGAAGCAGCGTCACCTCTTGCTGTCACTGTGACAGAAGATCATGTTGAAGTAAAACAAGCTGAATCTGTGACTCGTGAAGAAGACACAGGCACTAAATCAGAGAAGCCCTCAGCCTCCGTAGAGGAAGACATGTTGGAGTCCACCATCGAGATTACCCCCCAGCAGTCAGAGATGGTACAATCCAGTCCCCTAGAAGATGTCACATCAACAGTTGAGACGGACGTTCAAGAAACTTCTCCAGCAGCAGAAACCATCACGGCAACAGAAGAAACGCCAAGTGAGACAGCGGCAACAGAAACCATAGCAACAGAGGATGTCCTGGTTAGCACTGGTCTGACAGTTGATACAGACGTAACAGAATCTACAGCAACTGAGGAAGTGCCTGTTAATGAAGAACTGGATGAAGAAGCACCGACCGTTGTAGATACAGCAGAAAAGGAGACGAGCGTTACTGACAAACTTGTTCCAGAAACAGCACCATCACTCGTAGCAGTGGAGGAGCTCATCTCCTTTGAAAACACAGCCAGCCCGGCGCTCGATGTTCCTGTCCAAGTCCAGACGTTTCCAGATTTGGTCCTTGATCCAGTAAAGCCCGAGGACGGGCTGGAGCCCCCGCAGGCTGAGCCGGCGGCAGCTCCCGCAGAGGAGAATGGAGCGGAGGAGGAGGCCGATCCCGAGGGAGATGAGGAACCAGCAGAGGAGCTCGAGGAAGAGATTACTGAGGGGGTAAACATGTTTTTAACACCATGGCCAAAATGTACTGACATGACTGTGGATCAGATTTATTACGTACTAAAATATATGACTCAATTTATCCATGAAGTGTTTCCTTTAAAGCGATACCTTTTGTTTCACATCCACATTTGTTCTCTACCTGTAGGGCCTGTATGATCTGGACCTGGACAGTTTTGACCTTGAAGACATTGACACCACAGATATCAACCTGGATGACGATTTGCTGAGTGACTAGGAAAAGAAATCTTTCACAGGCCAAACTTTTCCATTTTAACAATGACCAAAGAACACAAAGGACAACAATAACCTGACAACTACATGTCTAGCCTGTTTCAGTATCCAGCTCAGACTGTTGTTGGTGACTTTTTTCACACATTTGCTATTGAAACAACACTGCAACACAACTATCAGATTATGTGAGAGTGCCTTTGCAGCACTAATGTAATTATTATCTGTTTACATATTTTGGGGGTAGAATGTGTTGTTTTTTTTTCTCTATGCCATGTGCTTCACCAACTCATGAAAAATAATTACAAGTTACTCGCAGTACCTCTTCTCCTTCTTCATAGTAGAAGCAGTATAACACCACTGTTGATCAGGGTGATCACCGAACAGAAAAGCCAGCAACTTCAGTTCTTCAGGTTTGAATACCGTTTTCATTTTTTTCAGTGAAATATAACCATTCAACAACTTCTATAACATTCCTGCTGGATCAGAGCAGTATTTTTAAATTTCTAAAGGCTGCCTGTGTCTTTTGAACGCCATAATTATGTTCTCAAGCCCACACGTCCTCCATCTGGTTCAGTGTTTTTATTACCTCTTTATTGTTAATGTCTTGATACTGTAGTTTGGGTAATGTTTACTGCTAAACCCATACTGCTGCTTTCAGTCAGATAAACTGAAATGGACTGTATGTTTCTATTACAAGTGCCTTATGTGTTTTTATTTACCTTTTTGTTTTTGTTTTTAAAGATGGATGGACTTAAAAAGTAAATTTTAGTAAGCTTATTTCAATAAAGTCTTCCATGTTACACAGACATTAAGTTATCTTATTCCAACAACACGTCACATGAGTACAAAGAGTTTTATTTAGTTATGTACATTATTTGACTTGACGCATCAGCTTTGACTTCGAGGTTCACATGAAATGCACATATAGACAGTGACAGCATTTTACTGCAATTGCGCTGCATCTTACAAGTTTAAACGCTAATTCTTGACGCTAATGGCTGTGAAGTGCTTTCCTCTAAGTCAGGGAACACGTGTTATTGTCACCGAACAGAAAGCTGTCGTGTTTTACAGCTCTTAGGCCATTTTCAGTCTGTTCCTCTGGTCATGGTTACCACTCCTCTGTGTGGACAAATTCATATATTTCTATTTAGGCATGGGCCACTCAGGCAGCAGAGCTCTCAGCAGCCGTGTTTTCATACGCCTGCAGGGCCAGCTCGATGTAGCCCGACCTCTGGGACTCCTTCTGGGCATAGATCTGCAGGGCACAAGGGTCAGAGGTCAGCAAAAGCGAGGAGAGAAAGGTCATCCCTATCTCAGTATGTCAGGGCTGTGCGAAAGAAATGTTGGAAGACAATAAGTACATTCACAGTATTAATTGTTTAGTGGCGGACTAATAAAACACAGTTAAGTATGTGCTCCACAGTCTAGCGTGACTAACCGAGAGGCCCTGTGTGATAGTGACTGCAGCAGACAGACGCACACCCGTGTCTCCTGCTGCCAATCTTTCACATTAAATGGCTGTCATTCTCAATGTCCCTCCCCGCTGCTTCAAGGCCGAGGGGCTGTGAGCACTAATGAGACCTGATGTGTCCTGGGCTTGGCCCCGTGGTTCCCACACTGGAGACAAACCCAAAACCTCTCACACGGGAAACCTTAGATGAGACGACCTCGACTTGGCCTCTCGCTCGCTACACTGACTCCTGATTCACTCTAATGCCTGAGAGACACAATTTATACGACCTGGGCCATTTCTGGATCAAATGGCAATGCATAATATAAACATGGAGAAGTGAAGAGAGGTGTAAAATGGAGCTACGAGTCAGCAGGTATTTCCAGTTGTTCTCACCTTAAGCAGGTCGGTGCCAGCAGCCTGCTGGGTGGCAGCTTCCTGGGCTGACTCACTGTGGGGGTGGACCATGTGGAACAGAGAAACGAGGCTCACAGCATCCTGGATCCTGAAAAACACACACACGGGCTTAGCTCACAGCTCTTTGGTAGCAGGTACAGTTGCTGGTGTGACGTAGCTTGATTTTAAATCAGGTTGAAGTACCAACAAAGATAGACAGTCCAGCCTCAACACATGAAATCAGTAAATCAGTCTCTCACACTTGTATTAAACAAACACATACTTACAGCTCTTTCTTCAGCATGTGCACTATTAGCCCGTCCACCCTGCGAGCGTTGACCAGGTACCAGGCCATGCCTCCAAAGTGTCTGGTGGAGTGCAGCAGCTCGTATTTGCCGTGCTTGTCAAGGTCCTCGTAGGTGGCTGCATGCACCTAAACAAGAGGCAGGTAGAACGGATGTGATCCTAATCTCACTGGATGTGTAGATACTCTGCACAACACTCTTCATGTCAAATTCCTAAACTTCCAATCTACACTCTTGTTTCTTTTTCACACTTTGTATGATTTACCCAAAGAAAATATAGAGACTGACTGGAAATGTCATGGTTTAACAGGCTATATGCAGAACAACAGGAAAATCAATGTCATCTTACCCTGATGTATTCTGCTGAGTCTGGTTCAAATTGGACCAGACACAGGTCCAACACATCCTCATGACGGTGTTGGGAAAACACCATCTAACAGAGGAACAGGAAATGTGAAAATGAAAACTTCTTGTCACTCACTGGACACCCACACAGATGTTTTCTCTTATTTAGCCTGATTAGATGTCCTCTCAGAACTGTATTGGTGTTCATGATAGACAGTTTTATGTGTGTGTGTTGACATAGACAAATTAATGCTGCTAATTACTGCTGTCCTTTTCTTGCCATGACATGTCAGAACGTCAGATGTCCCAACTGCACAGCTGTGTCACACATCTATATCAAACACTAATTCTAAGCAAAGACTTTGTGTTTTCTCACTGGAAAACTAAAAAAAAAAAAAAAATCAGTATGCATATGAAAACACTTGATTTTTGACAGGACCTTTGACTTACACGTTTTTAACAGAAGACATTTTGACATGTCACAGTAGGAAAACTTCATAAATTGCTGGCTCACTGTCAGTTAACTGAGACACTTGAACACACCAGAGCCATTGTTAGTGTTACAAGTAACAGCTGTGCACAAAATGTGTTTGTGAAGTCCAATAAAGTAATTTGAAAATGGTAGTAAGAGCGCTAAAGGCAAATATATAAATATTAAATTAAATATTAAAAATATTGTTCTCTCTTTGTACAGTGCAGCATTCAAACATCTGGAGTTAGATCTCTTATGGAACATTATATGTTATTTCCTGTTGGTGAAAAATTGTTCATATTCAAGTTCAGGCTGCAACTAATGATTATTTTCATTATCAATTAATCTGCTCACCACTTCCTCAATAAATCAATTAGTTGTGTGGTCCAGGAACGGGTGGAAAATGTTAATGACTGTTTCCAAAAGCCCCAAGTAATGTCCTTAACACTCCATCTAGTGGAATTTTATAACTACTAGGATTACCATAGCGGTCATTTTGAAAATTCATATATTATTTGCATATAATTTCAATAATAGATATAAAATCTAAGAAATACTGAAATACTCGGAACTCTTTTGTGTTTTGTAATTTTAAGAAAATAACAATATTAGAATAAAATATACACACATTTAGGAAAAGTCAGGGTCCTATAGTTACATGGGTTTCATTTCAACAAAGTTATTACATTGCAAAATTTAAAAACAGTCAAAATGACTGCCTTGGTAGTTTGAGTGTTAAATGTCTTGTTTTGTCTACAACCCCAAAGGTATTCAGTTTAGTGTTTTTCAGTCTAGTCATACTAGTAAAATAATCAAAATAGTTGACAATGAATTCGATGGCTGACAATTAATCATCAGCACCTCTACTTAAAATGCTCATCAGATACACTAAGCAGATTAGGAAAACACTACACATGTACACACATCTCAACAGGTGTACAGGATTAACTTCTTTTTTTTAAACTAACTTTTCATGTCAAAATGGGTTTTCACAGCAGGAGAAGCGGGGCTAAGTGCAGAGAAAAGAAATAGAAACTGGGTAACACTGATTTAATCTTGGAGATCTTAGAAACTACGTAAAAAAAAAAATTAAACCCAAATATAAGAGTCACCATCAGCTCCACCAATCTGCTGGTTCTCTGGCTCTCCACAGGCAAATATAAAGTTTCATTGTCACTGGTTTTTAATCCTAGTCTTTGTGTCACCACAGGAAAAGCAGTCATCTCAGATCTGCTTAATATAAATCCAGGAGGCTGCAGGCAAGGATAAGAGTAGCCCCTAATGATCATGAGCCTCTGCCCTGTCCTACCTTTAGGTTCTCCTCCTTGAAGAGGAGAGGTGGGGTGATTTTGCGTCCCTCTTTGGGGAAGTAAGTCTGAATGAGCCGGTCTCTCTCCTCCCAGGTCGCCTTCCTAAGGATGCCGTTGGGCTCCCGAACAACAATGAACCTCTCCTGGAGAAAAAAATAAAGCACATACAGTGTGCATAGGGCTACATTAACAGGCACAAACAAGTACAACATTAAGTTTCAGAGAGATAAATTAAAATCTTTTTGGAAGTTTATTATACAAGTTGAAATTAAAAGATAGTAAAATTACATAATGACAAAAAAAAAAAAAAATCAAAGGTGACCACCACCACCAAAAAAAAAACCAGAAAGAGTGAAACCTCTATTTTGATACCTTAAATATATATTTCCACAACAACAAGCACCCTTAAATTACAGTACAACTGTCTTTCAGTCTGACCTTGGCTTATGGTAATGATTTAAACCTACACTGTCTCAAACTGTTCTGCAGCAGGCATCAAGAAATCACCCATCCAACCCCAATTTAACACACATACACACAAAATAAAACACCACAAGCTTACCCTGTGTGGGATGTTGTAGGTGATGTCTGTGAAGACGTGTTTGGCTGTGTCCATACCGTCCAGGATCTTGTCCTCTGACAGCACATTGTTGATGGGCTTCCTTTCTGGGAGGATGGGCGGCATCTGCAGCAGCTTCTTAGCCTGTTCTGTAGCGAACTCAGCTGCCTGGAATCACACACGAGGGGCTGGATGAAACTGGAGTTACTGTGATGTGTGTGACTGAGAGGGGCTGTTAGGGTTTATCTAAAGGGCACCTGCGCCAGTTGCTCATCAGTCATGAGTTTATATGTGGGCGGCTTCAGCTCCTGTTTGATGGGCCGGAACACTTTCTGCAGGTCCAGGCCCGTTATCCTGGTGAGGATGTCCTGCACAGCTGGATCTGTGAACTGGGGCTTTGCATTGTCCAAGAGTGCTGGAGAGAAAGTCACACTAGTTAAATATAACTGTTTGCACTCATAGATTTATATATTGCTCTTTTCAAACTGGCTGACATTGTTTGTTGTTAAATCTTCAGAATCACAAATAGAGGAGAGATCTAAAATGTTTGTCCAAACTTGTGTTAACAGAACACAGACCAGACTCTATCTCAAGTATTACCATGTTTTACTGCTCAGCTCCATACTGACAAAAGCTATAGCAACAGCTAGTTTTTCATTCAAAATCCATACAGCTACCCTCTTCAATAAGACCTGCAATTTGTACAACAAGCACCACTTATTGTAATCAAAACTCAACTTTCCCAATGAATTGAAACAAACGCCGTTTTCAATTTTAAAGTCACAGCCCAATGAGCCATTAATATTAGATTTCATAAGAAATATACAGACACTTAATTAATTACCGGAAAGCCGAATTTAAGTAAATACTCTAAATATATATAGATCAAATTAGATTTTCGTCTACAGGGTCCATTTTTTGCCAAAAGGCGAAACGATCTTAAACTAGCTGATTAGTCAAGGGAGTTTGACACCAGCACAGAAAGTATCGAGGGAAGCAAGCGACAAGGTCAGTGTTGTGGCGAAGAGAATAACTGAATAACACTGAAGTCCATCTCACTCAAACATACCGTTATCTTGTGCTCCACTACCAAGCGTCCTGACGCCACATCTCACCAACATTTGTTTGCTTTTTTGTACATTTTTCACCCGACTGCAGCTCCGCAGTACGCACCGTGCCGCACCGAGCGCCGCCATCTTTGTTATTACCTCATCGAGGCGACGTGACCTTTGACCTGCGAGCTCAACAGCCAAGCGATGATGGGATATGTAGTGTGTTTTCTTACATTGTTACCTAAATGCAGCAGCCTAGACATTTCACTTTAGTTTATTGTTCTTTCCCACAGCATATCTCTTTAATCACAAGTGTAACAGACAAAACAGGAAGACCAAGAAGAAAAAGACTTCTGGTTTTCAGAGCTGCGCTGTGTTTGTGTCTGTGGCCTTTTAAACAAGCAAAGGCCCTTTAACAACATGAGAAAAGCAAATATTTTCTTTCGTAAAATGACTAAATAAATAAAAAGCACAAACCCAAAAACATACAGAAAAATAACAATATAAATATATTAAAAGGTAAATATAATACCTCACCTATAACACGTACTGCAGAATTAAATTGTTTAAATATATTTCTGTTTTTCTCTAATTCTGTAGCTCCTTGGTATTTGGAGCTCACTCAAAATGAATAACAACAATATAATACTATAACAATATAAAATCTTAAAGAAGAAAAAAAATTGAAATACTATTTTGATCACCAGATGGCACTATGCTACCAAATATCCTGGAAACCTGCAACGCCTGCACATGCAGATCACCACATTGCTTTTGCTCTCAATGAGGCTGATCAGAGATAATGCTCATTTATACATATTGTGTGCTTATATCAGAGTCTCACAGCCAATTTTGTCTATCTCCTTCATGGCTCAACTCCGTGTAGCCTACACACATTCCTGACTTGTCATTACAGTGTGTTCTTGAATTGCCTGATAGCTTTTAAATCTGTCTGGACGATAAGAAGGGTGCAAGAAGTTCAACAGTCCACTCATGAAGAGAAGCACTCACATGAGATCAGAAAAGAACACTAAGTTCTATTTTCCCACTCATCTGTGTTGAAAATCTCCCAGATTTATTAGTGAATAAAGTACAATTATCCATGATCACAGCAATCTCTAGATAATTTATGTTGTGTATCAACAACGTAACAGTCAGATTAATTCCAAACATGTGTCTGTTTTGTTTTGTTTTGTTTTGTTTTGTTTTGTTTTGTTTTGTTTTGTTTTGTTTTGTTTTGTTTTGTTTGTTTTTTTGTTTTGTTTTGTTTGTCAGATTTTTTTCCTTCTTCCATATGATAAATTTTGATACATTCTGCATTTTAACAGGAGAGTCATTAAGACAAATACATATTGTATCTGACAGAATACTTGAATAAAATGCATAAAAAATGTAAAAAGCCATGCTTTCAAAGACAAAGAGACAAAAGAGAGAATGCAAACATGCATACACAAACACACACGTGCACGCACACACACAAGGACACAGTTTTGTATCTCTGCATAAAAGATACATTATTATTATGTGGGATATAGTATTATAATAGTGTGGAGTGTAAAATACTATAGTACAGTTTAATAATATCCCTGAAGGGTTTGCTTGTTTGTGCATGTGGCAGCTTTAAAACTGACTCAAAGTCTGAACATATTGAATGTAAAAAGATAAAAATGTCAGCGTCTTCCTGCGATGCTTCAGGCGGTCCAAAAAGTCCTTGAACGGTCCAGATTCTGACTCCAGGCTGCAGAGCTTTGGGATCATTTCTGCTCAAAAAGCTTCAACCATGAGTCACTCACTGACTGAGAAAATTTAAACAAGCATTATCAGAGTTCTTTATCATCACAACCTAAAAAAAACAAGCTTTTGTGTAGAGAAGCTAAAGAAAAGATGAGCAACCCGTACAGAAAGTGTTTGGTGTCGTGTCTGCTGTAGCTTTTTTTTTTTTTTTAGATTTTCACATCAGTACCAAGAGTTTCATGTGCTTTTAGAAACAAGAAAGGGAAAAAATAAGTTTTAAAAATATTGGTTTTCCTAACAGTAATTAAATTGCTAACATCAGATTATTAGCTGTGTGTTCACATGTTTTTTTTTTTGTTCTGGCTTTAAGCATTAAAGAAAAAAAACCCTCATTTTAATGAACACACAGATTTTGTTAGTTTTCTTTGGAATTTTGTTTTTAGCTTTTATCAGTCATTTTTTGTGTTGAAAGTTTTTTGTGTTATCTCCACTATTATTTCTACTACTGAGTGAAACTTGTAGTGACATGTTTTGTTTTGTTACTATTATTACCTTTACATGATGATATTACTTACACAAGTAATACTACTTATAATAATAATAATAATAATAATAATAATAATAATAATAATAATAATAATAATAATAATGTAATTGCAAATGAAGTGAATAGTTGTCAAGCCAAGCCAAGCCAACAAGTAAAAGTCATTTTATTGAGGCCATTCAGATGCTTATATGTATATATTAAATGGTCTTTCTAACAACATTCTGTATTTTTTTATAGAAAATTAAAAAATAAAATTAACAGTTACTATAGAATACATAATAGTAATTGTCATCATTTCTGTCTGTATGTAGGTCTAAAACACTTTTTTTTCTCACTAAAGATGTAAAAAAAAAAAAAAAAAAAAGCGACAACAATTTTTTTTTAAAGGCTAGATAATTTCCTAAAACCAATGCAGTGTTTCCTTAAACGTTTCGTTAATTAACGAACATTCTACTTGTTCAGGACTATACCAGTTGAATATTGTGAGTATTCAGCAGCAGGATGTTGTTTGTTGTTTGCCTCTGCTCATCATGATGAAGGTACATGTCAACCAGTGTTGCCATCTCTCTCTGTCTCTGCCTGTTCCTGTCTGGCTCTCTCTGTCTCTTACATGCACAAAGTAGAGTCGTGGTCACAAGCCTCCAACATGCCACCGCTGTCCACGGACCCAAAAAGCAGTCACCACCACACAACCCGAGAGATCATTAATAAAGCCTCATGTGCCACGCACAAACCCTTCCTCCAGGATCTTGTTTCCCCTCACCCCCAGCCTCACCCGTCCTCCCTCCCTCCCTCCCTCCTCCAGGCCCCGACTCCCCCACTAATCTGCAGCAGGATTTAGATATTAGGCGGACAGATGGAGGTGTGGCTCGGTCGGTAATGAGGTGAGCAGTGGCAGTGAGTCCGGAGGCCCAGACACCGGCGAAACGATGTGTGGATTGAGCTGTAAGAGGCCCCTACACAACCAGATGTACACAGCTGTCACACTGCTGACAGAAAGTAATCCTGCCACCCTAGCCGGAGAGAGAGAGAGAGAGAGAGAGCAAGAAAGAGAGAGAGGCAAAGACAATATAATATCTTTTCTGCAGAGGTTTAAATGACTACTAGAAATTCTGTTCCCAGAACAAAAAAAGAAAAGGTTCATCTATCATCTATCTATCTATCTATTCATCTATCTATCTATCTATCTATCTATCTATCTATCTATCTATCTATCTATCTATCTATCTATCTATCTATCTATCTATCTATCTATCTATCTATCTATCTATCTATCTATCTATCTATCTATCTATCTATCTATCTATCTATCCATTTTTACAGGAAGCAGAGCCTTCAGTGGAGCTCTAAGTGATCCTAAAGTGGCACTTAGTTTCAGCTCCCAGGTATGAAATGTGAAATGCTCGCTGCTGAATTGGAATTTCCGTTCACCTCCTGAACTGAGCCTTGAATTGACCCTGAAATAGGAGGCATGTGGTGGATCCACATGGACATGGCTACCTTTGCACACACGTGCACACACGCTGCAGCAAAATGTTGCTTACCTCACACACACTTTATTTCATGTCATATTCAGACAGGGAAAAAAAATCTAGATTCTGCAAATGGGAGGCATGATATCGTCAGCAATTTTCATTGCAGCTCATCCCATTGTGAGATTTTTCAGCATCTTTGAAACAGGGTGACTAAATAAGGCTATTACAGTATGGAAAAATGCTTTAATGATTTAACTCCAAAAGGATGGGTGTTTGCAATAGAACATAAAAGCTTTGAAACTCAGTATAAATGTTTGCTATAATGGGAAAGTACATTTATTCAAGTAATGTAAATCCATCCATCTATCCATTTTCTGTACCACTTATCCTGTCTCACAGGGAGTAATGTAAATGTAAATGTACTTGCACTTTGCTTACATTGAATTTTCTGCTACTTTATACTGCTACTCCACTACCTTTCAGAATGAAATATTGTTCTTTCAACATCACTGTATTTATTGGGCTCCTATATTTACTTAAGATCTTTCATGAAAACCTTTTAAAGTATTATGTACTGTTAAACATGAAAATTCACATGACTGTATGAAGTGAAAGTGAAATTAGCTCCAACTCAACCAGCTGCAATATCAAAACACAACTTAGATGTCAATGCATCAATTATAATAACAATCCAATTACATATATAATGTAAATAGATACACTTCTGAAAAAGACATTTTTCTGCACAGTGAATACTTTCACTTTTAATGGGAGTTCATTTTGATTGCAGGAATTATACTCATAATTTACTATCTATAAACAGTAGTGTTTTTCACAATATAGAATAAGAGCACTTCTTCCAGCATTGCTACTACGACAGTCAATAGGCTGAGTGTAAGAGTGTGTGTCAGCGTGCCTGGGAGCAGCAGGAAGCTGAGAGTTGAAACCTGAGTGTGGAAGAGGGGCTGGATGTGGGTGGGTAGGGGGGAGATCATGGAAAGGGGATGCAGGGGGTGTAAAGGGCGGCGGGCTGGTAGGTGGGCGGGTGGGCTGAGCGATGGCGGAGGTGGTGGTAGTGGGGCACTCTGGGAATGAGTCGCCGCATATGTTTATTAAGCTTTCTGCGCAATGAATGGAGAGCGGGTTCAGAGCAGGGTGAAACGGAAAGGTGTGTGTCTGTGTGTGTGTGTGTGCAGAGAGAGAGAAAGTGTGAAGAGGATGTCTGTCCTCAAACAACTGGAGCGTCAAATATGTTAGACTCTGAGAGGAGATGATGGAACAAATAACTTCATTTTAAACTTGTCAGTGTGAGTTTGGTCCAACGTTTCCGTTTGTGATATGTGGGATTTATGAAGTTGTGGGAAAATATGTGTGTTAGTGTGGTGGTTTTCAAACAGATTGTAGTCAGTTCATTTCAAAGCTGAGAATTATTCTGAATTCATAATGTTCTTCATATATACTTTTCTGATCTTTGTTTCGTCAACTCTGGCTTTATTTTCTCATTGTTGGAAGTCCCAAAATCCCCATTGCTGTATGCGTAAAAACAAATAATCATTGCAAAATCAACCAGTATTATTCCTTCACATATATGTTTTGTATTTATCATCAATATCAATATGCAGAAAATATTTAAGCGGCAACTCTTCATTTGGAAGGTGACAAAACACAGAGATGAAGACAAAGCATTGAGATTACACTTAATAACTAAATATGTCAACTTCTATATGTTTCATGATCTGTATATAAGCAGATATATTTTTCTTTTGTATGCCAAAAACGTTATTCACAGACAAAGACATTTATGTTAACCTACATGACACTATTTATGTTTGGGGTCAGGGCTCAGAGAGGTCGAACTTCCTGTTAGACATCTCATGAACTAACTGCTATAGAACTGTTAACAAGTTTGTTAAATGTTTATTATAAAAAGAATGAAAATTCATTGTTTTTAACCAGCTGGAGTCTTCTAAGACCCCAAGACAATAATGCACCATGTAATCAAACTTAGATTTATTAGCAATTAATAAGTCAGTATCAAGCAATTTTTTTAGATGTTCCAGCAAAAGGACCATAAACAGAACATTAGTTAGTTAATTCCTTTAATCACATGTATTATATATATGTCTCTTTCAAGAAATTTTTTATTAGAAATGTAAATGTTGTATGTTTTTGGCAAAGTTGTGTCTTTTATTATGTGTTGCATATGATCTTTTGTTTTGTGCTGCTATTTTGAGAAGGTTTATAGGAGAATAAGAGAACTTTCTGTGTAAATGAAGAATAAATTCAGTCATTTTGTGTCATACTGACTCTGTGTGTGTGTGTGTGTGTGTGTGTGTGCTTGTGTGTGTGTGTGTGTGTGTGTGTGTGTGTGCGTGTGTGTGTGTGTGTGTGTGTGTGTGTTGTGTGTGTGTGCTGTGTGTGTGTGTGTGTGTGTGTGTGTGCACCTGTGTGTTAGATATTGTGGCTTGGGAGTGGGCACTCAAGGCCAGTCTCATTCTCCTCCTCTGCCCGCTCTTTTAGGGAGGAATGAGGATAGGAAAGAGAGCAGATAGAAGGCCAGAGGAGACGCAGTGATAGGAGAAGTGAGGGGGAGACGGAGGAGAGGAGGAGAGGGAGGGAGGGGGGCAAAGGGCACAGTGACATTACCTCCAACAGCCTCCACGGCCTCCTACTGAAGCTCATCTAATATTTCAGAGAGATTCACATGAAGGAAGAGTGTGTGTTGTAGTGTGTGAAAGAGGGAGAACATTAACGATGTCTTTGCTTTCTCACTGTTGTGGAAAATTCGCCAGTTAACAAAAATATTTTCTACAATCTACTGAATTTTATTAAGCAGATTTTAAAAATGTGCCACTTTCTGAAATTAAGTAAATATTACTGCTGAGTGATCCACTTTGTTTCAAGGAAAAGTCACTGGAATTAAATTGAACAATATTTTTTCCACAGTGTTTTTTTTTTGTTGGGTTTTTTTGGGTGTTTTCTGTTTATTTAAAAGTGACAGTGGGGATAGAGACAGGAAATGGGGGAAGAGAAAGAAACGGGTAGGACATACAATAAAGGTCCCCTGCTGGAGGCAAACCAGGGACACTGCGGTCATACGATATGTGTCTTAACCACTATGTGGATATACACCAAGTCCAATAATTTCAACCAGTTGACTGAAAGTTCCTCTTATTTTGAAGAAAAAAAGGAGATTTTATGATGGAGTATGAGCTTCTGACTCTGACATCCACTGCTGCTTGAGACAGAGAAAGAATGAAAGAACAAAAGAAAGGCTCACAAAGTGTGTAGACATGGTGTATGTGTGTATCTGCATGTGTGTGTCGGGGGGGCTGTAGGGTCAAAGTCAGGGAATGCAGAAGGTATGAACGCTGATGGCAGCAGAGTTCACCTGCACCTTATGACCCTCACTCACCTCCACCCATCTGTTAATGTTCACTGATTCCCTGCCTCCCAGAGGAGACTCCATGCGAACACACACGCACACACACATACCATCACAGACTGGATGAAGCAGGTTACGTTGCCAGATTTTTAGGCACAACTAACTTTCATAGTTTCATTAAGCTACATTTTATATTGTGAGATTAATCAATATGCTGGTTAGGTAAAGTAACTCACTGATAATACCACCTAGGTCTTATTTTTGCAGTTTTGATCATCAGTTATATGTTTTTTTTTTTATTTTTGTTTGTTAGGGTTTAAGTTAGACTTGGCTTATATTCAATTACATTTTATTTTCAATTCAATTTTATTGATAAAGTGCTAATTAGCAAACAATGTTATCTCATGACGCCTAACATATGGAGCTCAACTGTAGTCTTCATAATATTATTTACAGATAACATACATATATATATTTAGTCAAAAATGTATTTAACGGATATTTATTACACATTTTTTTAAATGAAAAAAAAAGATATATAGATACTACGGAGCCCCTAAAGGGACATGTGCAAAAAAAAAAAGTGGAAAAAAAAAACTGTACGTATCTCGTGAGCACGTTAAACTAGCACAAGAAACATTTTAGAGCATGCAATGAGTTAATGGAGGGATCATTTACCTTATCATCTTTTATTGGTTGATGATACTGTCAGGTATATTTCTTGTTTTCAGGAAAGTGAATAAATCCCCCTCTGCTCTGCCATTGTGCTCTTTAGATGATGCTGAAGTTAGCTTCATATTCACAGTTTCCAATGCAGCAGTTTAGGGGAAAGTTATAATTAAATTAAGTGAATACGCTGACCTGACTGTTTGTCCATTGATTGTCTGTTTTTTGTACCTCTTATTGATGTGAAATCATTTTGGGCATTTTAGGTCAAACATTCAACTTTATCTGAGACCCACTATTAGTTTTGTATAACCTTTATTCGAATTGGAAGGTGTGAATCTGAAACTTCAGTGTCATTCTCCAGCTCTCCGAACTGAAACCAGCCCACCTGAAATTTTTTTTTTTTTTTACTCCTTTTTTTTTTTTTTTTTTGCACATGTCCTTTTGGGGGCTCCGTAAGATACACACACAGGGAGAAAAATGAAACAAACTTCATTGGTTCATCATTCTGTCATGCACGAGCTACATTTTTTCATCATGCAGTACAGAGCTGGTTTGGTAACTTGGTGTCCAGGTCCACAGAGCAGGTGTCCTTTAGTAGCATTTTGTAGCATTACGCATTTATTAACACTTGTCCTGATATTTGTTGGTCAGGTAGTTTAAGAAACACTCACTCTCAGTTTTGCTGCACGTGTATTTGTTGGTGTATCCAAAAGTTATCGTAGCCAACAGCCATTATAACCTGGAGCAATTTTTTAGGTATGTAGGAAAGGCTTCACATGTAAATGCAGTTACAAAGATTAAAACACACACACACACACACACTAACCTGACTTCAGCTTCACCTTCATCCCCCATAACCCCCCACTGCCGGCTCAAGCTGAAAAGCAAACCCACACGGACCCACACACACCTCCATCGGAGCTCAGCACTGCATTTGTTTCCAACTAAACCCCCGGCTGGCCGGGTTTACAGGGTTTACATGCAACGCGAGAAGCAGCGCACACTCCTGCAACCACCCCCGCCTCCACCCCCACCCCTGTTTGCTCTCACTTTGTTATTTTTATAATTCAAGATTGGGGTGGCTGAGAGATGGGGTGACAGGGGGAGCGTGGCACTGATAAGGTAGCTAATACCCAGCTTTTTAAAAGGTCAAAGGTCACCTCTGCTTTGACCCGGTGATGGCTGGGGAGTTTTATGCGCGTGAGGGGTGGGCTGAGGTTTTTGGGGGTATCAGTGAGTGGGTGTTAGAGGAAGAGGGGGTTGTTTTTTATCATTTGATATTTAGCAATAATAGAAAAGAAACAAGCAAAAAGCAGCAGATGCAAAAGGAGAATGGATTTCCTCGGTGACGGCGAGCAGAATTAGAGTCCCATAAGAACAGGAAATCCAGTGGGATCAGTCTTCTGATCTGCCCCAGCACTCAGACAACACACACACTCACAAACACTTGCTACCACTAAATCAGGCTGTTGATTGAGCCGGCCTCTAATTTTAGCCGCAGACCCCCGGCTCCCAACCAGCAACTTTCTGCATCCCGGGTCCGGTTGGGAATAGGCGGAAGAAAAGGTGATTAATAACTGTCATGTCTGTCACGGCAGAGTGGCGCACGAGAGGGGAGGGTCTGCGGCGCTGACGCTGCAGGGGGAAATGGAGTTACACGCGAGATGCTAACAGCTGTTGTTGTTGTTGTTCTGGGAGGAGAACGACTGTGAGTGCATGTCTCTGTATTTGACCCCCTCAGTCAAATAAGTTTTCTGTTTATGCAGCAGACAGATTACACACCGGACAACTTAAATTATTCGAGATGCTCAGATTCTACTTCGGTGAGAAAGTAGTTGAAGCAGCACATTGAAGCTTATAAATATGAACAAAACGGATCAGAATTTAGACAGATGTAGAGTTAAATCCCCCAGATTTCATCATGCCATTTGTTTTTCCATCATTTAGTTTGCAGAATAAAATCCACATTTGATTGAGGCTGATAAATAAATGTAAAATACAAATTCAGAAGTTAATTAAGAAAATTACAAATTCTTGTCTTCCTGATGAAAAATTAGCAGGGATTAGGGATCAGTACATTCCCTTTGCATTAGTGTTTCTACTATGATATAATTTCATGAAATAAAGTGTATTGATGCTGGTAGAGGTGAGAGGGATCGGTGCAGTTTGTCACAAAGAGAATAAAGCAGATAAAAACAGAAGTGGACAGAGAGTTCTGACTCCCTGATGGTGAAGCCAGACGTTGTGCATGTCTGCACACTGATAACACTAACATACTGTACATATGTGCACACACACACACGCACACATACACAGCAGCTATCACAACCCTGTCCACATCAGGTCACACGTTCTGCCATTCCTCTTTCATTTTCCTCCTCACCCACATGATCCCGCTCAACATCTTCACAGTGTGAGTGTAAAGTCTCATTTTTCCTCCAACTTCCCTCCATAGTGACAAGCTGGAGTCGCTGTCTTATGTAGAGAAGGGAACCACTAGAGGGCGTTAGTTCAGAAGTTCAGAGCACTGTGGGTGACAACAGAACCGTCCTCCCCTGACTCCCTCAAATCTTCCACACTGGTTTCCAAATATTGTTTTGACTTGTATAGAACTTGTGCAGGCCACAGATAAGATCTTTAAGCTGTGTGTTATTCTTTCCAAGGCCGTTAAAGATATATTAATTCAGATGAGCTGCGAAGGTTTAACCAATTTGATGAGGCTCAGAAATGAAGTTGCTGTAGAAGTCTTGCCGGCAGAAGCCAGTAGTTTCCCGACTTCTCTGGCTTATTACAGCCACACAGCGAGGTGAATCTGCTTTTTTATGGCTTCGTCACAGGTTGCACACTGGATGTGATCACTTCAACACAAAGAGGGATGTTTTTTTCCCTTAGATTTATCTGAATAATTTCATTTTAAAAGTGTGCTGAAGAAGTAGAATTAGCTTGAAATTCGCAACAAATGCAGAGGAAAAGTAGAGGAAAGAAGCAGAAATATGTTGTTTCGACTTTCCTCTACTCTTGCATCCCCTACCAGATTTATTTATACACTACAGGCCAAAAGGAAGCAAGATCAAATTTGTACAAAAAACGATCATAGTTTCATTGGTAATACTTTGCAACAAAATAAACAGTGATTATTATATAAAGAGTAACTTATCAGAAGACATTTTTACTGTAATTATCAGGTATTTGAGTTTTTCTTGCTTAGACTTTGCTTTCTTCAAAGTAACCTCCTCTGGCTTTAACAACAGCATGGCATATACGAGGCATTCGTTCCACAAGTTTTTTAAGGTATGTGCCAGGAATTTCATTCCAAGCTTTCTTAAGTTCATCAACAAGAGACTGCTGATTTGTGGGACGCACTTTTCTGACTGATCGATCCAATTCATCCCACACAAGCTCAAGTTGGAGAGAGGTCTGGAGACTGAGGGGGCCAAACCATCTTTTGAAGAACACCTTCCTCTTCTTTTTTGTCTAGGTAACATCAATGTATACCTAAAGGTAAATTGAGGAAAATGGTGCATATCAATGAAAACAAAGACTGATCATGCAGTAAATACATCCCAAAATACAATATAACTCATGCTGGTTTTTAAGAAAGGCAATTGTGAACAGAAACTTGAAGTTGCTTCCAAACCTTTGGCCTGTAGTGTATGTTAAAAATATAATGCACATCCTAATGAAAAAACTAAACCCTCAAAAAGCCAAGCCCTTAAATGTGTATTAATCACTCTGATTGTCAATGAATCGTCATCAAGAAGGTTTTGAAAGCACAGTGTGAGAAAGTGTTTGCAACTCTTCAGTATGAAAATACTAAATGTTTAAGATTTACCGGGAGAGTCTAGATGTTACAGTTTAATGTCACAAGATGTTTCACACTCCTTCACTTTGAGCTCCGACTTACACATCTTACATCACTCGTGCACTCTCTCGCACATACCCAGACACACTACACCCTTATATTGCATTGCTTGTCAGTGCCGTGTAGAAGGGTTTAATCTTAATTAGCAGCCAACATTAGAGATGTTTAGACGTGTCTGTCAGCACCAATCAGAGCGAGGCTGGATTCGAGCAGATCAGCAGCGGTTGACCTTGTTCCTTTGATGATTACCCAGCTAGCACCTGTTCCCTCTGCCACAGGTAACCTCCTGTTATGTCTGCACCTGATAGGAAGTGATAGAAGCGTGGAGGAAAGCTACAGACTGGTACTGCAGGACTGTAAGCTTTGAAATGTGCATATCAGTGCAAGGCTAAACCGTTTGGTAAGTTGAAGCTCGGTGCACAGTGTGCGTACGCTGAAGCATGCACGTGGGTGTGTGTGTCCATCTGTGTGAGTGACCTCAGTCTGTCCACCATACTATATCTCCGGCCCTGCAGACTGTGTATCCCCTTGTGAGTGGGAGGCTCCAGGCGTTTGATGTGGCGGACGGTCGCCTCCTCTCTCCCTCTGGCCTCAGATCAGTGGCCCGGGCCCGCGTGGGTTGGCCCGGTTGAGATGACCGCAGCGGTGACGGTCAGCCGCCAAACCCACCGGTCAGATTCTCCTCGGTCACATGACCCGGGTCACGTGACCCAGAGGGGGCAGCCAATAGTGTTGCTGCCCTTGCCTCTTCATGCGGTGGGAAAACATTCCAACAGCTGGCCTCGGACAGTTCCAGAAACATCTGCAACGTCCGCCACTGGTGAGAATCCCCCCCCCCGCCGCTTCAGAACATAACCTTATGATAATAGAGTTGGTGGATTAGGAATGATATTAAAAAGGCACTTTTTTTCTTTGGTGCCTGTTGCTCTTGAATCCCATGGTGCGTTTTGAAAGGCTGTGGGAGAGCACAGAGTCTTTAAGAGGCTCATCAGTGGACTTAGATGTGTGGAGGTGCTGGGGTTATTTCTTATCATAAAGCAGATCTGAGAGGCGTGTGTGCGTGTGTGTGTGTGTGTCAGAGAGCAGTCCATAGCCTTTGACATATTGTTAATTTGAAGAATGTTTGAAGTATGATGCAACATCAGCTGCTCTCACTTAGCTTTGAGCTGCTTTCCTCAGAAAAGTCCCCTCCGGTCTCAAATTACCACCGAGACAGCACTAGTACCACACTGTGTGTGTGTGTGTGTTTGTGTGCGTGTGAACGTAGAAAGAGCAATACTTTAAATGCCTTGTTAATGTGGTTAATACTGTAACATGCTTTCCATATGAGATTAATTTGACATTTCTTAAAGGTGTTTATTTAAACTGACAAAAATTTTGGGGCATTCCAAATTTCCAAATCCAAAATGTGGAATAGATAAGATCCATATCTGTTTTGGAAATTTGCGCGTGGCTAGTGCACTGCGAAGGCACCGTCTCCAGTTAGGGACTGTTATGAATAATATTCAGTTGAGTTTTGTGCATTGCTTCTTTGTTGTGATGTGCGTGTTAGAGTAAGCGGTTTGAGTAAAACACTGTTTTCCCAATTTTCCAAAATCTGTTGGTGGAAGTGTGTGGTAGATATAATTTTGTTTCTCTTGGGTTCCATTAGGGTCTGTTCCTTATAACCTGGAGCAGGGTGTTTGACTAAACCTCTTCTTCCTCTTGTCATGATGTAATATAAAAGGTTTCTGTTATCCCTGATTGTAACCAAAGCCCCAGATGCCCCCTTGGTAAGACAAAGCTATGACAAGCTGAATATTCAGAGTTAGTCAGTCAAAGAAACAAAAGGTGTTTGTGCTCATTCAACCCTTGACTTTACCACTGACCCACGGAAGACAGTGCTTGCTCCATTTGTACATTTACCTCTTAGGTTGGCCTCTATTTGTCCCCGTCTTCCCAACAGTTCCTGTTGGTTCTGTGCCAGGGTTTGGTACTTGGTAGTTGGAACTTTACATGAGCAGCAGGGTGACGACTGATGCTGGAGTTTGATAAACAAGAGAGGACAGGATTTGCGGCGCCTCACTGACCTGGCTGCAGCTGCAGAGAGGACGTCAGGTAGAAAGGTTTTCATCCAGAGTTGCGATTGCAGCAGAAATACATTTGCTGTTCTGTTTTTTTTTTTTTTATCTGTTTTTGGTTCATCAATTCTGTCTGCAAATGTAAGTGTTGTTTATCAGAAAAGTAGCATGTATATTATATTTATATTTATATACATGCTGTATATCATCTTTTTGCTCCATGAAAGATCCCCCAACCAAGCAGTGAGTGTAATTACACCAAGATACGGTTAACTTTTTAAAAATGTGTAGAAGACTAACTCATGCCCATGTTAACTGACAGCATCAATTAATATAGCAAAAATAAGTGGCAGTAATTGTGTTAGGTATAAAACATAGTGATTCACCTTTGATTCATCAGATTTCAATAGCAATGTTAAAGGTTGGATCACAAAAAAGTATTTTGGGGAAAATAAAGCACTACAAAGTGAGTACAATTATACAAAAATAAATACTTTTGTAAAAATACTTTGTACCAAGACAAGGCAAATCAGTTAATCATTAGATTCTAAAAATAACAATAGTAACGGGCTAAAATGCATGGTAAAAAAATCAAGTTGTTCAACTTATTTCTTTACAATGTGACAAAAATGTATTTGCTAATAATCAGCATTAAGTACAATTACACCAAGATAAAGTATATTTTTGATCCTCAACAGTATCATCTAATTAATATTTAAAAATAACTAGCATCAATTGTGGTGGGATGTAAAGTGAATGATTTAGCTTTGTATTATTATTTTTTTTAATAAAGACTTAATGACAAAATTGTAGTAACTGTAATATTGTCAGTAACTGTCTGCTACTCCAAGCAATGTACAGCAAAAGTTATAATTTGAACTGGCATTGACTTTGACCTCTCACCTACATGAAGTAACCTCAGGGTCTGCCCTTGTCTTTCAACTCTGAGCACAGGCCTGGACCCTCTAGCTGTTAGCCTCTAGGTCAGCGTGGATAAAAGCTATCCATTATAGGAAAAGGAAGCAGCACATGTTGAGTTTGTTTTACATGGGGCTTAATGGATTCCCGCTTATGCATGCATGTGTGAACGTCCGCTTCCCTTCACCGCTGGCCCGGTTGCACAGGCACGCGTGACCATGCACACGCATCACGCCTGGGGACAGGATCGGCACCCACACATATGCCCACCCCGCGTGCATGGGCATACGGCTGCCAAGGCGGGTACAGCGGGCACAATGGAAGGATGTGGCGTATTGTTTTAGCCCATGGGGCAATGGGGTGAGGGCTGCCAGAAGCAAACGTCACGGTTTAACACATGTGACGAGGCCGATAACTGTTTGTAGTAAGAGATGAACCTGTGGAAATAGACCTGACCTGTGAACTTGAACTTTTCATAGCGGCCAATATAATGGAATGTTATCTGTGACATAATAAGGTCAAGAAGGGAAGGAGAAAAGGTTATGAAAATGACTTATATTATTATAAGTAAGTATATAATTATTATGCAGATCCTGCCAAAATATGTTTAACCAACAGTCAGTTTTGCAACAAAACACCTCATGAATTTGAGATTTAGGACTTGGTGTTACAACAAATTTAACACATGTCAACTGTCTTTAGCAGCCATGTATAATTTGATAGGGGGACATCAATGGGAATGTTAGTAGGAGTGGGTTAGAATGTGGAATGTGCCACAGCCAATCAGGCGCCTCAATCTCAGGCTGACAGCCAATCAGGTCATGGCACTTCAAGTCCCCGAGAGACCACTGAACTCCACGCAGAGGACATTTCTGAAGAGATCATGAACTTTTCGCTCCAGGAGATCTCTGCTTCCATTTCTCCATCCATAAATTGCTTTTTTCTGTCTTAGAGAAGTATGTCTCTCTGGTAATTGTATTTTGCCTCATGCCAAAGAAATGTTTCCTCTCTCACTGCCCTGATCTCTCTCTCTCTCTGTCCATCCCCCCCCGTCTCACTCGAGTGATGGGAAAAGAGCCTGAGCAGGAATTTTTGTGTCTGTGAGTGCTGTTTGGTTAGACAGAGTCATATAACACGGCTATGGCGCGTTCACATGTGCCTGAGTGTTGGGGCAGCGACGGCTATTTACATTAAAGAGCCCAGAGCGGGCAGCACTGGGGCTCCCAGCCCTCCATGGTTACATTAAGTGAAATGGAATCAGCCTAACTCTCACCACTCAACACTCTCCGTTTCTGTCTTCTATTCTGTCTCAACAATTTGTCTCTTTCTCTCACACGCTTTCCATGATCAGACTTCATCATGGTCTCCAGAGTCTCTGAGGTATCTTGGTCACTTTAGCACCATTTCAATTTTTCTATTTCTTGCTCTCCACGGCAGATGCTCTTTCTTTGGCAGACTCAAGTAATGTCATCACCCTCAACATCACCCAGGCAGCCCAGCAGCAACAGGCCACTATACAAACTTGTGAGTCCATGTGGAGCAAGCTTTAAAAACAACGGAAGTGTTTTAGGCACCATCACATCTGTCATTGGTAAAATTGGCAGCCCTTCTCTGGCTCACTGCCACCCTCCCCTGCAGTTTGCACCCAGTACTGCAACATCTGGCAGGAATGGAGCCACACAGCACCTCTACCTTTCCCTCTTTACCTCTGCTATCCAGCTGTTTTGGTGGAAAACAAATACACGCACACCTAAAGCTCACTTTCCAAAACTGAATTATCCTGTCTTCTGATACAAACACGCAGACTTAAAGCAATAGTTCATTTTGAGGATTGCATTACACAAATACATTCACTGTCTTGCTGAGAGTTGGATGAGAAAACTGGTAACACTCTCATGTCCGAACCATAAATATGAAGCTATGGCCAACAGCCAGTCAGCTTAGCATACCAGCCTTGCTCTGTCCAAGGTTACCAGCACCTCTAAAGCTCTCATCAACCAGAAGGTACCCAAATTCTCTCAATCTTCCTTAACCATAACCACATCATGGCAACGTTGCCTCCTCTCCTGAAAATCTGTTTGTTCCACGAGCTTTGGTTCTTGGTCCAATTCTGTTTCATGGATTCATAGTGGCGTCACCATGTATCAGGCTCTAAGACTTCCTTTTTTTTTAAACTCAGAAACACTGCAAAACTCAGTTTCTAAAGCTGAGATGGAAAACTTAATTAACAATTTTGTCTTCTCCTGTCTTCACTAGTCTAGCTCCCTCTTCACTTGCCTCAGCAAAACATCCATGCATCATCTACAGTTGGTCCAAAAAGTTTTTGACCAGGTCTTTCAAAAGATCTCATGTGACATAGAGCTTGATTTTCTTTTCATGGCCCCACATGAAATTCAGAATTAAATTCATTGTTCTTGTGATCCCATATACAGGCTTGCATGGTCAGGCACCTGCTTACCTTAGAGATCTGCTGGAGCCCTACCTGCAGGTCTCTGAGGTCATCTGATCAGGGTCTAATGATTGTTCCTCGATCCAGGCTTGGATCAAAACTGTCTCCCTTTGGACTTAAGATATGTTGACACTGTGGACACCTTTAAAAAATAGCTCTTGGCTGCAGTTGACATACAAAGTATAAAAAAAGCAGAACACTGGCTGACCATAGATGCTAGTTGAAATAGCATTAGCAGGTCTAATAACAGCCGGCAGAAAACTGACATTGTACATGAATGAGATTTATTCCACATGCGCCTGCCGAAGATTGTGCTTAACTCAAAACTTAACAAGATATTTAGAGCTGGGGCACAGTAACATTAACCACAAAACAGCAGGGCCATGGCTATGAACTGACACTCCCCCACGGACACACACATCACGACAGCCTTTTGTAGTCAAGTCAAAGCGTTTCTTGTTATATGCACAGTTTCCCTATAGGATGAAGTCTGTGACAGTGTAAAAAGGGACAAATGTAAAATACAAGAAAATACATTTAAAACCCCTCCTTGAACCGCCACCTTACTGTGGTGGAGGGGTTTGTGTGCCCGAATGATCCTAGGAGCTATGTTGTCGAGGGGCATTACGCCCCTGGTAGGGTCTCCATGGCAAACAGGTCCTAGGTGACGGGCCAGACTAAGAGCGGTTCACAAGCCCATCATGAACAGAAGAACATCAAGGACCTTACTCGCCCGGATTGGCGTTACCGGGGCCCCACCCTGGAGCCAGGCCTGGGGTTGGGGCTCGCAGGCAGCGCCTGGTGGCCGGGTCTTTGCCCACGGGACCCAGCCGGGCTCAGCCCGAAATGGCGCGTGGGCCCGCCTTCCAGTAGGCTCACCACCCGCAGGAAGGTCCATGAGGGGCCGGTGCAATGTGGTTTGGGTGCAGTCGTGGCAGGGGGCCTCGCGACCCAATCCCTGGACCAAAACTCTGGCAATAGGGACATGGAATGTCACCTCAGCTGGGGGGAAGGAGCCTGAGCTCGTGCGGGAGGTTGAGAGGTACCGGCTAGAGATAGTCGGGCTCACCTCCACGCATAGCTTGGGCTCTGGAACCCAGCTCCTTGAGAGGGGCTGGACCCACCACTACTCTGGAGTTGCCCAGGGTGAGCGGCGGCGAGCTGGTGTGGGCTTGCTTATAGCTCCCCAGCTCAGCCGCCATGTGTTGGAGTTCACTCCGGTGAACGAGAGGGTCGCTTCCCTGCGCCTTCGGGTTGGGGATAGGTCTCTTGCTGTTGTTTGTGCCTACGGGCCAGGAACAGCAGTACAGAGTACCCGGCCTTCTTGGAGTCCCTGGGAGGGGTACTTGATAGTGCTCCGACTGGGGACTCCATTGTTCTACTGGGGACTCTTCAACGCTCCCTGGGCAACAGTGATACCTCCTGGAGGGGCGTGATCGGGAGGAACGGCCTCCCCGATCTGAACCCGAGCGGTGTTCTGTTATTGGACTTCTGTGCTAGTCACAGTTTGTCCATAACGAACACCATGTTCGAGCATAAGGGTGTCCATCAGTGCACGTGGCACCAGGACACCCTAGGCCGGAGGTCGATGATCGACTTTGTTGTCGTTTCATCTGATCTCCGGCCGTATGTCTTGGACACTCGGGTAAAGAGAGGGGCTGAGTTGTCAACCGATCACCACCTGGTGGTGAGTTGGATCCGCTGGCAGAGGAGGAAGTTGGACAGACCTGGCAGACCCAAACGTATTGTGAGGGTCTGTTGGGAACGTCTGGCCGAGCCCTCTGTCAGGGAGGTCTTCAACTCCCACCTCCGGAAGAGCTTCTCACAGATTCCGAGGGAGGCTGGGAGACATTGAGTCCAGTGGACCATGTTCTCTGCCTCCATTGTCGACGCCGGCAGTTCGAAGTTGTGGACGCAAGGTCTCTGGTGCCTGTCAAGTGGCGGCAATCCCCGAACCCGGTGGTGGACACCGGAAGTAAGGGATGCTGTCAGGCTGAAGAAGGAGTCCCTATCGGACCATGTTGGCCTCTGGGACTCCTGACGCAGCGGTTGACAGGTACCGGCAGGCCAAGCAAGCCGCAGCCCGGACGGTCCTGGAGGCAAAAACTCGGGTCTGGGAGGAGTTCGGTGAGGCCATGGAGGAGGACTATCGGTCGGCCTCGAAGAGATTCTGGCAAACCGTCCGGCGCCTCAGAAGGGGGAAGCAGTACTCTGCCAACACTGTTTACAGTGCAGGTGGGGAGCTGTTGACCTCGACTGGGGACATTGTCGGACGGTGGAAGAAATACTTTGAGATCTCCTCAATCCCACCGACTTGCCTTCCAATGAGGAAGCGGAGGCTGGGGTCTCTGAGGTGGACTCGTCCATCACCCAAGCCGAAGTCACTGAGGTAGTTCGTAAGCTCCTCGGTGGCAAGGCGCCGGGGGTGGATGAGATCCGCCCTGAGTACCTCAAATCTCTGGATGTTGTGGGGCTGTCTTGGCTGACACGCCTTCTGCAACATTGCATGGAGGTTGGGGACAGTGCCTCTGGAGTGGCAAACTGGGGTGGTGGTCCCTCTTTTTAAAAAGGGGGACCGGAGAGTGTGTTCCAACTACAGGGGGATCACACTTCTCAGCCTCCCGGGAAGGTCTCTACGCCAGGGTACTGGAGAGGAGAATTCGGCCGATAGTCGACCCTCGGATTCAGGAGGAACAATGCGGTTTTCGTCCTGGTCGTGGAACACTGGACCAGCTCTATACCCTCCACAGGGTGCTTGAGGGTTTATGGGAGTTTGCCCAACCAGTCCACATGTGCTTTGTGGATCTGGAGAAGGCATTCGACCGTGTCCCTCGTGGTATTCTGTGGGGAGTGCTCCGCGAGTATGGGGTCCGGGAGCCTTTGCTAAGAGGGCTGTTCGGTCTCTGTACGACCCGAGCAGGAGCTTGGTTCGCATTGCCGGCAGTAAGTCAGACCTGTTCCCAGTACATGTTGGACTCCGGCAGGGCTGCCCTTTGTCACCGGTCCTGTTCATAATCTTTATGGACAGGATTTCTAGGCGTAGCCAGGGGCCGGAGGGAGTCCGGTTTGGGAACCACAGGTATTTCATCTCTGCTTTTTGCGGATGATGTTGTCCTGATGGCTTCATCAGGCCAGGACCTTTAGCATGTACTGGGGCGGTTTGCAGCCGAGTGTGAAGCGGCTGGGATGAGAATCAGCACCTTCCAAATCCGAGGCCATGGTTCTCGACCGGAAAAGGGTGGCAGTGCCCTCTCCAGGGGTGGGTGGAGAGGTCCTGCCTCAAGTGGAGGAGTTCAAGTAGTCTCGGGGTCTTGTTCACGAGTGAGGGAAAGATCGAGCGTGAGATTGACAGGCGGATTGCGTCCGCAGTTATGCGGTCGGTGTACCGGACCGTCGTGGTGAAGAAGGAGCTGAGTCGAAAGGCGAAGCTCTCGATTTACGTCAATCATCGCATTCCCACCTCACCTATGGTCATGAACTTTGGGTAATGACCGAAAGGACAAGATCGCGGATACAAGCGGCCGAAATGAGTTTCCTCCGCAGGGTGGCTGGGCGCTCCCTTAGAGATAGGGTGAGAAGCTCGTCACTCGGGAGGAGCTCTGAGTAGAGCCGCTGCTCCTTCACATCGAGAGGAGTCATGCTGAGGTGGCTTGGGCATCTGTTTCGGATGCCCCTGGACGCCTCCCTAGGGAGGTGTTCCAGGCATGTCCCACCGGGAGGAGGCCTCGGGGAAGACCCAGGACACGCTGGAGAGACTATGTCTCTCAGCTGGCCTGGGAACGCCTCGGGGTCCCCCCTGGAAGAGCTGGAGGAAGTGTCTGGGGTGAGGGAAGTCTGGGCATCTCTGCTCAGACTGCTGCCTCCGCGACCCATCCCGGACCAAGCGGATGAAGAAGATGAAGATGAAATACATTTAAAAAAAATATCAGGAGAGATAAATAAATAAAGTACCCAAAGAGTACAGTTTACAGTACAGTATTCTGGCTCTGTCCACTGAGCTGTGGTCGGTCGGTCATGTTGCTTCTATTGCCCCCCAATTGTTCCAGCAGAATTTGGAGGCTACCCTTCAATTAGTGGTCTCCAGAGACGCTGATAATCAGATTTTGTTAACTTAAGATTTAACTGGAGCCGGGCTAGCTGTTTCCAGTCTTAATGCCTAAGCTAAGGTAAACAGCTGCAATCAGCACAATAGTATTTACCATACAGACGTGGTGTGGTATTTATGTCCTTGTCTTACAGTCGACAATAAAGCAAAAAATTTGGCACTTGTCCTGTCACATCTTTCTCAGAGTTTGTCTTCTGATAATTTCGTTTCTGTATGTTTACACCTCCACTGATTCCCATGATCTGGAGAATTAGACAGGTATTGGCTTTGGCTGCTGTTGAAGGTACAGGCGCAGCCATGGCCAAATATCTCCCTCACACACACACACACACACACACACACACAGACGTAACTTATATTCACTTACACACACACACACACACATACACACCGAGTTACCATGACTAATACTGAACCTCTTGGCAGGCACAGGCTGGGTTCAAAGGTCAGCTCTGTGTCAATAAACAGGGGACCATGTGATTGGCTCCACAGTGACTCAAAGCATTACTGCAGCCTTCTTTGATTGGTTTAAACTCAGACTACCACCTCTGAAAATGATCTTTTACAGAATGATATTCATAAAAATGCTTTCTGCCTCAGTCTGACAAAAAAACATAATAGATTATGCTAATGCTAATTTTCCAGAGCGAGTGCGGTGTATAACATCAACACCTATACATAATGAATAAAAGAAACGAAGAAGGTCAGTTAAAATATGTGGCATCCAAAGCACTTAATAACAACCGTCTAATGTTTCAGAAACTTTCAAATTGACAGTGCTCATAATTTTTTCCAGTGTTATTTGGATTTGTCCCCTGACGTGAGCTGAGTACTGACTTTGACCCTCCTGAGATCTGTTCCTTTCCTTTTTAACCTGTCGGTGGCTCTACCACCAGCCTGCTCCAAAAGGCAGGTATAGTGTTTCTCCCTGAGCTTTACACTCAGCTTGACCCCGCCACATAGAAAACATGTTAGATAATGGGCCTGGGCCGGCCGATGGGGCCAGGTCGCAGCGTTTGATCAGGAAATCCTGCATGCGGCTGTACTGGATGGAAATCTGATTAGTAACCTTGGTGACGAGGCGATGGGATCCACGAGGCTTTGCTTCAATCAGATGTGACAGGTCAGGTTTTTGTCCACAGCTCCAGCGCAGCAGGATCACCTCGGCCTATAGGGGTGAGTTGGAGAATTAGATGATGTGCCTAATCGAATGCATCAGCCGAGGGCGGTCGGCGGGTCTCTGATTGTGCGCTGATAACCTGCACCACTTACCTGATTTGACTGTTCCCGATGCCCTACATGCCGTGTAACACCTCCTTTTTACGACAGCGTTGGATATCTGTGCCTCCAAATATCAAACAATTTCATAGAGCCCTTCTGGTGTTTATGTGCCTTTCAAGGATGTAAAAGGAGTGGGGCCAATACGACGCAGTGGCCAGGAAAAATCTGCAACCTGAAGGGTGAAAGTAGATTCCAGTAGTCAGGAATTTCTAAGCATAACAAACATGTCAGACCTATTTAGCAGGCAACGGCAGGTCGCTAGCCGGAGCTGTGAGGTGTATATTGTTTCTGATTAAGCTTTTCTATGCTCATGTTGCTGCACTTTGTAACAATTTACTTTAAATTCATTAGAGCTTCAAACATTTTGCTTCGCCATCTCCATAAAAAATAAATCAGTCATGCGGAAGGAATGAGGCTGAGCGCTGATTAGCAGCAGCGTTCTCTGATCCATCCCCTACGCTCTGCAGCAGAAGTGAATTTTCCTGGATTTCAAAAGTATGCAGATAAAATTTGTGTTCTTTTTACTTTTGCCAAAATTATACTCCCTCTGTAAGGCGTCCAATTTACTATTTCCTTTTCTATCTATGCATTGATCAAGCGCGGATTTCTATCACTGTTTCTTCACACTCAAAATAAATCATCTCCTGGAGTTCTCAATCTATTTTTTCCCCCCTAAGGTCATGGATATTGATATCAAATGGGAACATTTCACACCAAAACACCTCATCCGCTCTCTCTGTGTGTGTCCCCTGGGGAAATTGAACAAAAGGGATGAATGGGGCGACCATAAAAAGCCAGCACACCGATAATTTCCCAGACATCTGCGAAAAATGTAACCTTTCTGTCACTCTCATGATGTCAGCGGGCTGTTGTGTTCAGAGGGGGATTGGGCTAAAACGCTTGTGACGGAGCCAAGGTAAACCGTTCCAAATGGAGCGCGGCGCGGGAAAAGGGACACCATCGCAACAAAAGGAGTTAGATATGGATCGTTGGGTCTGCGCACCGGCCCCAGCTTGAGCCAATTATTGGTGTCATCTTGATCCAATTTAATCAATCTGAGGGGGGACTCAGGGAGGGGAGGGGGTGGGGGTGGGATGGAGTGGCGGACGGGTGCAAACGTTGGTCAAATATCCTGAGCTGACTGAGGAGCCGTCGCCCCGCCTCCACTCACCACCACCACCCACTCACTAACACACACACACACAACCTTCAAAAAGCCCTCTTCATACCTCCCTACCCTCATACTCATATTATCAGATATTTCTCCCATAATCATTGGACTGGAACTCCATGAAGCTATCTTCACTTTGCATTGACCTCAGCCCACAAACACTTCATAAACACTGCTTTTAGCTCCAGAGTGGATACCCAAGAAAGGAAGAGAAACACAGAGTAGGGGTGACAGTTTCATAATATTCAAATTGTAGGTAAATATGTCTGTGCCACGTTTTTTTTTCTGTGCCTGTAACATTTACCTACACTGTTTCTTCCTGTCAGTGTAACAGGAGATATGACCAGGCAGTCATTGCCTTCAGGCATTGGCTCCCTCCACAAGTGTTCAGACTTCAACAATGTTTTTTTTTCCCGTTTTCTAAGGTGGTCCAGCTACAATGTTGTTTTAACATTTTTTTTCCTTTCATTTACCATGAGTGAAGTACAAATGCTGGGCATGTTTGCTCTGTTGCCCTGCCCTATATCATCTCATACACTTCACACCTTAAAGCTGCCCAGTATAAATAAATGACTGTGTTTCAACCAGAGACCAAAAAAGTCTAAATGTAGCTCCTCAGCCATAGTTTTCAGCCATAGACCAGTCCCTGGTCTGTGGGTAGTATTTACAGCTACGGAAAAAGCTTTTTCAGCATTGATTATTGATCAAATACACACCTCATGTTTCAATCAATTAGTGAGCAAGCTCTATTTCCTACCAGCTGAAGACATTTCTGGACTTTATTATTATTATAAAGGCCCCCAATGCGTTATTTATTTGCTGATGGATTTCTTCTTTACTGCCTTTGTTGGGCAACATGTCCTTAAAATTAAATGACAAAATACATTGTTTTTCCTCGCCCCTTCAAAATAACACCTAGGAGCATTTTCACCACAATCAGCAGGATGATATCATTTGTCTGGGCCCCCCTAAAACTGTTGCAAAGAGGATTAGGCACAAAAACTACTATAACGCTTTAAATTATAGCCTGCATCATACAGCTTGTGTACTTACAGTGTACCAGTACAGTACATACATTCAACATTTTACAAAGAACAAAGCTGTAATTATTATCTAACTAATGGGTACCTATTCTGTTTTTACTGTTTTTACTCTTGGTTATGTGCAAGGAAAGATCACGGTTTGAGTTCAAATAAGTACTCAGTTAAGGCTAGACAAACATTGCTGTTTGGATTAAAATGAAATAGCAGTTTTACATATTTTTTTATCCATCCATCCACCCATGCATCCCTAAGAAAATATCGTCACCTGACTTCCTCTTTTGCACCCATCATAATTCTTATGGTCACCTGAGGACAGTCCCCTGTTTCCTGGCACACTGCCACCACAAACTTTTAACAAGCAGAGTATCATGAAACCAGCAGTAGAAATGGTTTGAGAAGAAGTGCCCACTCATGAAAACATCTCTCCATAACGCTGCTGGTGGTTAAAGACTCTTTCAGGGACCTTTAATGTGCTGATAGTTTAATTTCCACGAAGGCAGAAACAAATAATCGTAAAGCACTCCACATTGAAAACAGTGCAAAATTTTCAGTCCCTGTTTCCTCCTCCTCCTCTGCTTGTCGCCTGTGCATCCATTCATTACATCAGGGTTGCATCTCAGTTAATGCAAACAGGATGACAGTGACAAAACAGCATATCAAATGGCGTCAATATTTTTCAATCTCCCAGCAGTCTAATTTTCCTAGTCTTCATTTTTCCACCGAGGTAGAAATGCAAAAAGGACAGCATAAATGTGACTTTTAGAAAAGTCTGATATGTTGGCCACTAAGATGCTCGTCTGCAGAAGATAAGGGCTTAAGGCCTTGGCCAAGACCATCTCCTGCATAAATACTTACACGTATACAACTAACACACACACACACTGCAGTGTGTAACAACTCTGGTCTAATCTGTGTTTCAATCTCCAGAAGTCTGTTGAAATAATTAAGGCTTGAGTAAAACAATACACATGACCGGCTATTATTTTTTATCTAAAGCCAGGTCACGTTCCCAATTACTCTAAAATGTTGTGATGACATGCTCTCTGTTTTCACAGATAATATTGATATTATTCCAAGTAATGTGTGTGAATGAGAGCGGTTTAGATTAAAGTTTTGACTTTTATAAAATACTTTTAAGAAAAAAGTACATAATAAACTGCTTCCCTGATATTGTTTTCCTCATCATAGAAAATCCATAAAACTAAAGCTAAAATACTCTCTTTCGACTTTAATTACTTTTCACATGTTGTTCCTTCAAGCTTCCTGACTAATTCTACACTTTGTTTGTTTATTTCTATTAATGTTGGTCCGTAGGTCTCCTTCACAGTTGTTAGGGTAATTTACTTCACGTCCCATCAGCCCTGTGATGTTATGGCAACCCTGGAAGCCGGTGTGTGCATCTACAGGATGGTAGCCAATTATTTGGAGACTACTCCAGTTTTCCAAATTAAAAATGGCCTCCTTCCACTGTTGACCTTGTATCGTCTTTCCATTTCTTCTTATTATTAGGTTATTAACACAAACCCCTGAAAGTATCTTTTTAAAGTTTAAAACAAATTCAATTAGGCCTCTTTACTTGCACCGGTGCAGACATATCGCTGTCTAACTCCTGTCTGCTCCCTATTACCTTCGACACTGAAGTCAGTGAGAGAGTCCGGGCCTGAAAGCCTATATCCCCCTGCTCACTGGTCAAGGCAAGGGGGTGCCGGGTTTGCAGCACATTACCGCTTTATTGAATTAATTACGATAAGGATCATAACTTTAAACGCGGGGTGAGGCGCGGGGTGTTTTTCGGTGCAGATCGCTCGGAGCAATTTCTCCCCTGAACGGCGGTGGAGGGGTTATTGGATCTGTCAGGTCTGAACTCTGTGGCATCGTAACAAGCTCCATAAGGTAAGCTGAGGTTGGGCACAGTTCGCCGCACTGATCCCTATATGCCTGCAACACGGGGAAATTTGTACTACATACTGAACAAATAACAAGAGAAGAGAGAGAGAGAGACAAGAGAGGCGACTGGTGAGGCTTTGTTTTGATGGCGCCTCAGTCCGAAGACCCAGAGGGTCATGCGGGGTTATCCTGAGGTTTCGTGCCATATACAGTTCCAGTAGATGCAATGAAGTGTGTCATTATATTATGATGCCGCTTGGATGTAGCAAAGACTCTTTTTCCTGCTTGCTGGGCTCTCAGTGCTCCCAAAGGGCTGTGTGTTTGTGGTTTATACAAGATTTATACAAGATTACTTGTTCTTCCGTGGGGTCCGAACATCCCCAGAAACCATAAAGTGGTCAATTATGGTGAATCTTGGCGAGACCACAACAGACGAGGAGCTATTTTTAGGAGCTTCAGCAGAATTTAGGTTAAAATAAGGTAAAATAAAGGGTTAAGGCTTGTGCTGTCATGTCAAATCTCTGGGCTAAAGAGACAATATAAGTCAACAGACTGTCCTCACATCTAACAATTCAAGGATGTGTCCATGTCTGCGCGTGTGTGTGTGAGTGTAGAAACCCCAGCCCCCTATCCAGTGCACTTCAAAGAATCCCTGGCCCATTGAGAGTCCTTTTTTATTCCCACCATGCATACCCGCCAGCAACATTGAAAGTGGTATTGGACATTTAGTGAGAAACATTTGTCGTTTTGTTTTGGGATAACAAAAAGCTTTAATGCATGTTGTTGCAAGGAGGAAAGAAGCTGAGGAAGGAAGGAAATCGCCACGGGTTTGTCCACTTCGGTTAAACTCCATATTGATCAATAGGCCTCCCCCAGGGGGGCTTATGAGCTGATGATGTGCAGATAGCGTTTTTATTGCTTTGAGCGCCCACCACCATTTTGGCACTTCCAACAGCACTCCAAAGCTCTTTGCTTTGACTTTTCAGACATGTGGGGTGTGTTTTTAATGTGGCGTGTGTTTGTGGGAGTGTGTGTGTGTGTGTGTGTGTGTGTGTGTGTGTGTGTGTGCACCTCTACGTCTGTACATAGAAGTGTCCGTGTGAGTGTGTGTATGGCTGAGGGCTAAATATGTGCAGATGTATCATAATATTTTCACTGTAAGAAAGCGTCTTTGAGGGACAATAACCTGCAGCTGAATCAGCGTGCTGCCCCGCCACGCGAGTGCCTTTCATATGAGCCACCCAGCTATCTGGAGAATGTGTAGGCTCGCTCGGGGTGAAAGTTGGAGTGCTCTCTTTCTCTTCGTGTTTCTCATGCACTGTCATGTGCATGTGAATATGTACAGTGAGCTGCCCCGACATCAGCTTAAATATCTCTCACTGTGCGCCTCTCTTTGTGTCTTTCTTTTTCTACACACACCCATGCTTTGACAGAACCACCCGCTCTGCACACCTTTTCATCTATAAATATGGTTTTTGGCACACACACACGCAGTACTAATATTACACACACCTACTGTATGCATGTCCAGAAAACAAAGCCTGCTTGATCTGATCTCTGTTTGACTGCACGCAGCCGCGCTCCTCTGTGCTGATGAGGGGAGCAACAAGTCTGCTGAGGGGGTGTTTGGGGCAAACAGTGGGGAGATGAGATGTAATCACAGGCTTGTACAGCTGGGTCTTGTTTAGCTGGTCGACATTGTCGAAGGGGGAGGTAAACTAATTCCCAATCAAAATACATCAGCATCAAAGAGCCTCCAATAAAGCCTGAGAGTGAAGGCTGAGAGTCACCGTGCAAGTCTGAGTGAATTATTGAGCTCAATTAACAGACTTGCGTATAGACTTTTGTTTCATCTGTGATTTTCAATATTGTTCTCTTGTGGCCACGATTGACAGTGTTACACTAATGCATGAAATTAATGTGAATATATTGATATATTATTGAATATATACACAGCAGCTTGTTGTTTTTTGTTTGTTTGTTTTTTGGGAAGGAGGGGGGGTCATTTGAGTGACCATTGCAAGATTTTGTGGGTCTGCTTTGTGAGTGCGTGGGAAAAGAGGATGCGGTTTGAGGAATATTGCAGGCTACAAGTGCGCAGGACACATTTGTGGGTAGTAGGGCAAAGGGCATAATTTCCACTGGGTGTGGATCACACACACACACACTTACTGTTTAACTTGTTGTTTGCAATGTTTGTCTAACCTTATTAACTTATTTCTAAGTTTCTCACCAAAGTCTCTCAGAATGTCATCCTCTGGTTGTCCAGCCACAACAGTAAAGACGTGAGATGATCAGAGGTGATAAAAAATATTGATCCTCTCATCTGAGGTGCATTCAGTAAACATCATAATAAAAATAGTAATAATCATTGTGCACTCAAAACAATAACCTTAGCTGGTTGCGACCAGTGGTGTAAGGAAAGCTTTTTTTTTTGCCCCTCAGGTTACTGACTGTCCGAGCTCACTGGTGAAGGCTGTGGGGGCGTTTTGCAGCCTGAGAGGAACACCTGAAGACACCACTCAGGTCTAAAAAAAGGTACAACCAATTTCATGTTTTATGTTTAAAAAAAAAACCTTCACATGTAATTTTATTCCTACACTATGCAAGAATTTGAGATCCATCAAAAATAATTTAGTTAAGTACAGAACGTTTCTATCAGAATTATCTATAATAATGATTTTAAGCAGGGTTGTGATGCACATAATTTTTTAGTATCATACAATTATTATTATAAAACCAATAACCAATTTTGTCATAATTTACCCCTCGACACAACACACACACACAAACACACACTTCTCAAACCACACACAGACGGCCCTCTCTAGACCTTCATCCTCCCTCCTCCCATCCTCTCCATCTTCGAGTCCTGTGCACAACATGCAAGGTTGCTGATGAAAATGTAAATGCTCTGTGGGCTTTGAATTTACCTATGTAAGGTTCAAATA
Source organism: Scortum barcoo (assembly GCA_023238725.1). Classification (NCBI taxonomy): domain Eukaryota; kingdom Metazoa; phylum Chordata; class Actinopteri; order Centrarchiformes; family Terapontidae; genus Scortum; species Scortum barcoo. The sequence goes on from CM041552.1 coordinate 23,464,368, forward strand.
AGTGACATAATTATTTGTATTTTGTATTTTATTTCTTTAGAGAAATGAGAAAACTAATTTCGTTTTCGCATGAGTAACAGTTCACAGAAACACACCACATAAACATGTTGAAGGATTATGTTACAGCATGCTGCAACCACAGCTGCAGCCCGTTCCACAAACCAATCTCCAATATTCTCCCAATTACCCCACCTCCCCTACCAATAGAAAGAAAGAAAAAAAAATCCAAATAAACATAATGTACATGTATTCCTCAGTATCCACAGGTATATCCACACACATACTTTTATATGCATGCAGACATGTATGCACCAGTCATAGTAATCTACACACATACTCTCACATAGACACTGTACTTTTATGTATATATAGTATTTGCAGACAAGAAAATACCCAGAAGTAACCTGCTGCACATTTATACCTACATGCTTGCATATAAAATACAGAACAACACATTACATATTATTCCCCCAAAGAATACTCAAGTACAGGCATGCATACATCTACACCTGATGGCCTTGGAAGAAGGGAAAATGAAACTAGTGGAAAAAACGATTTAAAAAAGGAAATAAATTAAGTTAATAAATGCATAAACACTGTTATAATGACTGAGGCCCAAAAAATAGTATTATGTATTTATAGTTTTTAATGTCTGCCATAATATTAAAATCATTGTACTGATGACTGATATTACAAATAACACCATTAACAACTCCAGATAATTACAGCGTGTATCTTACACTTGTAGTTTTAGACCATGTTTCTATTTGGTATTAAAACATTGCATATTGTATCAAGTTAATTGCTAAGAAGAGGCAACATATGTTTTTATCAATGTTTCAAAATGAATTTCTACAACACAAAAAACACACTGTAAAGGTATCAGAGCTGCTGAGATTCATAAAAGTGTAAAGTTATGCTTCAGTATTTGTTGGTACTGATTATCAGCTCTTTTCTCACAATCCTTTGAATAATACAAAATATGTAGATAAATACTTTTTTTGAGGAATGTTTTTATTGTGGCCTTTATTGTGAAAGTTATTGCACAGTAAAAGTCTATCTGAAATATAGAACTGAACATTTTTTTAGATATTTTTACGTTACATTTGTATTTTTATCATCAGTTATTGGTATTGTTGTTATTTAATTTCTTCATATCATACAGCCCCGATACACATGCATCTAAAGTGAAACAACCATCCATCCATCCATCCATCCCTTCCTCCTTTCCCTCTTTTTATTTTATTTGCTGAATAAATATTCTGTTGGATCGTGGACTCTTAAGGATTGACAGCCTCTCTGAACTCCACAGAAAAGCCTCTTTCTTTCACACTCTGGACCTTATTGGCTGTGATATCTCTCCATCTTTGGCCCCGCTGAACCCCTCCATTTTCTGGCCAGCTCTCTATCTATCTTTACATCTCCGTCTCTTTGCCTCTCTTTCTCCCCCGTCTGCATGTTTCTGTCCTCCTCTGTCCCCTCAGATTTCTTTCCAGCAACGCCCCATTTTATCACCTATTCCTGCATTTCTCTCTCGGCCAAAACACATATTTCTGCATAGTGCTTCGGTCGTGGAGTTACAAAGTGCTCCAGACCTGTGGGACTGACATATTTTCTTCAGCCGATCTCTCCATCAGCGTGCTCGCCTGCCTTTGTGTCATTTTCTCGGTCTCCTTCTCTTTGTTTTCGGTGTGAGTCCACAGCAGTGCTATTTATGTTTTGCTCACTTGTCACCTCATTATTTGTTGTGCCACGGTACAGTAAATGTTTCTGATAGAGATAGGAGCTGCTGGAAAAGCACTCCTTCATTTGTTTTGTGTTTATTTTGTTATCCTTCCCTCACTCTCTTTCTCTTCATCTCTGGGAGGCGACCAGGGCCGAGTCTTTATCTGGTAGCCAAGTTTACACACTGGAAGGGGAGAAAGGCTTCAAACAAACAGCTCCGCTACTCTTAACGTAAACACCAGCACTTAAACTAGACCAAATATTTACCTTTCGCCCCCGTTCATCCCTCTTTTTAGCTTCTCTTTCACCTCACAGTGCCACACGCCAGGCAGATGGATATCACTGACTCAATAATTTGGCTTATATGAGGAATATAAGGAGCTCCTAATGTTTTGTATTGTGCTTTAGTGTGTAAAAAAAAAAAGTTTTTATTTTTACTGCACACAGGAAGCCTTAAAAGTATATAAAAACATGTGTGACAAATATGTACTCAAATACACACACACACACACACACACACATGCACAACACTAGCACTAGACAGTTAAGTTTATTTTCATATTGATTGTCAAAATAATGAATCAGCTACTCTCTGTCCCACACACACGCACACACACACTTTATCTTGCACACATGTTTTCACAATGGTCTTGGCTATTAGCACCAATACACACAATCACACACAATCACACACACGCATGCACACACACATATCTCGGCAAGAACTCGGTTGTTTGTTTTCATACTTGTTTCAAAAATAATAAAACATAACTGGCTTTCCTACTTTCTCTCTCTCTCTCTCTCTCTCTCTCTCTCATACACACACACACACACTATTGCCTGCTATTTATTTAAAAGAAGTTGAAACAAGGAAGGATATGCGTTGGGTTTAAATGGCTAATGCACAGATGCACACATATACACAGGTTTGCAGATAAGGTGACTTTACATTGGAGCTACTTATAGGACTTTTACATGTCTGTGTGCGTGTGTTTTGTATGTATGTGTGTGTGTGTGCATGCATGCTCAGCTCTCTCAATGCTCATTGTGTTTGCGTGTTTGTTTAGGGGCACGGCTTTTGTTTGCTCCTGTCAGACACCTCATCACCCTCTTCCTGTACCGCGTGTGTGTGTGTTTCTGTGTGTGTATGTTTAGCTGTACGTTTGCACGTCTGTCTAAGTGGGTGTGCTGCTGCTTCTGACAATTATCATTGATTTTAGTCCTTTTACATGGACTGAAATGAGGAGAAATCTCTTACAATATGCAGTGGGGGTGTTGAGGTTTGGGGAGGGCTTGTCATATTGCTCTTCTCCTCCCCTTTAAAGGCAGCACACTCTACACCTCAGGGCACGGATAGTTTGGGGGACGGAGCACTCAGACCAACTTATAATAAAACACGCTTCTTGATTTTGAAAAACAGAGGACAGGTGCACCATCATGCAGTGCACCGTGGGTCTAGTTTGAGCAGGTGAAAGGTGCAAAACACTGAATCTTGACACCAACATACAGGTGTGTCACTGGCTCGTTCCTCCTCTTCTTTAAATGGCTCAGGAGTGTGAAAATGTGTGAGGAAAACCGTGAATATGCCTCAGGAAAACATAATTTTGCTTTTGCATGATGCTCACTTCATCTTTTTGTGCAGGTGTAACATTTATATTTCATTTAGGAACTTCACATTACACAACATCTGACCACCTTCTGAGCAGGTGGGCACTAAACAGCACGTGTTTAATTTGTATACCTACATTGCAGCGACGCCACTTCCCTTCTAACTGCAGCACACAGCACATGCCCAAAGAGTTATGAGTTTGCACCATTTTCATGAGCACACACATGCACATTATGTATGTGTGCGTCTTGTTGAAGAACAGCTGCGAGCAACAGCAATTAGGTTGAGAGTGTTAAAACTGAGTGTCACTTCACACTTCAGCTCTGAGCCAAAGTCTGCACAGACAAGCCCCCACACCTCCCTGCCACTACTGACACCTGCTGCAACATACACACACATTACACATATGAAAGCCCTGAGACTACTTACAGTTTACTGTATACATATGTCCACAAGCATGTAGTCGCAGAAAAAGTTAAAGCAATGTTCCAAAAATCTGATTTTATAACAACTACTCCATGTAATAAAATCCTAATCAGCAAGATGTGCCTATATACAACATGTTCACAAATGTAGAAATGGATGACATAAATTGGAGATAATGCACTTTGATGTTAACAAATGTACTTTTTTTTATTCCAAGACATTTTTTTAATTTTTAGTATTCTGAATCCTCACTTTTAAATTAAAAACTTACATTAAAAGCCTCAGTTACAATATTTATATCAGTTATGTTTTTTACTGAGAGTTTGTCCCTCATTGCTAATCTGTGCTTTAGTACCTCTCATCAGACAGAAGATTGTGAAGATTTTAAGGCCAACTGAACTGCCAAGGTTTCTGCCTCTCCACAAACTATGAGCACCATTTGGATGTGGCCCAAGTGACACTCACCATACCTGTTGTAATGGAGAACAGATACAAGATAAAGTCAGAAGAAATTCATTTACTTTTACTTTAATTTAACCAGGTAAATGTCTCATTGAGAAAAAAAAAAGTTTCAAAAGAGGCCTGGCCAAAAGGGCAGCATAAAAACAGTAAATAAAAACAATATAAACAGACTAAGACAGCTGTCATACACTACAATAGAGGACAGACAATATCCTGTTTAGATACAATAACACTATATAGTATAAAAAACATTTTGTGTTGATTTTGACAGTGCCTACGGACAAAAGTCATAGTGATTCCTAGAATGAAGTGTTTTCCAGGAGTATTACCGCCTCGTGTCATAAGTAATCTGACTTCCACTTACATTTGATTTGGAAGGAAGTGAAAGAAAGACACAAGTTATTTCTAATACTATTTATCTTTTATAAACAACGCTGTTTGCAGAATGCATAGCAGTGAGGGGATGCATCTGTTGGTGGCTATGTAAGATTAATAACTGTAATATGATTACAGTGACACAAAGTAAACTTTTTTAGTCTTGTTCATACACCTAATGTCATCTACATCTAACAACACATCTAACAACTTACAGATTCTGCTGCTTGGTAAGACTAATTTAGTTGAGAAAGCTAAAGTCATCAACATTGTAATGTTCTATCTTCATAATAATAAGCCAACAGCAAGAGATAGCTGGATAAAAAGGCCTGACATAAAAAGTTATGTTGTAAGCCAGTTGTGTTGCAGTAATGCTCTCTGTAACCAGCCATTAGACCTCCATGGACTATAAAACCTCACAATGTATTTCATAAATAAAAGACATATAACATACCTGCTTAGGGCCAGTTAAGCATCTACTCTGAATCCCTTAAATCTTACAGTTCAATAAATCTGTTGATTGACTGACCAAGGTTGAATTATGTTTTGGCCCAAAATGTAAAAATCTTTTTGCCTGAGTGCCGTAAATCATTTCATCTGATTTTGTGAGAAAGACTCAGGTATTGAAAATGACAGGTATTAAAAATAAGTATATAGAAATATATTATATTTAGTGTCATTTTTTTAGGTAGGTCATTCAGAGGTATCAGTGGTTCATAACCAGTTAAACACTTTTGTAGCTGCTTTAAGATGCATAAACAGGAAAGACTTTCCAAACAAACATTTCTGCCCCATTGGTTTTCCACGTTTATACACAGGTTAGTTGGAGGCAGCCCAAGAAGATATTTTCTATGTACAAGTCAACAAACCAGCCAAGTAAAAGAATAAAATGTGATTTAAAATGTGTGTGCCCGTGGTCTATACGACAGTATGAACAAAGCTGGACTGAATTAAAACACATGCCATTTGAACTCATCTCCCTGCTGGGTGCAACAGAGACCTTGGAAACATGCCGTTCTTACAGGCAGCACACGAGAAAAGTTGCTGCATTGTTTTGTACCAGTGAAGATTCCCTGCTTGTACCAGGCTTTGGGCATTTCCCTGCCACAACTCCTCACCACCATCCCCCTCCCCCAGCTCCCTCCTCCCATCCCACCCTGGTATTTGGGAGCCTCTCACGAATACCAGCATGGACGAGCATGTCCTACCACTGAACCCCATCCCACCTCCCTCGTGACACACACACACATACGCACGAGCACACACGCGCGCACCCGCCCTTATCACCAGCATCGTGCAGAGGAGCGCTTTGCTTCCTGCTTTTCGCGCACAGGTACTCGGAGACCACGGGCACACACAGCTGGAACAACACACACTCCTGCACTTTCACACAAACGCCATCATCCTTGCACAGACCTTATCTCATTTGCAGAGATGTGCACAAGCCCTCAGAGGGAGGCATACACTCACTTGCTCTGTGGTCTGTGATGGTGAGGGTGTGTGTGTGTGTCCTGTCTGAGATTTGGGGGAGATGCCTATCTGGACCCTACAAGATGAGTTAAGCAGACAGTAGACGAGAAGAGAGGGACGGAGATAGAAAAACAGAGAGAAGAAGAAATATGACTCAGGCACACAGACAGGCTGAGGTGTTTTATCTTCTGCTTCCAAATTTACCCGCTTATCACGTCGATGGCACACACACACGCACTGTACTCACACACTGACCCACGAACTGCCTCTAATTATACAGTTGTGAACTCTGATGCCTGCTTCGACTGAAAGCTGGAATGGAACAGGAATGGTTCAACATGTTGGGAAGTGCGCTTATTCGCTTTCTTGCCAAGAGTTAGATGAGAAGTCCGATATCGCTCCCATATCTGTACAGTAAAAATGTACCTTAGCTTAGCGTAAAGACTGGAAAACAGCTAGCCTGGCCAGTCAACAAAATCTGCCTACCAACACCTCTAAAGCTCACTAACAGATGATTTACATTTTTGGAACATATAACATAAAAGTACTGAACGTCTGAGGTGCTGTATTTTATCCTGTCTATCCTATCTCACACACACACACACACACACACACACACACACACTAAGAGCAGTACCAGTGTGTATCTGGGAGAATCATCCAGCATGGCTAACGATCACATGATGACTTTAAAACCAGTACGATCAAACACCAACAGTTCACTCATTAGCCAACAACAACTTATTAATGGGTTTCACTTTGCCCACATCTCTGATCTGATGTTTTAATATCTGGTATTTATGTAACTGTGCTTTGTAACTGACAGTTAAAATCTCATGGGGGAAGACCTCAAGACCCCTGATTAACTTGTGTCCTCCAGACATGGGACCAATGGTCAGCTGTCCCTGAGTTTTTCCACAATGAAGGTCACAGCCCGACTTAGAAACCTGCATATTCATTGTCTCTCACCCTTTGACTTGCTAATCTGATGGCTTGAGCATAAATAAATAAACACTCATTTTTAGGGAATTAACATTATGTAGGCCTTAATGTGGTCTACAATGAAACATATTTTGCACTTTAAATTGCTTTAAAATTGAGTGTTTGACAGCTGAAATGTAAAAGAATTGTCAACGGGAGAAACTACAGACCCCCCCTTACAGCTCTCCTCTCCAACTCCTACAGCTCCCCCCATAAAATCTGTCCATTTCCATAGGCTGCTCTGTGGGTTTGTTCAGAGGCTAAGCCCACGCTAAAGTGAAATCCTAAATACACCCCTGACAATAACACTGTAAAGCTTTACAGGGATACACAAAAGATGTAACTTATCTTAAACACAGTAAAACTATCAAACATAACATCATTTCATTCGTCATGGAATATACTTGGTTTGCCTTTGGAGCTGCTTAACAAATGTCGTTGTCTAATTAACACGCAATATTAAAGGAATTGTGACGTTACAATAAAAAGTTACATTCCAAAATGTAAAAAAAACAACCAGTGTGTTGTCTCCAGAGAATCGTCGCTCCCTCTCTCTCTCTCACACACACACGCACGCACACACACAAGCTACAATTAGCAGTGGCTCTGCCCGGAGGCGGTGAGGCTTGGTAATAAGTGCTTGTTGATGTTTTCCAAATCTTGCTAATAGAAAGAGTAAACATGGCCTAACCTTTTAATTGAGTGATGACATGATGATGATGGAGAGAGATGTTAAGCACTCGTGTGGAGCCAAAGAGGAGAGTCCTTGTGTTCCCTTCTTTAATTTCACCCCCCATCCATCTGCCCGCTTCCTGTTTGTGTTAATTAACGCTGCTCACGTTTGCATGACTCAGGAGAGAGCATTGTTTTATTTCTTCTCCTGTCTCCCCGTCACTGCTCTGTGTGCCGGAAATGCCTCAAGTAACCTTTGGTTGTTATTTATCTTATTGTGCTGTTAGGATGTAGCTTTCCTATCCTGTATCCAAACCAGCGACAAATAATCCTCCACTCCTTCTTCTTCCTCCCCTTTGCTCTCTTTCTGTTTTGAGATCCTCTGTCAGAGCCCTGTCAGTGATAATATCTCTGATAGATTCCTGTCCTTTATTTTATCCATACTGACCAACTCTCTAAGTCTTTCTTCCTTTATTTCCTTTGTAGCGTTGGCCATAGTGGTACTGATAAAACTAAAACCTCATATCCAACCTCACACTCAATATTTTGAGTCATTATTGTTAAATATACCATATCACGGGATTAAATGTATCCTTTGTCTACTGTGGTGCCACTATTGCATCATACATTTGATCTATTCTGGTTCATTTTTATGAACAGACAGCTAACATGGTTTCAAAACGCAGATCCTCTACATCCCACTACATCTTCTTCATGGTGGCCAAAAAGAACTGTTAATGAATGGTGGTGCCGTCAGGTTCCACGTTTATTGAGATTACAAGCAGCCAGGTGCCTCCCAGGCTCATGTGTGATGATGAGTGTTAAACTCTAAGCAGGAGAAAACTCCCGGTGACAGTATGGGATTTCAGTCTGTCAGCTGAATTGTGAACGTCTGTGAAGGCAGATCTGTCTGTCTGTTTTAGTTTCTGTTCCCTGTTTTGCAGAGCCTGTACACAAATCAAGTACTTAGAAGAGCTTATTATTAGTTAACATATGGGACTAAGAATTCAAAGGTAAGTAGGTTAGCAAACAGATCAGTAGGCCTTTATCATGGAGGACATGTCGACTCACCAAACAGAAGTAATTTAGAACATTAATAATGACTGCACTCCATTCAGATGTGGTGCTGGACCGTGAGGCTGTCAAGACTTGCTGACACACGGAAATGGATCAGAGCCATCATTAGTTGTTGAACAGTTGTTAACACAGTTTAATACTGTTTGGACTTTAAGTGACCGTTTTGTTGTTGTTTTTTTGTCATACACCAATGTACTGTTTCTCAACAATGGTTAATCAACTTTATATATTATAAAATGTGCAGTATGAACTCACTGATCACATTAACTTACTGTGAGAATTTCATATCATATGAACTAAAAGCTATGGCTACCTTACCGCTAGGTGGCTAACATCAGTTTCATTGTGTTTAAATTAGGCAGCAAATGCTAAATGTGTAGTTGCATTCATGTGTAATTTATTTTTTTCTTTCTGTGAGCATCAAACTAGAGAAAAATGTCCCTGCTATAAAATGAGATGACAATAATGAAAAACATGCTTTCTTAATATTTTTCAGTTACAATAGACATTTTGATTCTGTTGTTCTGTTTACCGCTCACTGGCATTTTGTTCACCATTGCACACCATCTCATTCAATAAAAACGTAAAATACAGCCCTCCAAGCAAACAAGCGCCACAAAGTTGAACTCTACTCTACTCTAGTTCCTTTTGGAATAAACAGTATTGTATCACAACATGTTTTCAAATCTCAGTTCGAAGGCCTCAAAATTTCTTGCCCACCCACATAGGTGTTTTTAGTCTCTGTGTTTTAAGATCTCTGCTTAGGTTGATGTCTTAGGTTGATGTCACAAATAACACACTGAAAGGTGTCAGCAGTGCAACAAAACTAACTGGAGAGTGTGACAGATGTTAATCAAGTGCAGTCTGAATGTGCCCACACAGTTCTGGGAAGAGCTTAAATCAAGTAAATACATCTGTGTGGTTGGATGAGGGATAACCAGGAACTTCAAAAGAGCCATTCATTTTTGTTGTTATCTTTGCTGTAAGACCCGGCTGCCCCAGAGAATTTGCCAGGAGACTTTTTCTACTGTGCCCATAAGTCACATTTGTGACTAACTAAGTGATGTTTGTATCACACTGTTACAGTGCAATGACAGGGCAAGGTGACAGTGTGTTGCAAGCTTTACAATCTGAACTTAAACATGCTTTAAAGTGTTAAAAACCTGACCAGGAGCATCCAAGGTCAACAGAGAGCTTCAATTACAGCATCTTGGTGCTTTCAGGCAAGTTCACATGCATGATCACTTCCACACTGTTGCTCTCTAAAGGCGGTTGATCCCACAGGATGTGACCGCAGCATAAAACAGGACAGATTCCTCAGAGTAGAGCTAGAGCTTTTATCTTTCCGCGGCATTTTGTCTTCCTTATTTTTCGCCTCAGAATTTCAGCTTCACTTCCACACAAGTGACAAATGTGTGTTGGGCGGCTGTTCAGAAGAGATTCCCTTTTACACACACATTTTTTTAATGTGACCAGCACAGTAACAGACAGGTGTACACCGACTCAGTCTCTCTCGCCCTCACACACACACACTCTTAAGTGCAGAGTCTGTATCTGTCTGAGTGTGGGGAGGTCCGTGGCCCCCAGGGAACTAACCAATAGCAAGAGCACTGTGTGGCCGAGGGGGGGCTGTCAGCCTATTAGAGAGCCGCGGAGGAATTCTCTGTGAAACAGAGAGACGAGCTGACTGACAGAGACACCACACAGCTGCACGGCTACAGCACCGCTGACAAGCTGTACTCGTCATCTTTTTAAACCCATTTTCTGCGTCTCCAAACCCATTTCCCTTTGTTGTCACTCCGGTGCACTTCCTCCAGCTGAATCTGCTTGTTCAAGTGGTCACTGAAGACAACAAGACAGACACTATTCCTTTGAGGCAGTATCTGCAAACAAGTAGTTTGCTCTTTAATAGATAATCAATTGGACTCGCGCAGAGTAGAATAATGTGGAGATTTTCTGCTTGTTAGAGGCAGCAATGAGAGATTGGCATGATAGAAGACTTTTTGTGTTCCTTCAGTGGATATGATGCGATTTGCAGCACTTCCAACACACACACACACACACACACGCCACACACACAGACACACACACACACACACACACACACACACACACACACCACCTTCCTTTAAGTTTCAGAACATCTGGGGATTTGGGAGGGGGTAGAGGTGTGTGCGTGTGTGTGTGTGTGTTGAGATATGAATGTATCACACACACCTAGTATTTGCCTTGGCCTCAGAGGTGCAGACACAGACAGAGAGAGAAGAGGGGGGAGTGGAGAACCATGCCCCGCAGTGTTTAGATAATGAGCCATGAGTGTGTGTGTGTGTGTGGTAGGATAGAAGCTGCATGCGGATTCTCTTCCCACCAGCGAAATGATTTTCATTCTTTCAGCGTGTGAATTGAGACAAGATATTATCGCACATGCCAATCAGTGCTACAACAAGGAGAAATGCCACAGAGGAGCTGCAAGCAACAGGTTTCTTTAGCCGCACTGTTTTGTTTCCACATTATCTGATGAGTGTTTCACACGTTTCACTCCCAAGTCATTTCACTCTCTTAATTGGCGTGACTTACAGTGAAGCCCAAAACTCTTCTGTTATTTTTATTCTCAATCCACATGAGCCACACAAATCAATGTGTGCCCACAGACACACACTGTAATATACACACACGTGTGGTTTTTGTGGCGGTGGCGGTTTGATTGGCAGGCGGTACAAAGGAGAGGAAGTGAGGCTGACAGGACTCTTAGGTGGTGTTAACTCCTGACTGACAGGCAAGGCCGCGCCCTCACACGCTGAGTTAACTCTTCCTTACCCAGACTCTCTGGATGATTTACTGTCTCAACTCAAACACTGATGCTAAAACCAGAGAACTGCTTGGGACAGAAGGAGAACGTGAGCAGGGGTCATGAAATTGACCTTGAGCGTGATGTTGAACGTTAATGGATCTTTTCTGATCCAGCACGTGACACGATGTAATTTCTTTCATTTGTGAGTGGTTTATCCGTGAATTTATTTATTTGCTTTCTTTTGACTTGTTGACCTTTCAATCGTTGCTTCTCGTCTTTGTTTCAGTCTCACTTTTTTGTCCCCCTGCTCCCCCTCCACCTCTCTCATTTTCTCTCTTGTTGAGTACTATCTTGCATCTGGTTCCTTCTGTCTTCTCCTGTTTCTCTAGAGTGTTTCTGCTGATCCCTGACTTTCCCTGCAGTTCCCCAGGGTGTGTGTCTGTGTGTGCATGTGAAGCCAGGTGTCTGCTCTTTGGGCTGTGTCTGTCAATGATGTCGGGTTAGGGGGGGGAGGCGGGGGAGGTGAGAGTGTAGCTGTGTGAGTGTGTGCTGGTGAGTAGGAGCTGCCGGGGCACTGTGACCAGGAGCGTCTGGGAGAAATTCCCTACATTCCCAGGGATCTGCCTGGGATAAAAGCTCCACAGCAGTGCCATGCACCTGGCTGAGAGAGGGAGACAGAGATATACAGGCACAGGCCGAACCCTGACACACACACACACACACACACACAAAAGCTCACACACAGGCATCATCTCTGCACCAATTAACCTGAAATGTAAAACTACACCATCAAGTGCAAAGGTCAAATAGAAAAATTGAACCCCGACCACCCCTTCTCTTCTCTCCTGACAGAATAAAACAGATATTTTGCTCTTTTTTTTCTGTTTCTTCACTAATAAATAGCATTTAAAACATCCCTCTTGGATACTAAAATACATGTATGAATGGATTTTCAGACAGAAGAGACTATACTAAAGGAAACTAAAAGGAAACTAAAGAAAACACATCCAGATTCTGAAGATTCAACCTTTCCTCTCGATACATTTGAGTAGTCTTCGTCTTCTTCCGTTCCAAAAGAGTGCCAGTCAAGCTGAGTGTACAAAAACAGTGAGTAAAAAGTGAGTGAAAGTGTGCTAGAGAAGCTGTTTGTGTGATCAGAGGCCCTTGACAGTCTGTCATCTATCAGCACTAGTCATCAAGAGCACTGAGAAAACAACCACAGACACAGACAGCCACAATGTGAGGAGGGAAGTGTGTTATAGGAGACGGACCTCTGGTTAAACACTGTGTTCATATGGTGATATAATGTTTGGGTACAGTACATCGACACAGTACATCTGTACTGACAAAGAAAGGGACGAAGAAACAAGTGACTTCCATGTATGTCTGTGTTGCTCTTTTCTTTTTTACTAGAAATAAAATTTACTCAGGTTCTGCACTTATGTAGTTTTTAGGGACTTGTGTTGTACTTTGAGTGTTTCCATTTTTAGACACCTTCAACTGCTACTTAATTACATTTCTAAAGATAAATATTTTACTAATCTCTACTAAAATAATCATCACTCTGCTTAAACATGAATGTATCAGTGCTAATAATATAGATAAAAATGTATAATTAGAACATTACTTTTGATGCATAGAGCTGATATTACTAATATACTTTTATAATCTATATATGTAAAATAACAATGTACTAAATGACTGTGAAAACAATGGGACAAAGAGAAAGGGAGTAATGAAGAATAATGAACCCCACATCTGCTCCACATCTGCTGGTTGTGTAAAAGTTTTCTAACAAGCCATATCTACAACACATGCAGGCTAGCTGTTTTATCTTTGTGCTAAGTTAAGCTAACCAGCTGCTGGACTTGCTGACTCAAATTTAAAATTGGAGACTTTTACATATAAATGGCCATATATTCAGGCATCAAACAAGTTCACATAAAGCTTATTAAACCCATCACCATCAGGTTAACCTATACCTCCATATTTACAGTGTACAGGAACCCAATGTGTGTGGTGGTTTTTACATCAACTACCAACTATTTTATTTATTTGCCAGAGCTGAGGGGTCAAAGCGTACATCTAAAACAGTGTAGCCACAGAGTCAGCTACAGCAATTAAGAGCATGGCAGAAAAAATAGAAAAGCATCCAAGAATACTTCCCGATGCTCCAGATAACAGAGAAACACAACATGAGAGTGTTATCATGGTTTTAATTTAACTCTTGCCAAGAAAGCAAATTAGAGTATATCTGAAACTCTGTAAGAGATCTGAGTTGTCTTCCACAGTTGCTCAGTATTTCTAATCAGTTTGTGTTTTTTTCTGTACCCTGACAATAACTGCTGATAATAACTGCTCATGATTATTTAAGTTCATGTTACTATCATATAATATTAGTAATACTAATATGATCAGAATCAGTTTTATTGGTCAGGTATGTGTACACATACAAGGAATCTGACTCCTGTTTTTTAGCACACTCTCAGTATGTAACAGGTAAAAAGAAAATATAAATAAATAAATAAATAAAACTTACATAAACATAGCATAACTCTGGGTATGACTCTGTATTATGTACAGTACATACAGTATGTACAGCAGCGTGGGTTGTTTTTGTCAGGGGAGATATTTATATGATAAAAAAACAGTTTAATAAAAAACATTAAAAATATATTATATTGTTTGTAGAAATGTTACATTTATGAGGTCAGTGGGTGTTTATGATTCAGGGTTCATGCCACTCTGTGACTGGTGTTAAATGTTCATCAGGGCGACAGCCTGAGAGAAGAAACTGTACCTGTGTCTGGTTGTTTTGGTATACAGAACTCTGTATACACTTTTTAGCTTGTTTTTTTCACAGTCATTGAAGTGTCTCATTGTCAGTTTCATAATTCATGTAATCAGATAAAAGACACAGATATACTACGAGTAGTATTAATAGTAGTATTTCCTCCAAATTATTATAATATGATGGTGGTCTGATGGCTTGCTCTCCACAGCAGACTCTGCTTTAGCTCACTTTAAAGGCCGTCTCTTTGATACAGAGCAAGTGTTTACTTGTGCTTCACTCCCCTCCTGTTCCTTTGTTATTCCTCCCTTCGCTCTCCTCATCCCTCCCTCTCCTCTGTGTGCGTGTGTGTTTCAGCACACGTTTGTTTATGTCTGTGTACGTTCGTGCAGGTGTGTTTTGTGTATGTGTGCATGCGCGCGCGTGTGTGTGTATGGCTGCTGGAATGTTGACCCACACGGGAAGAGGGTGAAAGACTTCCCAGACATCAAAGGGCAGGTAGCTGACAGGGAGAAGAGGGGCCAATAAGTCCAGTTGGATGACAATAGATCCCAGTGCACACCTGGACTGTATGGAGAGGCAGCGACGTGGAGAGAACTGCACACACACACACACGCGGCACCTCAACACATTCTCATTCATTTCCCTCTCTAGTTATGCTCCAAACACACACATCCTCTTAAACACCTTCAAGCACTTAGCTCGGTTACCATGCATGTCTCCGTAACATTCATGCGCTCCTCTCAGCCTCCTCGCAATCCACCCGCAGAGACCCCCACCCGATCCTCATCCCCGACCTCTGCACCCACAGGTGTTGGGGTCTTTGTCCTTGGACATGTGCGAGCAGCCCGATGTTGTGACGAGCCCTCAGACCCTCAACCGCCCCAACATCTCTCCTCTCAGGTGCAGCAGGGTCTCAAGTGAGCTTACGGGGGGTTGGGTAGAGGAGTGAGAAGATTAGGGATAACTTCACACCTCACAAGTCAAAGCAATTATGTTGGGATCACCGCGTTATTGTGTCACCGTGTTGTTTTTTTTTTTTTTCATTTTAGACTAAAATCTAAATAAATTACCTTTTCTGATAATATTTTGTTACCACAGAAACGTACAGCCACACAGTGATGTCGTACAAATTGTGTGAAATCAAATATTCAAGGGCTTGTTTTATTGGAGCACATTCACCATAGGAAACAAAACCTGGAGGCCTTATCTCATAATTAGGAATATTATTACTTTTATGTGTCATATTTAGTTTGAGAGTAGATAATGTTAAACTCCACTATTCACTAAATGTTTCCACAGGTCATATACATCCAAATGTAAGGTCATTATCAATCAGTGCCATCAGCTGGATTAAACAAACCTGCCTTAAAGCTCTTTTATTTATATTTGTATATTGGCAATAGATCAGTTGAGTTGACATGATCTTTTTATTGAAAAAGTGCAGATAAACTGACGCTTCCTGCCCAGTACCAAACAACAGACGGACACAGTTAGCAGCTAGGTGGTGGACTTCGGGTGAGCATCGGGTGATAGAGTTGGATAGTAATACCTCTCACATTACACGTGTTAGCTTAGCGCAGATGCAAAAGTCCAGTGCATCTAACCTCGAGTGTACCAATGCATCATGGACATACAGTACATGTCTACACACATAATGCATGTGCGTTGGGATCACAGTTTAAATGTCTTACCATTGTGCTCGCAGGCATCTTTGATTCTGGTGGGACCCGGTATAACTTCTTCCAGGAAGAAATAGCAAACATATTATACATGTCAAAACAAGTTGTCCTTTATACACACATCAGACTACAACTTCAGAGGGGGTCGGGACCAATGGCTAAAGTTCTGAGAAAAAGGATTTGACATTTATCTGCCTAAAAACTTTGTTTATCTTTCAGGGGGTCAAGCAGGGTTACAATGATCTCAAAGACGGTGAGAGGTTCACAAGTGTGAGCCGCTCAGATTAATTCTGCTTGGAGACACTGAGGCATGACTAAACAGCTAAATATGAACACTCATATTCTTATATATTACTTACTAGAAAGGATAAATGCTCATGTTGGGCACCACTTTGCCAGTGGACCTGAGAGCGTGTCCTTTCGGTAGACAAGCAGGTATTATGTCTGATAACTAGTGCAAGGACTCAGTGGGCAGGAAGAGAGGGAGATAACACAGAGAACAGAGATAGTTGGGTTAACAGTGACCTCCAGCTTTACACCCTATCACTGGGAGGTGGTGCAGCGGTGTGGAGGTAGCAAGGAGTCACCAAGTTCAGACACTTTGAATTCAAAATGAAATCATGGTTGTCCATTGTGAAGTATCTTTGTGCACTGACATCCAAAGTCATACGTACGCCCACAGCATGTAAGAGGGGAAAGGGGCTGCACGCGAGCGAGGAGGGGTCCAATCAGAGTCACTCCTTGCCCTCACTTCCTGTTTTTCCTGCCGGGATGTCCCGTCACCTTGGCGACCCAGTGGCACACGCAGCCTCTCAGTGCCCCCCCTTTCTTCAAAGGAGTCGACAGGCCTCAGGATATTAGTTTAAGGTCTCTGAGAGGGAATCAGTCCATTTCCTAATGGGCACTCATTAGAACAATGGCTAACTGCCAAGTCTACACTGACTTCAGTGTGACGTGTTTTCCTTCGTCTTGTTGATTGTGTTTGATTCTCCACCTATGTAATGTCCTCTTTTTTTATTTTCAACTAACATCCTAATTAGTGCTCTTAAGCTCTTTTGAGATTACAAGTACAAGTAAACCTTAAAAACCTGATGTTCGTAGAGGGTTCCAATTTGAATTTATTATCTAGAATGAAGATACGTTCGTGATTGAAGAAGTTCAGATTGAAAGAATTAGTAATACTGACAAAGGTGGTTATCCTTCCATTTCCATCACTTTGGTAACATATAAAGTCTGATAAGAAGAAGGGAGGAAGCTTTTGTCAGTGTTAGAGTATGGAGCTGTGGTTACTTCCTGGAAGGAGGATGAACCAGTGCTGACCTGGTAAATACCAAAAGATTTGTTTGTTCATTTTTGCCAGCACTATCAGCTGTAAAACATCTGTTGATAAAGGCTGGGTTACACACGGGGGGCAAGTCCTATCAGTCCTGTCACTTATATCTGACTACAGAAGGGGAAAATAATCACAATGCTTTGTTGAATGATTCTGCATTAATACAGTAAAGTCTATAATAAATTATCAGCGTTGCCATATCCGGAGTTTGGCACTATTGCTATGTTGAATGTGTGCGTTGTGTTTACATTTTAAACACAAAGATGGCAGAGCAGCTGAAAGCAACAAAAGAAATAAAACCACCGCCAGCTTTTTTTAAAGCAGATTTTTTGGCACACTATAAATATACCATGTATAGAAATGCAAAATTTAGATGTGTCACAATGCTTTGAGTGCATCGATAATCATTTAATATTGGAATCATGACCCTCTGAATTGTAATCGAATTGAATCATGAGGCAACTGACGATTCACACCCCTATATCTGACCATGTCAATTTATATAAATTAAGATTGTCTGAGCATTATTGCCATGTTAATTACCCAGAGATCACTGCAGTATTGTCTACCATTGACCTCTGAGGCGCTGTCTGTGAATGTCTATAAATATACTCAAACGGTGGCCTGGCTGGTCTGTCATCACACACTGTGGCCATATGTTCTTTGTCTGTTTGTTAAAATCAGGTGTGATTGGCCTCTTATTACACATCCAGCATCTGTCAGTGACCTGTTCTGGCTAAGATTATTGTTGATGTAGCTGGTAAAGTATTAGGCCGACCTGCCATTTGCCAGCCACACAGATCTGGTCCCAAGACTATGTGGTCAGGCCCATTTGCGGGGTCCTCCGTGGCACTTTGGGTCTCTTTATGCACACTCAAATACATTAGTGCTGACTATGATCAAAGCAAACCCTGAAGTTTAAGCAAAGTATTGCACATGCATCTCTGCTGCCACATGAGCATGAATATCTGTGTGTGTGTTCTCCATCAGGTTGTGCTTAAGGTCAGGAATGAACCTCAGAGAGACGCCTAGGCACACGTTCACCTCACTTCCCTCTGCACCCATTTACCGCTCTCTCCCTTTCATTCATAATAGGGTTAACGAGATCTGTCACCACCTCGCCCTGCGTTTATTATGAGTGGACTCTTTCCTGTGTCAGGTAAAAATAATCGAGCGGTTCCACGGACCCATTTCGCCACCGGGGTCCTCAGAGGTCCTGGATGGCTGATTTGTTTTTATTGCAGATTCTCCAGGGGGAATGTGTTGGATGGAGGGGAGGACAGAGAGGAAGTGACTTTAGCTTTTAGGTTTGTACTCAGGAATGTTGCCACCACCTCCAAAGGATTCTCATCTTACCTGCTAAAATTCACACTGAAAAATTATATGGGCATTTTTCTCTCACTTGTCTAAATTACAAAACACAGCAGCTCTCACTAGCACCTGCACGCTGATGTGTGATGCTAAATACCAAATGTTTGAGGGGAACTTTGTTTGGCGTGTGTTCCGTGACAACCCGGAAATTCAACAGGAATGTGTCATTGAATCCACAGTAAACAGTTACTACTGTTTACAGAAGAACCAGTTTTCTGTTGAATGTCCAGAGCAAAGAAGACATTGTTATGGACATTTTAAATAAATGTTGTTTGAGTTGTGTCAGACGCATGTGTAAAAACACAATGGATGCACTGCAATACTTACAGTAGCTATATAAATACACATTTGTATTCATATACTTCAATAAAATGTCAAAAACATATTCTGCCTTCACCTCATGTTTTCTGGCTGTTCTGGATAAATAATGTCATTCTTTGTTTCTGTCAAACCTGTCAGATACACTCTTCATTGTAACCATGATAAATTAAGTAAATAATGAAGTTTAGGGAATGGTAACATTCTTTCTTATTATTAGAAATTTCTCATGTTTGTCACTTTCCCAAACACAGTGACTTCTTGGCATTTTTTAACCATGTGATAATATGTCTAACCATAATATGTCTCTCTATGTATTACATATTTATAATATGTAATATTATTATAAATATAATGTCATATTTTTACTTATGTATAATGAATAATGAACAAATATTCCAAGGTGGTAGTTTCTCAGTACAACTTTCTCAAAAGGAGTTCAATAAGACTTTTTAATGAATATATTTTGAGACTGTAAATATTTCATGTGTTAGATTATAAGAGTACTTAATATCCCCACTGCACACCATATTTACACAGCAAAGACATTCATTGTAAATGGAAAAATAAAGAAAAGAAAATCCAAGTTGAAATGTACAGAGTTCACCTTTTACAAAAAGAATTTCCATCGCCTAAAAGACTATAAGTGTTGAACACAGGAAAGATATTTGATATATCAAAGTTGAATTTGGGGCGATTGGATGCTACTATAGTGTCAATTATTACAACAGACTCCACTTCTTGTGCTTTGACTTTCACCAGGAGCTACTTTCAACCACCCGGTTTAGTTTGTTTTGGTTTGATTTCATTTCCCACTCTTCAACAGTCTTTCTGAATTCAGGCCAAATGTTCATCATGCCGAGATAGCAACCCACACCTCCGGCTCTCCTCACTGCACCCTCTGCCCTCATTTCACACCCTGAACTGACTGCATGCCCCTTTGGCCAAACATACGTACACGCACATTGTTGTACACACACAGCACCGGCTGTGATATCAAGAACGCCTCGGCTGATTATTTAATGCACCTGTCAGCAAATGTGGACACCCACAAACATTCGCAGCCGCCCACACGCACACTACACAGGAGCTGTTTATCCCGACGGGGGTAGAGATGTAGGTCCATGTAGGCCAATGTCAGTGTTAGGAGAAGCAAAATATTTTCATTGCGAGGGTATCTGTTCGTGTCAACAATCTGATAGGGCACTGGGTAGAGATAGGCGGTTCCCATGAGGCCCGTGGCCTCGGCAGCGACATGGAAGTGGGGGTGGGGGTGGTATTCAGGGTGAGGAGGGGGTTGCGGCATTGGTTGTTCCCAGATATCAGGAACATAGTGAGTGTCAACACCTCCAGGGGGACAGATAGGGTGAGGTCAGGACGTGACAGACGAGATAGCCACTGTGATACAGGTGATCCTCCACTGAGACTGAGAGCAATTAAGGTCTTTTCTACTGTGCTGCTGAGTAATATTCATTTATAGAATGTCATTTCCCTGAGTGATATATATTTTGCTGAAGTAAACATATTGTTGCACTTAACTTTAGGTTGTAGCTCGCCATGCAGATCATTTTTAAGAGTTAGAGAGGTCAACTGGATTGGCTTGAGGATCTTGAAGATGTTTCACCTCTCATCCAAGAGGCTTCTTCTAATTCTGAATCATCAGAATCAGAATCAAAATACTTTATTCATCCCAGGGGGAAATTACCATGATGACTAAGAATCTTCACAGATGGCATGCAGACAGTTTTGGATTTGTTTGCCCCGGTCTTGATCTTTACCTCTGAGATTTCAGACTCCACCTCAGTGTAATGGAGATAAACTGAGTTTTGTTTGTGGTGCTAAAAGTATCAAAAAAATAATGGTTCTTAAAAGGGTAAAAAGTAGTATAATTAAAAATGTCAGTGGTTGTTTTAAAACCTGGACAAATAAATTAAATCCAATTTATTTGCATGGCTAGGTACAAATAGAGCCTCTGTTCAGGGGTCTCTAAACCCAGCCTGATTTCACTTTATACTTACAATTTCTGATTTCGGATTTTTGCAGTCTTTTAAGGCTGCAAAGTTGGATCAAAAAAATTGTCTCTTTATTTCAAATTAAACGCTTAGCAAGCTGTGTATAACATTGCAACTCGTCAACATGAACAGTTTAGCTTTGACCAACAGCGCTCTGATTTACTGCAGAACACCTGACACCTAAACGTCTCTCTCTAAGCCTGAAAGACAGGAAAAAGAGAAAGACAAAAGAGAGAAACGCAGCAGATTTTTTTTTCTTTTTCATGGGGTTTAAGGTGACCTCTTCCAGTCTCATTTGCAGAAAAAAACTGTAGTTGTTCAGGAATACAACCTGAAACATGCAAAATGGTATGATTAGAGGGAGAGTTGATGGAAAGGGAGAAAAATAGATTTGTTCAACTTCAAATGAAACACAGCTGAAATGTATTGTTTTAAGAAAAACAACTTAAAAGCTGAAATAGTATGGGTCCCTAAAGTTGTTCTTTTCTTTTCTTTTCTTTTCTTTTCTTTTCTTTCCTTTTCTTTTTAACTTGTTCGTTTTTTTTCATAGTATATCCTATTGTCAATGTTTCATTTTAATGGCTTTAACATTGTGTTTAATACAGCACAGCAAAAGTTCTTCAAATAACACAAAAGTACTCATGACTTCAATGCATTTTTTGCCAAACCTAATGCAGCAGCAGAGTAGGCCTGTAGTTTTATTTTCCTCTATGCTGAATAACTGACCAGTGAAATTTGAGTCTGGAATGTATTTACGCAAATTTAGATTCTCGGTTTGCGTGTTTTTTAAACATTTTTAGATGTTGCTTTATGGAACCACTGATAGGTTTCCTATGTTTCTCCGCCCTGTCTCTAATTGTGTTTGGCTGCTTATTGCTTGTTATTCAGTATCACTATCTAGATTTGTCCTTCTCTGCTGAATGTTTTTTTTCTTCTGCCTTAATTCTTTTCTGCACTCCCACTCTCATCAAAGAGGTCAACCCCTTCCTGCAGTCCTCGTCCAGAAGAGTGTGTTCCTTAATGACCTGACTGCTGAAGCAAAGGACAACAGAAATCGTGCGAGTGTAAATCTGTGTGTGTGTGTGTGTGTGTGTGTGTGTGTGTGTGTGTGTATGTGTTTGTATGAATGAACTCGTCTCCATCTAGAAGCTGCACTGTTTTCATAACACTCTCTGCAACACAGGCCCAGCAGTGTGTGTCATAGGGAATACACTCTCCAGGCATCTGTCATGGCTACATGCACTTCTGGTGGTGATATAACAAACTCATCTCTACTCATCCGCACATGAAGGCCAGCACAATGCAAATTGATTGGAACTGCAAATTTATCTTCTCTATCCTATTACCTCTGAAATGTCTTTTAAACACTCCGTAGTGCTGTCATAATATTGGTGTTACATCTGTCATAACATGCAGCAGCGTATTATGCCTACGGCTCTTCAAGAAAAAAAAAAAGAGGCACAGATTACCCTGGCAATCATTCCCTCAACATTAACGCATCTAAAAAACCAATAAGTCATCCTGCTCGCTCAGTCAAGCTTCAAGCATTACATTTGGAGAGTGTATTTAATCAAATAAAGCACGGTAAGTACTGTCAGGTGTCAAATACTCGAGTCTAAAAATCACAAGTAGGGTTCAAGTTACAGAAACAACTGTAGTGAATTATAACTGATGTAAGAGGGAGTTTTAGCACTGGTTTTATTCTTTTAAACCATTAATACAGGCAATAAATGATGAATGTAATTTATAAACAGCATAATATTTTGGTTTTTGCACAAAAGACAGTCTATTATCATATATATATTTATATCATAAAACTGTTTAATAGTTTCTCAGATTGCACTTTTTCACAAATATTTTTCATTCATATTTCAGAGGTACTAAAAAATTGATTGAGGCAGTGATATTTTTCTACTAATTCAGGGTTTTAGTAATAAACTCCTCAAATATTTACTGATCTAGAGAGCAGTGATCTTTAACGTAGGACCTTTGACTTAATATTTTACTAAGTTCAGTTTACAGATAGGAGCAACAGACCAAGGCTTTACCCTTGAGGAACATTTGGAGAACAGGCGGTTCCTCTCTGACCCGATCTGTGACTATCTCAGTCGCACCGCCGCTGCACCACCCCATCGCAGGACAGCCCGACTGGGCCGACGGTGGCCTTCGCCAAGGAATGTTTAGCCTTAACTCGGGAGCAACAACATCTTGGGAAAAATATTTGTGACTTTAAAAATAGTTTTTTCTATACATAACAAAAATGGGAGCAAGCAATACATCTAGAGTTTGATACAGACTTTGTAAGCAAGATGATTAGGAACAGACGGAGGCAGGATATGTATCCATTAATCAGAAAAAGTGAGAGTACGTGAGTTTTGCTGAAGAAACTACTGTGGCCACAAGAGGAAGTTGTGGAATGATGGGAAATACTAAACCCTGGTCTAACAGTAGTAAAAGTTCATGTATATATATATATATATATATATATATATATATATATATATATGTATACATGAACTATGGTAGAAATAACTAAAGTGTAATGTGAAAGGTCGCTTGTGGTGACAGAGCCCCTGAGAGTTTGATACACGGCATCTTACATTCACTTTGGTTTTGTTTTATAATCCATAACCATGAAAAAGCTCTCACAGATAGACAGGCTCAGGAAACTGACATTAGCTGCCTGTCCAAAATTAGCAACTAGCAGGTGAATGCAAGACCTCAGGAGCTGGTGAAAATGATAAAGACAAGAGCGAATATTGTACTAACATCTATGACTCCAGATGGATGCTAATGGTGCTCCATGTATGCTGGACGTGCGAATGGGAAGCTGCTTGCTAACACATTTGCTTTATCAACTTTACAAGCCATTAATATGAGTTTTGTTTCACAACTTGATCCACTGCTACCAAACGGCCAAAAAAAATCTATTGATACATTAATTGTTATCACTTATAAGGCAGTATCTATATTTAAGGTTTTTGCCATATTACCTGTAGTAGCAGAACTCCTGAGTGTACTGAATTGATTTATTGCTAATGAATTCAGCCTTTTTATATCCAAAGGGAAGAATGTGCCCGTTTTAAAAGCTACACTCTATAAATGTAAAACAGGTTTTGCTGGCTGCTAATTTCTTGTAATTGGATAGGGCAGCATCACTACATGTGATACCTACACATGCTAGTTATACATGTGTGTGACTTTGTATGTATGTAATGAACCTAAATGGCCTCAGGCGGCTGAAAAGGCAGACTGATGTGTAAGCTGCACAAAAAGGTTTCGAGTCGGCCACATTTTTCCTCTGAAGGTTTTTTTAAGTTTGATGAATAGGACTCCCGGCAGACGTTCCGTGTCACTGAGGCTTTTGTACACCCGAACAGCGAGCCCGACAACTCTGACGCCTGCCTGCTTTCTCCTGCAGAGTTACTTTGATAAAGTCACGGTGCTGCTGTGAGTGTGCGCCTGCTTGTCCATTAGCGCGACATGCTTTCGTATGTGTCGATATGTGCGTACAAAAAAATGCATGCGTTTCAGGCCAAATGTGGAATTAGTTGCTTATGTGGTGATGACTTTATAAAAGGAGAGGTGAAAAAAAAAACATTCAGTGTATTTACAGCTTCTACGCTACCAACATCTGAAATATGGGACTGCGCAGATATTTTCACATGTCTATAAAATTTTCCTCCTTTTTTCTTATTTCCATGACACCCTGAACTTGAATATAAAAAGGGGGGTGTATCAAGGGGAAGAAAAGAAAGAGATTGACAAAGAGGAAAAGAAAGGAAGGGTAAAGGAGAGGTTAGCTGGGAGGCAGACATAGGAAGAAGGAAGTTCATCCACCTGTGTCTGATTTACAGCAGTCAGATATAATCTCCCTGACCAGAGAGAGATACAACTCTTTTTTCAGATCGATATGCGCAAGCCGGGCTGCATAGGATCAGGCCTGTTCTTGATATCCGACTACAGATATGAGACAAAGGAGGTAATGGCACTGCAATATAAGAAACGTATGACTGTACCATTTAGAGATCAAAGGCGCGAGGATTCAGATGTTCGAGATTTGTTTGGTTATTTAAAAGATAACATATATTGCTGGATAATTTAGGTGACGAAAAAAATTTGCAGAGTATTTTCAACATGCCTTAGGCCTGTAATTTCTGATCTCAACAAGTTAAGCTACTTTAAATCCAGTGTGGACTTTTCCAGAGACGTGTTCAATATGGAGGTCAGAGGTCAGGTTCAGCTACAGACTGTGAGTTTATGAGATGCTATACTTGATGATGGACTCTCCAGCAGGGCAGATGCTGGGTCACACAGCGATTGGCCCTGGGTCCACCATGCTGCTGCAGGAATACCCATGCAAGACCCAGAGCCTTTTTTTTTTTGTCATATTCTGTGGGGGTTTTTGTTTGTTTTTTTTTTTGTTTTGTTTTTTTTTAATAATCTGGAATGTTAATCACTTTCATTTTTTTCTAGGAAAGATTAAAATACACAAGACTCAGATATATATATTATATATATTATATGGATATACCATATATATATTCAGATATATCTTCCACTTTAAAGCTGCATTAATAGTTCTGTGTTTTTTGCCAACTGGGGGCATCGCAACTAGCCGACAACACAACCCTGACCTATTACCATTCATAGATCTTGTCGCAAATTAGCTAATAGTTGCTTCTTTGACACAGAGCAGCATTTATTTTGAGCTGTTTTCCTGGTGGATTCAAGGTAATATTCACTCTTTTTTGGTCTCCACCAACTCCTTATGTGAAAAATATCTCTAGCTGATCCACTATGTTCACCAGCTAGATGCAAACTCCAAGCTGTTTTGTGCTGGACAGATGGTGTACAGTGAGCTTTTTTTGAGAGAAAAAAAACACAGTCATTACACATAGTCATTTTATTGATTTATTGAATATGAAAATATTTAAGTGCAGCTTTAAGAGTTATTATTTATCAAAAAAGCATTGAAGCCTGGAAGAGCAGCTTTACTGTTACCTGAGGGTCTGTTTTGAATGCAGAAATGTCCATTCATCAGCTAATGATAAATTTACACACATTCTGAATTTGAACTTATTTGAACGTCACATTTATTTCCTCCATTAATCAACATTCTGGCATCATTACAAGTTTTGCACTATTTTTTCACCTTCATTGTTTTTGACAATTCCACTATTAAACTATTAAACCCTTGTACGTCTTCATTAGGTCAGGAGGAAGTCGCAGATTGCTTAATTAGCTGCTGCTTCCGTAAATCAGATTTCACGATGAGACAAATTCAAGCCAAATTGCTTGCATTTCACATTGCAGATTTGCATGTGTGTACATAAACCTAGCTGTGTTTAGACCAGCAACTAAAAAGGCTTTAATGACCTGGATACAAGTTGGAACTCAGCGAACATTCGCGATAAGATTCTTGTTATTGCAGATATGGAACGTTGAATGGAAAATCCATCTCTAGTTGTACTTTTGAAGGCCTTCTGACTCAAGCAGCCACACTCCACCTCCAGCAGCTATCTCTATGCACGGAAGAGCTAATCAGCAATTAGTGATTAGCTATGTCGTGCCACCATCGTAACCCCACCACAGTGACATTTCCTGGCAGCCGGGGCTCTGCTGACTGACACCCTCCGGTTCCTTCACTGTTACAGATCCCTCTTAAAGAATCCAATGAAGCAAATATGGTCGCTTATTATGTCGTCCGTACAGTTGCGGCCTCCTCTTCCCTCGCTCTTTTCTCTAATCATGGGCAAAACGGAGCTCAGTTCTCAGAACAAAGGGCGGTGTTTGTTTTTTTGCAGGCCTTTTTATTTCAGGCGTGTTCCTCCATGTGCGTGTGCTGGCCTTTGATGTATAACACACCGACGTTCGCCCTCCACCGCCCCGCTCGCTGAGCTGGGCCTTCGACAAAAGTGTGCAGAGAGGAGGGAAGAAGGGAGGAATACAAAGGAGAGGAGACATGTTTTCTTTCCTTCTCCATCATGAATAAACTCCGTACAAGCGATTGTTTAACCAGGAGCCTTTCATTTAGCTTGGCTCAGATCTCAGCTAATCAGCTGACATGACAATGAACTTTTCGACTTTAGCGCTCAGAGCAGAGCTGATTTGGGCCGTTCCTAAGTTTAGCACAAACTAGACCTGAACAGTTACCATGTTTTTCTTTTCTGCCTGCCCCAGCTGTTGATCACAAGGAAACTACACTCTGTGATGCTTTTTTGAATTTGTTTGACCCCGGCTTCAATCTGTCCCTTCTGAATGCCTCTTTTCTATTGTTTTATTTGTCTAGACAGACTCTGAATCACAGAAGAGAACATGATTTCTGTCAGAAAATACAAGCCTATGGCAAATGATGATATGACTTATCAAGAGCTCGACTGTCTGATAAGAGGGAGTCCCCTCATGCAGATGATGAAGAGACATAAGCTGATAAGGCGGTGCTACACGATGAGTCGCCCCCAACACACACACACACACACACACTCATACATACACACACTTCTCCATCGTCTGCTGGATATTACGCTTGAGAGCTAACATAGAGAATGTTAAAATGTTCGTGTGTGTGTGTGTGTGTGAAAAAGTCGAAGCAGAGAAGGTGTGAAAAGTCTGACTTATAATTCACCTCCCTCTGCATAGGGGTTAATTCTTCCTTTCCATCCGGCTTACTTAAGATTTAAGAAAAGGGGGGTCTGAAGTGGCAACAGATGCATACATGAGCCTGTGTGTGTTATTGGAGGAAGGACCTTTCTCACACTCAAATGTTTGACCAACGATCTGGCTGCTTTTTTAAATAAACACTTCTAATATAAGATATATATAAATAAATATAATAATAATTCACTTCTAATATAATGATTTTTCCTCATGTCTTGTTAAGCTGTCTGTATTTTTGTATCTACAACACAGGCTGTTATCAGGCTGGGATCAGTCAGTAAAAGCTCTCTGGAAAGCTGTTTATTCTCTGCAGCGGTGCCACAAGGGGGCAACGTTTGTAGGCCAATTGTGTGACATAAATGTGAGCTGTGCACCTAAAACATACTACACACTAATTCCAGCAGGTCTGGAGCATGTATTGCGTTCACATTTGAAAAGTGACAAAACCAAGTACACTCAAAAATGCCAGCAGGCTTAGCAAACACACTTGGTTTTTCAGTGTAATGTCGATGTGCACTACAGTTTCACAATGGACCGAAGAATTGGAGGAGCTGCTCAAAACAGCACAACAGGCCTAGTGTAAGAAAGAGTGGTGGTGAGACAGCTCCAGGAAGATCTATAAAATAAAAATGACTTAATTAAATCGTTGTAAAAACATTTTGTTGTTGCAGTATGATTAACATCCACTGGTTTGTGTATTGGGTCACTTTCTATTTGTACAAAACACACAAAAATTACATTGACTGAAAAAAATACTGCAGTGCAAAAACAGACTTTTACAATGTAACTGACCTATGAAAACCATGTGTTTGGGTCTTTTGATTGTTTATTTTCTGTAGGCTAAGAAGGAGAAACACAGAAACACTTAATCTGTCTGTTTTCCGACAGTTTCAAAATCTCAAAATTTGGAGACACTTCACTTCATTGGACAGTGATGCAAATACTGTGTACGCTTAGTACGTCAAAGAGAAGTGGGTCATAAATCAAGCATATTCTATGTACTGACATGTTTTGAGTGCTAATTAACTAATTTAGTCATTTTTCCAGTGTGAAAACACAATACCTTAAGGCAAGGTGTGTACTTCCCACATAAACACAAGAATGTGGACCTTTTTGAACTGCATTTCAATGATGTCCACATTAACAAAAAGACGTTATAAAAAAAGGTGAGCCACAAACTAAATCTTACAGTAGAGTGGCATCATTCGATTGTTTAGTTTGTATAATATTTGATGCTGTCCTCTCTGAGCAAATGCGGAAAAAAAAAAAGACAGAGAGAATGAGGAAAAGGTGCAATAGACCAATTCCAACGCTATCACTTCTTGGATAATTAACATATAATGCTCACTAGATGAGTTCCTTCTATACCTCACTCCTCATGCTCCCTCTATCTCCCCTCGCTGGTAGCCAGTCCTGGTAATACCATACATACCCTGCAAAGGCTTGTAATTGCCAAGTGCTATTAGATGGCCAAACTGGATTATTTCTTCAAAAGAAACATTAGCTGCCTGTAGGAAGGAGTGTGAGGGATTGGAGTTTGCTGCTCCCCCTAATCTGGCAGGAGACCCCCACAGTCACACTCCTCCACCTGGCTCCCATTACCCCTCCACAAATCCCTAATCCCTGAGTTTGTTTTCCCGGATAGAGACCAAGAAGAATGGAGGAGAGAAAAGGCGGAGGAGGAAAGGGAAGGCAGCAGTCGGGGTCATGGGTGACGGTGATAATAGTGATTTGGCAGTTATTTGCAGGACTGATTTACAGCTGCTTAATAAAATATAAATTTCTGCTCCCATTTATATCTAGAGGAGAGAAAATGTGTGTTTCTCTCTCCCTCTGTATGTGTGTGTGTGTGTGTGTTCAAAAGTGTGCGGCTGGCCTCTGCGGCCTCCTCTCTTTAATAAAAGTATTGTTTGTGTTTCTCCTGATTGGGAACACATTGGGCCTGGGTCGGGCCCGGGCCCTGCCGGGGCTGGGGTCCAGGGTCTGGGGCAGACCGGGGGTCCTGTTCTCCGGGGATCTCTCCTCTGGTCCTTCCTCTTCTCTCCTCAGAAGTCCCGTCTGCTCGGGGGGCCACGAGGGGCGGCGGGGTCACCCCTGAGAAGTGTCCCATGCCGCGGGATGACCCCGCGCTGCCTCTATCAGGGGGTAACCTTAGTCTCTCTCTTAACGGACCCCCTCCCCTCCCCGCAGCGATGTGTAACACACACACACACACAGACATACACACACACACATACGAGGCAGTCACAACAGCCACACAGGGTGATGAAATACACATGCGCACACAAAATTCACATATCCAGTTATTGTTCTCTTTGTACCAGACTGTGAAATACACACATGCACATTCACACCCTTTTGCTCACCCAGTCCCTCACTAGACAACGTACACACACACACGCACACACACCAACACACACACATTGCCAAAGAGACCGTCATGCAGGTTGAGCCCAGTTCTGCCTGTGTGGCTTGAGCTTTGTTGTCTTGACGACACCCTGTGTTTGAGATCTCCACATCTGATAGCGTTAACATGATCAAATTCAAGCTGTTAGAGCCGTGTAGCTGATCAAGAGATGAGGGGAAAAAAGAGCTAAAGAAAGTGAGATTAGGAAAATGCAGAATAGAAAATCGGATCAAAACAATCGAGATTAAGCTGTGGGATGGCAAATAGGGAAGCATATGATGACAAGAGCGATGAGAAATAGAAGTGAGAGATGAGGAAAGAAAGCACGGTCCACCACACCTCCACTCAGCATGAATAACGAACACATGGGCTCGTTATTAGCTCATGGAGTTAACAGGCAGCAGCGGCACTCTGACATGAGCTCATGTGTTTGGACAGATCTGCTGAAGGTTTAAGACCAGTACCGAGGCCTTATCTGATGCAGAGATAAAGTCTCTCACCAAGAATGAGAGGAAAACACACAGAGAGGCAGCCCGTGTGAATAAATTGTCAGAGGAGAGCGGAGGAGAGAGAGAAAAAGAGGAAGAGAGAGAGTGGGCCTGGCCCTGGATGGAGACTCAAAGAGCATAAGTGTGTCCTGGGAGACCGCCGGACACAGAGTCTGAGCTGGGTGTGTGTTGGTGATGAGGTCAGTGTGAAATACTAAAGTGCGGACAGATATGAGAACAAAAGTCACCACGGACCTCAGTGTGTGTGTGTATGTACATATGTGTGCAGATTTGTATGTCATTTTAAGTCAGATTTTATGAATGAATGTGAGATCTGTATAAGTGTGTGTGCTCCATGTATTGTATTATAAGCCTCTGTGTGTGCCAGAAAATTGAGCTCAGTCCCACTGAGTGTACACCGTCATTTCTTAATATGAATTTTATTATATTCAACTGTATAATCGTATTTGTCTCATGACCAGCACTGAATCATGTTATAGTATATAGTGAAAATAGTGATATATAATAGTGAAATAATCCAATTTTCTTTCCATTGCATTTTGTTTTTTATTAGTTATCCTTTAGCTGACACATTAACCAGTTTGACTGCGTACATGTCAGCAGGCAGTTCAATAGCATTTATCACTTACAGCACAGTTCATCACACTTTCATACTTTAATTGCAATAACTGAATCTTCAACATCACTCAGAACTTGTACTGACATTGACAGTGAAAACTGCCAAGTCAACTTCTTTCACTAAATGTATTTTGATTTCATTAAATGTTAAATTCACATTTTTAATTGTGAACACACACAATTAACTCTCCATTCAGTGATTACATTACAGTGGTAATTGCAATGCCACTTCAACTTCTTTCAGTATGTAATTATTTCAACATTTTTCTTTCATTTTCTTCAGAAAATCTACACTTTTCCTTCAGTTTTTTATTTGTCCTTTAGAGGTCTGTATTTAAAGCAAAATACAATGATGCACATTGTGTATGAAGAAGATTAAACTTTTTTTTCAAACCAATTCACTGGCTAAGAAATGTCTTTGATTTTCTATCCTACTTTGACAAAAAAAATGTTCACACAGTTTTGTCACCTTTGAAAAACACTTTAAGTTTCGCATAAATTAAGTATCTCTTATCCTCTGTCTTTTGGTGACAGTTCCAGATTCTCCAGGCAGTTCATCTTTGAGACCTTTTCTTGAAGTAACAGTAGAAATCATAATAAATCATAAATTCTGCTGCTCAACCACTTGCAGTACTTCTTCAGCATCTCACCTCAATTACATTTGACTCTATACACATCTGTGTGTCCCTCTGGTATTGTACCATACATCTGAAGACAGTGTACATCAGCACCAGATCTGAATGGCCGGTGCTTGCCAAAACTTTGGTGCCCAGCATGATGTTGCTTCCTGCAGGAAGAGGGAGAGCGGAGGAAAAGCAAAACAGGACATCTTCAGATCTATCAGGGGAGCAGCCCCTCGCCTCCTCTCTGCCCTTAGGGGAAAACGCACCAAAGGAAGCTCTCTCCCTCCTTTTATCCCCCCTATTCTGCCCTGGCCCTGCTCTGCCCTCGCTGGGACGTGTTCTCCCTTCAGATACTCCCCTTTTCCTCCGCTACACTGATTCAAACAGTGATGAAGGTCATCTCGCATGATCTCAGTTTCTGACAGGCACCTGTTTCTCAGAACTAATTTTTTATCATTGCAGTGCTTCTTTCTGTTACAGTTCTTATGCAGATTGGAAGTCAGTGATAATAAGAATCACATTACATATTTCACACCCTCATGAATGACATATTTTTCTCATCTAAAGATGTTATATTTAGCACTTTTAACACCAGTACGTTACTGTCATATTAATAGTTAAGTCAGGTAATACCAGTAATTGTTTCTGAAATTATAAATATCTTGTATTTGCTGAATGTAGAAATGTACCGTTTTTTTTTTTAAATAATGTATTTTAGGTAATCCCATTTCTCACACTTTTATGAAAGAATTCATTTAATTAACATTTATTTTAATTTTTCATCTCAAAATAGATATTTCTCATGAGCGCTTTTACTTCTTGTTGCAAAGACAATCTTCCTACTTCTCAGTCTATTTGCTTTGACACTGTCTATATATTTTCTTGTGTGCTTTGCCTTTTTTTTACTCACTACACCTGCAAGCAGAACTTTCATGGCCGAGAAAAAGTTGTACAAACATGTAAAATATTTCTCGATAAATGAGACTTAAAATATAAATTGAAATACTCAGCTTAGATGGATCAATACTCATATTACCCATATCTGCATTTTCCAGCAATAATCAGGGGATTGTGAGCGGTTCAAGTGGAGCCAGAGGGGATTGTGCTGCCTTCATGTTGGAAACAGTAACCCTAAACTCTCCTCTCATCTTCTGCGCCAGGATAACCCACTCTTAAACCATCGTCAAGGTTACCACAGCCACTGGATGTGCTGTTTGTGTGTGTGTGTGTGAGTGTGTTTTAAATGTGCGTGATTTTGTCTCTTCATGCGTGCGTGTGTGTGTTCCATTGCCTGGTTTTCCTGTTTGTTATTGTGGTCGTGACGGAGGCAGAAGAGCTGGAATTGGGGAGGTTTGTGTGGTGAGCTGTGTGCAAGCAGACCCAGCAGAGAGTGACACTCTGCTGGCCAAGAGCTGTGTGTTTTAGTGGTGCGCGTGGTTTCGAGCTCTCATCTTCAAAATATATTCACTGGGTCTATCTGAAGACGACGGCAGCAGCGGCCTTGAACATCATCTCCCTGTATTTGGAGCATCGCAGGCTAAAAGCAAACAATGGCACAGTTCAAAGTCAGGAGTCTCTGACTTAAACCTCCTTTCTGATACTCCATTACCCAACTGTGAAGTTTGTTTGTGGTCACTCATTACAGTGAAAAACTTGTTCCTCCCCTGACTTTTTTTGCTTACTTTGTTAATATACTCTAATCTTACATCCTAAAATATATCCTATATTGTGTCGTTACATCTGTAATACTGCACTCAGTCTATGTCCTATTTGTTCCCTTTTCTCTTTTAGGTCTGGCCAACATGTGTACATGTGGCAGCGTATTAAGCTGTAATGCATGGGAGCCATCTCTTACAGCAGCCTCTGTTGTACCAATCAGCAAGATTGTCATTAGCAAAGTAGCATAGCATGGACCCCAAGCTATATCTATGAATAATCAAGAGATGGGGAGATAAAAGGGCAGCACAAGTATAGTATAGAACACTGATGAGAGAAAGAGAGAAAACAAGTAGACAGACCATAATGGACAGCTGGTGTTCAGTGGAGACTGTCTGGCTTCCCGTTGCTCCCTTTCCATGTGGCGATTAGATAACATCTCTTACCTTATTCACTGCAACCCACATACACTCTGCTCCATTGTACACGAGTAGGCTGGCATGTTGGGGAAAGAAAGAATAACCTTGCCCGGTTGCCCTAACAACAACTGTGGTTCAAAGGGAGGCAGGAGGGTGAGTAAGAAAGGGTAACAGGGAGAGCAGCGCGTGTGTGTTGAGGCTTTTCCCACAGTTTGGCAAAAGTTATGTTCAAGAATAGGCCTATTAATCTTTATGTTAGCATTTAAGATAACATGTCTCAAATGACACTGTCAGAAAAAAAGGCTGTGGTGCTTAAAAGGATGCAGAGAAAGGTAAGATGACATGAACAACAAGGCACAAAAGTGGCCATTTCAGTGGACTTGTCACAGGAAAGAGCCACACTGACAGGTAACACATCCAGCATGTCCGATATCATTCCCCACCGGTTTCACACATGGGACCACCAAAGCAGAGTGCCACCCCTACCTCAGACTATACAGTACGTCTCTGCTGTTCTGCACCATTAACACACACAGTTCTCACGTGCAGCTCAACTGTAAAGGTCACTCTGCTCGCAACTGCAGAATCCCCTCCTTTATATATATATATAAAAGACGTGGGCACTCAGGGAGCTCATCACGCACACACAAGAGAAAAATGAAAGTGTGTGAGCGGCTAAACAAGCCGGCGTTTGAATGTTCTCCTCCCGCTCCTTGTCAGGCCGGCGCTTTGATCTGTCTTCAGGGTGTCAGCTGGCAAGCATGTTTGTTTGCCCAGCGAGGTAGGCTACCTGTGTAATTACCTCTAACGAAGTGACTTGTTTTGATTTGGCCTGAAATCTAATCCCCAGCCCGGGATGAAGACATGGAAATGGGTTTGGGGTTACTTGGGGATTTTGAAGTGTGAGTTTACTAGCTGTGGCTGGTTAAGCTGCTGCAGGGGTGAAAAAGGTTCGGCCGGCGGAGTTCAAGGAAGTTTATAGTGCGAGGAGGAAAATTTTTGGCTTAGCGCTGCTACTCTTTTCTTCGCGCCCACCTCTGATTATCACCAGCTCACCTTGTTTCTCTCTGTTTCCTCTCCTCGTCTCCCCCTTTACCTCTCGCATAAACAAACGTACGCACAAACGCACGAAAAAAAGAAATTGTCGACTCAAAAGCTCTCCCTCAGCCCGAACACACATACTTACATACACATACACATACATGCATACTTCTGCTCCTGTGAATCATTTGAGCGCTGGCAGCGGCTCAAAAAAACCTCAAAGAGAATCTTGTTGGCAGGAGGCTGCAGCACTTCACCTCTCCATAAAGGTTAGCAGGAACACAATGTGGCTCTCCTCTGCTCTGTCCTCGCTCCGACTGATCCTTTGCAATCGCAGCATGCTTTTTTCTTCTACCTTCATCCTGATCTGTGATTCCCCACAGCCCTTTTAATGTTTCTGTTATTGCACTTGCATAAAAGTGTCTGTCCGTCATTGATTTACTGCATTTTACATCTACATGGGCATTTAATTATCTCACGTGTTATGGTATTACATTTTTTACAATTTTATTCAATATCAAGACTTGCCATTTGTTTTTTTACGTTTACATTTTTTATTTTACACTTTTTTTTTTTTTTGTACGAAAAAGCTGCAATTTTATTCAATATCAATGACTTTTTTTTTTTTTTTTACCAAGCTGGGTAATGAAAAACAGGCAGTGCAATGAACTATGCAAATTAATGCAAAATAATGTGTTTATTTTCTTTTGTGGTGGTTTTGTTTTTGTGTCGCCATGTGTCGGGATTTCTCAAAGAAGACTGAAACTTGAAAAACAGAAATCTCATCATCTGTGATTATGTGGGAATACTTCAGAAGTTGTAACTGTTCCTGCAAAACTGAGCTCAGGACTTCTCTGCTTTTTGATGGACTACGTCCGTGTCACAGGAGTTACTGTGGAAGGCCGTAGAGCTTCCCATAGGCTTCCTGCAACCGATAAGGAACGTAAACACGCAGGGCCACCAAAAAGGCACGTCAATCTTCCACACCGGAGCGAATGGAGAGTGATGGTAGAGGAGGAGTGAGGAGGTGGGAGAGGGGAGGTGTACTCGCACACAATGATCTGTGTGTTTTGAAGGAGAGGGGATGGACTGTACAAAGTAAGGAAGTGTCCCTCACACACCACCCGCAGAGCATCCCCCTTAATAAGCCTTTTTTTTCTTCTTATGGGAGCACACGCACATCCACACAACACCTTAAAAGTGAGACCATGTGTGCATGTGTGCATGTGTTTATGCCCCTGTGCACCCCCCACCTCCCTTCCCTCCCCATCTGCATCCCTCCCTGACGTTAAATCCATGCAGGCAGGGATGTAAAGGAGATGGGTGGAATCTGGTGGTCAGTGTTTATTTGCTCTATCTCTCTCTTCTTTCTGAGAGGAACAAGAGCCACATTGGAGACGCTGCATGAGGGCTGAGGGTACATCCTTGTTCTTCCTCTTCGCCTCATCCCTTTATCCCCCCCCACCCCTCATCTCCCATCTCTTTCATGCACCTCATAAGGATTCCATTGAGAAGAGGCAATGTCTTGTTGATGTTTAATCATGCAAATGAACCAGAGACCAACCCAGAGAGATCAAACTGGGACAAGCAGTGAAACATGTCTCTCCTCACACTCTGTCCAAGGCAGATGCACCGCTGCTTATGGACTCAAGATGAAACAAAGAGTGATATTTTTTTAACTCTTACACATGTGATGTATTGCAAGCAACACATATGAACTCAGATATAATAAATTAGGTGTGTTTTTACATGGCTCATCATTATTCTACAAGTGTAACATACATGTAAGGGAAAAAAACAGATAAAAAACAAAAAGGATGACAAAACTCTTTATTAGGCAGCTTGACACTGATACAAATTTAAATCATTAATTCACTGGGTTTGGTGACCGTAATCATTTAACTGTTGAATTAATCTCACTGTTGATAATCCTCTGATTTTACAATATTCTGGAATAAGTTGTCATTCATTTCTGAAAAACGTAACAAAACAATAGATCTTTTATTCAACTCTAGCTGCAGTATATCAGAGCATGTGTGTATCTTTTATTACAAAAGACAGAGTGAAGTCGAATTTTTAGATCCTTGTGATATTATCTTTAAACAGCAGAGGCGCCCAAAAATTTTAAAAAATGAGCCAAGTAGGCTAAAACATTCAATTATATAATAGTAATATGACAGAAAACATTAACATTTAAGTGTAGAATTTTAAAACACATTGATTTATTAAAATAATACCTGCTAATTATTTTATGAAAAAGATCTACCAATAACAACTTGCATGTACCAAGCTACTACTGCCATTATACTGTTAATAATAATAATAATAATAATAATAGAGCTTTAATTACATGGATGTCCGATGTAATTGTAATTATAACATAGTGTTTATTCCAATTATTATGAGAGGGAGCTGCATGTATTATTGTCATCGATAATGATAATGATAATGAT
The DNA here is from genome assembly GCA_023238725.1 of Scortum barcoo. NCBI lineage: Eukaryota > Metazoa > Chordata > Actinopteri > Centrarchiformes > Terapontidae > Scortum > Scortum barcoo. The sequence continues at coordinate 23,501,849 of CM041552.1, forward strand.
AATAATAATGATAATGACAGGCCTCCATCAATCAATAAATGAATAAAGAATAAATGAATCAATAATGTCTCACCGGTTTTCTGCCCGCTGCTTGCTGTCTGGTCCTGACTGAAGCCCCTCCAGCTCTGGGGCCTGTTCTCCGGTCCAGACCTGACCTGACGGATCCGTCCGCCGCATTCCTCCCGCACGCGCTATCATAAACATCCTAGTCCCGGACCCGCGAGGGCAGGAAGTGCACGAGGACAGGAATTCCACTCTTTCAAATTACATTACGGCCCGATACAGTGATGGCTGCTCAGCTCGTGGTACCACACACACACGCACACACACACACACACACCGCGCTAAAAAAGACACAACTGGGCCTACATGTCGAATAAAAGCCACAGTGAGGGGACAGATATCACAGAGAGTCCGTCTGAGGAGGATGCAGCGAGGTGCTGGTGCAGACTGTGACTGTGTCAACAGACACGGACAGTAAAACACACACTGGTTCATACAGACCCGACACACCACACATGACGCCTGCACGTTGCATGAACGCAAATGATTTTTCTGGTGTGTCTTTAGCTGTGTGTGAGTGTGCGTCCGATCTTTGTATTGGAGCACGGCCACAGAGGTGCTGAAAGACTTTGCAGGGCTGTGTATTCATCTGAGAAGAAACACGGACTCTCCTCAGCCACTGTCGCTATCCGAAGTGACAATACACTGTGACAGGTTACACGGCGGTGGGCCAAACTGGTATATTTAAACCAAATGTGTTTTTGTTTTTTTTTTCATGTAATTTCCTCGCAAGTCTGCGTTTCTAAAATAATGTTCTAAGTAATGATCTTTCTATATTTGGTTCGGAGCCATTTTTTTTATTCCTGAACACACTAATATAAAATATATGAATGCCAGCTGCAGAAAATAAATCGTATTTTTTATAAAGCGTGTCTGAAAATGTGCAGAACATATATGACACTATAAATCACACAGGAGATGATCTGAGGTCAGCTTTTTGTTGTGGCCGTTAGCTTCCTGTTATTATCGCAGTTTCTTTCTGTGTTCATGATTACTGTATTTGCTGACGTGTTTGTCCGTCGCCTGTTGAAGAAAACAGTCCGTGAGATGAGCTTTCCTCAGCGCCTCTCTGAAGCCGGTTCATCTTTCAGGGTCTCTGTTTTGTTTACGGATTGTCGACACGCTCGTGCTCAGCTTTGTTGTGACGTGACGCGCGTGACTGCTGCAGCTCGGAACCCGGATGGGGGAGGGGAGGGGGGGTACATAGGTATACATAGGTTATAATGGAGGAGAGTGTGTGTGTGTGCGTGTGTGTGAAATATTCAAAGACAGCTGTCAAGTGTCCCTTTGCAGCAGAGACAAACATCTTTACAGTTTGACAGCCTGTAAAACAGCTATTTGATCATTCAGATTAGATTAATATGAGGCTGATTAGTCCAATTTGGTTTCCAAACGTGTGTGTTCAACCACCTACCACTTTTTTTTTTCACAACATATGTAGGCTATAGGCTAACAGGAGTATATATAATAGAATAGATTATCTAAACGTGAATTTCTCTTGTTGCTGTCATCTTGGCATTTAACATTTGCAAAAAGTAGTTATATGTAAATGTTTTTGGGCTATGTGAGGGGTCAGTAGGAGGTCTTCTGCTAAATGAGAAATATCCTTATTGATGAAGAGGGAAGTGTTGGCTGCGGTGATGACAGTTCATCTCTTAAATGATGACTAAATGAGTTATTATACTGTTTGGGCAACAGAGAGCAGTTTGGCTTTCTTTATTCATATTTCTGATTTCTTTAAAAGACACAGAGATGCTTAAACACTCGTGTGAACAGACCGATATGACAAATTCAGCAAAGCGTCTCTTTTAAAGGTCTTCCCTCAAAGGTTTGCGGGGTGATTTCTATTTCAGTTTGAGAGCGGGGCCGGGGAAGACGAGGAGACCGCAGACTTTCTCTGGGACAATCAAAAGGAGACTAAACAAGCCCCTGAAATCACGAGGTAAACCTAAACACAAAAGGGGGGTCTATTTTGTGGTTTCCACTTTATTTTGACAAACCTACAAACCGCTCCGTCATAACTGTGTCAATTTGTGTTGTTTCATGTAGTTAAATGAACAGTAAAAAACGTTTTCTTACCCCAAAATCCATTTTAAAAAATCCACTCTGGTGTCTCCTGTCAGAAATAATTAAATATTATGAATCTATAAATATTATGAGACATTTTCGGTTATAAAATATACATTTTATTGATCCACAAATTGCCACCCGGGTGATCTCTGTGTGTCACTTGATGAGCACACTGAATGATGCAGTGTTTTAACTAAGCCAAACACTTAGAGAGCGGAGGCGTTACAGCGCTGCGGAGATTATCGGGAAATGCTCTCGGCCTTAAACATGCGAGAAAGACATTGGAACAAGAAATAACACCTCAGACCTCGGCTCTGGGGTAATTGCACGTTGAGAGATGGCTGGCTGCGGCCGCCGGCTCAGCTGCTGCGGCCGGGCTGAGGGGTGATGACACACATGCCAATGCTGCTCCACCTGCGCGGGAACTGCGACTCCCGGAGAAAGCCGGGGGGAGCCTCATGGGTGGCCGCAGAAATGAATACCCCCCCCCCCCCAATGTGAGCTAATTAAGCGGTGCTGTCCCTCTCCGAAGTGTCTCCGAGCCGTGGACACCGCGGCCGCCGTACGCAAACGCGCACTGTCTCTGCGGAGAGGTGAGGATGAGAGGAGGATGTTTGGTGAAGGGTGTTTGGAGCAAATGCTGTTAAAACAACTGTCTGTCGCGGAAATAAAATACCCGTAACTGCACTATGTGTGCTCCTAAAATCTAGGAAACAAATCTATTTAAAATATATCTTTTATATCTAGAATTGTTCCAAATATTTAATTTTGTGGCCCGAAAATATTACAAACTCATTTGATTAGTCATTTTTTCTTTCTTTTCTTTCTTTCTAACCCAAATAAGCAAAACCAAAGAAAAATAACCTTTTGTTTTTATTGAGAGAAAATGGCTTTAACAGCTGAAATATACTGAAATGATGCATTCATGATCCCTCAGTCATTTTTACCCCGATGGGACGCAAAAAAAGATGTTTAATTTCCACGGTGCGGTATCTTGACCCGGGGTGTGATTTTTTTTAAAAAAATTCAACATGTTAAGAGCAGCTGATTATTTTTTCATTCACTGTAATGACTGGAGGCGGAACTCAAACAGGCACAAATCACTACGCGCTACGTCGCTCCATGGAGAGCATTGGCGCACAGGCAGCCTGTCAGTGGGGCTGAAAAAAAAAGAGGGAAGGGCCGGGCTTACTGACTCGCAAACCACAACTTGGGTCGCGTCCCCAACAGAAACCAGTTTCGAAAAATTCCCGTTGAAGATAGAGGAGGGTCCGCTGCGTGTCACCCGCCGAGCCGCAAAATCCAGATTTCTCTGGGCGCACTTTGGAGGACAGCTCTCAGTCCGCGGTGCATCCCGGGGCGCTGCGACGCATCACTTCGCTCCCGAAGAAGTTACGAGCGCCATTAAGAGCTTTTTGCTTCTTCGGACCGGACCTGTTTTGTTTTGGTGCGCGCAATGATGGCCACTTACCAAAACCCGGAGGATGACGCAATGGCCTTGATGATCCACGACACCAACACGAGCAAGGAGAAGGAGCGACCCAAAGAGGAGCCGGCCCAGGACAAAGTCCAGGAGAAGCCGGATCCGTCCCAGAAACCACCTTACTCCTATGTGGCGCTCATCGCCATGGCCATCCGGGAGAGCTCGGAGAAGCGCCTCACTCTGTCCGGCATCTACCAGTACATCATCAGCAAGTTCCCCTTCTATGAGAAAAACAAGAAGGGCTGGCAGAACAGCATCAGGCACAACCTGAGCCTCAACGAGTGCTTCATCAAGGTTCCGCGGGAGGGCGGCGGGGAGAGGAAGGGGAATTACTGGACACTCGACCCGGCCTGCGAGGACATGTTCGAGAAGGGGAACTACAGGAGGCGCCGCAGGATGAAGCGGCCGTTCAGACCTCCGCCGACGCACTTCCAGCCGGGGAAGTCCTTGTTCGGGGGAGACGGCTACGGCTACCTGTCCCCGCCCAAGTACCTGCAGTCCAGCTTCATGAACAACTCCTGGTCGCTGGGGCAGCCGCCCGCGCCGATGTCCTACACGTCCTGTCAGATGGCGAGCGGCAACGTGAGCCCCGTGAACGTCAAGGGTCTGTCGGCGCCTTCGTCCTACAACCCGTACTCCCGGGTGCAGAGCATGGCGCTGCCCAGCATGGTGAACTCTTACAACGGCATGAGTCACCACCACCACCCGGCGCACCCCCACCACGCGCAGCAGCTGAGCCCGGCCACCGCCGCGCCGCCGCCGGTCTCCTCCGGTAACGGAGCGGGCCTGCAGTTCGCCTGCTCCCGTCAGCCCGCGGAGCTCTCCATGATGCACTGCTCTTACTGGGAACACGAGACCAAACACTCGGCGTTACACACGAGGATTGATATTTAAAGTTTACCTAAAAAAAAAAAAAAAGAAAGAAAGAAAGAAAAAGAAAACACAAAAGAAAAACTGGTCTGTGTAAAATGAGGACTCTGAAGTGGGAGAGTTGATTCCTGTGATTTCAAACCGAACCACGAGTATTTCTTTTTTTTTTTTTTTTTTTTTTTAAAGAGACCATTGTGACGAGCTGTTTGGGTCGAGCTGACATCCACGAGAGCTTGATGGGGAGATATGCGCGAACTGGTGCCGAGAAAGGTTTTTACAAAACGGATTCGGGAGGACACATCAGGCAGCACCACCTCTGGGAGCCATTTGGTGCGCCTTTGCCTCACTCGGACTGACGGTGCCGTGCCTCGGTGTTGTAGTCATATTTGTGCCCGTGACGAGCTGTTCACTGTCACGGGGAGAGACACTGCTGACTTTGCTTCAGCCCGTGTGTGTGTGAGTGTGTGTGTTATTGCTATGCGTAATGCTCTCTCGCAACTTTACGCATGGCTTATCCTGACCGTTGCCAAATTCAGCGTGAACATAAGATACCCTAATCAATCAGCGCATTGATCTCTGAGCGGATCAGAGCTCCATTCGGCCCTCTTAGTAAGCTGCACTGAGGAAGGCCTGCACGGCCAAACTTCAGCTCGTGTCATACTTGTGATCTTGGCTGGGTTAAAAGGTGAAAGTGAGATCCATCAGACTGCCAAAAAAAAAATACAATTCAGGGTTTTTCATATTTCTTGATCCCAGATGTATGTATGATATAATTTACAACATGACGTCAGCCAGTGCCAGGGTTTGTTAATCTTTCTGATTATTATTTTTTTATAAACGTGATTAGCTATATTTGTCTCATTCATGTTGGGGCCATGTTTCATTTTAATTAGCACTTTTCCCTCTTTTCTAGGTTTGTGAATTTCTTAATAAACTTGTATTTCTTAAAGTAACACAGTGGTCATGAAGCAGTCTCTTTTTGTGCTTTGGGCTGTGGTAACCACTGTTGGCCCTGGACAAACATCAATCGACAGTGAGGATATCGTAGTGTTAAAGTATTATATTGTTAATTTACATTAGTTTTGTTCAGAAATGTCAAGGATATGATAATCTTAGGTCCACCGTTGTTCAGGGTTGTGAAGTTTGGCTCTGCACTTATTTCACTGTGCACCGCGTAAAAGTCCTGATACTCGGGCACATATATCCCGATATCAGTAGATTTTTTTCCCTTAATTTAATTTAGGTTTTTTTCGTTCATTTATGACATATTAAAATAAATCTATCCTACTAAAGTGAATAGATTAAAAAATGGAGAACTGTAATAGATAAGTAATAGATACTAATAATCATATCAATAATATATTAATATTATTTAATATTAATATTAATAATGTGCATTCAATCGGCTATTTAAGATGTGTGTAAATATCTTTAGGCTGTTTCTTCACAGCTACTCTAACAAAATCATGCAGCATGCACCAAACCGAACTAGACATTTCATGTTCCCTTTCTAATGCCATAGAAATGAATTAGTCTTTAAGTTCATTCACAAATGATCCCGTTTTAGTAGAGTAGTTGTGATGCATGAAAGCGATCACTGTCCTCGGGTATAACATGTTATCGATGTTTTGTTTGTTTGTTTTTTGTTTTGTTTTTTTGTTTTTTTAACTGCTCAATTCCAAACACGGCAAAGAAGGCTGAAACACACACATCCGATCCACCTCAGTCTGATGCGTCCTCAGCGTCGGATGGTTGATCAGGAACAAGAACTCAGGAGGTTAAATCATTTTTTATTAAATGTGCTTTTAAAGTGCTGCTCGGAATAACCACAATAATAATAGCTATAACATGATAATAAATAGAATAATAACGATCTGATCCTAATCATAATAACAATAATAAAAATATGATACACATAATGAGAATAATATGACATCAAATGCATGTTAATAATAATAATAATAATGATAATAATGATAATAATAAGCTTCAGTGTTACAGTATTAGTTGTGTTTTTGTCTTCTTAACTGCGGATGTTAGATGGCTGCCAAGGTGCCAACGAGTTAACATTAATGCACTTAACTGGACCAAATAATACAGACTCATTTAGGAAACAAGCTCAACAAAGACAGGAAGCGCCGTTTAAAAACATATATATTTAGATATGTATCGGAGATGTAAAGTGCTCTTCCAGGCTGCAGGTCTTTCCTCCTGCTCGGTGGTGTTTTGGGGATTTCGGTGTGGGACTGCTGGATTACTTTCCCGTGAGCCCCTGAGGACCATCCGGACGAGCCTCTTGATAGAAAAAGAAGAAGAAGAAGAGACATGTTGACGAGCGAAACGCCTTCATACACATCCTCCTCCTCCTCCTCCTGTCCTCCTCCACACAGCAGAGAGCCCGGAGGTGTGGATCCTCTCAGACACCTTGATCCACCCTCCGAGCTCCACCGCGACTGTCAAACAGGATCAGCATCCAAAAGCAGCAAAAGAAAACAAGAAATAAAACACACACACACGCACACACACACACACCCTCGCGTATCAATGACACAACCAGCTCAAACGACATAACATTTGTTTCGACGGTGGCGCTATATTAAGGCTTTTTATTCAAAAATACGCCAACTCTTATAATAACATCATAATGAGCGTGTTTATTCATTTATTATCAGCGTGTGGTGTAATTCGCAGTCGTGAAGGGTTGTTTGAACATCACCATCTGAAAGATTTTTTTTTTATTTGTAACACTTCCTCAACATACAAACGTTTAAACTTAAATATATTTCACTTTATTTTAAACGCCTCGACTTCAGTTTAAGAAAAATGACAACAACAATACAAAGAGACCAAAAAGAAAAGGCTAAAAGAACTAAAAGCAATAATAGTTAGAAGAATAGAGGAATTCATCCAAAGGAAATTTACAAGCGAAAAAAGCTGCGCAAATGAGCACTACATTAATTAACACACATTCATTTAAACACACGTTTTTATATTTTGAGTTTATTTAAATAGGTCTACATTGTATATATATTTAATTTATAATTAAGCATATAATTGTGTCAGCCTCCTTAAATTACTAATTATTATTACTAATAATACTAACTAAATAATAATAATAATTGTAAAAGTTAGTTTAACACGAAAAAAGCCCAAAGGTCACAGTTTAAAAAATAAAATACTCTGTATGAGTCTTTAAATTCCGGGGTTTACTAATTAAAACGAACTTTTCTTTTCTTTCTTTTTCTTTTTTCTTTTTTCTTTTTCCTTTTTTTCTTTTCTTGCTGTGGCAAACTGTGTGTCTCCGCATCTCTCGACTTGAGGATGAGGCTGTTTTTCAAATCGCATTTATATTGAAAGTTAAGTAAGAAAACATCTTCACACCTCACACACACACACACACACACACACACATCGCGCACGAGGCTCGCTGAGGCTGCAGCTCGGCCGTGAACAGACGCTCGGTGCGGAGGAGCCCCGGGCCCCGCGCGGCTCACGGGGCTCCTGAGCCGGGCCTGATCCGGGGCTGTGTACACTGTACGCTTCCTCGCATTAATGTTTTGTAAACAGTAAGGAGATAAGGGCGCGTTTGAAAGTACTGTACTCTAAACAGCCTCCCAAAAAAATAATAAATACAAGTGTTTAACACGAAATGATGTTTCGGCGAGTGCAACCAACCTTTACATAAACTACACGGGCAGAGGGGGATTCACGGATTTAAAGTTAGGTTCAGAAGTTAGTTAGAATTATATAGATAAAAATTAATCAGAAAGCAAAATCAATCTGGAACTTTAAAAAAAAAAAAAAATCATATAGTGTGTTTATTGATGGAGTCTCAGGAGTATATATATTTTTTTTATTATTCTCACAGACCTTCCTGATATCACACAGGCTGTTGGACCATCTGTATATTGGTGGTGGTAGATTTATCTGTTTATTAGTTTTCTCTTATTTAATCCACATAATCCTTTGCCTGTCTGGAAAAGTCAGATGCTCGTTTGTTAAGCAGCCCCAACACACACACACACTATCCCACCTCTGCAGCGTGTAAACAGGTGACACATAAATACAAACCTTTTTATTTCTGCCTCACACTCAGAGCTCCATCTGCTCCTCCGCGCAGTGAGAGGACTCGGGCGCGGCAGGTGTGCATCTGCGCAGAAAGGTTGACAGTTCAGCCGGGCGGCCGGGAACAATGGGCCTGCATACAGGATGTCTCAGGGGCTGAGAGAGATAAGGCCTTCACGGCTCCAGCACAGGCCTGCTTTAAAATCCAGGCTAGTCTTCTTTTGCATGGCCGCCTGATCGTCAGCCCGGACGTGCATGGTGTGCTGTTGAGGAAACATACTGCATAGTGTTTAGACTCTTTATTGTTGGTAAACCTATTATTAAATACAGTTGCATTCAATTAGTTCTTACATATAAAACAATTTATCTCACTTCTGCAGGGTCCTTTCTGCATAGATCCTTTGTAAAAGTAGGACTTGTTGGCACATGACTGCACGATCAGCTGGCGCCAACATTTACACATTTTATTATGACATGACTGTGAGTTATACTGAAACACAAAAACCGAACCATAAATGGACATCATGGGCTCTCTTCTAATGACCAGTCTTATAATAACGATGGGATTAGGTGTGCAGCAGTAAGCAGCTCGCCGTGCATTAGAGTACAGTGTGTGAGTGCAGATTGTAAGTGTCCGTGTTCCTGCAAGAGGTGAAAAAAAAAAAAGAGAGAGATTTGGCCGCTTTCTCCGCGTCTTTTCCGCCGAGCGCGCACTGAATAACCGTGCTTGTATCCTTTGTTGCGCTCTCAGAGATGACAGATTACAATCAACAAGACGAATGAGGTCAACTCATTGTCGAAGCAACGCAATTGACCCCCCGCTTCTTCTTCTTCTTCACACACACACACACACACACACGCACACACACACACACGCACACACACACACACACACGCACACACACACACACACATACACACGCCCGCGCGCGCCCTGGGACTCTGGGAGCGTACCTGGGCTCGTTCCGGGTGTGACAGCCTGCACGCTCCACGGGGCACCGGCGATGCGACCCGGCCGGTCAAGTCACACGCAGGTTGCAGGTTTCCCAATGCCTGCACACAATTGAATTCCTGGCATTCTCGCCCGTGTTTGAGATTGAGGAGCAACAGTTTCCACTTTAGAAGCGGCGCACGTCACCCCAACGCCATTGAAAAGGAGAGTGGGGGTCACCACTGTTTGGTATACATCTGCTCCAAACAGGAAAATATGCAAAGATTTGATTCGCAGAAAATCCGGCGATTGTTTCAAATCAGCGTGAGTATATTCTCCCCCCCACCTCTCTCTATCTCTCTCTCTCTCTCTCTCTCTTGTTGGAGCAGGAGTACTAGAAGTCTCATTCTCTCCGTGCTATTTCGAAGACATTACCCAACGCGGGGCTGTTTATTTTCGGAGCGCGTCCTCTGGTGAATCTCCAAATGTAATCAGCCCGTCACGGTGATCTACGTGATGTTTTCGATCGCTGCTGATTTCTATCTTAATGACGACCCCGCGAGACAATGGATTACATGTCATAATTCTCTAATAGGCCCAAAGAGTGACAATGGAGCGCGTCGGGGTGCACCGCCGCAGTTTATAAATAGGAACCGCTGGTCAACAGAGGCCCGTCCGATGTGTAGAAATACAGAGGCTATAAATACGCACCGGTGTCATCTATTCACAGAAAGAGAAAGAGAGAGAGAAAACCCATCACGCACTGACCTCTGCTCGCCCTGCAGCCACCGCCGGGGCCACTCAAATGTCACATCACTGAACAGCCTGTCCAAATGAGGGGGGGGCAAGAGTCTGACCGTGACCTTCAGATTAGAGGTGGTGGATGCTGTGAGGGGATGCGAATAGGCAGAAGAAGAAACAATGATTTTATTGCATGCAAGTATAATTTTATTTCCTCCCATTAGCTGCTTCCACCTTCTCCTCTCTGGATGAGGAAACTCAGCTCCATCCAGAGGCTCTTCGTGATGGGATGTCTCCTCACATACCTGGTGGCGAGCCAGAGGTGCCTGTTTCTGCGCCGGCCGCCGTCCAGCGGGCTGATGTTCACCTCTGCTGCGTGGATGTGGCGGAAGTGGCCGGCTTATACTGTAAAGGGAAATGCGATAAAACGCTTCCGCTCCCTTGATTATGAGCTGCAAATTGCTTTGTCGGGATTTAAATGGCAGGTCTTTTCCCATCGCGCGCTGATGGAGTCTATTTTTAAACCCCTTTTCCTCACCCCTCCCTCCCCCCCTAAAAACTTCCGCAGGGTTGGCAACTAGAAGCTATTAGGACAACTCTTCTCCTGTTAACATGCCAATTAATCAAAGATGAAAGCAGATTCCCACAGGGATCATTAAGGGCCGGCACCTGTTCTCCTGATTCTGTAGGCGGTGTGATAAAGCAGAGCTCTGCAGGCTGAGCTCCGGGGACAGTGTGAGACACACAACCACTGCAAGCCAGTGATACATCAGCCCACTATCAGTGATAGAAATATAACCTCATTCGGATGTGAGTGCCAAACTAGGAGCTTATTTCAAAACCAAAACAACTCCTAAATCCCCTCCAACTCATACCACTGGGATTTCCTTCAATTTCATAACAAGCTGCATGAAATACACAAACTTATTGACAAATGCCTCAAATAAATTAAATGACCATTCAGCCGGTTATCGGCTGTTGTTGTAAAAGCTCCCCATCAAATGTGTATTCCATTTTCATATTAGTATTTTATTGTCATATGAATGATAAGGTTTGTGAGACAAGTCCCTCTCTATTGGCTACAACATACACATGCAAAACAGGAAGTTGGCCTTAGGCCTGACCCTTGCCCCGCCCCTGTGTGCATGCCAGACCCAATCCCAGGTCACATCCCAGCCTCTGCAATCCAATTTCAGCCATATTTCTTTCAAGCAATTACACACCTCTTGGCAAGCCCTCACAATTAAACAAATGATGATATTTTGATATCCATAATTATACGCATTCACATAAGCTGCCCTTTCAAGTTAAATATGCTTTTTATTACACGCTTATCGTCCATGATGAGATTATGCACAGTGTGGGTTTGGACCGAGTTAGGGTACATTTAATCAAATAAAAGGAGCAGTAATGGAAGCATGCTGGACCCAGAGCTGCACCGCCTAGACTGCTCCCTTTGAGCCCGGCTTATGTTTGGCAAATTTCAGACAATGAGAACGTTATGACGGGAACTCTGAGGGAGAGCCTTTGACCCCTGCCCACCAGAGGGTCAGACTCACGGCATGTGACACAGGCTAATTTCTCTATCACCGATGAGGCGCAGCTCGCACACTCATGACCCGAGGACATTGTTTAAATGTGCATATCTCTGACAAAACTAGTTATAGTTGACGTTATAGTTGTGGTGTGTTTCTGATCTGGTGATCTTCTCAAGGCCAGCTGGCTCGGTGAGCAGGCAAGCGTCCACGTGCAGTTATGACGCTGAATACCATCATTCATTGAAAGCAGTCACACTGAAAACATAATTTTTTACAGAAGTCGCCCGAATGTGCTGACTCTGACTGAGCGCTCGTCCGTCCTCCCTCAGAGCTGACTCCCAGTTATACAAAGTGTGCTGCGTTGGTCTTTGCTGCCCTCTTGTGCCATCATTTTGTCATGTGACCCCCCCATTCTTCCCGTTGCTGTTTAAAACACAGACTTCATCAATTTAAACTAAATCCAGGAGCATTCCTTTGTGACCATTTTTAAATTCTCACTTGTGCTGGAATTTACTGAGCATTTCTGAAAGAACCAATAGGGTCATAATATGTACATCAAGAAAAACGCCCCTTAGATACGGACGATCCAGACGCCAAACAATCACCCCAAACATCCATTTCTATCAAAGTAAGGAGCAGGAGGCACGTTGCATATTGTGTCAAAGTATTAGTGAGTAGCTTAAGAAGAACTGCACTTCCAACAAACACACAATCACGAGCTAGCTCAAAACTTGTGATAATACCCTGCACAGTCACCTCCTACTAAAATCCCAGTGGCTTACTTACTGGCCGACTGAGTGAAGGCAGGACCAGAGCTAACTTTCACAAGGGATAAGCCCCTGATAGCAAAAGGCTTAAAACAAAAGCCGAAAGTGTAAATCGTTGCCATGCTGAAAGAAAATTGGCCACAGAGGACATTTTGAGACAGTTAGAAGAGCACAGGTGTAAATAATAAAATGAAAGATGACTGAACTGCATTTAGCTGCTCCAGTTTCAGGACTTGTTGTGTGAACTGACTCACTGTCACAGTGTGCTGGTGTAAAACAGAGCCATTTTAATATTATAAGTAACACCTGTGCTTTCCCTACCAAAGTCGAAATGTTTGTGCAGCAAAAAAGCCCCAATTTTAATGTTTTAAGGAAGATCATTTTTATGAGGTTATACGAGCAAAATACAATTTAAGAGCTGGCCTTTCTTAACCTTAAGTCTTGTCATATATATGATTAGAGGCAAGTTTTTGTTTACAAAAGGAACAGTGGCTTCAGAGCCTTTACCTAAGTGAGAGTACCAAATTCAAGATTCAACAGCTTTATTACAACAACAATCACAGGAAACTGTAACTGTCACTTAAATAAAATAAATCACAAGCTCCTTCTAACAATGCTCAGAATCACACAAGTAAAAGAGAACTTAGGACATGAGATATAAAATAGTGCAAGAGCTGGAAATAGCATGCAAATAGAAACATAATACTGTTGGGGATGGAGTGCAAAAGTGATAAAATGCAGGTATAAACAGTAGTAATAAAAATGCATTTAAAGTGACAACAGTGCTAGTATAGCATCGTGAAAATACTCCACTATAATTAAGTCCTGCATTCAAAACTTATATCTGATGTTTTTTTATTGAATATTTCTGCTTCACACATGATGTATTTTACTGCTGTTTATGTTTCAGGTTGAGCTCATTTCAACTCATCTATATACTGTTAACAAGTTTTATCTACAGCAATGCATCATGGTCTATCAGATCATCACGCAGGAATGTAGGAAGGGAATTTGAACCTCCCTGTATGTACACCGAATGAAAAAAAAAGAAAAAGACAGGACAGCAGCTCGAAAAGGTTTAAATAAAGATTACATGTACACATCACATGTAATAATAATGTAATGGTGAGAGTGCAAAAGATGCTTGGGATAAATATAACTATTTCAGTGTAGTATATAAAGTATATACAACAAGCATAGATGGTTTTTTAACAGTGATGATATGTACATGTTAAAAAACTGTATTAAAATGTTGAATATATTATTATTATTATTAATATAATAATAATAATAATAATAATAATTATAATAATAATAATAATAGTTTATTCAGTTTAGGAAGGAGATTTTCACTTAATCCTACATCTTATCATCGTTTATTGTAATCTAAAGTAATCTACTGTAAAGCTGTCAGATGAATGTAATGGAGTATAATATTGGCCTCTAAGATTAAGTGGAGCAGGAGTATAAAGTTGCATTAGCACCTGGAATTTGTACTGATGTACAGTACTCAAGTAAATGTACTTACCTGATCTGTGCTATTGAGGTGCTCTTGAGTAAGGCAGTTAGCTTCTCCAGTGGAGCTACTCAGTACCCAACTATGGTTGAGTGACGTCCAGCTGTGTATAACACTGAAATGGGTACCGCCTCTGTGAGGAGCAGTTGTGCCCACCAATTTAGCACACAAGGCACTTGCCTGTGATGGAGGGGTTGACTGATGAAGCAGTGTGGCCCATAAATAGAAAGGATTATAAAAACACCAACATCTCCTATGACAACCAAGAGTATCATTCCTGTATGTGACAAAGTATGAGCACATAAGGAGCGTGTATTTAGAGATGAGTAACAACCCATTTGACCACCAGGGGGCACCACAGCTCAGCATTTACTGTCAAACTGTGTCATTTCACCACGGTGGTTGTACACGTTTCATAGGGATAGAAAATTGGGACATTGTATACAGAATGATGTTTCTGGATTTAAAGGCTTAATAAAAGACGATTAATAGATAAAAACTCGTATGTTACAGTCTCGTGTGTGAGCCGACCTCCGTGTGAAAGCTGTTCTCTGACTCACATCCCCTGCGGACTTTTCACAGAGACGAGGGAGAAAAAGAAATTGTTTCCGGATGAAATCACTGCTCAGAAGTTTTGTGCCGGCGGTATGTTCCTGCTGGAGGAGAGCCGGCTGCCCTCAGTGCTTCAGCAGGAGAACTGCACCGATCATCTGCACACACACACACACACACACACACACACACACACAGAGAGAGAGAGGACGTGACAGGTGCCTTCACAATAAAAGCCTCACACAGTCCAACTGCACGCATTTTGAAAAACAGGAATACATGCACACTGTGGCGTTTTACTGTGAATTTCCATTAACGAACAGCTGCGTGTTGTGCTGCAAAAGACCACTGAATAATAACTTATTTTTTACATGGAAAACACTGGACAAGAGAAGAAGCGGCCCTGTGAAGAAAGAGCAGCAGACTGACGTGCTGCATTTTAGATGTTTATGTCATCTGGAAACAGACTGCTTCAGTAAATAAAGTAGCACCCTCTCAGACCTACGGTGACTTTACTGTAAACCCTACATTCAGATAAAACAAACAAATCTGTGCATGATCAGACTTTGGATTTGTATGGTGAAATACAAAGTCTTAAATTATATCCTAGATCAGTCAGTTTGTTCAGTCCAGTTTACTTTTCAAAGAAAATCCTAATAAAATAAAATAAAATAAAAATAAAACAGAGGCATAAAGGCCCAACATGATGTTTCACTGTTGTGCTCCTGAGCTGAGGATTTTAAATGTACTGTGGTGTGCATTTGTATGTGTAGGGTGTATCTGTAGCTGAAATATGACTACTGACTATGATTGCCTGGTGATATCTTTTCTTTTAAACAGAAGCACACAGTCCAAATAAAATCAGCCAAAGTCAATGATCACTTCCAGTCTCTAGCTCTCATACAGTGCTGTGTGATTGCATTTCACTGTCAGCTACAAATAAACTCGATTGACCTCCACTGAATAAAAGCGTGTAAATTCATCTTCAGGCTGGATTTTTTTTTTTCTCCTTCTCCAGCAAAGCAGTCAGAGGGTCGACAGTGAGGCTGTGTCAGAGGAGGGTTTTTATTTTGAACAGGCAGAGCGGAGGTCCTGTTCCTCTGCTGCGTCGCACATTGACGGAGAGCGGCGGCGGGAGCGGATGGAGAGCGGGCAGAGACGAGCAGCGGTGTCGGTGGTTGTCGTCGTCGTCGTCGGTGTTGTCGCTTCACCTCATGACACAAACAGGAAGCCGGCGCGCGCTCCCGCTCACCTGTGAGCTGTAGGTGTCGCGCGGGCAGGTCGGTGGGCGGTAACTGTGAGCTGCAGTCCTCAGAAACATCACACCGGAGAGAGACCGAAGGTAAGTCCCCGCTTCAGCCTTTCCACCTTTGCCTTTTCTGTCTCTTCCCTCTACTCGCCGACTCACGCCGAACTCCGTCCATCAATCTGTCAATTAATTGTCGCGTCTTTCTGGACACCCAGAGAAATAATGTCCCTTCGTCGGAGAAAATAACTTAAAAACTCACATTTGAAGTCGACATTCCGCCAGCCAACCAGTCCACCGGCCTGTGTTTGTGCTGGATGAACGTCGTGGAAATGTTTAATGAGGTACTGTTACGAAGCAGCGTTTATTGAAATGGACTTTGATGGACGGCGGCGGCAGCCTCCGCTTTTAAATCGGGGTTTGATGAATGTCAGGTGTTGTTTTCGGTCAGAGGTACGAGCCGAACACACGAGGAGGCCCTGTGGGTTAGTTTAAGGTCAAAAACATGGTTGACTTCAGCCGCTAACTGAGGCAGCAACAAACTCGTTAGATTTGTAAACTGCGTTTGTTGAGCGCTCCCCCCGCAGCACGGTGTCTGTGAATGAGTTTTTCGTTAGGAGAGAGAGTGTGTTTGTGGAAAATGTCCCTCATTGACAGCCATGATAGAGGCACTCTGAGCTGTTTTCCCCAGCCTGTCTGCTGTAGTAACAGTAAAGTTAGTGTAATGTCACTCTAAGAATGTGTCCTCTAAGAAGTGACCCTCCTACCTGTTTGCATTCATGCATTTTGAATCCTGGTAACTATTTTGGTCTATTCTGGAAAAGTAGGAGGGGGGCCCTGGTCAGAAATGACTGATCTTTACAGCCATGAGTCTCCTTAAGCACCACTGAGACTTGTTCTTAGCTGTCTTACTAACTGACAGCTGAGTCTGCCTCCTTATTGTTGAGAAATGAGCAGACGGAGCCTAATAAAGAGGATATGAAACTTTTGGAGACTAATCCATTTTGTCAGCTTTTTTGCCATGTCTGTATTAACCTTTTGCTTTTGTTTTGAGGCTAAATGTCTCTGGTGGAGTTTAGCTGCCGGGTCTGATCCTCCTGACGCGGCGTAGCTCAAGCTGATTCATAAAAGCCTCTGTGAATCAACAGTTGTGGATTAATTTGACTTAGTTTGGACCTGATAATAGTACATAACTGTGAGAAGTATAAGGACCTTGTGTTTGACAAATAAAGGGTGTAATTGTTGTAACTTGCATTCAGGTTTCAGCATGTCCCATAACTCATCCTCTCTCTCAGTAAATGTATCAATGCCAACTGTTGAACGTTTCATATCTCTAAATGTGCAACTGCGGCGGTGACTGCACACACTGTGACTGACACACATCCTCAGGCTGGGTTTTCCCAAAAGTGCCGCTCCTGGTCCACAGTAAGCCAGCAGAGATGGATTTGCGAGTCAGAGTTGTATTTTAGCTCAACCTGCGTCGCTGGAAGTAGTTTGTAGGTCTGTGGCGATAATGTCGGGCAACATGAGATCCAACGAATGTAGCTATGCTGTTTATGCACGGGTGCCCTCATGTGCACTTTCAGTATGTGTTCAGTACCTGGCCTGAGGGCTGAGCATTGTGCCATTGTATAACTGTATTTGTATGAGAGACTGTTCAACCAGTAGATGGTTTTTGTTATAACTTTTCTCTGGCGGCTGCTATCCATTTAATATTGTCTGTGTGAGTACATTACAGGGAGTACTGCTTCATGGCAATATTGGATTTATATTTGAATTTATACCGTTTCTCCAAAAGCGTTTAATCTGGTTGTTTTGTTCTCTAACCACTTTCTCTGTTTGACTTTTATCACAATATACATTCCTAACATATAAAGTGACATTATTCAGTGCAGTGACGGAGGTTGTAATCTAACCTGAGGCTGATGTGTTCAGGGTTGCCCCGCAATTTTGACTGTTTGTGTCATGTCAGACTCAGTCTGACATTTCATATTTCATATTTCATATTATTTCATATTTGATTGTGACTGTTAGTAGCTTTAAATTCCACAGCTGTTGTCTTTGGCACAGTGCTACAGGCATTTATGTCAGTTCACACACATTCCCACCTGCACTGTCCCACACAGTTGATTGCTCAAACTCTGCTTGCAGAGAGAGAAGCTTTGAAACACACAGCGCGTTACAACAGGAGAGGGCTTTTTTTTTAACCAGTATTTGCTGTTAATTTCGTTGAGCATTTGCATAATAATGCAGCCCTCTGAAATATTGTTTCCTACTTCAAGCATATCATTTTGATCAGGCAGTGGTCCTGGCTGCCGTTTATTGGGCGGGGACTGCTGTCAGGGCCCCTCTGAGGTAAAGTTAGAGAACACTGATAAGACCGACTGACGTCACTCCACAGACATCAGCCAACAATGCAGCTATTTACTCCAAGCCAGATTTAGTCCCAAAGCAGGCCTCTCTGGAGAAACTGGGCACAAATGAAAACGGAATTCTAAACAAGTGTCCAAAAAAACAGAAAAAAAAGTTATTCAACTGTGGTGAAATCTATGTCTCTTATCGCTGGCCTCACAAAGTTGAGCACTTTCGCCTATTACTTTCTGCAGGAGGCTTCAGATATGTGTTGTGGTTTAGGTTTGAGCCACCTGAACAGTACAGAGAGTTTTTCTTCAGAGGCAGTCCAAGTAATCAGAACGGTAATATGTTTTATTGGTGTGGCATGTTTCGCTGCACTCAAAGACCCGTCACGTCTCACAGTGAAACACGTTGAGACGCCGGCGTATAATGGCACATTGCAGTGTGGCAAAAACGCACCCAGTGCAGTCTGTGAGTATTTGGACAGCGATATGTTTTTCATTGTTTTGGCTCAACTCCACCTGGTTATATTTCAAATAAAACAACTGTAAAGTTCACATGAATACTGGGTAAGCTATGTGGGAAAGCTTTAAGGAAACACCTTATAGTCATTGTTTCAATAATCCAGAGTCTGATACTTACAGACTGCACTGTACATAAAGGTAAAGACACCAGAATGAGGATAGTAGCAGTAAGTATCTCAGTTGTTTGTTGGATACAAATTAAAAAGGTGGATTTTAAAGGCTTGATATGGTAAACAGTTACTAGCACCATGTTTGTGTGAGTCTGTGTGTACTGACACAAAGGTTCTTGACCAGCTGATTTTTGCCTGACAAGTATGTTCTCTACCTTTTTCAGTTTCTGTCTCACTGACTGCCTACTATGTTTGAATGCTGCTAGATATTTCAAGGGCTCTGAGAAGCAGCATTATTTAACTGCATACAGCCTGAATAGTGGAGTAGCATTAGAGCTGTCTTTTACAATGTATTCACACCTACACCTGTTTTTAAGAGACCCACTTTAGCAACCTGATTTGTATATTCCATTGTTGCGACTGCTGTTTGTTATTTGCACATTCCCCATAATTTTTTTCTCATTCTCTATCCCTGTACAACACACACACACACACACACACTCATTCATTCATGCACACTTCCTGCTGCTATAACTTTAAAGTAATCACTCCTCATTACAGTGACAGGCTTGCGTAACATCCTCTCAAAGAATAGTATATAGGAACCGTACATGTGCTGTTTTTTCTTCTTTTTTTTTTTTTCTTCATTTGCATGTCAGTGTGTGCAAGCCGGCTTTCACAATTTGTCTGTTTGCTTACATGACCACAGTTGTCTTTTTTTAAACCCTACTATCGTATCCACTACCGGGCACCATCCAAAGAAATGAAGTGACTGCTTGGTATTCAGTTAAACTGAGAACAATCTGTTCCTCGCTGCTTATTATTATTAGAAAATTGTACGTATCGTACATAAAATCGTAGAAATGGACATTTCTATAGCAAGGAATGTGACAGACTGCAAGATGATAGCGATCTGCTGGAATTCTCCAGTTTGCTGCGCAGCAGGCCTGGACCTGCCAAGGAATGCAGAGAAGACAGCAGGAGAGGGACAGAGGATAGAGGGACAGAGGATAGAGGGACAGAGGATAGAGGGATAGAGGGATAGAGGATAGAGGGATTGAGGGATAGAGGATAGAGGGATAGAAGACACACCGAGTAGAGAGAGAAATACCAGAGAAGGTACACTGAGTAATACACCAATGGGTCCCTTTCATTCTGCCACAATGAGTAGAAACGTTGTGCCTAGTGCAGATGTGGTCTGATGCACATTTAGCCACTTTACCCTGAGGTGTAAACGCCAAGAACCAACCAGGGCTGGACAGCATCCTTCTGCTTTGTGCAGCATACAGAATTGTGAATGAAATGTGAAGAAAACACACGCTCCAGTTACCAAATCAAAACAGTGTCATAGCACCCTTGATTGCTTATTTGTGTAGGAGGTGCAGACCCTCAATATTCAGACCTGCCACAGGCTGCTTGTTGTTGTATGGTGTGAAGCTGATGTGAAGGTGTGACATCTTACTTGAAAATTCTCTGATAAGCAGCTTTACATTCAGCACCTCTCCTGTAAGAAAATCAAACAAAATAATATAGTTTTGAATACTGATGATACGGTAACATACATGCACTGAAAAAGCTTGCTGTTGAACTGTTCCATTATCTTCTCCAACTTGTCCACTCCTCGACACGGTGTAGAATCGAAAAAATCAAACAGTGACAATGATCCATTAAGTATTCTGCCAGTGATACCGTCACTGATGATGATGATATTTAGATTATCAGCCTCACAGATGATCAGATATCAGAGGAGTATGTTATGTAACGTACAATGTCCAGTTAAAACAACAGACACACACCCTGGCGGGAGAAGAAACAAGTCATTTGAGTTAATTATACACAAAGACAACCACTGCCATTGGTAAAACAATTACTCTCTGCGCTTAAAACAACGTGAGCATTTCACACCCTGCCAAAAACAAACTCGGTAATATTGGGACAGTGTAGATGAAAGCGTTGCCAGATCATGTCCCAGATTAGCTGTGGAGCACAATCTTGGCTGCCTGTAGGAAAACATGGGGACCTCTAAGCTGTCCCTTGACAATGTGCACATCTGAGCCATAAGTAGGCCACTTGGACCACCATGTCAACACAGTTGAAATGACTGTACTTTTAATGGTTAGTAAATAAAACAAGTGTTAACTCTTGTAAATAGGTTTGATATTTGCAGCACATCTGTTGAGATGGGTGTGGATATTGTTTAACTATCTGTTATCACATTTATTGTTACCTGTATCTGGGATACTGATTAGAAGAGATTGTCATGTAAGACTACATTGTGTCTGACACTTTGGTCATGATAATGAAGCTACTCTCTAGTCCTAAGTCTGATCACATTTTATATTAAAGGGAGACATTTAAATGTAATGTGTCATTCATTTAAATCATTCATACAATCTGCTAATTCAGCTTTGACACCTGATATCATCAGGTAGCTTGCCATCAAACATTTCAGGGATACAATAATGGTGTGAAGACAAGATTTATATATTTAAAGGTGTTTATATATTTTTATATATAAATAGAGAGACAGCTTTATGAAAGGGATCAGCTAGTGACACTTCCCTGTTAAAACTCACTGAAACTCACTGGTTTCTCAGCTACAGTGGAGACTAAATGTATTTTTAATGCCCTTTTTATTTGTAAGTTTTTTTTTTTTTTTTTAAGCAATCTGAGTATGATTATGACATCTCAATGTAGCCTTATACATATATCCCTTTAGTAACAGGTGTAACCTGCTGAAGGCCAAGGACATTTGAAAATTTTGTCACTAAACTAAACTAAAGCATTTTTGTCTGATGAGGCATGGTTACACAGTATTTCTACTGCTGGTGGTATGAGCTATGACAGAATGGAAACTGGCACACAACCAGTGTTCCAAATTAGGTGTTTTATTTTTTTTTTATACATTTACTCAAGCTAATAGTTTAATAAACTATGTGGCAAGTCTGCCTCTGAGCCAAAATGAAAAGAAGAAGCCTCATATTAGCTATTAACACTTTGAATAAGAGAAAACAAGGTTTTATGATCAGTCACATTATTCTTACATTCCAAACAAAAGCGTGATGATAATAAGAAGCAGGCATCTGTTGGACATCACCTGTGGTTGCAGCGGTCGTTGGTCGTCTCCTCGCAGATACAGAAGCTCGATGCGGTAACCGCAGCATGCTCAGATGCATAGATAGTAGATAGTAGGTTATGCTGCCACGCAGGGGGCTCCAGCCTGCGCTCTGTAACCTGAGCGGGCAAAAACCTCAGCTTCACATCCCTATGGCAACGCTTTCTCACAGCACAGGTCGCTACTGAAACCCTCCAATGACACAGGCACACACTGTTGAGAGCACACGTCAAGCCTTGTGACATCTTAAACGTGCATGTTGCATACATACTGAGGTGCCCTCACATGCTGCTGTCTTACCAGCATTCCTCCACCCACACAAAATGCTTACATATTCACATATCTAAACATGTCAATGTCAGTGTCTGTTTGCGGATGGGACATCCGTCTTCATGTTGTCCTCATGACGTGTTTATGTCAGCAAGTCTGGACAGTGTTGAGTTTATCTCTCACAGCATCTCTTCCTCTATTTTACCATCCTGCTGTTGAACCCGTGACCCGTGACTGATCTCAGTCACCTACATTACTGTATGTTTGTCTGTGTTGTAATTATGGTGCGACAGTTTTGTCTTGTGTGTGTGTGTGTGTGTGTGTGTGTGTGTGTGTGTGTGTGTGTGTGTGTGTGTGTGTGTGTGTGTGTGTGTGCACAAAGTGTGTAAAAGTGCTGCCGCCTTCTGAGTGATCAGCAGTGCTACACTCCAGACAGACCTTTGCTCCGTCAGAGAGCCGGAAGGTAACTGATTTACAGCATCCGAGGGGAACTTTTGAGAATACACTCGCAGACACACTCAGTCGGCCCACCTAAGGGCAGCCTCACAATAGTGCCTAAATATAGAGATTGAGGCAAGTGGCTAAATAAAGGGAGACTGGAGGAAGAGGTGGGTAAAGGCCATTGGTAGACAGACACCACAAAGATGTTGATTAAAAAGGTTTACGTATAAAATACTTGAAACTTTACTTTGATGGCAGTAGAACAGTTCTCTTTGTGTGTTTCTCATGTTTCTCTGTGACAGACGGTTATAAACATCCCACTGTGCTAATGAGTGGGTGTGTATTGTTTTTAGAAATGGGCCAACAGTGCTCTTTTGTTTACGGTGAGGCAGTGATGACACATGGTCAAATGTAATGGCCCTCCAGACCACACTTGGTTCAGGGAGTGCATGAAATGTGTGCATCCCTCTCGCATTCCTCTTGCATGTTTTGAGCTCTCTACCCAAATCGTCTTTCCTTGACAGTTTCCAGAGACTCAAAACTGACTAGAGATCCATCGCAGGGAACATGTTTCTCAGGTCTTTTTATCAGTTTGTTGGTATCTTTCTCTATATTTACAGGCTTGTGAATTTCCCCCCTGTGGGACTAATAAAGGCTCTTGAATCTTGAGTAAAGTAGTTGTCAATTTATTGCATTTCACTGTGTAGGTGCTCCTTTTATTGTGTCCACCTCCTGCATCCATGCTGTATTTCTTTCTGTCTAGGCCCTGGGGTTTAGTCATTGCTAGGTACAGGGCCCTTAAGGAGATTTGCTCTACTATGGAAACCCCCAAGGACAGAAAAAACACCTGTTTACAGCAGGAGCTCGCGCTGCCCTTTATGGCCTGAAGGTTGTAAGAAAATTAAGAATAGCTCTGAGGTTGGTGTGGAGTTAAAGCGTGCTCCCCTAATGACTGACCTCCTTGACCGAAGCAATGAGAAATAATGGAAATATTGGCAGACTTGTGTGTGTGTGTACATGCTGTCTCTGTAAGAATCAATTTGAGTTTTAGACCTCATTGACAGACACTGGGTGTGTTAGTGTCTGTCTGTCTGTCTGGAAGTGCCCCAAGGTGAGGGAGAGACTTGGCTGCTGATGAAGCCCACAGTGATTTTTGCCTTGGCATTCTTGCATTCCTCACATTCCTGTACTAGGGGATGGGTGGAGGAGAGGAAAGGAAGAGTGTGTATGTGTGTGTGTGTTTGGTCAGTTAGTCCTCCAGGAGAGAGTAGAGTTTATGTGCACTAGCCTAATTCCTTTTGCGTAAGAAACCACACTAGATACACATAACACTTGAAGCTAACGTCACTACGCACCACTCTGTGCGTTGTGCTGGACATTGTTTTCCCAGTGCTGTTATCCTTCAGAAATAACTTCAGTTTAGTGAATGGCCGTAGTTGCTTAAACAAATGTGGTGCAGTGGTCATCCCTGGCAGCGTCGACATTACGCTGAAAATGTGGCTCACTTAATTTAAACTGGAAATGCATCTCATATAGCAAGTAATTTAAGTCATTTAAGACTATTTCAAACAAAAGCTCTACTAAAAGAATGTTTTTTTTTTTTAGTAGATAATACAAATAAACAAGTTAACAACAGGCCAGAAAGGTCCAAGAGGAGTATACCATAAATAAAGTGCTTTGTGTTAAAGTAATAATAAAATACTCTTAAAAATGCATACTGATGGCAGAAGTACTGATAATGCATCACAGGATGATTTATCTTGTGTTAGTTCCTTTAATGGAGGAAACTGTTTTTTGGTCATACATTTTTAACTACATTTTAAACAAAGACAGATTTTCACTACTTTTCCACTGTGTCTCTGTCTCAGGAGTTGCCCCTTGAGGATAAATAAAGTGATATGTATGGAATTGGATTGAACTGGATTAAGAGAAGCTTAAAGATAGCTTAATTCATTCTTCCTTGAATTCTGTAAGTAAACTAGGACTAACTTTGAACAAACTAGAGCACAGTGCTTTCATGTATCTCTGTCGTTAACAGATGACTTAACGCTATAGAAGTGAGCCAAAGTGTTGTTGGGTTTATCTCAAAGCGACTGAACTATTATGACTCATTAAAGCCTCTAAACTCCTGCATTCCCACTGTATTTACTAATGATATTTCATAATAGCTTCACAGTTTAATAGTTTTCCCAATAGTAGCTTTTCAGTTGCAGGTTTTGTAAAGCTGCCCTTGTTATATCAAAATAATGTCAAATAACTGAACACTAACCTCCAATTTCAGTATGTTTTCTTTTTTTTTCAATAATATGTAGTATCTATATTCACATGTTCGTTCTGAGAATTTAAATTACTCTCCATTACTTTGAAATTAAAGTTCAAAGAGAAAAATTCTGTGTCTATTGTGTTGGGTTTTCTCTATATTGAAAAATAAAAGTAATGGCGAGCGGTGAAAGCAAACTTGAAAGAAACCCATTTAGACAGCTATGGGGGATGTCAGACAATTTTACAATCTCTCATGAAACAGATTATTTTCAGCATCAGTCCAAAAGCAAACTCAAAACGGCATTGACGTTACAGTGGAGATGTGTCCAGAGAGCTGTGGCAGAGCTAACTTTGGGGTTTGCCCTCCAGGAAGAACGTCATCACTGAGTCACCATAGTGAACCCTCTGTCTGTCTTGCTCTCTCAACATCTCACAAAATCGCTGTAACACACGCACACACACACACACGCTTGGACCATGTGATGCTTTGAACTGTATCCAGTTGGGGAGTTAAACATTGACCGTCTCTGGCCTGAGATTTTATCACTGTGCTAAACAACACTTCCTGGAACTGGTCATCTCACACATGGTTTTACTAAAGTTGTGCGTGGAGACTACAACAGATCATTTTCAAAACCCCTATTTTGTGGGGCACCCCAGAGTCTCTCACCTTTTCCTATGAATTCAGTCGTGATGCGTGGGTATAAACGTCACTGTGCCAGTGCATGAAACATCTGAGAGACACATACTCACACATACTTGCCACAGTTGTTTTTGTGAACCTTTCTGTGTCACACCCTGGTAAACAAGATAGAACATCTTAACCACTGGGGAAAAACAGGAAGTTTACTGGCCCCAATCAGAGTGTGTGAATTGTGTGTCATTAACGTGTATGTGTGTTTTCGTGCACACAGTATATTTGTTTACCATATCACTCCGTTCACATCTCAGTTTCCATAGTTCTCTTTGAACTATAGGCGGATGGTACTGATGGAGAGGCGTATGGAGTGCCTTGGGCACTTTGTCTGCATGTACAGAGGCCTTGCTTCCTGTTTCATATCTTCTACATGGCTACATGGTTTTTTGATCTTTCACATTTGAATTTTAGATTCGATAAGTCTTTGGAGAGGCTAAATGAGCCCAAACCTGCACTGAAATGAGGTGACGCTAAGGACTACGAAAGATCCCAATTAATTGACTCAACATCATTGTTTTCACTGATTTTCTCAGACTCACTATTACTTACAAAATGGAAGTGAATGCAAGTTTAGTTGCATTGCAGCACCGTTCACTGTCTTTCTTTTACTTTTCTAAAAACCTTTTTAATAATGCTTATAATCTACTAACTCTGCTGCAGGCATTCTTAATCGATCAATCTGAAGGGTTTTCTTGATTAATTTCTTGATTCATTTCTTGATTAATTGCTTGATTAATTGTTTTGTCTATGATGGCATCTTGAGATTGCTTTTTTTCCCTCCCCACAGTGAAAAGCAGAATATTAAATGTTTAACTTGTTTCATGAGTTAATTGAGTATATATAGGCAATATCTAGTGAAATGTGAAAAGCAGGAGAACTTACATGTTGACAAATAAACAGTAATATGTTGTTGAATCATAAAGTTAATGCATTAGAAGTGAACTTTCACTGAAATGTTAGTTACAGGGGATTTGTTTAGACACTTCAGAATGAATCTGCCAGACTTTTCTTTCGAGTGCTGAAGTGATTCAACACCTTGTAGATGTGACTTTCTTGTAGGTGTGATTGTTACCTTTTTTTGGTTTGTTTTTTACCACAAGGCCTTTTGCTTCCACTCTCACTAATAAATAATAATAAATCATTTCCTTACTAGGCTTTTCAAACACTTCAGCCTACAGTGAACATGTCAGCATCTGCTGTTGTAACATGTTGGCTTCAGTTGAAAAAAAAAAAAAATAAAAAATTTCTTGTACAGTTATTATGCCCTCTCAGTGATCTCTAAAATATCAGTAACCTTGAGTGGAAGGAAAGTGATTAGGTGTCATAGAAAACAGAGGCAAGAAAATGATGTAAGATGTAAGAAAAGAGGGAAGAGTGATGGAGGTCAGAGGGGGCACTTTGTCTTGAGTGCTCTGTACTTTTTGTTGTCTTATCTCGAATGGCAGGGCAGTGGGGGCCTCCTTGGAGTGTGTGAAAGTTTCCATCAGGTGATGCAGATCTGTGCTCAGTGTCTCTCACCTAAAAACCTAGTTCTGTGCCCACTCTCTCTCTTCACCATTTCCCTTTATTTTCTGTCTCTTAGACTTTCAACATTTCACCTTCTTCTGTGTGAGTGTGAAGTGTGAACACACAGCTCCTGTCATCAGCTCCGTTCTGTGGTTTTCCCTCCTCTAACGGTCAGTTTGTGGTGTCCTTGTCCATCAGATGCAGTGTAACAGCCGCTACCCTGACACCCCCACCAAGGAGCAGAGGCACAGGAAATAAGAGACTTTAGGAAACAGCAGGTAAAACATCTGAGAGAGAGAGAGAGAGCATGCTGTATCTTGTAATTATCTTGACCTACTTTACCTGTGTTGCTACTGCTGTGCGTTAGTGTGTATGAGTGTGTGTTTCTGCGCGAAAGTGGGAGAGGAGGAATGGAGCGCTGACTTTGCTGGAATCTGGGAGAGTAGGCCTCGTCCTGACAGGCGGGGAATGCTCGGACATGCTTTCCTTTCATGTCAGAGATCATTGTTACAGCACTTCAGTATGTTGGGTACACTCTCAAATGTGACGTACAAAATCTTCCTAATTGGCTGAATTTCTGTGGAGCTGTGTTGGAACAGTGTAAGCGAGTAGGCCCTGTGTTGTTGGGTTGTTTTTTTGTTTTCTTCTTATGTTGCCACAGCAAGGACAGTAGGAAAATGAGCATCTTGTTGCTTCCTTACTTTTCTTTTGATTCCACTCAACATTTCTCACGCCTCTGATTTCTGTTGCTTTAGCTCTTAGCACTCATTTCTTTGTTACAAGTATTGCTCATTTTGTCATCTTTAGCCAGACTGTGGAGTTATATAGGACATAATGTTCAGTATAGTACTGTAGAGGTACAGTACTATACTGTACTTCACTTTTCTCCCTCCATGAAGTTTCCCTGTGAGCTGAGGAGGAAGCCCTTTTTTAGAACAGATGTGGTGATTGGATGATTGGCAGTGCAGAATTAACCAATAAAGTACTGAAGTGCGGCACGCTCAGTACTACTGACCCAATTTGACGATTCAGCTCTGGTTGTCACAAGGGGAGATTGTGAGTGACACTTTTAAGCATACAAGAAACAGAAACAGGCTGTTGATTCATGCACTAGTCGATTGGCAGAAAATTCATCTGCAACAGTTTTAAATAAAATAATAAATTAATTGTTGAAGTAATGTTTAAGCTCACATGTGAATACTGGCAATTTTTAATTGTCTTTTATTAGAGTAAACTGAAAAACTTTGGGTTTTGGACAGTTTGGACAAACAAGCATATTTTCATTGTCTCTGTTACTATATGCCAAGTAATTGATTGATTAATCAAGAAAATGATCCAGTTAGTTAAGTGCTTTGGCATATGCACTTATTTTCTGCTGTTCTTCACCACAATGGCATGTGTGCCAGTTGCAGAAACTCAGAGTAAACTGCCCCCCCCCCCGGCATACTGTTTTCTAAACGCTGTGGTACAGGTGCAGCTTTGACAACTATCTGTACATAAACCACATTTCCTGCCATCAGTCAGTGCCGGTGGCCAATAACCATCAATAATCAGTACAGATGCCTCCCACCTGCTTTCTGTTTTGTTTATCTACCCTCTTCCTTCACTCCTACTCAAATGTGGAAAAATAGCTTGATCCAATTACTCATGCTATGTTCTGTCTCCGGTGATCTTCCCACCGCTGGCAGGGCCACCATATTATCGCCACAGAGCAATGGGAGTTTTAATTGCACCGCAAGAGCATTGCATAGTTTCCCATAAGACAAATAAGGAACATATGGGCTTCTTTCCCAGAAATGACCTCCTGAGTGTTCTCTTTCTTGATTTTAGTATTAATGTGGAGCGTGTGTGTTGAAACCATTTGACTCCCACAATCACAGGAAGCCCTGCCCCAGGCTCGTTCTCAGGAGTGTGTTTGGGTGGCATTATCCTCATGGCACTGACCTTGCCACCCAAGGTATCACAGAGGTTGTGTATAATTAGACCAGCCTCTGTTTTCAGCAGCACAATGGAGCATGCACTGTTACACTTAGCTAATTATAGACATGGAGTAAAGAATGGCCGTTTCTTGTGTGCTACATTATATTTTTTATTTCTGCAGCAACAGGAGTTGTATTTCTGTTTTTCTGGATAACAAAGATAATGCAGTTGTTTGTAGTTATTTGGCACTGATTCTCGTGGATGGTATTGGTTTGTGTGTGATTAATAGTTAAACAGAAAGGAAAGCTGTGGCAGGGCAGTGTGTGTCAAGTGGGGCAGCCCAGACAGATGGATGGATGTATAAACAGGAGAGTCGGACATCAGCGTGTCATTTACTGCAGCTAAGTGTTCCCAGCAACCCAGTCACTTCTATAGCGAGATGACAGCCGGAGCCAAGAAATGACTCCGTTTCCAGGCTTGCGCGCGCGTGTGTGTGTTTGTGTGTGTCATTCAGTGCCAATGTGTGGCCCTTTGTTTATGAGGGAGATAAATGGTAGTTTGGCAAGATGCTGGGAGACCAATACGGAGAAATCAGCAGTGTGTGTGGGAGCCATCCCCATGGCATTCACAACAGCTCAGTGTTATTTCTGCTCATTTATTTCCAGCCTTTCCACTGTTTCACAATATAATCAGCAGCTTTTCTCTTTGTCTGTTTTCAAACTTCCCGCTTTTGAAGAATCTCATCGCTGTGAGGCGTGTCTCCAGCAATGACCTTGAACTACCTCTGAATCAACCCCGCTGTTCTTTTGCTGAACTTGTTTTTCACCTAGTTTCATTAGACCCCTTTGTTGTGGTTTTAAATTATGGTACCGCCTCTATGTGCAATAGTGGCAATGCTATATGGGGTTGTTCATTACATCGCTGTTTGAAAAGATACCACGAGTTTAAAGAGACAGGGGCATGTCCTAAAAACAACAGGAAGTTAGATATTGTGGCTCATGGGGACAATTAAGGAACTTTAAACCCTACTTTCTTGGTGTCTAAGCTCAGTCAAATCCAAATACAAGGACATGCTACACATATTTTTGGATTCAGTGGGACTTGTGCTTTCAGGGAACATGATGAGCTCCAATGATCATCAAATAAATATCCTTAAATATGCTTCTGGAAACAGTACTCCTTGTAACTCAGAATATATCTGCTACAGCAGCTATCTCAGCTCACTTTTAATGGTGCCAGTTTGCCAAAATGTAAGCTTCTGAAGACCAAAAATACAGGACCTCCGTTCAGTGTAATTCACTAAACCCTTAGCAGCAGTACCGATTAGGAATTCGTAATGGGTGTTTTTTTTTTAATTTTCTGACATTTTGTGGATGAATATTTTAATCAAGAAACTAATCAGTAGCAGCTTTAGTCATAAATATGTATTTTTGTCAGCTTTTTCAGTGTTTGTGACAGTGATGTGGGATCGAACTGGTTACTAATAAGTGACTATTTCATTTACAGTTAAAACGTAGCTGTAGTCTTAAAACAAGTTAATGTTGTCTTCAGTGGAAAAATATTGACCTCAAGAAAACAACTAAACACATCACTCCCTAATGATAGCTGTTCATTGTTTCCTCTTTGTCACGGTTTCCAAGGACGGCTTCCTCCTTTGCTTTTCAAAAAAGAAGCTGTTGTGTAAAATGGAACAAAGGCTAATCCTTATGTCACCCTCACAGAGCAGCTGTCAGTGCACCAGTCAACATCAAAACAGGACGAGCCATACCGGCCACCTCCAGTCGGCCTGCGTATCGCCTCTGATCACTGGATGTTGAGGCAGAGGAGGGTGGAGCTCTGCCCACTAACAGTTATTCAAATAGTGCTTTTATTAGGAAGAAACAAGGAAGTATTCCGTAACGTAGCATTCAAAATAGATCTTCTGTTTTTGTTTTGATGACACCAAGTGTATTTATAGAAGAGCGGGATTTAGTTTTGAGAAAATCTTGCAAGAAATTGCCTAGTCTGCATTTGATTCACTGTCAGGAACTGGGAAGGCATAAAACAACATTAGTAGTTGTGTGGATATGCCTATGCATTTAATTACTTCATTTCCTGTTTCACAGAATCAAACTTTGCATATGTGGCTTTTCTTTCTCTGCAAGGCTTCCTTGTGGCTGTTGTGTATATGTTGGTGTGTATCGGAGCTCGCTTTGAATAACGATCTGTGGTTGAGATAGGAGTTTGCATAGCTTTTCAGTAAAGGTATGGGAAACCTATGTTTGAGCACTTGGCTTGCATGTCTGTAAAGAGAGCTGGTGTGTATTTACTGTAGGGTTGGCTTTAATCAGCACCACTTTGACTAAAAGAGCAGCTTATTTACATGTGCTTAGGCACTGACCCTTGTGGCTACGTGCGGGGGTGTACGCCAGCTACTGAAGGTGTGAGTCACCCGCCTGAAGTGACAGATCCAGTACTGCAAAATACAGTAAATCATGTGAGTGCAGTTGTTCATTGTAGGGAGGGGGGCACTGTGTGACCAGAGCCATGTGACCCTGTTGCCCCCTTCAGTTGGCTGTTTGTCTATCTGTGAGAGAGAGAGAGAGAGAGAGAAATGTTATAAGGAGTGGGGGGGTTAGTAGTTGTGAGGGTTGATGAGGGCAAGGGCAACACAAGGGCAGTGTTTGTGCAGGGCACGGGACCGTCCTCGCTGGCACGCACGTACACACACAAACATGCACACACACTTGCCAAAAACAGGAGGCTTATTGTTGACACCCAGCCCAGTTCAGTCCACGCTCTACAGTCACACATTGTATCACTCTTTGCTTCTCCATCTCTTTCTTTCCCTTATCGTTCTCTCACAAATTACTATCTCTGTCTTTTTTTCTCTGTCACTTCCCAAACTATTCTGCACTTTTCACTTCAGTTTCTGACATTAGCATGACCTCACAGTGGTATTTCAACATAACTTAAGTCAAGCTCATAAGTCTCTCATTTGCTTCACTTGTTCCCTTCATGAGCAACATCTTTTTATCTTTCAACCAACCCTTCCTCATGACACACTCCTCCTCCAGTCATGTCGAATCGTCCTCCCATCCCCTCGCATGTTCTCATCCTCTGATGGAGGTGTGAAAGGCCTGACAGTTGACTCATAGAGAGATGCATGTTAGCGCTGCTTACATCGCTCTCTGTGTGTTGCCCGTGTGCTTCTCCTCACTTGTCTTGTGTCTGTGAAGTGAATCGGGCTCTGTGGAACATCACACTCGCACATCTGATTCCCCCCCACCCATCCTACCACCACCACCACTCTCTCACAATCCTCCTGAATTACACACTGACAGAAATGGATGCTGATAAAATTGAACTCAGCCTTTATTATGCAAATAACAAAGTGATTACGACTTCTTAATGCATTGTACTTAGGCCGTATATTTTTGCAGTATTTTACTGTCCTGTCATTTTCTCCACATGTAAGCTAATTGATCTTCTTTATTGGAAATGAGGCATGTTACCATGGTTACTAATGCTGCAGTATTATTACCATCTCATATAGCCATTCACTCCTCTTTTACTACCTCTATTGCTAACCCTCTCCTCACCTTACTTTGTCTTCCTCAGATGACAAACACGGACTCTGTTGTTAATGTGGATGATCCCTTGCAACACTGAGGCATAATTATATCCTTCCTTTGCCACGGATGTTTCTCTGGTAGTTCAGCATCTGCCAGCTTATCACCCGTTGATGCTTCATTGGTGGCTTATGTGTACACATTGTTGTCTGTGTGTGTTTTAAAAAGGCAGATGAGTAGACCTGTAGTATACGCATCAACAAGACAATGAGGTATATTCAGTGTGTGCCTGCATTAGAAGTCCATTTAACTCTTTATGAAATATGAAATATTATTTCAATTGATAATGGCTTCTCATCAGGTCAGATTTCACAACATTGCTCTATGATGTACAAACAATGTGACTGAAATTCTGTTGCCCATGCCCTACTTAAACTAAAAGCATTTCTTGATGCAGTAAATAAATACAACAGAGTTAATTGTTGCTTATTATTAAAAATTATCATTAATTATTTTATGAGACTATATTCCTTGGTTACAGATATGCTGATGCTTGCTGTTGACCAGTAAATTGTATATCCCAGAATTGCCTGTGTTGGGACACCATCATCATCTTAAACAATCTGTTGCGGTAGCTCTGTACATTAACCTGTAATTCCAGGCAGCTCTTCGAAGCAAATTGATCTTAAAGCACCACATGCCGGAAAATAGTGCATGAACCAGACCAGATAAACACAAAGGACTGAGTCACAGTTCCGGTCATGAGCATATCGACATGGTGAAACATATACCATAATGCAGTAGAGGTTTAGCAGCTAGAGATCTGGCTAAACGTTTCTGTTGCAGTCGTAAGTCCTTAAATATCCTTACTGATGTAAAACAACAGCCCTGCTACAAATCCCTTATGAAGGTTATAATGAGGGCAAAATAGTAGAAATGCCTGTCAGTATAACATAAATAACACTATATTATACTACACTATAAATAATAATGAGTAATTATACTTTTTAATGGCACCTCAAACTGTAGCCTCCTAAATTACATACATTTGAATAAACACCTCTTTACAAACTCTTTCCATTATGACCCTCATGAAGGCTTTACCTAGGCCTGCTGTGTTAGACAACAATACTTTTAGGTAGTTGTACCTCATAAACGTGCCACTGAGTGCAAGTACTGTGACATGGAATAACTGTGACATGACTCCCCTGTTATTACCACACACACAAACATGCATGGCACAGTTCGGTGTGGACAGTGTGTACTAGGCAGGATTAGACTAATGCTGCCTCAGAGTCGAACTTGTGAGATCATGTTTCGCTGTTTTCGACATGGGAAGTTTGCTACGTTAATGTGCTTGGTGGTTTAACTCATGAGCATGCTGTTGCTAGGCAACTGATTTCAGAAAATGAATGTTGCTTTGTTCTCTTTTCAGAAGTGGTGAATGGTTGTGTTTTCAACTTTTCAATGCACTGTTGAAGGCATGCTCACCCAGGCCAGTGATGTCATTGCAGGTGTTTTCCATCAATGGTGAGACGCTCGACTCCTGCTGTGACATAACTGGAGGAGCTTTGAAGCCTCAGAGATAAGCTTTGGGCAATAGGACAAATTCATTATAAGGAATTTACTTGGGTTTATACTATAGGAAAGTTGTTTTGATATAACAATGTGCAAAAGTGTCTCTTGAGTGGATTCACCACGTAGATTCCTTATGCCAGATACGTTTTTAGAGCTATGCAGTTAAACATCAGCAGTTATTATACCCGAACACACATTAGTTTTATCATTCCTACTCTGCATCTTGGCCCTGTCATTACACAAGCGCTATAAAGCAGTTGTTTAAGCTCAACACCAAAATGTAACATTGTTGGAGGGATTGCTCTAAGAGTGTTCAGCGGTGTGCTTGAAAAGGATCTGTTTGCTCTTCCTACCCCTGATCCTCCTCTGCCTGCCTCGCTCTGTCCCTCCTCACTCAGTTAATGCAGCCGTTAATGCAACGTGGTCCTCTTGATCCACATGCTGAAATAGATGGCAAGGAGTCCACATTAGACCCCCTAATGCCATTCAAACTCGATATAGTCACAGTGTAGACTTGCCACTGTCGCAATCTATCTGGCAGAGAGACTCACTGTGATGTCACAGATGGAGGTTTTTGATGTGCAAGTGCACAGCTGTCACAAGAGATTGATGATGATCTGTCACCTTCTTTTCTTGTTTATGATGTAACAATAGGCAATGGACCAGACCTGGATAGTGTCACAGTGCATTAATGGTCATGGAACAAATGTCACTTTGATTGTAGGTGAACTGTGACATCTAGATTGTGATGCAGTAGGTAGTTTGGACTCACTCAGCACAAAACGCCTCAGTGAAAAGGGTCTAATGTTATTCAGAAATCCATCATTCCAGGTGTCTGTGCACAATGAAATCATGATTGTAATTGTTATACTGAGTGTAATAGACTGTCTTACCCTCTGTTATCTACAGATAGGTGACACATTAAAGGAAAAACCAACATAAAGTGTCTCAGTAAGCTGTTGGAGCACCATGTGCTGCCAGAACAGCTGCAGTGCTCCTTAGCATTGATTCTCTGTCTCTGAAGTCTCTGAACTCTGCTGGAGGGATGAACACCATTCTTCAGACAGATATTCCCTCATTTGTTGTTTTGATGATGGTGGTGGAGAGCGCTGTCTGACACATTGGTCCAAAATTTCCCATAGGTGTTCAATTGTATTAAGATGTGGTGACTGTAAAGGCCGTAGCATATAATTCATATAATTTTTATACTCTAACAATTCACCCCCATCAGGAGAGAAATGTTTCAGGACAGATTAAAGGGGATCTTTTAGAACAACTTTGGATTAATTTGTAGTGACCTCTGAGGGGAACGAGTGGATCCAAATTATGCCAGCATAATGCTTCTCACATACATGGAAACATCTGCATTTGTTATATAATTCACCCTCATTTATTCAGATTTTTCCTTTAATTTGTCACTTGTATGTACCTATAAACAATCAGATAGTAACAAAGGACATTCCTGAAGCAACAGTAGGCATTAGAAGGTGGTGAGAACTCCCTGGACTACCTGAATTTATTATTTACACTCTGCTAGTTTTCACCTTAAACTGTTTATTCACCATATTTGCTGTTCATGGCCACTCGTATCTTCACTCATGTGCAGTCCTAACACCTCCTAACACATCCTTCAATATGTGAAAGAAGATAGAAGTCCTTTTCTGCCACCATGAACTAAGTCTGTTTTAGTAAATATCCTTTCTGTCCTGAGAGACAAACCAATAGTGTGTGCTTTTATTTTAGGATGTGTGTAAATATATATTGTTGTGCATACCAGCCACACAAGGATACCAAATCTTATACTGCAAGCAAAACTGAAAATAACTCCTCAGGAGTAAGAATAACAGCTTTGCCTCTGATTCAGCATTCATTGGCTTTTTATGAATGACTGGTAGGGACTTTTGCTCTGGTTGTTGTTTGTCACTCATTTCCTGTCTAGCGTCATTGTTTCCTGTCTGAAAAGCCAGCATGTGCCACTGTGTCACTGGAGGTGCTTAGCATGGTGGAGCACTGTTAGCTGTCCGGATGTGGTCAGTTCAGTCACACAAACCTTACCAAAACACACACACACACACACACACACACACACACAATCACTTCATTCACATTTCCTCTCAGATACAGTATGTAATGAGACAGTTTGTTCTTTGCTCTCTGTGAGAATATTTTTATCAGGGGATTTAGTTTCAAGGCAACTTCCTCATTTCTAGTTCTGAGCACGGTGAGTCTTTGCTTCCTGTAGGAAAGAGCACTCAGATGATGATTTGATTGGTAACGTGAGATAAAACTGATCCCTGGGGAGGAAAGTAGGCACTGAAGCAAGAAAAAGTTGTTGGGTGCAGCAAAGATATAAAAATCAAAGCGTGAGAATGCCGTGGGTTACACAGCAGGAAGGAAATATACAAAATAAAATTTGAGGCAAAATATTGTTGTTGTGAGTGGAAGATGAGAGGTTCAGTACTTAATGAAAATATACTGCGGCCACTTTGTGCAAACACTTTGATACATACAGACACATAAACATGTCTCACCTCTGACTCAGCCACAGTGTGTCACAGTCGGACTGACCATTGAGTGTGTGTTTACCGTCTGCAGCCTCCACCTACGTCCACTCCTAAAAGCAGCAAGTGCTCATACTCTACGACTGGTGACTCACACACACAGACGCACACACCCCAGCTGACCGCTTACCCACACGCCACCCAGACAAACACATACTGTTGAGCTTAACAGCTTTTCTCTTAACTTACGCACACGCATACACACACGCACACACACACTAATATTGAGCCAGATTCAAACACAGTAAGTATATTGTGGACAAAGCTACAAGCGCTGTTCATTCATTTCTCCCACTCTGACAGGTTACTTTGTTCTGCAAGAGTTACCTGAGGTGATCTACTGTACATGTTGTGCTTTTAGGAATCATTGCCAAGAGAAAAAGTATTCCCTCAATGAATGGGATGAATTTTAAAATCACAAGAAGAAAGCACAGACAGTGTGGGCACAGCAGCATCCTGCTGTCGCAAACACATCTTCAGCAGTTTGTTTCGCTCTGTGTCATTGTGGTTAGTGGCTGAAAGTGAAACAGGATATGTGGTGGCACTCATATGCTAGAGTAAGTGGATTGATTGTCTTCATTATCGCAATAATTAAAGCAGTCAATTTATTGGTTTATTATTTAGTTAAAAACTTGGCAAAAAAATTAAATATAATCATCAGAAGTTTTTCATTCCAACCAAAAAAGCCCAAAAGTAAATAATATTCAATTTACAGTGATATGAAATCGAAAAAAGCATCCTCACAGAAATGTTGGCATGTTAAATTTCTATCCGACAAATAGTCAGTTAATTATCATATCAGCATTGTCAAAACCAAAACAAAGCTTTTTAGTGGACCCACAAAAAATTGTTTATATTTATCAAAGGAGGAGGTGGCACATAGATCCTTTGGCTTTGCATAAACACCGTCCGACAAACACACACGCGCGCGCACACACTCACTCACTCACTGTGGTTATCTAGAGGTAGAAACGCTGACTCAGGCAGCCTCGCTATTGCCTGTGTGTACATCTCATACATACATACTCATACTCATACTCATTTACGGGAGTGCAGTGTTTGTAGTGGGAAGGCAAAGAGTTTCTTAGATCCTCTTTGTGAACTTTATTTTTAGCACAGTGTGGAAGAAAATGTGTCACAGGACCCTAAATCACCAGGCATGACCTTTTACGCACACACA
Organism: Scortum barcoo; assembly: GCA_023238725.1. NCBI lineage: Eukaryota > Metazoa > Chordata > Actinopteri > Centrarchiformes > Terapontidae > Scortum > Scortum barcoo. The sequence continues at coordinate 23,539,761 of CM041552.1, forward strand.
GACACACACAAACAATTTATGTTGGTCCTTCTTTTTCAGTCAGTCACACCCAGAGACGCATGGACACACACTCCATTGTAGAGAGCCTCACAGGCCTCTTACTGTCAGACAGAGAGAGCTTTAGAAAGAGAGTGCTGAGTAACACCAGTGTTTAAATAACCATAAATGCATCTGGGCATGAAGGCCTTCACAACATGTCGCTGTCACTTGTTCAGAGGAACTACTTCGATCACAAACAACAATTTGTCTTGTCTTTATTGTCTGAGGTATGAGGTATTGCGGCTGGCTTGGCTGCAGTGTACTGTACTGCTTTCTTTTGTGTTGTCGTCTGCCTTTGGAAGTCAGTGATATTTAGGTGTGCTTCACCCTTTTGCTGCCAACTCTGCTTTGATTTACCAGCACATCCCTTTTAGGTGCGTTTGAATCCTCATGCCTGATCAGATATCTGCAAAGATGTGAAAGGAGTTCTCTTTTTCATCTCAGGCAGCAGTATTTTGAGTCTGTGATGGGACAGTCAATACCAAAATTCTGCATAAATAAAATACAGACCTAAAAATTGCAATTGATTTTGTAGCCTTTACATGAAAACATTTTGTATTTATAATACAAATTTGCCTTGGTTTGGCACAGCACAGGTACGTGGCATCATATTTCTGTACCTTCACACACATGTAGTCATGAAAGCATGCCTGGGAGCTGCATAATGAAACATTGTTTTGCTCTGCTAATGTTGTAACTGGACGGCCGCCTCAAGGCTCCTCTGTTTGTTGTTACATGAAACTCTCTCTTTCTCCCTGATCTCGCAAACCAACTTGTTCCCCTCTGATCCACCAGCTGAAACCTGACCTCACAGCAGACCTCTGGTCGTCTGCCACCACATCCTCTTATAACCCTGCTCACCTGTGCATGTACAGTATGTGTGTGTGTGTGTGTGTGTGAGAGAGAGAGGCGTGTTGGCATCACAGCGAGATGAGACACTATTCAAGCTGTCTGGTGTGAAAACGTCATTCTCAAAGCCCATAATTAATGAGAGCGAAGTGTTTATATGCATAGACGCGTCCCCGCATCCCAGTGTTGTCAGTGCATCAGACAGACATGCTGGGTGTCATGTTACTTTTCAAGTGTGTAACTATGCACCTTTATGACGTTACAGGCTCGCCATTGTCTGCTGTTCATCTGAATGCTGTCCTGTGTGATCTCTTGTTCCAACATGGAAGTGTGTGTGTGTGTGTGTGTGTGTGTGTGTGTGTGTGTGTGTGTGTGTGTGAAACATTCTCTTGTGTGTCTCAGAGTTATTTCCTACATAAACATCCCTGTGTACTAGCGTGCGGTTGTTTCTGCTCTGTTGGACTGACTGACTGACTGTCGAGTGTTGGCGTTAGTCGTTATCACATACAGCTACTGCACAGTCCCTTTTAAGAGAGATGTTTAGACGGCAATCTACAGTTTGAACAACACACAGAAAACACACAACAAGATTGTTTCCATTTGCGTGGACGATAATGTTAAGTGGCCGCGATCGTAGTTCCAAATGCACAGCAGATATTGCACCATTCTCACGCATGTGGCATAAGGACGGCTCATCTGCTGCTAGCTGGAGCACTTAACTTGGAGAGGGAAAGACCATTAGAGGCAATCAGAGCTGTCATTTTTAATGGGCGGATCGAGACAAAAAGGGAAATTGACCTGTGGCCTCGTACAAGAGTTAATGTACTAGGCCACTTGAGGACTAGGTAATGAGAAAAAGGCAGGTGGAAGTGGTGTGACGGTGCAGCTGTGGTCGAGGCACAAACCCAAATGGAAACCAGGCTGTGGGCTGTTTTTTACACCAGCAGCTGGGAGGCCACTTACTGCAGCTCAACAGAGTTAATGTGCATGTGTTTATGTGTGCACATGTGTCTGTTTTGTCCTTGGATTGCTTGCACTGAATTTTGAGATTTGAGTCTTCTGCATGTCTCATCGGCAGACAGAAATAGCCTTTCTCAGCAAGTGCTTTCGAACGTGCAGAGAGGAACTGTGGGAAGCTAACCCCCCCCCCTGCCTCACTTGATAATTACCTTAGCTACAGCTACTGCAGCTACTCTATCTTGTTGTGCTTGCAAGTGTGTGTGTGTTTAGGGACAACGTGCATGGTGCATACATATCAGTGTGCACTTTTATATATGCATTATCCATCCATAAGTGTAAGTGTTTTCTTTGTGTGTGCTTGTACTCTGCCAGGGGGACCAGATTGTCAGATGAAGGGAGGGCAGACTGACCTTTTGTTCTGTTTGCTTAGTGGGCATTCCTCTGAGCACTGGCTCTCACCCAAGTTAAAGCCAGCGGGCCTCCCTCTGGACTCGGTACAGTGCTGCCCCAGCAGGGACAAAGTGACACAGAATCATTTGTGCCTGTCAACACGTTGTTGAAGAAAAGGATACAAGAAAAGATCATGCATGTTTATATACGATTGAAATGTTGAGTGTTTTATGCGACAATCTCGGGAGCTGAAACATCACATGAACTGACTCTCTATCTTGTCTATCTTTATGTCTTAAATATTTAAAAACATGTGCATGTGCAATTATCTTGATCGCTTAAACTAGGCTCAAATTAACCTCAACAACATGAGTTAGCTTTGAGGAATGTCCTAATGGCTTTCTGGAATACCACTGTGAGCTGTGAGTTTTCCAGGAAAGTGTCATGAGTAATGACAACACGCGACTGTAGCATGTTCTCATAAAGCGTGCTTGGCTATAGGTTAGAAGGATGACTGAGTTATGATATTATTAGCTTTCTATTAGTTCCGATATTTTTTCACCACCAGCTTTTCTCCTCTGTAATCAAATTTTCAAAAGCTGATTTGCTACTTATCCCACAAATGCACCCTTCAATTCTCAGACTGACATGTTGAGAACAAATATATCTGAATATTTAAATCATTTTCTTTTTACAATATAACACACTTACAGCCATGATTTCAGTCTAAAATGTTGTATTTGTGTCTCTCCATCAGGTCCTTATGGTTGAGGTGGTGTGTGGTGCCTCTTGCCATGCCTCCTGCCATGACAGACCTCCTGGACATATGGGCGGCCCACTCGCCCCTGGCCGGCAACGCTCTGGACCAGATCACTGTGGACTTTCTGCTGCCCACCGGTATCTACATCCAGATGGATGTTCCACGCGAGGCCACCATTCAGCACATCAAACTGGTGAGTGACACCTCAGCTGCCTCCTTACAACATAACAGATAATTAATAGATTCTAATAAAATCAACTTTGAAAGCAACTTCAAGGAGATTAAATGAATTCATTTGCTTATTGTTTGCCCTGACATCATGTTATTGTCCTTACATGCCTCTGAGCCTATTGTCCTATTAGTCTACAGCCCACACACACATACTCACTGTTACACACACAGTACAGTCACACAGCTGGTCAGTGAGACATTGTCTAATTCCTGTTTTGACAGAGGTGGCTGTTGTGGTCGGCTTGGTGTTTTTTGTTTGTGAGCAGCTATTGCTTTCAGCATGCAAATAGCTCATGACATCATGTATGACTGCAGCTAATTCTGTAAGGTCAGAAGTCAGACTTTATGGGTCTTTTAGAAGTTGAAGAAATAATCAGTCACATTGTTTACGTGTGTGTTAATGAGATGGTGTGTAATCTTACTGTTGATGTGTGTTGGTAACAGCCACCCCTTTGATGTGATTGAGGTATTGATTTCAGCTACACAATGGAAACACCTGGACTGTACAAGGCAGTGAAGTACAATGGCTGTGCTATAACTACTGCTTTACTTGAGGCTTCATTTGAGGCTGAACTGTGGGGTAGTGTTTTATTTAACTCTTCTGTATAAAAAGCTGTTATATTGAAAGGTGTTTATCAACCTCATTTACATTTACAGAGAGACACCTTACAGTACAGTGTATTCCACAGGATGTGGAAGTGTGTGTTTGTGTGTGTGTGTACATATTGTCTGCCATTTTCTAGAAATCACTTCTGGCTTCATCAGCCCTGAAACATGGCCAAAGATGCAAACTGATATCATTTTAAATCATTCATAGATGTTCACTCTTTGTTTTTCATGGCCTTTTAAGCTTGTTGGACTAAATGTATGTGTGGGTGTGCATGCATAAAAGCCAGAGAGAGATTCATGTAAGAGCAGCGAAAAACTGGGAAAAATTATGTCACTGAAGCAAGAAATTAGAGAGAATATAAGGAGACGGAGACTCCTCTGAGACTTTCTAGTAAATGAAAGAGAAAGGACAAATGTGAGGAAGCCAAAGAGTAAAATTTCATTTGACCTTTGCTGATCTTCCAGGCAGCTTTATACTGGACCTGGAGCCAACAAGAGTAGGCTTATGAATGATACTAATAAAGACAAGCTTAGATTTCCTAGAAAGTTGACCCTTTAAATGTTTTGTGGAATCATTTGAAAATCTATGTTTTCCATTTATAACTTATTGAGACAGCTGGCATCCTGTAAGCTTGTAGAAAATGATACCAATGTGACAAATGCTGAGAGCATGGGATGTAAAGGATATAAAGCAGGTTTGTTCATTTCTGAGAACATCAAATAATTAAATCCTCTCTGCAGTTCATAAGTGGTTTATGAGAGATATGATCAACATACCATAAAATCACGAGTGTTCCTGTAGAAGAAAATATTTGTTGTGCTTCAGCATAGGTCTCTCAGACAGAGACACACAACTCTACACCCAACCCTGTGTTCATGCTGTGGGGGCACAGGGACATGAATCATACCGATATTGGCTGCATCGTATTATTCACATCCTGAGCGGCTCACTGAGAAGCTTTGTTATGTTGCCATGAGTCATGTTCGTCCCTGATCATGAAACTTGCACTTTCATCAATGTATTACATGAACGTGTTGTTTTTATAGGTTTTCATGCCCTAAGGAAATCAGCACTTCACTGCTCAGGGGATTTATGGTTCAACTCTATCAAAAAGCACATCTTGTATAAGCTAAGAAGTAGTCGTAAGCTTTGCTTTCTCAAAGCCTCTCAGAAACCATCAGATAATTTCAGATATACATGGCCATCAATACTGTTTATTCCGGTTGTACATATTCCAAGTAGGGTTTATTTAATTGAGTCTAATGGAGATGATAAAATCACTCTGTGGTTTTGTAGTGCAAAAGCACTTCAGTAAAACCCCACTTCTCCTTCTTCTTCTCCCACCCAGCTCTTATGGAAGCAGGCACAGTCATTCCCCTTGTTTCCCTCCCTCGGCGAGATGGAGAGCCACATGTTCGAGTGTGTCAACCAGGCAGCTGTGCACGAAGAACTGGAGGACGAAACTCGCAGGCTGTGCGACGTTCGCCCTTTCCTGCCAGTCCTCAAGCTGGTGACGCGCAACTGCGGTCGAGCAGAGCGCCTGCTGGACTCTAAAATCGGTGTGCTCATTGGCAAGGGTAAGACAGCCTCACTTTTTAAGGCTTTGTCTGAATTTAACATGAGGGATTATTATGCAAGCTCTCACACACATTACTCCCTCCCCAATTGATTCGTTTATTGTCCCTGTTTGACATTCCCAATAAAGAAAAGCACTTAAGAGTTGCGTAGTGGGACAGTAAATCTTTCCCCGCACACAACAAGCTTTAAGCACCTCCTCCAGTACACTAAGTAGCTCTCCTACTCAGCACATTCACCGCAGCCATCAGACCCGAGGCCCGTCTGCAGCTGGCTCCTCTCAGTGGCTCTGCTGTCTGATAGAGAAGCGTGAGGATTGACTGGACGTGTTCCTGACATGTCTTCCATCACCTGTCACTTTACATTATCTACGTTAGAGATTAAACCTTTTAAAGCATCAGAGGGAATCGATCAGTATCATAGGAAAAACCAGTCATCTGAGGTGATTAAACATTTGTCAAAAAGTCAGATTTAGTGATAGAATACTTATTAATGCCTAAGAAGAAAAAAGTGATTAATTGATTAATCTGGAAAATAATAAAATAATAAAATTCAACATTAACAGCTCTGTGTCATACATGCATGCATGGAACTACATGCACACTAAATGCATTTTTATTATAGCTTATCGCACTGACATACACATACAAATGCTTAAGAACAAGTGAAGTCACACAAAAACACAAACATTAAGCCCCATGGAGATCCCCAGGATCATGGTAGTCCGCAAGTCCACAGCAGACCTCTTCAGAGGAACAAAGGCAAAGAGGGAGAGAAGGGGTTCCATGTCTAATTGAAGGAGACACAGACAATATTGATATCCTCCCCTCCTGGCTCCACTTTGGCCTGACATTATCTTTTAAAGGCTTTTGTCAGAGTAATTGGTAAGTGGTGTTTTTCAAAAGGAAGCCCACAGGTCCGTCTGGATAGTCCCACACACACACACACACACACCTTACCTCGTGCAGTTCACAGTAAAAGACTATTACACACTCGCAGGGCCATGTTTTTTGTTTTTTTTTTCCCCCTCCAGAAATACAGACACACAAACCAGCTCGCACACTCACACAATGCAGCTAATGTGGACCAGAACACTTCTTTGAATGCTGAGGGTCATATGAATGTTTAATGGCTTTAAATGTCAACATGTTGTTTTCCAAGAGAGTACTGTGCAGCACCTCTCTTGATAAAAACACAGACAAAAGCTCACCAGGGAGCAGAGAAACAAAGTCTGATCAGCCAAACTCTGGCATTTGGCATCGCTGAATATTAGCAGGTTCTGCTTTAATTCCACGAAAGACTTGGATGAGAGAGGCTGTTTGTGATCCTTTTTTGCACATTCAACTTTCATATGTATGGCCTCAAGTGCTGCACAGGTGTTTGTGCATTTTTAATGACTTCTGAAGCTTGTGTGTTTAAGCATGTTGCTAGAATATACAGCCTCTTACCTGACAGCTCTTTGAACTTCACAAGCTTCATGCTGAGTTAACATTTAAAAAAACACAATTAATTAAGGTCTGTGGTTATTTCTGAAGACCTAATTATTATTTTATAAGACTGAGTTCTCATGATATTAAGCCCTCTTCAAAATATTGCTTTAATCTGTCCACTTTAGTTAAATCCTGATACATGCTACTTTATAACTGTGCTGTAACAATGTCCTTTCCTTACCATCACTAGGTCTCCATGAGCTCGATGCCATAAATGACCAGGAGGTGAAGGACTTTCGGAGTAAGATGTTCCGTTTAAGTGAAGAAAGGATGCAGCGAGTACAGTTGATGACATGCATGGAGTGGCTGCAGGCCTGCTTCTCCCCACAGCTGGAGCCCATGGCAGGGAAGGCCGTCACCGATGGGCTCAATGACCGGACGACTGACCTGAAAGTCATCATTCACTTTGACCTGTCTCAGGTGAGAGCCATTTAGCGATACTAGCGAGTTAAGACAAATAAAAATGTTTCATTTAAACCAAATGAATTTAATGAGCAAACTGTGGGCGGTTGAATCTGGGTCACCCAGTACTTCTTTATAAGCCAGCAAAAGTAAACAGCTCAGAAAAAGACATGTCCATTAACAAGGTCACTAATATTACAGCCCTGTGTGTTATACCATGAATAATTCAGCCAGTTGACAACAACAAAGTTAGAATGAGTTTACCAATGTAAACCAGTGAAGCACAACACCATCCTTGTTTTTTATTTCCCCTTGACTCCATTCAAAGTGCAGTTGGACAGGTGTGGCAGCTTGCACAGATGTCCAGTCAGAAAATCCCCCAAAAGAACATCTCAGTAAATGTTTTATTGAAGCTTGGTCCTCACTGGCGACAATAAGCTTGTACCAATATTGTTTCTCTCCTTAGTCGCAGCAGCTGCACCAGTTGTCAGATTCCCTGAGAGCCTGTAGCCGATGGAAATAATCATTGTTTTATCAATACAAGAACCAAGTCTCGTAGTTGAAAACGTGTTTGGATAGTCTTTATTAGTACTGTCTATTAAAAGCATCAGGACAATAGTTCTAGAAACTTGGCTAAGAAAGGTTTATAATCCCAGATTTTATCATAGGTTGCAGTGACGTTGGAAAGATCTATTTTTAACTAGAAACATTTTAGTTCAGTGACAGAGAATATAAAATGTTAATAAGTATATAATTAAGATAATGCGTTTGAACTTTTGATTTTAAATAATCATCGACCTTCTCTTAGGTAATCTCTTACCTTGTCTGATTTATGTGTTCACATGTTCATTGTATTCATTTTCATCCTAGAGGAGAGCAAACTTAATCTTCACTGATAAACCCCAAACATACCACCTGTACAACAACTCTGCATACATAATGAGAGTAACACTGTGACTTACTGCACAACTACAGCGGACAAAACCACCTTGTTTGAGTTGCAAAAGTAGTCGTGTGACTCCTCCAGCGCAGGCACATGCACTGTGGCTCAGCCTCTTTTTTCTGCTCACAGTTGGCAGCTCCACAATAGTCACGTGACTAAGCCCAATTAGCAAGTCATGTGACAACACTAAGTGGGTCAAAACCATCAGTGAAATTATGCCATCCTCCCGGACACACACACACACACACTAGTGTGGCAGCTCAAGGGACCGAAACACTGATTAAAATGAACCTCTTTCCCTCTTACTCTCTGAACTCTCTGACTGTCTCCTTCCATCTGTCTTTGTCTCATCTCTTTGCTCCTGTTATAGAAAAAAAAATCTTATTTGATAATAAAACAGATGGTCGTGTCCCTCCAGACCTGTGTATATCAGCTTTGATCAACATCACGGACACACACATGCACATACACAAAGACAAGCCATCTGTGCCACTGCGCTCAGGTGGTCATTGGCAGGAAGTCTTATTTAGGAGGTCGGAGACAATAAGCCACATTATGGCCAGGAAGTCTGCTGGTGTGGTTTAATGTCTTAAATTGAATATGACCAAGGTTCTGTGTGAACTTTGCTTTTAGCGATCACCTCGGTCTTGCTCTGATAGTCTCTCACAGCATTATCTAACTTCAACTTTTACATAATGTTCAGACAGTTCTGAGAAATGTGAAATGCTGAAGTACTTTCAGGACGGCTCAGCGCTGTGGCCTTCCCAGTTTCACAACAACGTAGCCCCTGACTTTTTTTTGTTGTTAATTATTAATGGATGGCATTTTTATTAAACTTCCAGGAAATTATAATTCCATCTATCTCAGGTATCAGGTCAGAGCTGTGCTATAAATAGGATGAAGCAGTGAGCTTTGGTGTGACACTGAGAACATATTAGAACGGCTCTGGCAATGTGTGGAGGACTCACATGCATGTACACGCATATCAGTGTTCATTCAGCCACAGATGCACACATGTCTGAGTGATTATTTGTACATGAACTCAGTGACTGTAAGTGTTGCACAGTGCTGAGACTTCAGAGATGATTTTCTTCCTTATTTTAGCTACATGCGGTGTGAGCTGCCTGTCTTTGTGTTAATCCCTGTCTGTTCTTGTCGGTCAGTCATTTCTTCTTTATTCTCTCTTCCATTTGCTCTATTGATCTCATCTTGACATCTCTTAATAAACATTGTGTATGTAAAAACTAGACAAACTAGACATTCCTCTTCAGTATCTTATATGATCTAGCAGTAAGGCCTCACAGACTGGGCATTTTCATGTTTCTTTCCTAAGGTTTTTTGATATCTTTTAGTTCAGATTTGACAAAAAAAAAGTTGTCATTTCTCACTGTAACAGTTTGAGCTTTGCTTTCCTGTCTCGCCTCGCAGGATTCAGCCAGTCTAAAGGTTTCATCATCCTGCACCCCCGCCGAGCTGATGGAGCTGGCCGTGAGGAAGTGGCTGACCACCCACGGGCCCGGAGGAGGAGGCGTGGAGGGGTCAGTATGTGCTGAGGGTCAGCCATTGCCTGGAGTTCCTCTGTGGAGACCACCTCCTGATTCAGTACAAGGTTAGTAGCTACACAGTAACTGCCCTCAGCCTGAGAAGGTCATACAGTGTCACATTGGTGTCACAATAACAGCCCAAAGCCTGTTTAACGATTCCAAGAAGAGAATATATGAGGTCTAACTGGGAAAAGTTTAGGTATAAACTAAAATGAGTTTCCTTGGCTCAACAATAATATTTTTGGTAGCAGTGTGGTGGTTTGTGTGTTTACAGTATGCATGTTTTTGTGTTTAGCTTGTGTAACAAAAGATTTAAGCACAACAACTTTATGGCCAAGTGTGGTCGGGCAAGTTCCTTATTCAGCTCGTGCCATGATGTTGGCACTTAGTTTGTTATGAACTCGCTGTTAATGGGGCACAGCAACTTAGGGAAAGTGTGTGCATGTCCCATCATGCTCTTTACTCCCCAGACATTAAAGCTTTATGATGGTTTGAAGTTTTATTTTCAAACCATCATATATTATATATTATTATATAATAATATATTTTCAAATAGTTATTCTCAGAGCCATGCACAATAATCAAGATTGGAAACTTAAATGTTTACGTGATCTGGCAAGTTTTCAGCTGCAGACGTTAAGAGCTGTTGAAAACAATTCATAAGGACATCACACACAAAGAGAGCAGCAAGCACAGTATAATGGGTGGGTCAAAGCAGGTAAAACGCACATTAGCATGCTGGCAATTAACTGTCATAAGCACGGAGATATGTAAATCAAGCTGTATGGACAGGCTGATTAGCGCATAAAAAAGGAATGGCAGCAGTCATTGGCAGCAAAAAAACATATTTCACAGCGTGTAATTTCCTTAAGACACTCTCACTCTTTGATTCACCTATACTGTCTCGCCTTTATGAGAGAATGGCTTGTCTTGTGGCAGAGTTACTCTGTGGTTCTTATGAAATTAAAACCTCTTAAGTCTGGGAGGCCTTTATTATCACATAGGTATCAAGAAACATAAGATTTACCCACTTTGAAGCCCAACACCTTGAGAGTATGTTTGTCTGTGGATTCAATGGGCCTAATAGTGTTATTAGTCCAACTAGACCTCACTATTTTGTAGCATTAAGGCAGGGTTTTGCAGCTTCATGGGGTAAATCTTTACATATCTGAAGTTTATTGCGTGTAGTTTGCTTGATTACATGTCTGCTTTTTTTAAAATCAATTATGGTACCCAGGTATTTGCTGTCTGTGTGCACCCTTGCATGTTAATTTGATCAAGCCTGCTGACAAGCAGTGCATATATTCCACTTGTTACAACTTGTTTATTTCTCTGTCCTAAAAATACAGTTCCACTTTCATTCCTACAATAATGCTTCTGCATACTTCACTGTTAACTTTTGTGCTGTCCTGAATTAATGAACAAAATTAAACAACAACAACATACCATACAGCCATGAAATTAAGAGATGAAGCTTTTTTATGTTAGAAGTAGCTTAGATATGCACAGAGCTAAGAAGGTCTCCTGTCCTGTCTTGTTTGCAGTACATTCGCACGTGCATGCAGGCCAAGGAGTCTCCACACCTAACCCTGGTCCACACCAACACCATCAAGGCCATGTTTGACAAGGAAATCTCTGCCATCGGAGCTGTGGTTTCCCGCAAGTCCTCCAACCCACCTCTACCACTACCTCCCAAGAGAAGGGTTCCCACGGTTAGTCCGGTAACGTGTGCGGCTGTGTGAATGAATGTACTTCTCATTTCTGTGTCGTGGAGGTTTTGTCTATTTACCATCTGCTAAACAGCACTTAACCAATGGCAACACACGCTGGTCAACTGAGTCACCAGCGCATGTTGGAGTTCATGTCATATACTGTATTAATGTGGCTGAACCTGTTGTCAGCTTGCACATGCAAATTTGTATCTGTAATTAGTTGGCGTCTTTACTAAAACTGAGGGTGTGATGCACATGTGAAACTGTTCTCTAGATAACACCCCCTTAATATCCGCTAGTGTTTCCTGAGTGCTCTTGTTGTTTCACTGAAATAGTAAAAAAAAAGATTGATACACCTGCACTCAACGAGGCAGGTGTTGAGGTTTACCAAGTAAACATGTACTTGGCAGCTGCCACCTGTCTTTTATGAGGCAGTACTCGGAGTGTGTCGGAGCAAGCCTGCACTGCCCTGCTAGCATTTGCCACGTTGTCAGAAAACATCACAAAGCTCTTTGCTGCTGGGGCTGCCGCTGCTGCCAGGTGCACAGTGACATCACTCCTCAGTGTGTGCATCCACATTTTAAATGTCGGGTTGAATTTAATTGGCCTTTGTTAGCAAGTCTCCTGGGGTTTTAACTGTGAGATGTCACGCTGACTGTGACAGGCCAAGTGATGTGTGGGTTTCAGTGTCTGTAAATAATTACAGGTGTGAATCCTTACATGACATGTTACCATATTAACATGGTTATTACTGTAAACCAACTGATAGTTTACAGGAAAAACAGACACTAAATTTACTTCACTTCCACTTTTTTATGATGAGTACTTCTACACTTACTGGACAGTGTTGCTTTACAAAGTGTCACAATCATTGTGAATCACCATTTATGGTCAGGTCAGGCCTGCTGTAAAACGAGAGAAAAATCTAGGCCAGGTGTGGTAGGTGATGTTGACAAGCGATGTTGAAAATTATCATAGGTGTTAAATGACTGTATACATAAATGCTTCTCCATCTTAGATGAAATGACACACTAAGTCCGAAAAACACCATTTGTTTGTTTGAGAGACAGGAAACATGGGGAGCGGGAGGGGTGGGACATGTAACACACACAAAGGCAAATGAACTATGGACATTGTGATTATGTGATATTTACTGTAACCTTAAATTTTTAGTACTTATGGCTTAAACAATTAATCAATCAGCAAAATTGTTAGAAATTAATGTTCTTTTGACGGACTAATCGAGTCTGCTTTAAACTTGGTCTGCTTTCCCTGTGTTTTCATCAATACACCAACATTTCAGACTGCACATTTCGCTCTCCACATCACACTGACAAAACTGCTATTCAAGTCTTTGTCACATCCTGACTTGACTGCTTTAACAGCCCACCTTTTTCTGGTGACTAGCTTGCTCAAAACTCACCTACCACTGAATTAACTAGAAATGAGACTATGTTTCACCAATCCTGCCATCCCTTACAGTGACTACCTCTTCATCGTGGATGCGATTCATACATTTTACTGATGACTTTTAAAGCTAGGATGGGCCTGGCCCCATCTTGTATTTCTAACTTTATTACTTTCTGCCTGCCCTCTGTGTCTTAGATCCTTCTGATGATTTTGTACCAACCTCTATGTTTAGACGCAAAGATGAAAGAGTCTCTGCTGTTACGATTCCCAGATCACATTACGAATTGCTTGAGGATTGAGAATTGCTTCTTTTTCTTAAACTCCCTTTTTTAAAGCATCTTTTCTGTGATTATTTTCCTGCTATGTTTTGGCTATCCTCATTTAATCTGGTTGTGTATTTAATGCTGTATTTATCTGTTATTTTGTAGCTGTTTTTAGTGTGATGGAAATAAATTGTGTAGCGGTAGAGATCAGAGGAGACAGAAGCAGACATTAGATTCTTATCAGGCTGCAATAACCAGAGAAGTGTGGCCATCTGTGACAGGAAGTGAGATTAATTTTCAGGAAAGGAACCTGTCATTGGATGCTCTGCTGCTGTGCAGTAGGAAACCTGGCTGATAATTGGTCAAAGCAAAGGAAGAGAGCGGAACAGTGTTTTTGTGATGATACAGTACATGGAGGTCTAGTCTCTGCCTTTAATAGTAGAGGCAGACCCAAATATAGTCTCTTATCTGACAGGAGTCAAATTACACACATCAACACACACATCGACACACGCACAAAGACAGACAAAGACACAGGCAACAAACAGCAGGAAGTGTGGTTGTTAGTCATGTTCACAGACTCTAGGTGTCATGTGATGCTGTTTTTCCTGCTGACTGCTGACCCTCGCAAATCCACTTGGCTTGACATCAGAGTGACCTGCCTGACCTCCAACATTGTTTGTGGGGTTTTTTTGTGCGTGTGCGAGTAGGGAACTGGTGGGCGTGAAGGAGCAGCATGTGGGAGTGCTTTTTTTTTTTTTTTCAGTACATTATGCTAATGCTGCTCACTCACTACACGGCTCTTTCTCTTCTCACTTTCCATCCACAGCAAGTACAGACGTGTGTGTGGGACGTGTCTAGCCCGTTTAAGATAGTCCTATTGAACGGCAGCAAGGTGAACGCGGAGGAGACTGCCAAGGTAAACTTTGCTTCTTCCGTGTCCATAAAACAGACATCAGTGTTCCTGTTAATATGTCACTGCACACAGAGAACCTGCAAGCACAGTTGTGACATGTCTCCTACACAGTCTTACGTACACAATAGGAACACACTGATATTGTCAGTTAGGTTTTCAATAACAGCTTTCACTTGAGTATGAAGTCACTGTGAAATCCTTTTTTTATCTGCATGTTAGGGTTAGGGTGTGACTCTTTTCAAGTTAGAAATTAAAGGATAAGTTTGGTTTTAAGTTTTTCACATTGAGAAGAAATCCCATTGGAAAAACACCAAAGCCAACAATGCATAGATCCTACTAACAAATATTGTGTGTTATCATATTCCCCTGTGCCATAGAGCTCTCTTGATGTCCAAAAACTATTAAAAACCCATCAATAAGTCACACTTATGCACTGGCTGACCTATTCCTTTATTAACATGAACTCATGCACTGCATTTTCAATCCTACATACACCGTCCTGCTGTAGAGATGAAGATTGTTCCCCACAAACTTACAGTATTCATGTATTTTGGGTACAGGCACACTGGGGGTGTCAGAGAGACGAACTAATGCAGTGTTAGTTTTTCTGTTGTAATGGGATTTGTTTGAATGATTTTAAAGACAGATGGACATCATTCCTTTAATGATGGACCCAAACCTATTAAAAGTTTCTGGCTATAAAAGTTAAAGCAAGGTGGTGTGTAAATAACACTAACACTACATGCCTTCTTCCTCGCTACATGCCAACCTCTCCTACCCACCCAGGTCCAGGTGAGGGCGGGGCTCTTCCACGGCACAGAGTTGCTGTGCAAGCCGGCAGTGAGCAGCGAGAGCAGTGGACGCTCAGATCACACGTGGAAAGACAGCACGCTGGAGTTTGACATTGCCGTCTGTGACTTGCCACGCATGACCCGCCTCTGCTTTGCTATCTACGCTGTCATGGATAAGGTCAAGAAGCAGAAATCCACCAAAAATGCTCACATAAACAAGTACCAGACCATCCGCAAAGCAGGGAAAGTGGTAAGAAGCAGACATGCACACTACACTGTCTGCAGTTCAAATAAAGGCCCAAAAAGTCATAAACCAACTTCAACCAACTTCACAGTATCCTTGACTAATTTCACTGTTTTTCTCTGTGTGTGATCCAGCACTACCCCATAGCTTGGGTCAACACCATGGTGTTTGACTACAAAGGCCAGCTGAAGACCGGAGACATCACCCTGCACTGCTGGTCTTCCTTTCCTGGTACACACACAAACACACTTGACATCTACCTATACAATTAAACTGGTGATAAATGGGCTTGTCCAGTGGTTGGCACTGTGCATTAAAGGTTCATTTCATGTGTATCTGTGTGTCTTATCCAGACGAACTTGAAGAGATGCTGAACCCCATAGGAACCATTCAGACCAACCCGTACACTGAGAATGCTACAGCACTGCACATCCACTTCCCAGAGTACTCATCACACCCAATCATCTTCCCTCCCTTCGACAAGGTCAGACAGCTGTTGGTCATTGCATTCAGTCACACTGAATGTACTTTTTTTATGTTAGCATGCAGACACGCCAGTAAACTTACCTCTGTAATACATATGGACACACTGGAATATGGGAAGGCTGCCATACTCAACAACTGCACAACTGGATGAGACCTCAGTAGCCTTTGACTGCAGTTGAATTTGTCATTGCGGTGCTTAGTGCTGTTCATAATGGTACCTAGTGATTATGATGCAGTGGTGGCTGTTGGCACAAGAGGATCGGGACGTGCTCGGCCTGCCTAATGTGCGGTATCGGTGCGTCTGTGTGCGTTAACTCATATAGCGCTCACTCACCTTTTTTTCAGATACTGGAAAAAGCTGCAGAGATCGCCAGAGCAAGTGACTGTGTACCCATGGTGAGTGGACGTACATCAGGATATAGCTGTGTGAACATGCCCTAAAACATTTGTGTGCGTTCACAATACACACAGACACACATTAGGTGAAGATAAAGCCACGTATTTGTTTCAAGCTGGCCTGCAACAAATTGGCATGCTGCTTCGTTTCTCCCCTCTCCCCACACTTCTTGTCTGTAAGAAGTGTAACCTCTCAAACAGGCACACACTGCTAGTTTCCTTGGAAACCCATTGTTATCTCTTTGGCAGGGTGTAGCAGCAAAAACATTTCAATCTCCCTCAAAACTTGAGACTCTAATCAGATTACTCGCATGTTTTCCTGTCTCACCGCCCCTTAATGAAAAACCCACTCCTGGGCGTGTTTCAGCAGGTTACGTAATCCTGTGTTACGAAGAGGGCATGTCTGAACCCACCCCTTTTAATGTGTGGTGTGAGTATGTGTGTGTAACTATGGATTAGCACAGACTACAACTGTTTATTTTCAACTGTAGGTCAACTTGTGAAAGAGTTTACAGACATCCACACAGTTCATCTGATATTCTCCTGTTGTTAGTAAAGTTTGAGCTGCCATCTGTTTGATTTTAGCACATTATGACTCAGTTCGCATTTATATAATTAGCTGTCTAAAGCACAAGAGTCCCTTTTTAATTAGACAGCATACAACTTGTTTCACCATTTCAATGACAGTCCTTGATTGGTGGATTGTGATGAATTCCATTCAAAGCATTTTGTTGTAGAAATACATGTATACATTAGTACACTCCTGCCATCTTGTGGTTCTTTACAGTCACAGCTGCTGCTCACCATCATCTTCTCAGTCCTTTATGCTCTCCACCTTTCCTCCCAACCTTTCCTCTCCTCTACATTTTCTTTATCCTCTCAAACCCTGCAACTCATTTCTCTCAGGGCCGCGGGGGCAAGAAGTTCCACATAGAGCTGAAGGAGATCATGGAGCGAGACCCGCTTTCTCAGCTGTGTGAAAATGAGAAGGATTTGATCTGGACACTACGCTACGACTGTAGAGAGAACTTCCCTCAGTCGCTGCCCAAGCTGCTACTCTCCGTCAAGTGGAGCAAACACGAGGACATGGCCCAGGTTAGCAAGCGTATGCACAATTTCCACATTTTAATAGGACAAAGTCAGTTCTTAATGTACAATTTGGCAACATCACTGACTCATTAAAGTAAACATAGTTTTATAGTCTTGAACAGTGTTATTTATTTGTACGCTGTAATAACTCAATAATAAATCACACTTGTGTGTTACTTGTGAAGAGATGCTGCAGTCAGTGCTATGTTTGAAATGTAGCCGCTGATTATATTTACGTTTGTGCCTCAGCTTCAGGCACTGCTTCAGATTTGGCCCAAACTGTGTCCCAGAGACGCTCTGGAGCTTCTGGACTTCAACTATCCTGATCAGTACGTCAGAGAATATGCTGTGCGCTGTCTGCGTGATATGAGGTAAACCTGTATCCTCTCTTCTGTACATTTTATATTATATGATTGCCTTTTCTGTTTCTCTTCTTCATGCTCCTACATTTAGATCACCATCCACTTCAGTCAACTAAGCTATGTTACATTTCCCCTGCTTCTTGCTGTTTTATCTTGCTATAAGTGATGTTATGAATGGATTATTTTCAGTTAATAGTTTATAATTTTTTCTAAAGAAAGAGAGCAAATAATCATTTAAAGCCCTACAAAAAGTTTAAACATGAAAGAAAGTAGAAGCTCGGAAACAGCCTTTCAGAAAACCTCTTCTCATGCTTCTCTCTCTTTCTCCTCTCTCCTCTCACCAGTAATGAGGAGCTGTCGCAGTACTTGCTACAGTTGGTACAGGTGTTGCGTTATGAGCCGTACTATGACTGCGCCCTCACACACTTCCTCCTGGACCGTGCCCAGGCGAACCGCAAGATAGGACACTTCCTCTTCTGGCACTTACGGTGTGTACGGACACATGTGTGCACATGCACATGTTGCACATTAGGAAAAAAGTGAAAGAGAGAGAACAGTTGAGTCTCAAGAGGTTTCTCTTCTGACTGTGGCTGTTCTGCTGCCCTGTGCAGGTCAGAGATCCACATGCCAGCTGTTTCAGTCCAGTTTGCCCTCATCCTGGAAGCCTACTGCAGAGGCAGCATCCCTCATATTGAGGTCCTAAAGAAACAGGTTGGTTGGTCACACACACAGTTTTGCAGAGTTACAGTTTTATTTCTTGTCACTCGCATGTCTTTTGCCTCTAGGGATTATGTCCCGTTCCTCAAATTCCTTAGCTACACTTAAAATTCTAGTATTGTTTATTCAAAAACCAGAGCAACTATAGTCTATTTTCAACCCGAGCAGGACTAGAGTATTTTTAACCTCTCACACTCCTTCCCTCTAACCTTTGCCCTCCATAGTGTTAATTCTGACTATCACCCCTGTGGACGCTTCCTTCTACTTCCTCATCCGCACAACCATTTATGTGGCTGCTTTCCTGTTTGGAAGAGCGTGCACACTGACATGGGATCACAGTGTTGACGTAGTGTGTTTCAGGAGAATGAGCTCAGCTGTTTCTAGCTTGGATGAATCCCACAGTTTGATGGCTGCTTCTGTTTATTTATTTTTGTTAATTCTGTCTCATGTTCTCTCTTTTGACTGAACCAGGTGGAGGCCCTGAGTAAGCTTAAGTCAGTTAATGAACTTATTAAGCTGGGAACCATCAAGAACGCTCGGAGTAAGACCAAGGAGGCAATGCTGACCAAGGAGGCCATGATGACCTGTCTGAGGCAGAGCGGCTACTCTGAGACTCTGTCGGACCTGCAGTCCCCTCTAAACCCAAACGTCCTGCTGTCTGGCATCAAGTAAGTCAATACTCTATCTACAAGAATCAGAACAAGTTGAACTCCTTATCCTCCATTTCACAATGTGTCATCCCCTGCCTGTCCCTCTCATTCTCCCATCAGTGTGGAGAAGTGTCGGTACATGGATTCGAAGATGAAGCCACTCTGGATTGTTTACAACAACAAGCTGCTGGCGGGAGACACCCTGGGAATCATCTTCAAGAACGGCGATGGTAGGAGGGATCAAAAGAGGGGGGGGTTGAAAAGGAGAGGGTATGAAAGAGAAAAGAGGGCGAGAGGAGAAGGGGTAGATATGCAGCAAGGTCATGATGATGAGGGGTTGAAATCACTTCCGATCTTCTTCAAATAAACTAGAAAGTAAACTGATGTGATATCATGACAGTATTTTATTTAAAAATTACAAAAACTTTTCCCTTTTCATCCTCACTTTTTTCCAGACCTGAGGCAAGACATGTTGACCCTCCAGATTTTGAGGTTAATGGATCTGCTATGGAAGGAAGCTAATCTGGATCTCAGGTGAGTACTTTTTCTGTTTACAATTGTGTGTGCGTGTGTGCATGCGCTAAACTTACAGACTTTTTCAAGCTTGTTTGTTCCTGCTCTCTGTAGGGAAGGGGAAGCTCTGGTGGGGTGCAGCAGAGGAGAGGAGACACTAAATTACCCCATGCTAGTTTGACCCCCAACCCTTTTACATCCTGACATTTATATACACACAATCACACATACACATACACACACACACACACAGAATATCTGCATTACACCATAATCAAATCCACACTTTCACAAACCCTCGTCTCCCTCCGTCATACACTGACACATCTGGAGCTGAGCAGCGGAGGGGGTTGTTTTGACAGTTGAGCTTGAGGACGGTGCTTCAGATTACAGGGACACGGGTTCAGAGTTCGAACACAGTGATGGGACTCTGTGAATGAAGGGAGGGACAATGTGATGAAACCACAATAATTTAAAAACTTCAGTTTGTTCAGTGATTTTTAGCTGATGCATTTCACTGCACCTGTCTTTACTTGTTGGCTGTCTGTAGTCAGCACTCATCAAACACGTAAAATCTAGAAATTGTGCCCGCTTTGTGCATTGGTGTCTGATGTGTAAAACTTGGGGCCTCTGGGCATAATGTCAGTAAACTATCGCAGAAAAGGAAGTATTCTGAGGAAGATCCTGCTAAATGAGGACCTACCGCCCTCTTGTGGAAAGTAACAAAAAGTTAAAGTGAATGAAGAAGAAAATGTATCGTCATCTGGCCGGTCTGCATGTCATCACATAATCACCATATGCTCCTCACCGTACGTTCCCATCTGGTCTGTCTCAGCTCAGTGTAAACAGTACGATATTGTGTACTGTCTCAAAGAGTAAATTGCACCCAGGGGAGTATTACATGAATGGACCTCCAAATAAAGCCCGGCTTAATGTCTTAATATGAATCAAACTGGATCCACAGCAGCACACACCAAGCGTCATTTACACTGCCACATTATTTGATCATCATTGAGTTCTGGATATGACCACAGTGTTTTGATTGGTATTTTCCCTGCACACTAAAATACTAAAATACACAGTTGCCATTTTTTCCTCTGGAAAAGGTCAACAGTAGAATTTGTGGCAGTGAGTGTGAATATGAAAAAAGATCTGTAAAACTTCTGTTTTAGATGTGACCACTAAATACTCCAGGGTGGATGTGTTCACAACGCTCCACACTTCTCCTCATTAAGCTCTTTTCTTCTCTTTCTCGACACACCATGCAGAATTGTACCGTACGATTGCCTAGCGACGGGTGACCGGGCAGGGTTGATCGAGGTAGTCTCATCTGCAGACACGATCGCCAACATCCAGCTGACCAGCAGCAACGTGGCAGCAGCTGCCGCCTTCAACAAGGATGCTCTGCTCAACTGGCTCAAAGAGAGAAACTCTGGGTAAGAAGCCGCCTGGTGATGAAATGAACCTTTTAGGCTGCTGCAGTTTCAGCATCACAGGATGTGTCACAGGTGGAAGTGACCACAGAGGCTTGCAGAAAAAGAGTGTGCTCACCTGTGTCCTATGTATGTTTTTGGACTGACAGCGATGCTTTGGATCGAGCCATCGAAGAGTTCACTCTGTCGTGTGCGGGCTACTGTGTAGCCACCTACGTCCTGGGCATTGGAGACCGCCACAGTGACAACATCATGGTCCGCAGCACTGGACAGGTGGGACACACACATTTTATCTGTGTAAATGATCCTGTCTCCCTTGGTGTTTTTTTTTTTTTTTTTTTTTGTCCTAGTTCTATGGCACTCACAGATTGACCCTCCTTTTTTCTGTCAGCTCTTCCACATAGACTTTGGCCACATCCTGGGCAACTTCAAATCCAAGTTTGGCATCAAGAGGGAGCGTGTACCATTTATCCTCACACATGACTTCATCCACGTCATACAGCAGGGCAAGACGGGATACACAGAAAAATTTGGCAGGTTTGTTCCACTTAGTTTATCCTGTTCTCTTACAGCCTCTGCTATTATTATTTAGAAGTCTTCATTTGGACCATAAATGTGGCAACCAATATCTTTCAGTTCCCACATGAAAGTAAGCTTTTTCTGTCAACTGAATAGAAACAGGCCTGTTGCAGACATAACAGCAAACCAGCTTTAAACATTTTATATAGTGAGCAAGTACTGTCATCTCCAGAGCTGAAATGAGCATTATGTGGCTGCATTAACTTGATGTGTATATCAGACAAGACTTGTTTTACTTAGTGAAAGAATACAGTTACACCAAAGAGACTATGAATGGACTATGAATGAAGGTATTTTTGTGCTTTTATGTGATGAGGAAGCAAACAAAAGAGTACGTGTTATTTTTTTAAAGGACCAGAGGCATTGTACTTTTCCTTGTCATGGAAAAGCAAAATTTAAATGAGAGAAAATGAAAGTTTTTCTCATGTTTATTTGTTGGGAGAGGAGAAGAAGAGTGCAGAGTAAGGTGTGGGATAAAAGATGATAGATATAAAATGATGGTGGACTGTCTGTGGATAGAAGAGACTATCAGAGTTTATGTATGTGTACGTATGTATGGATGTATATGCAGTGCAGTACCGTTTTCCACCAGCAGCTGGCAGTAGAAGACCAGGCACTGTGTATTTCATGGAGAAGACAGTCTGGGTTCAGTTTGAACCTCACTGTGTACTGAAGTTAAAAAGGAGCTCTAGTTTATTTGAAGAAGTAGATGTTTCACTGTCACACACTCTGGTCACTTGTTAAGGAAACAGACTGAACTGTCAAACATGATCAGGAGTGTCATGTCCCACAGACTTACTGGCTTAGGGAAATTATAAACAATGCATTCATATATCATGACAGATCAAAAAAAAAAGTCTAAAAAATGTTTGATAATTGATTCAGTCTTCCAGGCATATTCAGTGTGTTGCAAAATGTCATGTGACATTTAAAGACCACAAGTATAAAGCATTGTTTCCATCATCGTCAGTCTTGTTTATTGGCCTTGAAACATTTCAAACAAAATGCTGAGCTGGTACAGATACTATAAGCCTAGAATAGGTGCCCTACTTTAAAAAGCAAAACCTGCCCTGTTCTAGTCTCTAGTCGAGTCTCTCTGGGTCCATTAAATCTTTATTTTTTAATTTTTTTACGCAAGAGGTGGATCATTTAAAACAACCCTGTGCAATTCTGACTGATGCTTCAAGTGAGAATTAAAACTATGCCATGCAAAATGTTGGAATTTGTTAGTTAGAATCATCAGATATAGATGACAAAGCTCAAGTTTCGTTGTTGCACATCTGTTATCGAGGAGGTAAGTGCACATTAGTGCTGCACTACACGTGCAAGTGTGGCATGTATGCGGCGTACATTGTTTACCAAGTAGATATCAGCAATGGAACAAGTGGGCACATTATTTTGAAAGCAGAAAGCAGCCATCGGTTACAGTAATCTGTGTTATTATGACCTACATTCACACCACAGGAGAGTAAACATGCAGAGACAAGTTCTGTGCAACATCAAGTGTTTCTGGAGGCAAAGTAACTACATCGTACTCCAATGTTTTGTAAAGAAGTAGAGATCCATTGTGAAACAACTACCCTCATGGGGTTTGAGCATCCAGGAGGCTGCTAGAGAAAGTTTTGCTCCCATTGCACAAGCTGTGTCACGCTGACTGCTGGATTGGTAACTCAGGATAAAGCTTACATGACCATGAAGAATCATTAGTAAAGGATAAAAGAGGTCAGCCAAGTCTTTTTAACTGACCTTTGGCTCTATGGATAATACTGAGAGTCTGTATTATTATTACTGTCATTCCAATAACTCAGCTTCACAGCAGGGTGTCAGTGGAGAGGTGCGAGATTTTAAAATTTATCCTGCCTGACACAAGCTACGAGATGATCTGTCTTCAAAATGTTTATCTGTAAAAAGAGAAGTACAGTTGTGGTTTATTGCTACGTCAGCAAATGTGGTTTGTGTGGGTTCAAGAAGCAGTACACCGTGTACCCGATAAGAGAGAAAACACGTACACAAATCATTTAGTGAGAGTGGAAATACCCTGGTAAAAATTTATCTTCTATATGATAATGACTGAGTGGAAGTGCTGAACTACTTACTTTATACCTGGACATTAAAGTAAATGATGTAGATTTAGAGTTAGATTTTCAGCTCCTCTTTGATTACTTGTTTCCCAAACTGGAGGTCTGAATAAAAAATCGGACACTTCTGAAACTGTTAAAGAAGCAAACACATTGTGATCATTTAGGTTTGGTTGTTTCTTCAGGTCTCAACTGTCAGCACTTGCAGTGAGCACTCTGAAACCACACAGTCAGAAACTGAGTCACTGGATGGTTGGCCTGAAACACAGAAGATGTTTGCCATCTGTTACGACCGGTGTCAAGGCAACCACATTTAGCTCAGTCATAGATCTGCAGATATGTTCAAAGAAAAGTTTAAACAAGTTTAGCAGTAGTCAGACATGTTAACCCCCATACCGGCACCTCCATCAAAGAGCTGTTACTGAAAGGAAAGAGTGGGTTACAATAATCATATGAATATAGGCAACCAGTGGGTTTTTTTCCTCATGGTATGCAGAAAGGCCATAGGATGCTGTTTACTTGGTGTAAAAGGAAAAAAAAATAAAATTATTGTTGACCTTTGCTGTATATGTCAGGAGTAATGTGGTGTGTACGTGTGTCCATGTGGTCTTGTAGTTTCCGTCAGTACTGTGAGGAGGCCTATCTAATCCTTAGGAAGAACGGGAACCTCTTCATCACACTGTTTGCCCTCATGCTGACTGCTGGGCTGCCGGAGCTCACCTCAGTCAAAGACATCCAGTACTTAAAGGTATTACAAGAGCACACACAGCAGCTTTTAAACATGTGAGACGTGCAAAGATGTTCAGCTGTGATGATTCGCAGCAGCAGTGAGAATTTAACAGAGCTTTATTTATTTTGTGCACCTCTTCAGCTTCATGCCTTTTGGCAACTCAGTTCTGCAAAGAGAAAAGATCTGAGGGAGAAGTAACACAAAGTGTAGTTAGAATAGCAATGAAGTGCAATAAAAAATATATATATATATATATATATATATATATATAATCTACAGTGTTAGTTCAGTGAATATGCATAGGAAAATCCTAAATCATAAAGTTTAATTTCAAAATGTGACACCAGAGTCTGACAGACACATCATCCATGTATAACTTAATTTTGAGGTAAACATACAAATTAATTAAAAAATGTTGGGTCCAACCAGGCAACATGTCCAGTCTGAATATGACCTCTGTCGATGAGGACCTCTGTTGCACTTCATCCCTCCAATGTTCCTCACATTTACTGTCACTTCTCTGACAGACACTGTCACTTCTCAAAACTAAAGGAAACTTTGACTGACATATATATAAGTCAGTCAAAGTTTCCTTTAGTTTTGAGAAGTGACAGTGTCTGTCAGACTCTGGTGTCACATTTTGAAACACCTGGTGTCCAGAAATTAAACTTTATGATTTAGGATTTCCTTATGCATATTCACTGAACTAACACTGTAGATTATTTGAGTAAGTCAATGTATTCTTACCCATTCCACTTTATGAATATATCCTATCATATCTGATGTTAAAATAATGTCTCTTATACAGCCAAAAAGATGGATAACAATGACATGTCCATAGTCAGCTTTAGATGGAAGTATAGAAGTACCGTAATGTAGTTTAAAAAACACATATAAACATGTTATTTTAGTGATATATATATATATATATATATATATATATATATATATATATATATATATATATGTATGTATGATATCTGGATATTTCAAATTAAACTCTGTTATTATTCATTTTCTGCCAATATTTCACACATTCTGGGTCCATTTCATTGACACTACTCTATCCTCCTGCCCTCACCACTAACCCTCCTCTTTTCCCACCATCCCTCCCTCCTCAGGACTCTCTGGCTCTGGGTAAAACGGACGATGAGGCGCTGAAGCAGTTCCGCCAGAAGTTCGACGAGGCCCTGAGAGAGAGCTGGACAACCAAAGTCAACTGGATGGCCCACAACGTGGCCAAAGACAACCGCTCCTAGAGCAGCTGAGACCCTCAAAGGCCAGCAGTCAGGGGCCAAGAGGACACAGTGAAGGAGTGTGTGAGCGTGCAGGAGGGGATAGGCATGCCAAGGAGACAGATTTAAAGAAGGGAATCTAGCAGGACATCCTCAACGTGAGCAGACCCCCCCCCACATACTGTACATACAGAGTAAAGCTACTCTCCTAACAGTTCAGTTAGCCTGCACCCTTACTTACTGTATCCCTCCGGGCCTTGCACCACTCTGGCATGGTGCCTCCTGAAAATCCAAATTCGTGGTCTTGTGACATTTCTGTGGAATCATGGTGGGTAACGTCATTGCAGGTTTTGCACAGGCACAACAGCTGATGGAGCACACAGCCAAAGGAAGGGAACTGAAGCACTCACTCTGCCCACACTAAAGATGAACTGTCCCCGAGGAGCCGGCTGACAACAGAAATCCTGTTTTGGAGTGGTTGAATTCTGTCAGACGGACTTGAAACCATACTTGTATGGACTCTGAATTGGTTGGGGGGGTCGTTTGACCACACCCCTGAACTGTTTTAAAAACAGCAAGAGATAACGGATGGGTGTGGGAAGGGCGGAATCGAAAAAGACAGAAGCCCATGTCTTAAAACAATGTGCACAACAGGAAGTGCATCTTAACGGTCTCTCTCCCGCTGCCTCAAAGCGTGCCTCAAAACTGCGGGAAGATTGTATTTTTTTTATGAGTTTTAATTTCCTTTTGCCATTTAAGAATTTCTCATGAGATGTCTACGTGCCAGACTACTAGTCCACAGAGAAAAGCTGTGTTAGGGAAATAATGATGAAAGAGAAGGACTGATAATACAAAAAGACGCCCTGAGCCTGTTGGTCCACTGTTTGAATCTCAGCTCATTTGGACCCTTGAACACTGGAATGTTTTCAGAAAGATATATGATGATATCAAATAGGCTTTTAACAAACTAAACACCATATTTTTCAGTTTCTTTTACTTTTGAAATGACAATGTGCATTGTTTCTTTAATAATTTTCAAATCAAGAGCATTATTGGACAAAGTGTTATCACCTGTGAGTTATCACTAGTCAAACTTGTCTAAACGCGCCATCCCACTCCATGCTAGCAACCATGACGAAAAGAAACTCACTGAGTAATAACTGATACTTTTAACATGTTAGGACCAAAACAAAAAGCAAATGTTCAGTAATTTCACTGTCCATACTATGTTTTTAATTATGTTTCTGAATTGAATGTGAAAATACGTGCCGCTCTCTTTTTAAGTGTATTTGTTTTTATACGAGCAGGTGTGGGCGGAGGTTAGGGCCTGTGTGGGCGGGGTTTATCAGTAGGGACATTACACTGCGATGCAAAGCTACTTCCTTGTTACCCACATATGGTGCTCCTCAGCATCCGCATCTGTGTTTGATTTTTGTGCAATATCCGAGTATATGAACCATATCCTATTATATAAAACCTTAGGCCCGGGCCTAAGCCTATAATGTTTTTTTCTCTGTTGGTTTCTGTGTGATGCAGCTGTATTTTGCACCACTAGCCTTCAAAAGTCTCAGACACTGGATATTGTCAAATGTACAGGCTTTTATTGTTTTGCTGGTTTTTGTTTTCATAGGAGTTTTATTAAAGTTATTTTCCACTGCGCTGCACTTTCGCCTGTAGTCTGTTGTCTTGTGGGTGGTGTGACTCACTGAAGGCAGCACCTTGGATATTTTCTGTTTTTGAGAACTTTTGATAAACACCTATTGATTCCTAACCCGAAATATAGTCAAACCTATTCTTGTCAGCTTTCTGTGCAACACAGAATAAGAGAAGAAAGTATAACTTCATCGGCAAATAGAATGACGTCACATGAATACAGATGCTTTACGTCATACACCCAGAGACAGTGAAGTTAAGTTGATTTTTCCTGCTCAATGCTGAGCTAACTTAAAACAAATCACAAAATGTACACCCATGGGAACCTTTGTCTTACAGAAGGTAAATGCTAAGATGCAAAAATGAGCACCAGTAAATGATGCTGTATCTGCACATTATTTCAGGTCGCACTGCCTCAGTTACAGCAGAGACTGAAGAGGAGGGAGCACGAATAGGTGAAATACTAATGCTGTGCACAGGGAGAGCCAAAATCAACACCAAATGAAAAGTTCCATTGAACTCATTTTACTAAAATTATTTGAATATTACTGTATTCTTTTCACAAATAGTATTTAACCCTGAAAGCCACAGTGGAGAACTAAAGTAACTATTAATTAAAGTAACATGACATGTAAATACAGGAGTAAAGCACAAGCTCCTCAATATTGCATCTATAAAGAATACAGTATACTTAAATGAGTGTGCGGGGTTACTCTTCATCACTGGATATGTACTGTTGAATTACTATCTGAGACCTCACATTTTCAGCTTTAAAGTTCAATGATTGTCATGATGAAGTACAGCAGACATTTTGACTTCTCAAAGTACGAAGTACTCAGCTGTTACTGATAACGTTAACAATGGCTCTGTTCTGCTGAGCTGCCATGCCAGTGGGACAGGAAGGCAGCGTGCACAGTACCAGGTCCCTGAAGGTGAAGCAGCTAAATGGAATTCAGCCATCATTATTTCTAATATTTACAACTTTGTTTTTGTTACCGTGGCATATTTCTCATTACAATATGGCTTTAACAGCTGACTTGACTATACACAGTGTGTTCTGATTTTAGACAAGGCAGGTTTAGTTTGTGGGTACCAAAACATCTGTGTGTGTGTGTGTGTGTGTGTGTGTCACACTTGCATGTGTGTAAGCGTTGCCTCTGGTAACCTCCTATCTCAGGACAAGAATTAAAGGATATCAAGGGGATCTTTGCAAATTCCCTCCTCCTCATCATGAAGCTTCTTTTGTGTGAGTCATCCGAAGTGGACAAAGGTGTTGTTTTTTTTTTTTATTGCTGTTTGTATGAGTCAGGAACCACATTTATTTTCACACTGTGGGGAATGTTAAAGTCTCCATCCTCAGTGATCATCGTTTATTTGTTCTTTATTACTTGAAGCCACAATCATTTCTCAGTGTGAAGCTTCTGCTATGTGTGCGTGTGCGTGTGTACATGCACACACGTTATTGTTCGCTGCAGTTACGTAATTTAGTAACCTGGTAGAAGGGCTGCTCATAGGGAGTGCAGACGCAGTGATAGATGTGAACAAGAGATTTGAAAAATATGTTTTAAAATTATTTGAAAATGAAAACTGAATTCAAGGGCAGTGAAGAAACACACAGTTAAATGTATGTGAATACTCAACACCTGAATATGTCTCAGTGAAATCTCTTATGTCATGGCTGACATCTATAGATGACATAAACTTGTGATTTCCTTACCTGATGTTCCCTGCACACTCATCCTTTCCCACCCTGACACCACTGTATGAAACAGGTGGCTGATGTTTACTGACTTTTATATTCATGAATACAAACTACAGGGGCGTCCAACAGACAGGTGGTCGAGGAACAAGTAGTTAGCTAGCTGCACGCTGTTTCGGTCCTCCACTGACGCATCCGTGGCTCCATTTTCCACTCCCTTAACCTTAGCCTACACGTGTTTGATGCTGGCCTACTTCCAGGGGCTTCACATATGACGTTTTTGAAACAGTGGTCTTTTCACATGAGCACGATCACACCTACACGGCCACGCACAAAGCCAAATGGTGATGACACTAAATTTACCTAATGGTTGCCAGGGCCAGGAAATTGGCGCTACAGTGGAGTCTGGAAACGCATTAAAATGGTAATATTGCCTCACGTTAATACGTGTGTTCAGCAAATGGAGCGATGTAACACAGTTCCTCTGAGTGTAGCTGACCATGCAATATTGTCTTTCTCTTCACTTCTTCTGTAAGTTTCAGCCACTTGTTTGTCGTGTTCAAACATCTAAGGCTGACTGGTTTCAGGTAACACACACCCACACACACAGACAGTGGTGGAAAGATGATGATTATGTGTAATCTAGAACTGCACATGTACACATATATTATTGGAATCCTTTCATTTTCAGTTATTTTGTACTCCACTACATACATTTCAGAGGAAAATATTTTCATTTTTTACCCTGCTACATTTATCTCACGTCTGTAGTCTCCCTACAAACTCCTCACTTGGTTTTATTGCAACACTAGTTGTTTCACTACTTGCAGTAATTTAAACTTGCAATAATTTTTCTGGATAATGACTTTTCTTTTTACTTTTTCCTTAAGTACATTTTTCTTATGCAACCTTTTCTACTTACTCTGTATGCTCTTAAATTTAGTTGTGTTTTTCTCTCTTTCTTCAGATACTTTGCTTATATATATACGTATACATATAAATATATATAGACTCCTATTTAAGACAAATGTGGCCTCCACATGACTGCAAATAGAAAGCAGGAGTCTTTAAATCTTTAACACAAAAGAGTGATTAACTCTTGTTTAAATTTGGTTGTAGTGGAGTCTTTTTACACGGTTTGACTGCTACTTTTTTAGGTAAAGATTCTGAATACTTTCTCCACCACTGCATGCACAAGTTTGACACCCCTTGACCATTCATACACGCATATTTTGCTCTTTAACAAAAAAATGTGGTCCACAACCTCAACGTAATGCCGACTTTTCCTCGCCACTCAACCAACATGAAGGTAATCAGCCAGGTCAGTCCTTTCTGCTCAGATGTGCTGATCTATACCCCACCCTCATCTCTGACCCTTCACTGAAAGGAAATTGGTTTTCAACTTCCAAATGCCTCCTTTGGCATCCTGAGCTCCATAGTGCTGAACAGTCAGACATCACAGAGTCACCTTCATGCATGCCCAGTAACATATGTGGTGATATTTATACACTTTAAATGTAGAGGGTGTCTGGTTAGATAATCATGATAATCATGACCACCAGTCAAAGCTCCTGGGCTTTACGGATGAAGCCACCCACATCGTGAGTCACTCTTGTTTAGGGAATTCCACCCACCTGGAGGGTCTCTTTGTCTGCTGCTACCACCACCAAATGCCGTGTGTGTGTGTGGAGGCTGACGATGGGAGTGAACATAGGATCTCTCCGAGCTGTGGAGCGTGTGGAGGGTCCCACCTACGCTTACATCCACGGCTGAAGGCAACAAGTTTTTACCTCTACCTCGAGAAGCATTTCCCTTGCTGGGAAATGCTGGAAAAGTGAACGTGCCAAGCAAGGGAGAGCCAACAGCGAGGCCTGAAACAGCCGCAGACTCTCAGCATGACACGATATGAGCCAATTTGGAGAGGGTGGATGTGAGAGACTTGGTTCTCACATTTTCTGGTGAGTGGACACACGAGCATCATGCAGTGCCACCTCATGAGGAGGGGTGCGCAGATGCCATTTGAGTCTGGCACTTGAGAGCCCTGAGTCCAGGTTTCTGCACCGAGCCACTCCATGGAGGCTCTTGGCATGAGAGGAGGAAATATGGTGTTGTGGCTAACAGGCCAGCATGTGGGATTAATGCACTGCGCGCTTTTCCAGTCTCAGCCAGTCAAGACAAACTGCAATGAGCAAGCCCGGCACAAAGCACAGCCCCATCTCTCACAACAGGCTGCTGAACAAAAGCCTCAATGAGGATGTAAACTCCCTCAAATGTTACACCTGATGATGCAACAGAGGGAGAGGGAGGGAGAGCGAGCCTTGCTTGTAGTGTTTTTTTTCTCTCATTCTCCAGATACTTTGCTTATATATATACGTATACATATGAATATATATAGACTCATATTTTAGACAAATGTGGCCTCCATATGACTGCAAACAGAAAGCAGGAGTCTTTAAATCTTTAACACAAAAGAGCGATTAACTTTTGTTTACACTGATTCCGATGCAAATAAACTACACTGTATCCAACCATTATTATAACATCTTAAGTGTCATTTTCTTATTTACTTATCATTGTTAGTTTATTATTATTTGTATAGTATTCCTGATTGTCAGTCATATATATATATATATGTGTCAGTCACACAGCCTTAGTTATGAAAACCTGTGTCAAATAACAAATCTTCCTCCATAATGTCCGCAGCTCTGCAGCGCCATGACAGCATAACACATGTGACGTAATGCCTAAATGGAAAAACACGTCTGACTATACCATCAAACATGCAGGCGGCACTTCTTTTTCACACTCTCTCTATCCATGAGTGCCTCTCTCCTCCGTCCTCATTCATAAAAGTCCTCTCTGTGCGTGTGGTTTTAAGGGCTGTAACGCATCATTTTGCAGCTGTGTGAGCAGAAACTCGCGTTATGCCGCCCCTCGCCTGACTCACTGGGACTCTACACGACATTTTCTTCACCCCACGGTCACTTTCGCGTAACCCCGCATCAGAGGCGAGGCTCGTTAAACGTGCCGCAGTCTGTCGGTGTGTTGCTTGTTTTTTTGGTCGTTTCCTCTTCAGAGTTTTTGCATTTATGTAATTTCAATACCCGAACGCTGTTTTGGCCTCTGCGTGGCCGTACCTCCCCGCGTCTCACGCCGCACGATACACACAACATGGGATTCCACGTGCTGTGGAAGGCTTGTTTATATAAAACGACGGACAGCGCTCCGGACCAATGCCGTGCCGCCGCTGCAATTCCGTCACGTTCGCCATGGAAACCCGCGGCTTGCAGCCAATAGAGGTGAGGCGAGGGCGGAGTCCGAATTGAGGTCGCGCTGTGAGCCCGCTGATTGGCTGTCGGCCCGAAGCCGGGGAGAACCGGGAGGGTCCGCGTACTACTGTGTCAACCCGTCTGAAGCCACCGGCTCCCTCCGAGGACCTTCTTTGGGTGATTTAAATCAATGTTCCGCTCACGGCTCGGTTTCGCTTTTGCCTGACACCGGGAAAGACAGAACAGGAGTTTTTAACGCGGCCGCACAGGTTAGTTTCCGACATTTTGTTCACTCTAGTTGTAGTAAGAATGGATAACCGTTGAAAAAAAAGTTGCATAACTAAATCCGCAGTGCGCATGCGCGGCAATTCTGAATGCTCTACTTATTGTACTTTTATAACCAAAAATGCATCTTCAAGGCCTTATGTCCACTCGTAGGGAGATAAAAATGTCTGTTTTTGTGAAGTGGCCGTTCATCGGCCCAGTGACTGCGGTTTGGTCGCGGGTTTTGGGCGATATACTGACTTTTACATAACTGTGTCAGTGTACCGTGCAGTGGATTGCAGGTCAACGTGTGTGGATTTTGAATAGCAGGTCAACTGGAGATGGAGGGGGAAGGGATGTTTGTTCCCATTAAAAACGTATTTTAATCGTGTTTAATTTATTTTCACCTTCACTCTATGTAAGACTGTGTGTGTATTAATTATGTAAAATACATTGTGGTGTAATCTTTCACTTAAAATAGAGCAATTGGCCAGTTTTCCGTTTCACCTGGTAGAGCTCAGAAAACATTGGAAACATTGACTTTTGGTTTTATTTCAATATATTATGGAGATATATGTCAAATATAAGTGGGGTGATGTTATGTAAAAACGACATGGACACCCATTGGCGAGAAAAATCTGGGTTTTCTGTCTTATTTCTATCTTACTGCTATTCAAGGTCCTCTAAGAGGCCTACTATCTACACACACACACACACTGTGTTGTCTCTGCCACACTGGACTTGTGAACATCATGATCATCACATTACAATCCTGTCAAGTTTAGTATGGTCTGGACATTAATGCTCAACCTTTAGCAGATAACCACAGATGGACCTGGATCTGATTTTGACTCCTATTTAAGACAAAAGTGGCCTCCATAAGAGGCCATCCTATTCTCCTCAAACAACACTGGCTCAATGTTTTGCCCTGAGATTAACTGGATTATATAAATGATTAACAGGAGTTCATATCCAGTCTTCTATTTTATCTTTTAACAGTGCTCATGTAATGTCTGTCTCACACTTCAGTCAAGAATGCACTTCCAAAGCAGTCTGGCTGGAAACAAGTGAAAGCATGTGGTTTTATGAAACAAGGCTACCACTGCTTTGTGCTGCACTATGGCCAAATCCATGTGACTGGAGCTGCGTTGTATAATGTCTGAGATCTGTGCTAGTGTGCTGGGTGTATCGCTGCTCTGACTGAAACGGGGCTGAGCGGGAGCAGCAAGCTCAGTTTCACTGTCATTCTTCAGCTCTGTGGTGAGAGCGACGTGTTTACATGCACGGATCTTGGAAGCATTTGAAGATTTGGCTGGAAAACTTTGTTATTCAGCACTTGAATCACTTTGGCTGACTTTGTTAAGTATTGTTGATGGAGAAAGGAGTTTCTGGTAAGTTCATATCTACTTGTGCTTTTAAGGTTTTAGAGAGTTTAAAAGCAATTAAACATAAAGAGAATGCTTCTGCTTGTTTTGTATTATTGTAGGCAAGCTGATATCATACCTGTTTACAAAGGCTTTGGAGCACAGTGTTGGTCATTGTTTTTCACAGAAAAAAACTCTACTATAAAATCTGAAACCTCTTCTTGTGTTTGCCAACATGTTCACTGTATTAACCTAGTTTTTAAATGTTTTGTAGACTTTACTGTTGCCGAATACACTGTTGCAAACCATTCTCACTGTTTCT
This sequence comes from Scortum barcoo, assembly GCA_023238725.1. Lineage (NCBI taxonomy): Eukaryota > Metazoa > Chordata > Actinopteri > Centrarchiformes > Terapontidae > Scortum > Scortum barcoo. The sequence goes on from CM041552.1 coordinate 23,573,729, forward strand.
AGTAAACTGATAATAATAAATAACTTTCTGGATTATACAATCTGAGCAAATAAATTTACATAAATAAACACGCTCTTCTTGTTCTTTTTTTCTCTCTTTACATAAGGATATAATGAGCCTGTGTTTCTTTTGACTAACCTGTGGTCACCCCGACTTCCTCGACGGGCTGATGTCATTCTAACCTGTTGTCACTCCCTGCTCTCTCCTGATTGGCTATTTGCAGTAGCCAATAGAAAGTCACGTTTGAGGCTTGGCTGCTGCCTCAGTTATACTCGGGAGTGGGTCACTTCCTGGGGTGGCAGTGGATGTGTGGGTGGTTTGGAAATGTCTGCTAGGATTTTTGTTTTTTTTTTGAGATGTTTAAAACATGAAAAACCTTCACTGAAACTTTGAGAAGTTATGTAAAACTGCTTATGTAAAAAGTGAAGAATAGACAAGCTGCTAAACTTGCTCTCTTACATAAATAGCTGCAACCTGATCTCGGATAGGAAGGAAAACAGTGAAATATCTTGGATTTGGCTTCAGTGCCTGTTGCCAGTCTCCTATTATGGTATTAACAGACATAAATAGCTCATACTCCTGCTGTTCTGCTGTGGATGGAGGAGGAGGAGGCTGCAGAAACTGTTGCTTTTGTATTTTTATCAATTTCTTTTTTATCTTTATACCCGTAAAAGCTGTGGTCAAGCAAGTGAAATTCAATTTGTATTTTCAATGTGGATGCTCATATTACTATCATAGAGTTGGCAGATGTTGTCCAAGGGTACTTGTGTAATTACAGAATATGATACAAGGTAAATGTTACTTGAGGCACTATCAGCCTCCTTTTTTTTTTTTTTGTTGGTTTTGTATTGTGGGTTCAGGGAAGCTGTGCCGTGTTACATAAGGCTACATTATTTGATTTAGACTAAAGTGAAGATGTTCAATGCATCCACACATCTGTTTATCTTGTGTTCGTGTGGGGTCTGTATCCTTGGCATAGGTGATGATGGTGCTGTTTGTGAGGGAGAGCCATCTTCTCCCCAGAGACTGCTTGTCGGTTCTTTCCTCCCGCCGGAGTAATAGTTCATTTGTGAAGGGTCAGGGTGTCGGATGCGGAGGAGAGGAGACAGCTTGAACATTCCAAATTATTTCAAAGGATGTCTTCCCAGCATCCAAATGAGCCTTGATGTTTAATGCCAGGTGAAAGTTTTTGTCTGTGTCGTGTTTTCATCTCTACAGACTCGCCTTTCATGTAGAAAAGCTCTTTTAAAAAATTTATTGGGATCACACTGGTCTGGGGCTTAAGTCCACCTGGAAAGGGCAAACGTCGGCCTATTTACTGCACAGACCTTTTGAAGGATGGATGGCAGCAGCCTTTGTGTGTGTGTGTGTGTGTGTGCAACAACAAAAACAACAAGATCACTTCATCTGTGCTGCTGTGCCCTTTTTTTTCATCACTGACTTTTAAAAATGCTGAGATCTGAGGCTACACCAGATAATCAAATTAAAGTGAGCTGCTGCATTTTTGATGGATGGTTTCTTCAAATCCCCATCGATTGTTTCCTTTTTAGGACTGTGTTTATTTACTATTGATGTGCTATCTATAGAGGTGCACTGCATTGTAAAGGTTTGAGTAATTTCACCTGTGTTTTATTTTCCTCTTTTAGGTTGCATCCCTGCTCCTGAGGCATCAACTCTATTTATGTCCCAGTGCCATGTAATTTATGGCACCACCATGTGGAAGGTAACTTAGTTTCTCGTCTCTTGTCCTTTGGCTTGTCCCATGTCTGAGGACAGCGATCCAAAGCACTGCCTATATTCAACCCTGGACGGGCGCGAACGGAACCGGGAAAGGGTCGGCTTGCAGGTGGAGGAAGAGGAGCGCTCTCCCTGCGGCTCCATCAGCCAACTTCACCGGATGGCAAGCAGTTACAGTGAGGGCTGCGGTGGGCAGGATGGGGTCGAACTGGCCTCTGAGGGGAGTGACAGCAGCCAGGAGCACCCCGCTTCGCCGGGCTCCCTGCATGACGACAGGAAACGGACACGCCCACCCTTACACGAGGATGTAGAGATGGGTGGAAGCGGCTCAAGTGGGAGTGGGACAGAATCCCATGGTAACGAGTCTCATGGCAATGAGTCCCATGGCAATGAATCTGTGGGCAGCTCGAATGGCAATGGCAAGGATTCTGCTCTCTTGGAGTCTTCAGGGAGCAACAAGAGGTGAGGGCCTATCAAATGCACTGAATCATAGTAAATGAAGCGGTTTCCCACCACCATGGGATGGGAGTGGACCATCTAGGTCACGGAAGTAAGGTTCATTAAATATAATAGAAGGGCCATTTTCTCCTGTATGACTCATTGTTGGTCTGAGTCATTGTTACAGTCTTGCAGCTGCTGTCTCAGACTGAGGACACCAGTTGGTATTAGTGGGTATTTTATTCCTAATTATGAGATGAGTGCCAAAAAGACGATGACTGCTGGCATGATTTCACTGAGTCCTCCAGTGTTCAGTGTCCATTCAGGGAAAAAAGATGGAGGCTCAGTAATTAAGTGTGTTAATTATCTACAAATGACCAACTCTGCAGTAGTCATAAGATTCATCATGTTATAAAATACTCAAATAGTAAAACTCCAGTAGGTAGGCTGAAAAAACAGCCTACCTACTGGAGGTCAGCTGTTACATAACCAAGCTCTAATGTTCTCTGAACCTCCATTTACATCCATGAGGTAGAGAAAATACTGTAAACTCTCAATAGTGGTCTAGTACAGCACTGCCACTTACCTCCATCTCAAAAGACTATGTATTCAACCGCTGCCGAGAATACATCAAGGAGAAATTGAAGGGCTTTTGTATGGGAGTTTATCAGATTGTTGGTATCCTCAATGAACTGATGTCAAATGTATTAACAGACACAGATAATGGACGACGTTCACTGGTAGGTGATTTGTGGTGGGGCTGCATAATCATACTTTATATTTTATACTTTATACTTTTTATAGTGTCATGTCTCCAACAAAATCAGTTGTTAAATGCACATTTTCACGCTATGTCAGGATATGGCACACAAAAAATGTTTCACTGAATATTCAAATAACTGATGGTATCGTTATTCATTTCATTTTAGAGAAATTCTACATTTACTGTGTTGAGTAGAGTTCCACAAGAGAAACAGTGAAACTGTGTTATGCACAGGAATGTACTAAGGTTCAGCAGTTTAACCCACCTTCTGATGTCACCATCAAGTCTGTATTTATTTATACTACACCTATGAAATGCCACCCAAACATTACGAGAGTGGTCCTTTGCACACCCCACTGTACAAAGCTGATCTGGTGTACTAGTTTCTCAATGAGTGATGATGTTATGCACAGGAATGTGCTAACAGAATGAGTTCAGCACTCAAACACAAACGTCTGAGGAACTTGAAATATTTGCCACCTATTACCTATTATTTGCAGCCCATTTCCTGATGATTTACAATAAGTTTCGTGCCACTGTTATCTTTCCAGCTCCACTAGATAGTTTAGTCTGATGCAGAACAGTTTAGCTTGGTGTGTTAAGAAGTTGAAGGCACTTAGCTTTGTTAGAAAACAGACACTAGGTCAGCATTTGGCCTCCATGGTTGTCTTTGAGAAGAACAGCCTGACAGATACAGGATTGTTTAGGCTTATATTGATATTATTTTATTGTGTGTAATACATTGGCATATATGTATTTTCTTTGGACAACCCATAACATAAATCATAAAATCTTTAGTGTTTGCATTTAGTGTTTGTCCAGTCTGGATTCACTCAAATGTACTTATTTTGTCTTATTTATATTTTAACAGTCCACCTCACTACCTGTGTAAAACACAAACTCCAGGCCAATAAAAGGCCCTATAGAGCAGTCACAGTGGGCTGACAGCAATCCAGCTGTGCAGCATTTATCAGAAACTGATATTGCATCACACAACTGAGTTTCTGTAATAAGAGTGTTTCTTTGACTCCTCCTTCTTCACATCTTTTCCTTGCATCTCTCTCTTCTCAATGCTGAAGTGCTGAGAAAAATGCAAGAAAAAGCGATGAAATTGTGGAGGCAGTAATGGACTTGGCTAAATATTTCTGTTGGAAAGAGAATCAAATTTTTTAGATGTTAATATTTATTTATTATTATTACTTTTACATTTCTGATCCAGGGAAGGAACTGTTTGACCCTCCCACTTGCTCCTTGGTAGCTAATGTTCATGTTTGTGTAGATTATTTTTTAAAAGGGGTACAGCTGGCATTCCTAGTACAATTGTATAACACCAAGTCCTTGACTTACTTAATGTGTTTAGTCTTACCTTTTGTTTTGAGGCTCTTACTGTCCTGTTAGGATGCTCCATTTTTGCACACCTTCAATAACATGACATGTTGTTCACGGTTACAGCTCGAACTCTCACAGCCCCTCGCCACCAAGCAGCTCCAACGCCTTCAGTCTGGTGAGCTCTGAGCAGGACAACCCTTCAACCAGCGGCTGCAGGTTCGTCTACATCTCAGCTTTATCAGTTGGCTTAGAATCAAGGAGCAAAAGTTTGACAGAAAATAAAGTAGGAGTAGAGGATTACATATGTATTCCTCCTTGGATGTAAAATGTGTTGGCAGTGGCAGTTTTTACTTACATGCAACAGTAAAGTTCTTAGGAGACACATCCCACTGCCAGTCAGTCCCCTCATGCCCCGTCCCCTTACATGCTGGTACCTACCCCCCTCCTGCTCTGCTCTGTGTGCTAGAAAGCTGTGCTTCTCACAGTGTGACAGCACTGGTGAGATCTTGTCATTCTGACACACGTGTATCTGTCTCATCCACGCTCTGCAGCAGCGAACAGTCCGCCAAGGCTAAGACACAGAAGGAGCTCTTCAAGACCCTCAAGGAGCTGAAGATGCACTTGCCATCGGAAAAGAGGAGCAAGGGCAAGTCCAGCACTGTCAACACGCTAAAGTATGCGCTGCGATGTGTCAAACAGGTGAAAGGTAAGAGTGGCTTGAGCTAACCTTTTTTCCACATGCATGTTCATGCATGTATTCACAATGTTGTTATGGAGCATCCACAATGTTTATGACCGTCATGTTGGTGAATAAACTCTTATAGGATTTGATGGGATCTGGGAAATATATACTGAATCATGTTCTCTGATTTTGGGTGTAAATATTGCACAAAAAGAAAAGTCTTTTAGATAAAGCATGCCATTGAAAAGTATCTTTTTCTCTGACCATACACTGTTTGTACTTTCTTCTCTTTATTTTGCAGCCAATGAGGAATACTATCAGATGCTGATGATTAATGACAGACAGCCACCGGGGTTTGATGTGTCCTCCTACACCATTGAGGAAATCAACAACATCACTTCTGAATACACTCTCAAAAACACTGTAAGTACCTTACGATGAAGCAGGGACACCCGGAAAGTCTATAGCCACAGCATAGACTTGTATGGTGTCTAAAGACCAATTGAGAATATGTGAAATTGTCTTGTATAAATAATAATAAACGATTTCATGTTTTTAGTGAAAAGAAGTCCCATCTCAAATGCTGAAAATGATGTCCAACATTTCTTTAAGATTTCATTAATCAGTGCAACAGACATTGCACATTGTGAGAAGTTTCAAATTGGCTTATGTAATTAGTTTCTTGAAGTAATTGCAGTAACATAAAGTAGGATCCATCTCCAGCATTTTAAACACCTTACTGACTGACTGTTCACATTGTCAAAATCTTTTACCGGCAGGATATATTCGCTGTGGCTGTCTCGCTCATCACGGGGAAGATTGTTTACATCTCGGACCAGGTCCAGGCGGCGTCCATCTGAAGGTGTTTAACATCAAGTTTTCGGAGTTTGAACTGCAAGCGGGAGGTGTTTAACAATGCCAAGTTTGTGGAGTTCTTGACGCCTCAGGACGTCAGCGTATTCTACAGCTTCACCACACCCTATCGCCTGCCCTCATGGAGCATGTGCACTGGAGCAGGTACCAGCTAAGGCTCAAATCTTACATAAGCTCAAATCTTAATGTGAATTTTTTTGTTTGTTTGTTTGTTTTTTTGTTGTGTTTTCATCTAACTTTAAATTGGAATCATCATTACATTTTTTAAAACGTGATTAGACATGGATGGTAGATTTCCTTGACCCACCAAGGGCACGTGGAAAACCCACACGCAACACTACCCACACCGCCCCCACACACACATGCTCATACACACATAGCACATATTTCATTAACATGCTCAATCACACATTTATGAATTCACGCCCACTCACACACACCTGCCACGTATGCTGAAGACATAATCGCATGTTGGTGGAGTCAGTACATCTCCAAAAGCTCTGCAGTAAACTCTGCTGTTCTGCGCCTTAAAGTCTGCTACTTAAAGTCTGTCAACTATTGTTGACACACACTGTGTCCCACAGGTGGTGTTTCATGTCTGTGTCCAGTTTTGTCATTTTATTTTGTATTTTTACATCAACATTTTTCCTTTGACTTCAGTTACATAATAGCAGAACACTCTCAAAATGCCTCTCTTGCATTTTTACCCCTTGTCTTTTTGGAAGAGACAGACTTCTGGGACTCACAGTGTGTTGAATATATTTCACTAACAGATGGGTTATTTGGAAGTAGTGAGTCCAATGCATTCGGTGATATATTCAACCCACCTTCTCCTTGTCTCTTATTCAGAATCGTCTCCCACGGAGTGCATGCAGGAGAAATCCTTCTTTTGCCGCATCAGGTGAGTGACAGCGGCCGGCGGCTTCTCTGATCCATAGTTTCCTGCTCAAACAGGCTCTGAGTCAGCACAGGGCTGTTGAGTGGGAGAAAGGGTGACTGAGGGAGGGAGGAAGTGAGCAGCTGTGAGCTTTTGAACTCTTTCTCCATCTAGTGGCCAGATTGGGTGTTGCAGCCACAGTTTAAGATAAAGAACTTTTGTTGGTTATGTGAAAAAATATCCTTTTATTAAATGTATCATTTTCTCATTAAAAGAAGAAACTTTAACCAGATTTCATCAGTCATAATAATTATATTTAAAACTGCTGTGGGTTACAACTCCTCAGTAACTTATGTGTCAGACTATACAAACATACTCAATTCACTTCTTCACCTCAATCTACTGTGGCTTGAGTCACAGTTATGTCTTAGATCAAACATGCTCTTGCCTCTACTTTATATCTACATCTAAAGCAAACCGTTGATTCTGAGGAAGGGTGCTATAAATTCAGACAAACTGTGTTATTACATTATATGTTTTTCAAGTTATTCTGATAGCCTTCTCAGTCTAATATAATTACGTATGTATGTGTGTGTGTGTTTGTGTGTGTATACAGTGGTGGGTAAGGAGCGCGAAGGAGATCTCCAGTACTATCCCTTCCGAATGACTCCTTACCTGATGAAAGTCCAGGATGCTGAGCTGGCTGAGGAACAGTTCTGCTGCCTCCTGCTGGCTGAAAGGGTGCACTCTGGTTACGAAGGTGATGCCTTTCACCACATTCCCATGTTTTCACCCACTCTTTAGTGATCATTTACTACAGTGCCTCTTTGATTAATTTAACACACACATCCCATAACAAGAAAGGTTTATTATTATTTACTGCTCTCAACATTTGGGCTGTTTTATTCTATCAGATCATGGTCCTTTTTCTTTTATGAACCATTATTATGTTTTTGATTTCATCTTCATATCTTCACAAACGGGGTTACTTGGAGTTGTGTGACGGTGTATTTTTTCCCATCTCTGGGTGTTTGGATTGTACAAACATGAGGTAGAGCAGTTAGCTAAAAGTGCTCATGTTTAATTATAAGGTTATTGCTCTTGTTGACTAATTCATTTTTATGTTCTTTTCTGTCCACAGCACCCAGAATCCCTCCTGACAAGCGTATCTTCACCACCACACACACACCAAACTGTGTGTTCCAGGATGTGGATGAGAGGTGAGTTTGTTTAGAAAGTGGAAGATTCAGGACTCTGTGTTTTGAGTGTCCTTTTTTTTTTTTTAACTGTTTTTAATATGCTGTTGTTGTGTCCCCACCCCACAGGGCTGTTCCTCTGCTGGGTTACCTCCCTCAGGACTTGATCGGGACCCCCGTGCTACTCAATCTGCACCCAAGTGACCGACCTTTGATGCTGGCTGTGCATCGCAAGAGTAAGCTGTGTTCTGTCCCTGATTATCAGGACTTAATAAATATCCAGTAATCATGTAACTGTTGCTTTGAAGTCTTTATGCTGTTCAGTTGTCTCACACACACACTCCTCCCACTGCCATCAGTTCTGCAGTACGCCGGCCAGCCTTTCGATCACTCCTCGACCCGTTTCTGCGCGAGAAACGGCGAATACATCACCATCGACACCAGCTGGTCCAGCTTTGTCAACCCCTGGAGCCGCAAGGTCTCCTTTGTCATTGGCAGGCACAAAGTCCGGATGTGAGTGTACCCAGTGATTTGTTTTACTCAAGATTTTGCTGTGATCAGTAGTGCTATGCTGGGATATATTCTTGTTGAACAAGCTAGATGACAACAGTGTGTGTATTTTTTTAGGGGTCCTGTGAATGAAGATGTTTTTGCAGCACCAGCTTTCCATGGAGGAAAGATCATGGACTCAGACATCCAGGAAATTAGTGAACAGATCCACAGGCTGCTACTCCAAGTATGTAAACACACACACATTGAATTTAAATACACATTTACATTCACACATTTGTCATTTTTTGTAAGAACCTCTTCTTTCTTCAGCCTGTCCACAACATGGGCTCCAGTGGCTATGGTAGCCATGGCAGCAATGGTTCCCATGAGCAACTGGTGAGCATTAGCTCGTCCAGTGAGAGCAATGGAAACGTCACGGCGGGGAAGACCGCAGAAGAGACAGGCAAGGCCAAGCCTCCGAGGACGTTCCAGGAGATTTGCAAAGGGGTCCACATGCTAAAGAACCAGGACTCCCAGGTCTGCCTGCGCTCCCCTCCCCCTTCACCCTCACCATCGCCATCTAAGCCTGAGCAGAAGAGGACCACTGACAGTGAGTCTGAACACCAGACACCATTCTGTGGTCATTCTCAGTCACAGTTCATCACAGAAAGCATATTTATTGAAACACTAAATTAAACTTAATTTTGGGCTGTAGCCAAACACAGACATCTTAGTACAAACCAGTAACCAGTAACACATCTTAGTACAAATTATTATACTCACAGAATTGATGGCAATGTTAGCTACACTGCTGAAGCAACAAATGTTATTGGTAAAAAAAGTATTTTTCATCTAGATTTCCCTTAAGGATGGACACCTTTTTTGGCCAGCATCAAAAAGTCTTGAACATTATACCTCAAAAACATTTGAAAGAAAGAAGTATCTCTGTGCTTTTGTTTCACAGTAATTGCAAATGTGACAATCCATTATTATGTTATACGTCTCCTAATTTTTTAAAAATTATATCTGATGTTTTCTCATCCCTTCCTTTACCTCAGCAGCTCAGAAGAGTCCAGCAGGCCGTCTGAAGGACTCTGCACCCCACCTGCAGTTCAGAGATAGTACTGCAGCCAGCATGGACGACTTCACCTGCAAAGACCAGACTGTCCACTCATACCAGCAGATCAGCTGCCTCGACAGTGTCATCAGGTAAGGGTTGGTGTTTCTCATGAGTGCGGGCTGTTAAAAAAAGCATGCATGCCGTTTGAAGCGTGCATTCTCTGATTAAATCAACTTTGGTTCCTCAGATACCTGGAGAGTTGTAACATCCCCATCACAGTGAAGAGGAAGTATCAGTTCTCCTCCAACACCACCTCCTCTAACTCAGATGATGACAAGAAGGCCCCAGAGGATGGTATGCAAGTGCCTCAAGACTCAAATCCAGGCATGTACACATCATACACCTGTGCATCTAAAAAACATGTCCACTGTTGCCTGTGTTCACTCGCTTTACTGATAAGAATTTGCCTGTTATCATTTTTGGCTTGAAGCTAACAGAGGATTTCTCTTTCCCCATCCAGACCCTTTGATGCTAGACACTCAGCCAGGCCTGTCAAATATGAAAGCGCCAAAGAAGCCTACATCTGGGGCAGCTGCTGTGGTGGGAGGGCCCCTGGCACCCCTCACCCTGCCCAGCAAGGCTGAGAGTGTGGTGTCCATCACTTCACAGTGCAGCTACAGCAGCACCATCGTCCACGTGGGAGACAAGAAGCCTCAGCCAGAGTCAGGTGAGTTACTGTCCATTTTTTACTACCGACTATGTCAAATGCTTGGGCACAGAAACATAGCAGGAACTACTCGTGGTGTCCATTTGTCCAATTGCTACTTAAAGAGCTCTGTTTGATTTGTTCTACAGAGATCATTGAGGACGTGGCAGAGAGCCCTGCGCCCCCGGCTCTGCCTGTCAGCGTGGTGTCTCCACCCAGCCAGGAGAAGGAAGCATATAAGCGTCTGGGACTGACCAAGCAGGTGCTGGCTGCACACACCCAGAAAGAAGAGCAAGCCTTCCTCACCCGCTGCCGAGAGCTCCGCAACGCCAGGACCTTCCAGAAGGACTGTTCCACTTATCTGCACAAACAGAGGGGTCCAGCCAATGCTGAAGGTATGTAAGGTTTAATAGTAACCACATGAGACTGAAATGAATACCAGAATTAATTTGCTTTTGCTTTTACATACGACCACAGAACCGGACAATTTAATAAGTTGTTGTGTGGTCGTCATAGCTCAGACCAGAGTATAAATCTCTTGATTAAAGCTTTCACACTGCACCCAATTCTGTATTTCTATATGTACTTTACTATCAACATACTGTATAGAAATTACCAGCCATTTAAAAGCCAGGTAAGTTTCCAGTTCACAAAGAGCTGTAAACCTTTCTGCCCTGCCTGAAGAATAGCCTTCTGACTTCACAATCTATCATCTCAGAATCATCTGGACCACGAGGAGCAGCCAAACAGGGCACCACCAGACCCGAGACTACTGCTAAGAAGGGCATCCGCAACAGGAAGTCCAAGAAACCACGAATGAAACATCCCGATTCATCAGACAGCGCTGTATCAAACCGCAAACCCCGGCCCCCTCTTCAGGGTCTCAACCAAACCTCATGGTCCCCGTCAGAAGCGTCCCAGTCAGCTTTTAACGTCTCTTATCCAGCCATGGTGCCTGCCTACCCGCTGTACCCTCCAGCACCTGCTGCCCCAGCTCAAGCACCCCGCCCTGACCCCTCCCTTTCCACAGGCTTTGGAGAGGGACAGAGCACCCAGGCCCCACCCACTGCCACTCCATTTCCTGCACCCATTGTTACACCTGTGGTGGCTCTGGTCCTACCCAATTATATCTTCCCCCAAATAGGACAGTTAGGTCAGATAGGGCAGCTGGGAGCTGCTCCCAGACCAACATTTTTCCCTGAGCAGACACAAACGCAACCCACATACACTACCCAGCAGCCCTTTCAGCCCCCACAGACGGCTTACACCATGCAAACACAACCCCCCTTCACCAGCCAACAGCCGTTCACTGTGCAGGCTGCCTTTACCCCCCAGCAGCCGTTCCAAACTGCTCAGACTCCATTCACTACCCAGCAGCCTTTTCAGGCCACTCAGACTGCCTACACTACTCAGCAGCCTTTCCAGGCTGCTCAGACTGCATATACTAGCCAGCAGCCCTTCACTGCCCAGCCCTCTTTCCCAGTACAGACTCAGTTTGTGGCCCAAGCCCCATATTCAGCTCAGCCCTTCCCATATAACCTCGCCCCTGAGCCCCCCAAAGCCCTGGCGGTGGAGACCAGAGAGGGGGTTGCATCGCGCTCGTCCACCCCAGCTTCTGGAGCGAGGGAGCCCGCCACGTCACCACCACTGTTTGAGTCACGATGCAGCTCACCCCTGCAGCTCAATCTGCTGAGCATGGAGGAGGGACAGCGGTCAGTGGAGCGGCAGGACAGCACAGCGGCCCCCGCTGGAGGCCAGGGCAACAGTGCAGCAGGAGCAGTAGGGGAGAAGAGTGGAGGCAAAGCTGAAAACCACCAACAGGTGAGAAACACAACGAATCAGATGATAGAGAGCGGAAGCATCTTTTACGTAACATCCAACTCTGCCTGGTAGAGGCTTCAGTCACTTATATGCAAATCAGCCTGACTCAGCACTCACTCGAGTGTAAGGGTTTGTCTCTGATGGTTTGCCGTCTTCTGTCTTAGGTGGAGTCTCAAGGAGATGGGGCTCACAGCGACGGTAACTCCTCATCCTGTGACTTGCTGGACATCCTGCTGCAGGAGCAGGAGGACTCCCACTCCGGCACTGGATCTGCCACCTCTGGCTCCATGGGTTCCGGATCAGGCTCTGGATCAGGCTCCAGATCGGGGTCCGGATCAGGCTCAGGATGTGGTACATCAGCTAGCGGAGCTTCTGGCAGTAGGACAGGTCAGTGGAGGATCACCCATGGTTGATAAGAGTGTTTGTAGTAAACTTGACTTTCATTTATGCTACTTTATGATGATCAGCTGATATAAAAACTCAACCATTCCCGGAAAAAGTACATGTGTTAAAGTCTATTTCTGATTGTTTCCCTGTCCCTCTAAAATTGTGTACAGGGAGCAGCAACACCAGCAAATACTTTGGCAGCGTGGACTCTCTAGAACACGACTCCAAGGCAAAGGCCAAGGCCAAGACAAGAGGTGAAGGAGGCTCCGATGGCAGCCAATCACAGGCCAAAGTCTCAAACCAAGGGGACGGAGAGCACTTCATCAAATATGTTCTCCAGGAGCCCCTCTGGCTCCTAATGGCCAATGCTGATGACAAGGTCATGATGACGTATCAAATGCCATCCAGGTAAGTCACTGACTATGATTATTATCTTTTCCATTTCATTCATCAGACGTAAAAATTGAAAAATATCAAGTGCAAAACTTGTTAAGTTATACTCAGTGGAATGTACATTAGAGGCCCTTTTTTGTCTGATAGTGTGCAGATTTAAATTTGTGACTAATCATTTTTCATTTTCACACATGCAGTAAACCATTACATGTGTTAGTCTTTGCAGTAAGCTGTAATTTGTGTCTTTCCTGATCCACAGGGACATTCAGAAAGTTCTGCGAGACGATAAGGAGAGGCTGAGACAGATGCAGAAGAGCCAGCCTCACTTCTCCTCAGACCAACGAAGGGAGCTGGTGGAAGAACACCCCTGGATGAGGAGGGGGGGTCTCCCTGCTGCTATCAATGTGAAGGTCAGGACCACACGCAGATCTCAAATATCAGTGTGCAGCAATATATTAAAATGCACTCCACATGAACTCCATCACAAGTCATATTTGAGAGACATAGACAAGACATATTTGACATGAAAATGCTGAAAGTAGTAGATGTTAAATAAAACATCAGCAATTGACTGAAAGTATTTACAGGGTTAGGGGTTAGGGTATTTGCATTCAGATACATTCTAAAGCACTCTAATTTTAAGGCAAATGGGTTAGTTCTGTCTACACAGTCCCCTCCCATTCATACTAATTGACCGTCCTTTATGGACAAATAGAAATTAAAAATAATTATCATTATGATTTTGATGAGTAGATCAATAACCAGCTTTTTTGCTTAGCTTAGCATAGTGATTGCAGAAATATTGACTGCCATCCAGCACCACTAAAGCTCACTAATTATATCACTTTAATCCAAATCCACAAAAACCTAAGTGTAAAACCAACACTTGGCTGGGCTCTGTTTTGTCGGGGACTTCCTGTAGTCATTGTGAAGCTGCCAGGAAAACAGAAGAAACCACTCCCAGACAAAAAATTCTCTGGCACATAACCTCCCTGTAAAAAGCAAACAAACAAACTATTATTTTTACACTTTGTTCTTTTATGGATGATGCAAATGACAGTGTTATTTTATATTATATTATATTATATTATTATTATATGTGTGTCTGCTAAGTTCCGCTGTCCCATGATGATGATAATTCATTTTAAAATATAATATCAATACTGGGTAATATATTTAATATGAGCTCTGTGTTTGTGTTTAGGAGTGTGTGTACTGTGAGGATGCAGCAGCAGCCCCCATCGAGGAGGACCTGCCAGACATGGACATGGGCGAACTGGGCGAGGAGCTGAGCCAAGAAAGCCAGAACGCCCAGAAACAAACAGAAGAGCCCGAGCCTCAGGCGGGCGCTGGATCCTGAACACACACACACTCCAGCAGAGGGACACACTCAACCAGCCATGGACCCTAATGATGCACACACACGCACAATGTGGATGTGAGACAAACACACACGACATGAACTTTATCAGAACTCTTTGTTGCCATTGTGGTGAATATGAGGCTGCGCGCCACTCGTGTGTTCTCGTAAGTGTGTGTGTTGTGCACAGGACTGCTGCTGAAGTGCAGTTCTTATTTCCCCCATACAGGGGGCAGTAACGCTTTATGAGGGTCTTTGTATGACCCTCATAGTATTTTTGTCAGCTCAATACCATACACACACACACACACTCTCTCATTGAAATGATCTGGACCTTTTGCCTCTGAGATATTTTTTATTTAATTGTTCCCCATCCTTTTTGTCAGAGGCAGAGTTGTACAGCAAAATGAGCTGTTATTCTAAAAAACCCAAAGTTAATAGTTAATGAACACCTTAAGTATATTTGAACGTAATAATTGTCGTAAAACTATTTAAGTGTGATTAACAGCACAGCATTGCTGTTTAAACAATCTGCTACCTGACACTGTGTTTGTATTTTCTCGTTTGGCCACATGGTCCCATTTAAATCCTTCAAACTGCAGGATTCCCTTTGTAGAGTAGTTGTGGTGCTCACTGGATGATGTATTCAGGGTCAAAGGGCACGGACATTTTGTATGATGGATGAGCAGGGGTAGAAAGCGACTCCACAGATCATAACTTTCCACAACAGTGACAATCTGATACACAGTATAAACTATTTCTTAAACTATTATTTATTTTCTAACAAATAGTGTATGTAGATTAGATTTTTTTAAGCTTAAGCCAAATCCATTCAGCTCAGACAGTACATGTGTATGGACAGTTTACAGGTGTTGGCAATTAACTCCACAGGATACTTAAAGTCACTTTACTGATCTAAAAACTGGAACTAGCTCATCCATTTCACAGAATAACCTTGAAGTGTTGTAGGCCTTCAGCCGGTCTTAAAACAGCGTGGGTGCTATGAAGAAGTGGGCATCATCACAGATTAGGAGGATGTTGAGGTCTTTTTTTTTCTTTTATAAAACAAACAACATCACAGGTCGAGAGGATGGTAGTTTTCACTCCTCCTTTTCACTCACAATATGACAGTGTATTGACAATATTTTGTTTTTTAACAGAAAGATCTATCTATGTACACTGAATATTGCAAAAATTGTTAAGCTATACTCCTTTTCTGTCAATATGGTGCCACTCTACTACAAAACGTCAATTTTAGAACAAAGCAGTGCTATTTTAGCGATTTGTACATTATGCAAATGACATTGTCTCCACGTGCACCGTTTTTCGGAGACGCACACATCAACTTTTCTTGATTTTAAAAGAAAGTAGAAACACACACATCTTGAACTGCTTTAGCACACCGAGAAAGT
The DNA here is from genome assembly GCA_023238725.1 of Scortum barcoo. Taxonomy (NCBI): domain Eukaryota; kingdom Metazoa; phylum Chordata; class Actinopteri; order Centrarchiformes; family Terapontidae; genus Scortum; species Scortum barcoo. Next base: position 23,589,255 of record CM041552.1, read on the forward strand.
CTCTGCAGGTGTGTGTGTGCAGCACTACAGATGCCGGAGTCAAAGCATTGTGTGATACCGTGCTCCTGACAGCGGTCGATATTTGGCATCAGCACTGAAATATAGATTACGGTGGGAAAAGAGCATCACAATTGTAGCAACTAAGGGGACCATGTTACCTCAGTACCCTTCTGTAGAGATCTGGGTAACGCAGGGATCGGTAGCGTGTGCGTCAGCAGCCCCTGGTCACCTATCATGAAGGAATAAGGAAACTGTGATTCACATTGGCGCCATGTAGTCGACATAAACCGTATGAGAAGCGGGAACAACTCTGGTGCTACGACAGAGAAACTGTTGGGCTCGTGAATGTAATGCAGACTGGACCAAGAGCATCTCACTGGCTTCGTTTTTTTAAGTGTTCTATTTTTCTTTTTTTCCCTCTCTCTCTGTTTTGTATGTCTGAGAGTGTCAGTGGGGTACCCTACCTCTAATAAATCCCAGGTCATGTTACTGTAAGCAGAACATAGCATGTGTATGCATGTGGGCAAAACGCAATGGACAGAGCGGTCAGATACTTTAAGTGATTCCGTGGCGGGTTTGTACAGAGAGTCTGCCTCACACCGGCAGAGGTTTGTGGAGCCCCGTCTGTCTGCTTTCAATACCTTCAAGTGAACGCACAGAGAGGGTGGCCGCCTGTCACCACCTTTAACTGCAGTTTATTTCTGTCTTTTGTCTCCTTTCTGTGCAAAATATCTTGACGGAGGGGGCTTCCAACGCTCACCTGTGTATGAAACATTAAGAATGCAAGAATCGTTGAAATGTTGAAATGAGCTGATCTGAGTGTTGAGAGTATGCTGCATTTTTGTTCAAGCCTTACCCCTCTCATAAGGCCTCCATTTTTAAATGAATTGCACACTGGTGGACCGTTGGAAGCGCCCTGATCTGTAAACGCATACATGCGGTACTAGCACATGTTGTGTACAGTCATGTAAATTTTGTTTCACTGCCACTGTATGAGTCTGTGGTATGTTAATCTAGCACAGTTCTGTGCATTTTTTGTAGGTGGGAAAATCTGTTGTTGAGACATTGTTATAATAAAACTACAGAAATACACACCTCTGGCTTGTTTCATTGTTCGAACATATTCATGTCATTTATTTTAGTCTATTGAAACAGGGATGAGTAAATGAATATTAAACCAACTCAACAGCTGTTAATAAGAGCCAACAACCCTGCAGACCTGCCTGCAGTCTTTTGCACAACTTTATTAATGAAATAAAACCATTGTTTTTTTAAATGGAAGTATGATCCATTTGCTTTTTTATAGTCATTTGTAAGCTTGGTGGATAAATAGCTGCAAACAACAATGATTTTCATCATAGATTTATTAGATTTATCAATTGATTACCTTCTTAATGAACTGAGCCATTGTTTGGTTTGTAAAATGTCAGAAAACAGTGGAAAAGGCCCAAAACAATATCCTAGAACATAAAGTGATGTCTTCAGATGTCTTGTTTTTTGTGCGACCAACAGCCCAAAGATATTTAATTTAACATAATGTAAGACCCTGAAACCATTAATTGTTTGCTTCTTCCCTGAAAGATGAGAAACAATGAATTAATGATCAAAAAGGTTGCAGAATTTCAATAATGATTTTCATTTTTCTTTGATCAGCTAATCGTGATTAAATTACAATTCATTGTAATTAATCATTGCTGCTGTTTTGATAAACAGTTATCAAGTTAAATCAGTTCAGCCTCAGCAGATACAGTGCAGGTATGGTGCCTGATTAAGCTGCCTAATGAGAGGTCAAAACCTCATTTAACTTTATCACTGGACAGTTACATGCAAATATGATAAAGGCACATTATCTCATGATACCTTTATAATGCAGTGCAGTGATTGGAGCCCTGCACAGAGCTGCTGTCATCACCTGTTTGTGACATTGAGGAAACTTTTTCCTTTTCCTGGATGCAACTGAGGGATACTCTGCACTGTATTTCTTTAAAGTTGAGAGACTCATGCAGAAGGGATTATTTTTTAGATGGGCTATTTTTTTTTCAGACCTGACAAAGCCCCTCCAGAGTCACAGCAGACTTTATACTGTTTTCACAGGCCTAGTAGCTGTAAACTGACCATTTTGTGTAAAATGGGTAGAGTTCCTTTCATGTCATTCCAAAGCTCAGTTTTATTCAATAAGATAAGAGGTCAAATGTTTCTGTGTGATCGAGCGTGTTGTGTGTTGCACACAGAAGCTGCTGCTGCAGGAAGTGATTGTTCTCTCACAGTCAAAGACAGTTGAGAAGCACCCAGGGATGGCAGGGTTCCCCTGGGGATCTGTAACAAGCGCCATATGCTCGCCTCCGCCGTTGGATTTTTCTCACGCCAACTGTTGCACCGTGCTGACCTTTAACCTCAGAATTCATATGCACGCTCACAAACCCACAGCTGATGCATTTGGACGCAGAAGTCACCCCCACCCCCCTTTTATCCGCTAAAACTAAACGTGGTGATGAGCTCGGCCTGTCATCTGTCATCTTCAAGGAGCAGATTGAGGTGACATGCAGGGGTTTGATGGGGGGAGTGTTCCCACACTTACTCACTCTGGTTTGCACATACATCCCACCAAAAACACATATAGCATCTTGTCATATAGCATCTTAAAGCTTTATTTCTCATAATACTGTGAATTCCCAGCAGGGAAATTGCAGGTTTGTTTAGGCTACGTCTTTAAAAGGTACATCTTTATTTCATATTCCAGACAGAATGGGGTGTGTCTGTAATTTAATTTGGCTGAGGGTCCTTACATCAACATCCACACCCACCTGCCTACTTTCATACACCCAAACACACACATACACAGCTGCCCACAATTACAGTGACTGTTTGGAGACTAAGCACAGGTTTATGGACATTGTATACTCCAGATGAAGTCACTCTGTTTGAGACAGCTAGAAAACAAGAGGAGGTGCTCCAGCTGTCCTGTGGATGTTCAACCAGCTCTATAAACTCTTTACTCTCCATTCCCCAACGTCTGGAGGTGTCTCCATGATCACATGTCAGATCAAGTGTGTGTGTGTGTGTGTGTGTGTGTGTGTGTGTGTGTGTGTCCTTTGAAGCCTCTGTGCCTGCTGCCTGTTTCGCATCCTTTGTAGCTGTGAACATTTGACGCCTCTCTCATTGTCAAATGGTCACAGCTTTGATCCGCTCCCGTTTCAACGCGTTTCCTCTGCCGTTCACACCCACCTCCACCTCCCGCACCCCGGGGGGGGGAGTCCGCTCATGATTACCTCAGGACTCAGCATCCTCAGCATCACTATTTAGGAATACTTCGCTGCTGGGAAACCGAGAGAAACGTGCTTTTACTCATCAGGTGACTTTCTGCAAGGAGGCTCCTGCTCTGTGGGTCTGTAGGTCCGGACAGGATCTCACAGCCTCCTGCCAAAACCCTCATTGTGTCCGAGGTGAGAGTGATGACACCTGGACCAGGCGCGACTGTCTCTGACGTGCGCACACACACCGCGCGCCCTCGTGGTGAGAAGAGGAGAAATGAGGGTGTTCATCTGAGGAGTGATTCTCTGTTTTAATCTTATCAGAGTGGACTTTTGTCAGGCTCCCCACAGAAATCAACTCATATTTCCTTTAATGCTGCCACAGTCAGCAGCTGTGTGTTAGTTAGTCAGTTACACTCACTAACTAACCAACACACACTGTGAGGTCCATCAGCTGCTGTTACAGTGTGGCTGTGATTTACATGCAAACTTCAATCTCAGTGCTCTTTATTATTGGCCTAACTGCCCCCAAATTAAATGAGCACTCTCTGACGCTATATCTATCTCACACATTTTCCTGAAGAAATCCCTTTTACCAGCTTATTCTCCAACAGCACATTTCCTGTTTCCTGTTCTAAGGTAGTGAGTCAAGTCGGACAACTGCTTTTGACTTCCATTATTTTATTTATCAAATTCAGACATTTTACTGGCATTTCTAGACATCATTACGACATAAAGTGGTCATTCTGAAAGAGGCTACTGGTCCAATAAACTACAGGCCTTTATGAAATACAATAGAAATATTTATATTAATCAGAGGCATTGCCAAACTTCTCGGTTTCTAAAAGAGCTTTTCTCCACATACAAATCCTATGTACACAGTTACTGACACGGAGTAGTATGAACGTCAACTGTTCCTCGTCTGTCCGGGTTATAAGTGAGCGCTGAGATGAAAAGGTCTCGTCTTACTCCAGGTGTAAAGAAGAGTCAAAACTGAGGACTCGACGCAAGGGAGTCACTACTGAAAAGGAAAAGGGGGGAGTACTTTCAGGAGGCCCCAGGCCGCGGGGGCCTACACTAGGAAGGGCCCCTCTAATGAGATAAAGAAAACTCCACCCTTTGACACCGTTAGATGTTTCTGTGTGATATCCGCAGCGTTGAGGAGTGGTTTTCTGGTGAAAGTTTGTACCATCAACTTCTACTTCTGCTTCACTGAGTGATTTCCTACATTTCCCACAATGACAAGGAAAGGCTGTAAATGTGCTGCATTCACTTTTGGGTGCAGAGAAAAGCTACAGTTATGGTCCCTCCACAAAATACAAAGAGATCTGCGGCAATGCTGCATTTTGGTCCACTGAGGCTGTTCAGTCAGTGGGCAACCGTCTCATGGAGTCTTTCTACAACAGATCTGATGTTGAACAACAACGAATCCAGAAAAAAAAAATCCATGCATGTGGCCTTTATCTGCAGGAGGGTGAATGAGCCCAGAAATGTAAGGTTCATCACCAAAAATGGTTATTTTCAAAGTGTCTGTGTGTTGTAGGGTGGAATTTTCCCTTCCAATGAGAGGACCGGTGTCACATCTTAACACAAAGCCCACAATCCTGCTTCAACACAACCCAGCTGCATCCAGACCCCTACCAGGGCCTCCACATAGATCGCGGGTAGGTCATGGTGGGCATGCTCAGGGCCTCCCTGTTCTCCATGCCCTCGATGGAGCTCTGGTTGTGCTCGCTGTCGGTCTCGTCCAGGTCGGAGCACAGGTCCTCGCTGGACATGATGGAGGGGGCCGGGGAGAGGGCCGAGGACGAGCCGCTGGAAAGGCTCCGTCCTCCGGGTGAAGCCAGGCTGGTGCAGAGCGCCTCGCCACCCCCGTGCCAAGTGCTGCCGTTGCTCCCAGGAGTGTCAGTGATTAGATCCATCAGCACGTCCTGCAGGTGGTCCTCGTTCAGGGGCATGCACTCCAGGAGATGGTTGAGGAGCTCCGCCGCCACCGTTGCATCAATTCCAGGACAGCTGGACACAAACATGTGGACCTCGTGCATGCACTGGATGTAGCCGGCCGCAAACCTCTCACTTGCATCTCGGTTGAGTGCGTCTGTTTCTGTGGAAAGAGATGGTGAAATGATTGTTCCTGACGGATGCTAATGGGTCATGTCATTATCAGCTGGATGGTTTGCATTTCTCAGGACTTTAAGGAGTGATGGAAGACATCAGACCTATCCAAGTGAAAGCCCAGAGGAATAAGATCAGATATATTGATGAAATACTTAAAAAAAAAAAAAAACTTTTATAGCTTCTAAATCTTTGTTTTTTTCTCTTGGGCTCTCTTGTGACCCCTCTTCATCGTTGCACCAGGTGTAACAAATTCCTTGCTTTATTTGGATAAAGAATCATGGAGAGGTACAATTATCCAGTCACTTATCAAATAAAAGCTCAGAAGAGGAAACTGTAAAATAATAATAATAATAATAATAATAATAATAATAATAATAATAATAATAATAATTATAATAATAAGCATAACTTTGTATAAATATATACCCCTAAAGTATATCTTGTAACACCTTGTGGGGGGTCCTGACACCCCAGACAGTGAACTTGCAACATCCCTTGATTCTTTTGCCTCCTTACCCAAAACTGGGATGACTGCGGAAATAACTATTTATAATTAGAAATGGACAATGTCATTTTGTAATATCAGTGTGATAATATGAGACTGGACATCAGGTGAGATCTTGAATCCTAATATGGTGATATATCTTTAATAAGGTCTTTTTCTTAACAGTATTCTTCAATTTGTTGGATTATATCTGACACAAACAGCTGACCTATCTATAATTATGATGGTACATACATGCTTACATACTACAAAATATCACCAGGTTATTGATGTAATAATGTATTATTACTATTAATGTAGTAATGTAGTATTTTCCCAGTATCCTGTGCAGAATTTAAAGATTGAATCCCACAGAACTGCACACTAAACTCATGCAGTATTAGGCTGAGCTGTGCATACCTTGTGTTCGGTTCTTCAGTATGTCCTCCACCTTCTTCACCGTCATCTCCAGCACCTCTGCGTTCTCCATCTTGGAGTGAAACTGTGGAAACAAGCAGCAGAGCCCCGTCACAAACGCACATCCACCTCAGTGTCAGGGCTGCAGCTGAGCCGCCGTACTCACGTCTGTGTCCGCCAGCAGCGTCCGCAGCTCCTGCAGACTCTCGTTGATGCGGGCTCGCCTCTTCTTCTCCACCAGAGGCTTCCTGGTCTGCGGGGGAAGCACAAAGATCACACTTGAGATCACAGATCAGCTGAGGATGCGTCTGCTGTCTGAAGCTGCAGCCACGCGTGCTGCTGGTCTGATCAGTGGATTTCCTCCTGAGCCACACACTGGTGTAAAACTCTGCAGGCAGACACACTGTCACCGGCGTGACCCGCCGCCCCCCTCCAGTCCCTGTTCGTACCTTTCTGTCCGCTCTCTGGATCCCGTAGTCGGACTCCTCATCCTCCGCTCCTGGTGCGGTGCTGCTGGGCCGAGCCGAGGGAGCCATGCTGGTCGGGTCGGATCGCCTCTTGTGTGGCTTCTCCCGCTGCTGCTTTCTCCTCCCGAGTCGTCAGCGAGTGGCAGCTGGCAAACGGAACCGGTTTGAGGAAGGAGGGAGGAGGGGAGAGGGAGGGGGGAGTGAAAGAAATGGACCAACTCGCAGGCGAGGCGCCCTGTGTTTATTGTGCAATCCGAGCGAGACGTGCTGCTGGCGGAGGGGCTGCTCTTAGTATTTATAGGGGCTCATTAACATGTGAATGGGGGCCGAGCCGCTCTCGCTGGGGGACAACAGAGCGCACACGGCCCGGGCCAATGAGCGCGCACCGCCTTTGTCTCCGGTCAGCCCCGGCCTGCGCCCCGAGGAGCTGCACGGGCTTTAATCACACACTTTGTTGGGTTAGGGGCACGACCGCTCGTTTAGTTGAGTTTTTTTGTTTTGTTTTGTTTTTTGAGCACCCCACTGCTGTCACTGATCAACTGTGTGTGTTTCCATGTGGCTGCACATAATTCATTGTCATGCAGCAGCAGAGCAGGCTGCCACATTACATTCTGGCCGGAGTCTGTGATAAAGGTTGTAATATTCAGACATAGGCTTGTTGTTTTGTTAAAGGGCGAGTTTTGACATGTGTTTAATGTATAGAAAACGTGGTGACATCATTCAAAATAGTCCTTTTCAGTTCAGCCTCGGTGCGTGATTTTCAGAGCTGTTTCACACCTCTCTCTGCGCGCCCCCTCTCTTTCCTGCCCGACCCACTCTTCGCCCCGCCGGCTTTTGTGTCCGAGCCTCAGCAGATTTATCCGGCTGTTTGGCGGATGTAACGCGATGCCTTCAGTTGGCAGCTGCTGCCGGCGGCCCCTCGGCCCAAACTGAATCAGCCGGGGGAATTAAGGGCCCTTCTCCAATGAAAGCGACAGGTGTTGGCCTGCGCCTCGTTTGTTCTCGCTGTTGTTTGGTGACTCCTGATTTGTGTGCAACTGCATTCTCACGTTGCCTGCTCTGCTGCGAGACGGTCTGTCATGTCTGCTCCAATGGATGATCACCATTCGTGCTGTATTGTAATGTGTGTGTGTGTGTGTGTGTGTGTGTGTAAACATGCAAAGTATGCAGATGTCATCCTCTGAACTACATTTGGGCCTGTTGGACATTAAATAGTGCCGGTGCTGTCATTATTGGACTTCTTGAGTTTAGATGTGCCGCTTTGGTCCTTTGCGCACAATGTCTGTTTGTTGAAATGTCTAAAAAGAGCGCCCCCCCCCCCCTGCCCTCGTTATTATACATGTTTTGTACACTGAATTATCATGCAAATGACCTCACAGTAGAGCAGATGTGTCTGTTTAATAAAAGGACCCAGGCTGGCATCTGTGCCACCTTCCAGGTAAACGCAGTGGTGTGTTTACGCACCGGTAGTTGCGCAGCATTTCCGTAAAAAAGCACCACTAAAGTGCCACAAATGAAGGAAGAGTCTCAGACCTTTCAAGTGGAGCGTTTTTTGGCACCTTGCCACCCCCAGATCCCTGTCCCAGATCTTTAATGGTGTGGACTGTAGAGAGAGCAGCTGTCTCGTCTCGCTTTTGTTGGCGAGCTCAGCTGAGGGACCAGGCGCCCCCCCCCTCCTCCACCTCTCTCCCTCTCTTCAGAGCCGCCGCCTGGCTCCATGTGGCGGCCAATCATAACGGCACTAATAGCGGGAGAATGGGCCATATGTGCGTTTCTGCTATTCATATCTCAAAGATGAATAGCATGTTCATTAAAAGTTAAGGAGATGGCTGTGATGCTCCCAAAGACAATTTTTTCCAGACCTTATTTGTTCCTTATTTGATTAGGTTTAACTTTTACAGTCCACCAGAGGCCTGAGCAGTGTCATATACAAACTAAATGCTCAGTCAAATCCATGTCACCCATTTCTCAGTTATGTTATCCTTGAAATTGGTATTTTGTCCTCTCAGTCACAAAACACAGAGTACTAATCATAATTTATAAATGAAACTCATATAATACCCCCATGAAAAGGTGTGTTGGTAGACCATGTTATTCAGTGGTCAGTTCCCCCAAATTATAAAAACATACTTGGACATGGTGGCGTCTAACAATAAAGACAGTTTGAGGGTAGTGGCCAAAGTTTCACATGCCAGTCTAATATCTTCTCACAGTGGAGGGGAATGCAGTTTCCTTTGTGGTGCTAAAAGCATCAGATCATCAATTTGGAGAACTCAAAGTCTCTCCGGCAGCGATGTCCTGGTTCCTCCGGGCAGCCCACCCTGTGAATGGCTTTTATTGGAGCCATTTAAATAATCCAGATGGAAACTGTCATAGTAGGCAAAGGGCAGGTGTTACAAATAACACCCAGTCCAGCCATTGTTCTTTTTATCAGGCTATTTACGCCTGTGCTTTTCCTGACATGTCCTCTGTAGAGAGACAGACAGACACCACTACTGCTAAGTCTGAAGACATGTTGCTTTTTAATTAGCCTTTAATTAAAGCTGCAATTTTGGCCACTAGGGGGCCGAAACTCCTGAACCCCTGACAAAATATCAGCCTTTAAAATTGTCGTATAGTGAAGTGTTAGCTGCCAAAGAGGCCGTAAACACGGAACATATTTGTCACGTCACAGTAAAAATCACACGTATAAATGATAAAATGAACGACAGCTGTATTCCAATTAGCTTCAGTTTGCTGACAGTGGCTCACTGGGACAGTTGAACAGAACAGAGACTTCATCAGCGTGATCAGTAACACCTGAGCTTTTCTTACTATGACTAAAATGTCTGCTGTGAACAAGGTTGACATTCACTCTCCTGTGAGCTCTGTTTGGTCTGCTTTCTGCACTAGCTGGCTGCCAACTTTGTCTGTTTGAAATCTGCTGCTGGGCAGATAGTGTGTTTATCTGAGTATATTTACTGAAAACACGTGTCTGTTGCTGCTGCAGGACACAAGGTGAGTCCAAACTGCTCACCTGTTTGTGTGCTTTTAAAATAGTGAGATAACAGAGGAGAAAAAGAGGCACTGAGCTGCAGAATTTGGTCATAATTTGCTGTGATGCAACTTTGGAGAATGTTTCTAAAGATTATTTCTTGAAGAAAAATTGTATTGATCCAGTCGGCGAAATTCAATATTTTGTTAGGTTTCAGGTACAGGACTGTTAAAGCTCATTTCAGCCTAATCCTTCAATAGTAAGATCCAGACTGACTGTTGTAATAAACACTTCTGTTTATATTGCCCTATCTTTATTTGTGTAGTTAGAATAGAAACAGTGTGGCTCTCCTTGTAAGACCTATGGAACCTCATGTCATCAAGCAGAAATGTCAACATCACTGACAAGAGCATCAGGAGCAAGATTCTTCATAAAGTTGAATAAAATGCAAGTGTGTATAATAAGTTTTATTATTATTAATGTTTGGGTTAATTATACAGCAAAAGAGAGACATAAAAATCTATGCAATGGCAAGAAGGTGGTCTAAGAAGCAGAGGCATGTCTTATAATATCAAATAAATAAAGCTGTTAATACAATAAATACAATGAAAGATTAATAAGAGCCTTCTATAATGCAGGCTACAAGAAGTCGACTTCTGAAGGGAAGTACCGAGAAAAGGTCTGTATAGAATCATTATAGCACACCTACAATAATAATCACTGGAACAAAACCGCCCCACGTTTGTCTTCTGAGCAGCATATCTATAAGATACATAACAGAGGATGGTCTAACAAAATGGAGAACCAAGATCATTAATCCACCAGTTCACCAGGGCCTCCACATCTCCAGCATCCCCAGGTGGGAGCTGTGGAGTGCTGGTCCCTCTCGGTGCCCGGCCACATGGCACGTGGGCCCTTCTCTCTGGAGCTGCCTCCCGGGATGGGGGTCTCCTCTGAGGCTCGCTCCCTGGCCGGCTGGAGGAGGGACGTCGTGCTGAGGTGTGTTGGGCTGGAGGTGCCGCTCGTCGGTGGACCTGGGCAGGGACCTGAGGAGGTGGTTGAGCAGGCGGGAGCCCAGAGTTTTGTCCATCCACTCACAGGTGAGCAGCATGTTGTGGACCTCGTGCATGCACTGGATGTACCCGGTGCTGTACTTCTGCTGGGCCTCCAGGCCTAACGTGGGGTCTGCAGGAGAGAGGGGGAGGAGGCGTGGAGTTAGAGCACCTCCTAGTGGTGACAGCACAGCATTACAGACAGAGAGGAAAACAGCTCCAACTGATGCTCCTCACTAATGTTAACTATGGAGGATTTCAGGCTGCCAGTTTCCTCACAAAGCTTTGAAATACAAAGTCAGCCAATGAAAGCTGCGCTCTCCTTACCGTTGAGTTTATTGCTCTGGATGTTTTGCAGATGTTTCACTGTCATCTCTAGGATGTCTGCCTTTTCCAGTTTGGATTGCTGTTGAGAGACGAGCAGCCGTGAAGTTAAGCCTGACTGAGCCTCCACTGTTTACTCCACACGGGAGGAGATGGTACTCACATCGAGTCTGAACGCTCCGATCACGGTTTCTTTCAGCTGATCCAAACAGTTGTTTATCCTCTCCCGTCGCTTCCTCTCAATGAGCGGCTTCCTCAGCTGTGAAGGTGGGAAAAACAAAGTAACCTCGGTTAAAAAAAAGGCAGCCGGGGTGCTGACACCCACTCTGTGTATCCCAAAGGACACGCCATCGATCTAGAGGATTTCCAAGTGTAAAATACCTTTCTCTCCTCCTTGGCAGTGGGATGTTTCCCCACGCTGTGCGCCACGGACGAAGCGGTCATGTCTGTGTCTGTCTGTCTGTCTGTCTGTCCTCTCCTCTGCAGCCCGGCTCTCGTCTCTAGGGCCCTCGGAGCGGCACGGCCCTCGTATTTATCGGGCCGCAATTAGCATGTGAATGCTCCAGCTCTTTGGCTGCAGGATTTTCCCACACACGGGGTCCCATCAGTCAAGACTGACAGGTCACTGGCTCCATTCAATAACCGAGAGACCCGGCCTAGAAAAAAAAAAAAAAAAAAAAAAAACTTCACAAGCGACAGATGTCCAGCCTGAAACCATGAACTACCCCTCCTCTTCCTCCTCCTCCTCCTCACTCCACCCAACAAAACACTGCAGTTTCCTCTTCTCCCAGGGATGAACAAGAGTGTGCAGTTACCATTGTGCTTTACTCCTGGGGAGCCCCTCGCCTTTTCTCTGCAGGAGCAACATTACACTACCTGCGAATAAAAGGCCAAACCTACTCCCTCCGAGCTCACAGGAGGACACAAAGGACTGACAAATCACTTGAGGGTATACCTGCCCCTATATACACACCACAGGCACAGGCCGGCCTGTGTGGAGGATGCTCCACCAGGAGAGATGCAGCTCTCACTTATATTAGCCATTAATTCCACTCCCCCCCCCCCAGTATAACTATTTGAGTATTAGCAGTGATACATACACACACACACACACATGCACACGCACACATACACAGTTCCTCTGTTTCAGACATACAGAGGAACGAGGGACTCATCCTCCAAGGCCAACACTCCTGCATTTAGCGCGGCTTTGATCGCTCTGTGTTTTCAAATGTCAGACATCTGCTGTTAACTGTTAGTGAGCAGATGTCAGATTGACCAGATGCCCCCCCCCCCCCCATACACACACACACACACACCTTTGGGTCCCTTAAAGCGAGGGCCCCTGTTTTAGAGCCACGCGACTACCACTACCAGGCGAATGCCGGGTCGTGGGAACCAGAGCTGAACAAAGGCCACTATTCATTCAGACCTAATCAGCATGAAGAGCGTAATAACCTCCAGAGAGGGTGGACAGTCCAGGGGGGGAGGAGGAGGAGGAGGAGCAGGAGGAGGCCTTGGCAGGTGACCAGTGGATGACCAGTGCCGAGGCCAGGTGTACTGGATCAGTTATGGCCAAACCATTCAACCAGATTACCATTTCATTAAAGCATCTATTATTTGAACACCTCAGAAACAAGAAGGTTTTTAAAGGCAGTGTCAATTTCTTTTAAGTATCGATGGCAAGCCGTTGCCATGGGAAACAGCATTGATGAGAAACATGTGGAGGTTCTCAAAGTTTTTTTTTTGTGTGTGTTTTACTGTACAGTTTCAGCACATGAGAAATACTCTGTGTCCAGGGGTCCACACACACACACACACACACACATGCACAGTGCCAGTGTTACAAAACAAGCTTCTACCTTGTAACTGTGTTTTAAAAAAGTTTTCTCAATTCAGACACATGCATGCTGAAGTGTATGATAATAATCTAACAGGGCTTCTAAAAAATTTGACAAACTGATCTAATTACATTGAGTTAATAATAAAAGACAAGTTGATTTAATATGTGATTTAATAAATGATAATGAGAATTTACAGTGCCACTAAAGATTCACCATTTGGCAAAAGATGTGAGACTAAACAATGTAAAAAATGAAAAGAAAAAAGTACAACCAACAAAAATACAATGAATTTAGATAATCAATACAGGGAAATAATGAAGAATATCAAGTAAAATAATGTGAAATTAACTTTAAAAAGATTTTATAATGAATTCCTAATGGATCTCTAATTTTTCAATTGACCGTGAACACATATAAAGTCAACAAACATGAAAAAATCTTTGTTTTAGTAATTAGAACAGCAGAGCGATGTAAATGTTTGGTTCCCTGTCACATTGGTAGTAGGCTAGCTGTAACTAAGGAAAAATAAAATCAGATTTCGGGTATGCAGATTTTTTCTTCATTCTCCATCATTTCCTTTTTCTTATTTTCCTTTCTTCTCCTTTTCGTGTTCTTGTAAATGAAAGATCTCTCCATCAGGCTGCTTGATCCATTTCAGTCTGACTCGTTCACCCAGGCCAACGTCTTTCAGCTCCTGGTTGAACTGAGCAAAAACATTTTTCATTATTATATTAAGGTACAAAGTGTAGGATTTGAAATTTTTAAAATATGACCGCATCCAGTGGTAGCATCAACACGACTCAACAGCTTGCTCAAGAGGCTAAGCAAGATCTATTGGAATAAAAAGAAAAAGGGCAAAAATATAAAAATGCAAATAATCTTTACACTCAAACATCAATACCTGCTGCATGATGGCGTCCTGCATCTCTTCCAGGTCCACAGAGGAGTCTGATTTTGTCAGCATCACCTTCACTACCTGCACCCTTGCTAAATCATCTGAGATAGGAATTCATAACAATGAGATGTTTTAGTAGTCAACTGTAAAATTGAAAGCCATGTCGGAAGCAGGCTTTGTGTATATTGACTTTCCAGAACCAAGCTGTCGACCATAACTCACCGCTGCAGACAAAAGAATCGGCCCACTTCATGTACATACTCACATAGATGTACCTATTCAGTGAAAATTCTTTGAAATACAAATCATGATGAGGATACCTCAACCAAAAGTATACTTCACCCTCCACTGGTTGATATGTCAGCACAAAAGACATCTCCCTTGTAAACATTGGGCTTGTTAGGGTGCCACAGCCTCAATCCAGCCACTCCTGCTTTATAAAATCCCTCCTTTTCCAGAGACCACTTCCAGTTGCCAAAGTCCCCATACAGACCGATCCAGAATTCATCATCATCATCAGCCCATAACATGTGGCTATGTCTGACCATTTCTTCCTCATTGTTTATGGTAACTAGGTCTGTATACTTCTCCCGGCAGTAACTCTGGGCTTTGGTCCAGGTCTTTGCATCTTTAACAATGTGATACCGTTGAAAAAAAAGCATGAGGGGAGGCTGCAGAGTCCTGCAGAGTCCTATGATAAATGTGCAATAATAATAATGTATTTGGTTTATGTCAAAGCTATAGTAAGAGATACAGTGCAGTCCACATTTGGACAGCAACTGTTTTGTGTTGGCTCTGCACCCCAGCTGGCTTTAGAGGGCTTAAACGCTTCAAAACTTCAGACATTTTCAATAAATTCTCCAAATTAAACAACAAAAGACAACAACTAGACACACAAGCATTTATTTGGACACAAACTTTGATAAACTTCTTATGCTTGATATTTGTCTATTGTAGTCAATGACTGTCTGAACACTGTGAGGGCAACTGATATGATTATTACAGTGCTTAAATCCCAAAGTACTTAATTGTCCAGAAGTTGAAATCAAAGCTGTTTAATGAATGAGGCTGTTTGTTCCATTTCAAATCCAATGTGCTGAAGTACAGAGCCAAAGCAACAGAAAATGCCCATTGTCCCACTGTGGAAAATGAATGCATGACACCTCTGACACACATAAATATGTGAGATTGATAAAGATAACAGATTTCATGCATGTAATGGATGCATTAGGTTACTTGTTGTATGATTATTCCCTGATAAAATGCAATGTTACAATGTCTATTTCAGTTATCTCACAACAGCAAATAAACTAAGTAAATCTGATTAAAATCAAATCAAATGATTGAGAAACATGGTGTTGTTGGTGCTCTGTCATAAGATACAGATGAAAACACAATGCAAAGACAGCACAGTGTCTAAATGATATGCACAACCAAAAATAGCTCACTCTTAGCCAAACATCAAATCATTGTTGACAGACAACTTATTATTCATTTTATGAGATTTTTTTGTATATTGCTTGTTATTTAGTAATTACTTCTCATCAAAACTGCCTTTTCAGTCAAATTAAGCTGTTTACACAAAGTAAGGATTCATATGTATGTTCATCCTACAAAACAAAATTTTACTTTTTCTATGTCTGATATACAGACATATGCTCACCTACAGTGAAGGGATCTCTATGTGGGTTCACTTGTCACCTTTGAAAGAAGGGTCAATACGAATCAATGCAAAGGTGATCGCATCTGTGATAAAACATTCCTATAATGATGGGAGTGGTCTTTTACAGGGTGACAGGGTGACAATTTGGGATCTCTTTTTACCATTGTGGAGCTGGGACAGCAAACACTGATGATTTTGTCGAATGATGTCCCCTACATAGCAAAGGATTAGCAAGCTGTTTTTTAAGAAACAAAGCATAGTGGATTGGTTGGGTGTATGGTTTAACCATATCCTAGATGTAGGATGGGTCAGAGCCATTTGCAGCACAGTGTGGAAGTACCAGTGTCTTGAATCAGATTCTAGCAGCCACCAGTAGCCAGTGTGGGGAGAATAGTGGTCAAATGGACATGCAGGCACACCAGCCAGGAGCAAGTTGCAGTAGTCAAGGTGTGAGATGACAAGACCCTTGCAGAACCTGCATCTGCCCCTGGCTGAGGAACAGATGAATCCTCCTGATGTGGTGGAGGAGCAGGCTGTCATAGCGATGTCAACAGCGAAGGACAGCTGGCCATTCAGTGTCTCACCAGGTTCCTTGCAGTCAGAGGGACGCCGCAGAGTTCTGATAATGCGGAGGTCATGGACAGGAGATTCCCTCCCTGGAAAAAAGATCAATTCGGTCTTGTCAAGGTTGAGCTCCGGATAGTGTGCAGATATGCAGTGAGAGATATCAACTGGACACTCAGAGATTTGTGTTGCCACCTGAATAGGCAAGTGTTTACAGATAGTAGGGTACAGAGTGAATGGATATATGCCAGAGCCAAGGGATTATCAATTGGGAGCCTGGAGTCTTGGATTCGCTGTTTAACAATTGGTTTGTGGTATTTTGTTTACCTATAGCTTTGTTTAGGAACATACGAATATGCGCCACTAAAATTTAACATCACTTTAGATAATAAGCTGCCTGCTTTATTAACGTAACTTCGGGTCTTGACTTAGAGAGGGGTCCTTTGTCAAAATCAAAGTCCTGTGTCAAGACAATTCATTTAAATGTTATGATGGTATTGTACTTACATGTGTATATTGAACTGAATGACCACACAGCAAACCTGGCACTAGGTATAAAGTACACAATGCACAGAGAGGAGAAATTATCTAACAGGGGAACCCATGAGTAGAACCCATATATACCATTTTTAAAATAATTTTATACCTCAGTAAACAATTGTACTGCATAAATTAAACTTGCAGTAGTGGAGGCAGGGCCGGATGAGTGTGGGACCCTACAGAATGAACAAATATATGAATCCTCACATTGTGCCAACTGTTTAGCTGAAATACATCAGATCACAGCAGATTAACATGTCTCCATTCAAGTATTTTCATAATGCAAATCATTTAAATACTTTTTTTTCTTGAATCTGTAGCATATCAGATGTCAGCCAACAACAGCTAAACAACCTGCAAGTCCAGTTAGCCAACTGCCACCACGGCGTCCTCCTCCTCCAGCTATCACTTACACAGTCTTGGGCAGCAATCCTGCGCTCCCACTTCCAGCCTTTGCCTGTAGTTTCTGGCTGCCGACTTAAGCGTAATCATTTGTCAAACTTTTACGACTTTTATGCACATCAGAATCAATAATTAAGTAACTCATTAATGACCTTTCCCTAATCAGAACATCACCAAGATGGAGCTGCCATCCATGGAGGACCTCTACACCCAGCGGTGTAGGAGGAAGGTCACCAAAATCATTAAGGACCCCAGTCACCCCAGACACAAACTGTTCTGTCTGCTGCCGTCTGGCTGGCCGACGGTTCTGCAGCATTCGAGCCCTGAACCACCAGGCTCAGGGAAGCTTCATATCCCGCAGGCCATAAGACTTTTAAACTCTGCTCACAGCACCACCACTTCTTAACAACTCCACCACTTCTATGTGTATATTCTTCTATTGTATATATATCTATTGTATATATGTTATGTTATAATACTTAGATAATACCTAGTTTACATTTACAGTTTATATTTTATTTGTATAACTTATATTTTAATATATATATATTTTTTATATTGTAATTTTATTACTCTAGTTTATTATTTATCTTTAATTTTATTTTATATTTTTATTTTCTAAATGATCTTTTTTTACTTTTCTTGTTGACAGCCTCTATTGCTGTTAATATTCTTTTAGCATTGTTAGGAGAGCCTGGGATTTAAGAATTTCATTACCAATGATTGCTGATGTAAATTGTTGTGTAATGACAATAAATTCTTGATGAGGGAGACTTTCTTTCCCACTTCATCAAAAACAACATGTTTATGTAAGGGCATATACAACGCTTGACATGACACACATGAAGGTCTTGACTTTAAAATTTAAAATTTTAGTTTCATGCTAGTTTATCCCTGATGAGGAAGGAAAACAGTACGTGAAGTAAATAAACTTCTTGGCTACATTAAATTATTATTACTGATGAAGATAACTGTTGAAGGTGAGGTCTGTGGATCATCATGGATAAAAGAAAGACACATTATTCTTAAATTTCACACAGATAAAATTAAATTCACTATGAGAGGCCTTCAAGTATGCTTCCAATATGCCATGAAAATATTATTATCATGTAATAATATTAAAATGTAAGAGTTTAAAGAGACTCAGCGTCGATTAAAAAAGTAATATTACATATATTTCAGCCTTGTATTGATATATGATGTAAAGTTACTTTAAATAAATAGTGTTTAATAAATAAATAAGATAATTAGATTTGCCCAAATCAAACATTGGTTCTCCAATTTATTTGAAAAACTGTAATGCTTTTGTTAGAGTGAAGGAAGTATTAATATCATTTAGTTTATTTAGTTTATTTATTTAGTAAACATAACACTGCCACACTATACAAATACTTAATGACAAGTAAAGTGAAGTATCAACAAAATAGGCTACATTAGTGTGTAAGCACCATTTTATTGTTGTGAACAAGGTGATTGAGACAGACCTAGGTTGAATTATTTTATAAACTGTTACCTTTAAACTGTCAAAATGTAATATGATATGGGTGCACAGGTGGCTCAATGGTAGAGTGTGTGCGCCCATCTATGAGGCTTTGGGCTGCAGTGGACATCATGATATTTTGTAATATAATTATATGATATGATTTATATAATACTGTATGTAACTTCTATATGTATTTAAATTTTGATCCACAGTAATTAACTAGACTGTCAAATAATTGTAGCTGAGTAAAGAGTACATTTCCCATTGAACTGTAGTACAGAACATATGAAGTGGCATAAAATCAACTCTAGATTATTTAAACAAATCTAAACTTAGTAGGTATAATAGGCTACTTTTGTGAATGCACTCGATTTCTAACCTCCCACCACCTTAAACTTTCCGTGCATTTTATTTGAGAAGGATGCTAACGCATGTGCCTCACTATGCTCTCCATATTGGTGGCAGAAAGTAACTGAGTACATTTACTCAAGAACTGTGAACAGTTCTAAGGACATGTCATTTACTTGAGTTTTTATTTTATTTTATGCTACTTCTTTCCTACATTTCAGAGGCAAGTATTGTACTTTTTACTCCACTGCAATTATCTGACAACATTAGTTGCTAGTTATTTTGCAGATTCAGATTTTTAATACCAAACATGGTCGTATCAGTTTATAAATCATGATGTAATATCTACTATTGTACTTTTACTTAATTAAAATGGTATTGCTGTATTGCTGATTTTACTGAAGTAGAAGATCTGAGCTGTTCTTCCAACTCTGCTCCATATGCATTGTGTATTATGAGAGGGTATCTGGAGCAGCAGCATCTGTTTCTAACATCCAACTCATAGATTGTACATATAAATATACACACTGTATATATAAATATACAGCCTGTGCATATAAATATACACACTGTATATATAAATAAACAGACTGTACATATAAATATGATCCTTCAAATAGACTAATTTTAGGTCTATCTGGTTGATTTAGACTCTGTGTATTGACACCTGAGCACACCAGTACTACAATGTGAAAAAATCAACACAATATGGCAACAAAAATCCACCACAGAAATGTTTTTGTTTGTTTGTTTGTTTTTTTTTCAGGTAATGGTCCAGTGATGTGTCCCTGTCACAGACCGTACATCTTTCTGTCCCCGGGTCCATGTGCTGAGTGCGCCCTCCCGCGGTCACCCACCGTGTTCGGCCGGGCTTGCCGTGACTCGAGGCGGCCGGAGGAGGCGTTAGACCCCGCCGCTGCAGTGACACTCGCCCCGCCGGTCGCGCTCCCAGTCGGGCTCGGAGACAGAAGAAGGAAGCGGGCCTGCTCGGTTCACCTCCAGTGAGCTCCAACTAAAGGGGAGGCGACCGCCAGAGGAAAACACAGCAGCTCTGCAACCTCGGAGCACCGGAGTGGCCTTTTTGCTGTGCTGACAAACCGGGGAAACGAGTAAAAACACAGTTTGCAAGGTACCAATGTCGCGTCTGTGCAAATGTTATGAATTAAGAGACACTGTGCTGTGGAGCTACTTCAGCTAACGACGGCTGCCTTTAAAGTTACAGCCAGTGAGCTACATCTGCTAACTGCGTGTAAATAAAGGGCTTTAGGTGGACTTTTCCTGCTGTGAAATGTCTGCTAAAGCCAGACGCGGGCCTCTTTAGGTTAATATTGATGTTTTATCAGGTTAGGAGCTGCTAACGCGAGGAGGCAGGCCCGGCTAACGCTGTGCTAACTTAGCTTAGCTGACGTTACCAACGTTACAGCTCTGTATCTCACATTTACACACTTCCTTCACTCTCGGCTCTTATTTTTTCATGGAGCCAAGGCAGCAGCCGGTTGTGTGTTTGTAAAGCTTTGGGCCTGCTTCGTGTGTCGACAGCAGCCACACACACACACACACACACCGTACCAGGCAGGTATCTGTGTTGTTTGGTGGGCAGAGATTGAAGCAGCACAGGCCACGTTAGCTCACAGACACACCAAAGTTATCAGTGTTGTTAAAAAGGTGTCTTTCCGCGGCTCTACGTTACGAGCCGCCGTCTTGCATTTTGCGAGCCTCTGCGCTGCTCTGTTAGCCAGTGTCCATTTTGTCAGTGTTGCGCAAAGTTGGCAGGCTTCGCACCATCACAAACCTGCATGGAGAGCAGAGAGAGGGGCGGTGCTGTCTGCCTGCCTGCTCCCGGGCCGTGTAAGGCTCAGAAACATGTGTCAGGCTTTTAATTTAATAAAGTTTGTCTGAACAATGCGTGCAATGAATAACATGCATGTGGAGTAATCAGTGACATAAATAAAGCAGGATGAGTGGAGGGATGATAGCAGAGCACCTGTGTGGACCGGAGGGGTCTGAGCTGTCTCCTGATACTGTTTTTGTCTGTGCAGGAGGGTCATAACTATAGATCTGTTTTTAATGGTGGATATGTGAAGCACGCCCGGCCTGAGGTGGTGGTGATCTCCCGTGAGAGAGAGTCTGTCGGGGTGTAGGCCATGTTAGGTCAGGTCCACAGCTCCTCTGACGTTTGCTGGCCTGACTTTGCTCCAGCACACCTGATTAGTAAGGGGGGGGGTGTCATTGTGGGAGAGGTGACCAGCTGATTGTTAGGCTGCCATATGTGTTTCCTTTCCCATTTGCGTCACTGATAGATACTGAAGCCTGCGCTGCCTGCCTGCCTGCTGGCTGACATTAACAAGCATTAGTCTGAGCGAAAGACGGATTTGGCCACCTGGCGGAGTTGAGGTGTAGCTGGCTGAATAATGAGAAGGATGAAAACAAGTACACCTTGAGCACCCAGGTCCCTCAGAGTTAAATCAGCCCAGTCACACATGACGCATCATATCATGAACAGTGGACTGCACCTCCCACTGAGCTTGGTTTATGTTCCTGGCAGCAGCGTTGCTTTCTAAATGTGGACTCGCTGCCAAGACGTAAGAGGAGCGTGACGGCCCGAGGGTTTGTGTTCAGAGTTTGGAAGATCCCAACGGGACAACAGGTTGGTGTCTGGACTGCTAGACTAACAGTGTTTAGGTGGACAGCCTTGTAAGTGCAGCATGCTTTATTATTTTTTTACTTTAGATAAAATGATCACAAGGCTGGGATCAGATTTTATTTGAAAAATATCTCTGACTTGGCAGCGTAGTCATCCTGCTCTGTGATCTCTGTGATTGAAGATAGAAATTTAGGTCACTGTGTTGCTTATTAAACTTGTGTACGCTCGCTGCCTGTTTCTGAAAACTTTGTCTTTATCCCACAGTGTGTGTACGGTGGCTGGGTGCGTCAGTGGATTTTGTAGGTAAGGGTCCTTGTTAGAGGTCCTTGTAAGAGCAGCTGGGAGATCTGGTTGTCACATCTGTCTGTCACTTTGCCCGTGCCTGCCTTCGCTGTGCTCTCTGTAACATGATTCAGTTTTAACCAGGGTTATAGGTTTGCTCATAAAAGGGCGTGTTTATTGATCTAAGTTAGTTACCTGACAAAGTGCATGTTTTTAGTAATGTGACAGTGTGGACTTGTTAGTCACTGTTTCAGGGAGTGGGTCATTCAAAGGTCTGAGGTTATGTCATTGAGCAAGTAGGTTCATGTCGTAGTAAATGTTACATGGTTAATCATTTACTGAGCAAGAAAGTTGTACAGCTACTCGATGAAGCTTTCAAAGGTCAAATCCAGATGATGTTCACAAGTTCTAAAAATAAATCCCCTCTCCTCCAGTTGTATATATTCAGCAATCGCCTGGTATGAGAGTTTATTAGAATTATGTACCAGCAGTGTTTTTTTTTCTTTTTTTCTTTAGGGCTTAACTCACAGTTTGCGACCAAGATAATAGTGCATTTTATGGGGATGCTTCAGGTGCACCTGTCTTCACACCAGCTTTGCTCCAGATCACCACACCAGAGTGACAATTTCTCTACGTGTGATAGGTGGATCTAAGTTGCGGAGAGTAGATTTAGCCTACTAGACGAGGTTGAATGATGTGCAAAAACATCCATCCATTATCTTATACCTGCTTATCCTGACACACAGGATCACAGGGGTGTGCTGGAGCCTATCTCAGCTATCATTGGGTGAGAGGCGGGTACACAGTCAGTCACGGGGCTGACATAGAAAGACAGACTAACCATTCACACACTATCTAGGGGCAATTTAGAGAGTTGCCAATTCAGTGTTTCCCCTACCATTATATTAGAAGGCGTGCCACGCCCCCTTACAGGTCAAGTTAGTGGTACAAAATTGCTGTCTGTAGCGCACCCCACCCCCGACAAACATGTCGCGTTGCATCACATGATATACTCTCAGTATCGCACTTGACCCGGCCGACGACATTGACATGTGGAAAAAAAGTATCGCGTCGGATTGAACCCAGAACCCTCTTGCTGTGAGGCGACAGTGCTAAACACTACAGACCACTGTGCCCCACTGTGTGCGAAAACAATCGATTGCAATTTGACAGATGTCACAATTTGAGAGGGAATTTTTTTCAGGGGTCTGTACAAACAAGCATGTTCCCTGACATCTGGAGAGTCTGATTTGAAGAC
Source organism: Scortum barcoo (assembly GCA_023238725.1). Lineage (NCBI taxonomy): Eukaryota > Metazoa > Chordata > Actinopteri > Centrarchiformes > Terapontidae > Scortum > Scortum barcoo. The sequence continues at coordinate 23,612,265 of CM041552.1, forward strand.
CAGAGCATCTCTGTGACACCACAGTGCTTCATTTATAATAGTGTGTTGTGACATATCATGCCTTTATGAAAATTTTTCAGCTCCTGTGATGTAGTAGTGCACTTGGCCATACAGCGATTTGGACAATAGTTTGATTAATCGCTCAGCCATACCACCAGCAGTACTTTTTTGGGGTCTGCTTCAATCTGTCAGTCGGCTATTATTTTTGATACTCTACACTAGAAATCATAAGGTGACTCAAAATACTGTTAAGTTCATTTTACAGTAATAGTAATAGTTATCACAACTCTGAATTTTTTACAAGCGCTGTTTTTGAAGAAATACAAGGCACAATGTGTGTATGCATTTTGAATCAAACCTGTATTGTATTTCACCGATATATGTGATGATTTTAATAAACAGACACAGCAGCCAGAATACTGCCGCATCATTTTAAAGTTTACAAAGTTTAAATGTCTGTAGAAAATAAAGGAAATACCTTGCCTCAGTAATGCAACAGGAAATCACACAGGTCTCAAAGTCTAAGTAACTTGTAAGATATGCGATGATAATATAATGCAATATGAGTGACTTGTCTCAGCCTATGAGCAGTGAGTGACAAGTATGGGAGTGGTGTTGTAAATGAGACTTCTGTGAGAATAGAGAGGCTCGTTGTGTTCATGTACACTATTTAACACATAAAATGTCACTATAGTTCTACTTTCATATTGAAGATTAAACAGTTGCTGTAAAGTGTTTTGCAGAAGTTCTTTGACAAAGTTCGACATCGTGGTGCTACGTGTGTTTTCCTGTATCTGCTGTAATCATTCTTAAGATCTGTTTTGTCAGCCTTTGTCCAGACTTGCATAGTGTCATTATTATGTTCACATAAGTAAGACTTATGAGTCGCTGGTTATATATTTGCAGTCACCTTATTTATCTACCACATTGTCTACTCCTGTATTTTTCTATATGGACTCCATCCATCCATCCATCCATTATCTATACCTGCTTATCCCGACACACAGGGCCACAGGGGGTGCTGGAGCCTATCTCATCTGTCATTGGGCGAGAGGGGGGGGTGCACCCTGGACTGTCACAGGGCTGACATAGAAAGACAGACAAACCATTCGCATTCACATTCACAACCACTCACATTTACATCTAGGGGCACTTTAGAGTTGCCAGTTAACCTAACATGCATATCTTTGGATTGTGGGAGGAAGCTGGAGTACCCAGAAAGAGAACCCACACAGGCACAGGGAGAACATGCAAACTCCACACAGAAGGGCCCCGTGCCTTGATTGAACCCAGAACCCTCTTGCTGTGAGGTGACAGTGCTAACCTAACCACTACACCACTGTGCCGCCCCTTTATGGACTCCCGTAGAGTATTTCAAAGATATCGTCTTTAAAGACTGTGACCCCATTAGTCTAGTTCATCCATATGTTAATGTTTTGTTTTACACAGTGGGACATTAATTTAAGTGTGCCTCTGTCCTTTTTGAGTTTTTTACATCCAACATATTAGTTTGCAGCAGTGCCTTCATTTTTACAGGCTCTGATCCAGTTGTACCTTTGATTCCTCAGGTGGACAGTCCGCTCCCTGGTTGCTCGTGGTAACTCTCCGCCATGCCTTTCCCCTTTGGCAAGTCCCACAAGTCGCCGGCGGACATCGTCAAGAACCTTAAGGACAGCATGACAGTGCTCGAAAAGCATGACATTTCAGACAAAAAGGCTGAGAAGGTGGGTGAATCGTACTCCAAAGCAAGCAAGTTTTTTGTTTATTATTTTTTTAATTTATTTATTTTTTTCCCAAGGGAAGAAGTTGAGAGCACATTACGACCAGGCAGTTTTTTGGGCTTGGCAAGATGAGTTTGAAGCAGCTTTCTGGAGACTGACATAGTGTGATGTTTGCTTTATGGTATGTACATGCTTGTGTGTGCTGTGTGTGTATAATTTAGGCCACAGAGGAGGTGTCAAAAAGCCTGGTGGCCATGAAGGAGATCCTGTACGGGACTAATGAGAAAGAGCCGCAAACAGAAGCAGTGGCCCAGCTCGCCCAGGAGCTCTACAACAGTGGCTTGCTCAGCACCCTGATAGCAGACCTGCAACTCATCGATTTTGAGGTGAGACTTTGTTTCTTTCGTCAAACAGACGCAGGAAATATTTAATGAATGATGCTAAATAAAGGGAAAATAAAGCGGCAAACATTTAACACTAAATTTGAACTTATCTGACGTATGTACACACAAGAAGAGGGTGTCTTGTGAAAACGAGAAAGGGATGCATATGTTTTGAACATGCACATTCACGTAATGAGGACAGTTGGGCATTCATGACAAACCTGCCCATGTCTGTGTGGGCAAACTCATGTCTGCCCGCAATATGTCAGACTGGTGCTGTGTGGTAACTGCTGCTGCAGGCTTCCCTGACTCACCACATCACAGCGTGACTCACTGTGTTGTGTGATCTCTCTCTTCCTCTTTTACCCTCTGTCACGTCCTCCCTCCCTCTTAAAAAGAAAGCTGGTGAGGAATTAGTAAATAGGATTATGAGAGTGATTCCATATGTTAGAAAGTTGTGTGTTTGCTGAATTCAGTCAGTATTTAACCTTTTATTTTTGTCAGTATTCTGGTCATTATCTTAAGAGGCCATCAGTCTCTCCAGTCCCTGTTCTGAAACATCTCAAATGAAAAACAAGTCTCATTGCAATAACAGAAATGAAAGATGTTGCAATTTCTCCGACATTTAGCGACTAGTTTTGACACATTTTACAAAAACAGCATACCATACATTTAGAGCTGCATCTTGGCTTTCCATTGTGTCATAAAACCTTTTTCTGTATTGTATTCTCTGTTGTATTGCATGAGTTAACGTCTGCTTTATCAAGCCTTTGTTCTTTATCTGTTTCCACCAGGGAAAGAAGGATGTGGCTCAGATCTTTAACAACATCCTTAGGCGTCAGATTGGCACTCGGACGCCCACGGTGGAGTACCTCTGCACCCAGCAGAATATCCTCTTCATGTTGCTTAAAGGGTAATGAGGCACACACTCACACACACAGTAATTGTGCTCACATTGATCATTTATATGGTGTTTTCAAAGGATCTGACTGCTGCCTATGGAAGAAAAATAAAAATAGGATCAAATGTTTATGCCAATAAAGCCAAGTTGAACTTTAAAAGAAGTTCTTCCATGAAGCAAGAGTTAATGATACGAAAACAACTGATGACGAAAAAAACATTTGTTACTTAAATCATGCACAGGAATGTGCTGAAGGCTAATTAAAACTAATTGTATCATTATACTTTGCACAATATGGCCCATTTAATTTAATGTTTTTTAAATATTTGAATGTGTAGTTCATTATTCATCTCTAACTCACTTAAATGGAAAATAAGATATTGTCTGTTGTTATTATAAGAGACATCTGGAACAATCAAGTGTCCCTTTTCCTTTTCTGTTTAATCCCTGTCGTCAGCCTGTCGTCTAGACCATTGATCTAAAACAATACAACAAAATGTAGTTTGGTTCTTGGCTGAATTTCCTTACAAAGTCAAAACAAAAAAACAGATTTTGCAGCTTATAAACACTGAGCTACATGTTTCAGTCTGAATTAAAAGGTCACGTTAAACCACTCAAGTTCGTGGGACCAGGGACGTTGGTTGTTGTTTGAGGGTTGTTGGTGGTGTAGTGGTGACGGTGTTTAATTTTCACCAACATCACGCCAAGAGCATCGCATAAGACTCAGTCACTATGTTTGTAAGAAAACAGTGCTTTGAGAGAATTTACAACACGTGCAAGTACTCCACCATGGTGATTAGCCTAATGTCGACCCCATTTGTTGTTTGGTGCAGCCTGGATTGAACCAGTCTGTTAAGTTCCTTGTTTGTTGCATGCACATAGTCAGTACATAGTCATGATCCCCTTTATCTCAAGGAAAATAACTCATTCTTTGTAAGCAATTACATATTATACTTGTCTGAAGGTGGAACCAGCCAAGTACCAAATGTCAGTAAAACTGATCACAAATTCCAGACAGTAACATTTTATTCTGAATGTTCATGTATGTTAACAACACTTGTTAGTGGAATGTAACTGAAAATAAAACACTTAATCAGATAGTAGTTAAAATACTGTTTTTACAAAATAAATAATACATTTTGATTAATTAGCTTCATTAATATTCTAATTAGCACAGCTGGTCATATGTAATACTGTATTTCCTGATGATGGCAGGACATCTGGCAGCTCATGTACCTCAGGTGTTTTCAGTTACCGTCCCTTGGCACTTCTGTATAAAGGTAAATCTTGTCCTGTGTTGCTGTTCTGTGCAGGTATGAGTCTCCAGAGATTGCCCTAAACTGCGGTATCATGTTGAGGGAGTGCATCAGACATGAACCGCTGGCCAAAATCACGCTGTGGTCAGAGCAGTTCTACGACTTCTTCAGATATGTGGAGATGTCCACATTCGACATCGCCTCAGATGCATTTGCCACTTTCAAAGTAAGTTGTCTCACCTGTTTGGAGTTTGGTTTGAGTGATGCTGTGAAGCACCCGTGACTCCTCGCATCATTTCACAAGTATTGTACTGTAAGTGATTAGCACTGATGCTCTTTACCTACTTCCTGTAATGCCTGCTAACTAACATGATATAATCTGAAACAACGTAACTAACTAGGCAGTCCACTAAGTCGTATTGTCATTTATACCACTACCAATGGTTTGTTCAGGCTTCTTCTAGAGGGGTTCAGTTTTAAGCTGGCCTTCACTTCTTACTGAATACTAGAGGTCAGATATTAGTCCTCGGATTATCTTTTTAAAAGCCATTTTCATTCAGTCCAAAAAAAGAAAAAAAAGGAAATAATTTGCATAAAATAATTGCAACAGATAAACGTCTTATGTCTTCTGAAAAGGATTATATCTAGAAATATCACTAATCACACTAAAAACCCAAAACATTTTTGTCTGTGTAATGTTTTGTTGGGAGGTCAGTTTGCCTTTTTTTTTTTTTTTTTGACAAAATTGCAATGCATTTCAGGAGATTATTTCTGCATGCAGCTTGTTTAGTTTACAGTGTCCAAAGAGGAGACAAATGGGACCAGGCTAAGTCGTAACCATTAAGTTATTTGTCACAATGTGCATTGTCTGTTTCCAGGACCTCCTCACGAGACACAAGCTACTGAGCGCAGAGTTTCTGGAGCAACATTACGACAGAGTAAGTCCACACTGAACTGAAAACTAGTGTTTAATATACCAAGTGAGATAGAGGGGCTTTAAAGAGGTATGTTTGTTACGGAAGGAAAGAAGGGAAGAAATTATGAGTCCTTACAACTAACAATAGCTTAAAGAATAGATAAAAATTCAGATCTTTTTTCTTTCTTTTTTTCTAACTATTTTACCAAAAAAATCATCAGCAGAGTTCATCACACCAAATAAATGGGACAGATCCTTCCTTTTTAAGCTTTGAGGCTCATTAGGGAAATTAAGTATGTTTGAGATGACCATTTCAAAAAATTTTAGAAGAACTTTACGTTGCCTTTTCACCAGTTACATGTAAATTAAAACTGTAGCAGTCTTGGTGTTTGGCATGCTGGCAGTCTCGGTCCTGACAACACTGAACCAGCCATTTGGGACATCGTTTGCAGGCTGTGAACACAAAGTAGCTGTCAGTCTGTGAGGGAGAATCTCTCATTTTCTTGTCATTGTGTTTTGATACAAGACACAGAAGCAATTATAAAAACCACTACTTGACACGTTTAGATGACTGTCTCTCTGTCCCGCCCCCGTTCTGTTTTGTCTGTCTTCTCTGTCTCACTGCGTCTTCCTTTCTCTCCAGTTCTTTAGTGAATATGAGAAATTGCTCCACTCGGAAAACTACGTGACTAAAAGGCAGTCCCTCAAGGTAAGGACCCCGGGCCGTGCCAGTAAACATGTCTCATGTAGTGGTGCAACTCTCTTCAGAGAGCTATTTAAAGATGAGGTCTCGTCACAGTGTTGGGTTTCTCTGACAATTCCACCTCCATCGCCTTGTTGTGACCGCCATCTAGTGGTGGGAGCATTGTGTATATGCCTGACACGTCTACTAAAGTCCCCTTAATATCTATTTTTTTCACTTGCCTTATATTTTTGGCTGCATTTATTGCTAAAGTTCACCTTAATCTGAATGTTGTGACTTTTGTAGTCACATTATAAAATCCAAATAAAAAAAAAAAAAAATTGTTTATTTTATTATTTCTGTTTCTGGTCTGTTAACACTATTAATGTCTGTACATAAAGCAGTAAAATTGTCTATTTCAAATAAAAGGGAAAAACAGATTTAAGCAATTAAAATAATTTGGTCCATCTGCAACTACAAATTATGACAAATTAATATTTTATTTCTGTCTCACTCTGATATGATCTAGCTACTGGGGGAGCTGCTTCTTGACCGGCACAATTTCACCATAATGACGAAATACATCAGCAAGCCAGAGAATCTCAAACTAATGATGAACCTGCTACGGGACAAGAGCCGCAACATCCAGTTTGAGGCTTTCCACGTTTTTAAGGTACAAATGAAATCACATTTTGACCACATCACAAATGCGATTTGAGGTGGTGCACAGCATCTGCACATATTAAAATTTGTATCCTCTTCCTTCACTACCAGGTGTTTGTGGCCAACCCCAACAAGACGCAGCCCATCCTGGACATCCTGCTGAAGAACCAGACCAAACTCATTGAGTTTCTCAGCAAGTTCCAGAACGACAGAATGGAGGACGAACAGTTCAATGATGAAAAGACTTACCTGGTCAAACAGATCAGGGACCTCAAGAGGCCTGCCCCCCCAGGAGGCCTGAGGAAGTTTGCAGAGGTCGAGGGGGGGAAGCCACCAGGACCATGTCTGGACAACATCCAGACAACGTCTGCTTAACGGACCCATCAGCAGCTGCTGTTCTGGTTTGTGAACAAAAATTGAGGAAACAAACGAAAAACCAACGCACCCATATCAACTCATCAGGAAGTCGCCTGCTCCTCTGCTCCTCAGTGAACATTTGAGTCTTTGTTTTTTTCTTTTTTCAGTCTTTTTCCTTTAAAAGAAATAAGAGAAAATAATAGATGCTGCTGCTTACTTGCACATTGAGACATGTAAGGTATATTATAATGACAACAGTCCATCAAACATAGTGACAGAAAATGTGCATTCAAAGTAAGGCAGACTTCGTGATAAACAAACACACACTCACTCACACCAAGGAACAAAAGTAGACACGTTTACACGCATATATGTATTACATAAAAAACATGCATACACACATGCTGCAAGAATATCAGCTAAAACCTTGTGATGGAAATGGTACGAGCAAGTTGAACATTGGTGTGTTTGTTGCATGCCTTGAAATGTGACAGATCCGTTGGCTATGCCCAGCGTCGGCTCTGTGATGGCCTGCCCGGTCTGGCTCCCGTGTTTAGTGCCACAGACTCGGAAACGCACGTGCATCACAGCAACCGCTACAGTTTGTATTTATGCCTTCATCCAGTAAAGCAACAGTGGTTCATTTTAGCGATTTGCAGGGACAAACTCTCAGATGCCATCACACAGAACCATTTACCTCCTGTGTGCTTCTTTACGACGCAGCACTTGAAGCACATGAGGAAAGGAGGAAGGGATGTAAGGTATGAATTTGGTAAAGGCCAAGAGTTGTCTCTTTATTGTTTTCTGGGACAGGGTGAACATGTACATATGCCTTTTTTGTTTTTTTTTTTGCTTTGTAGATTTTTGTTTAACCTTGACATATGAATATATATTATATATATATTACCTTAAACATCAGGTTTTTGGTTAATTGTATCAAATTACTTTCTAAACCATAAAAGAAACAACACACAAGTTAAGTGACATTGTTTTTTGCATTTCATTTTACTGCTGAAATCGTTGCTGGTGGGTTTCTTTGTACATAACTTAAAGGGCCAGCTCACGTTTAGCTAACCTGTAGGATATTAACAATTTGTACAGCAGAGGAATGTCATGGTATTAGCTCTGGATCTGTTAATCCTCTTTTTATTCTCCATCTACATTTTGAGTGTCTCTCAGACTGCTGAAAGCGTGCAGGGGTGTGAGCAGTGCAGGAGGGGAGGGAGGGGATTGGCAGAGCATTAACTCAAACATTAAAGCCTGTGTGTTTGTGCACTTTGTGAGCTGCTGAGTGATCAACATCGCCTAACTGGAGTCGAGGATAGCAGGGATTCCCACCCCCATCCCTTCTCAATTTCATTAACTTGTATTTTTTCCCTCATTCTCACCACTCTACTAGTGGCAAGGGAGTGCTGTGTGGCCCCACAGTGAGTGTGCTTCAGGGGTGAGCTCATCGGGACATTGGCATCTTGGCACATCATTCTTCCTTTCCCCCCTTCTCATGTTTTAGCATTTCTCTTCAGAGGGTTTATAATTCCAGTACAATTATGAGTGTAAAGCATTGTGGGTAGCAGAGTACTTTGGGCATGTTGGATTATCCTCATGGTGCTGAGCAAAACTGATGAAACCACACATTTGTTAATTTACAGTGAATGACCCGATCCATGTAATGAGACATCTGTATACATTAAAACAGGCACATAAGGAACATCTCAGTGCAGATAACAGCAGCTCAACACAGATTGCCCACAGTTCCTCCATACGCATTGAACATGCATGTTCCTCCACTGGCTGTGCATGATGCTGTACTAAAGATGTTGTACTGGAATTGTTTCTTTTTTCCAAGTATTTAACAACATTGAAATGTCAAATTGAACTCTTGGCTGTATGCTGATGTTGACTCCAGTTTCAGCATATAGCGTGTGGGTGCTTTCAGAAGTGTCAAAGGCCTGGGCCCTACAATCGAAATAAAGAAAAAAAAACATTTGGAATAAAATAAAGCTGTGGTCATTTTTAACAACTCATCTGTCAAATGTGTGTTAACGCTGCGGTGTGTACATCAGCTTCTTGTACTGAAGTGGGACTTTTTCTCCAGTGCTGGAAGAAGTTTTTTTTTTTTTCTCATACAAATACTCAATTACACATAATCGTCTTTAATTCAAAATTAGAAATAAGTCAGATTCCATACATATTACCAGCACAAGGTACTGTCTTGTAAAAAAACAAACAAAAAAAAATATATGTCATGAACTAGATTGTCTTAATGTTTAGATCAAATTTTTATAAAGCCATTCACCTAAACCCTTTATTAAAGTATGCGTCATTAAGGAGTGATACCCAGCATTTTAATATTGTAGCTTGTTGTGAGCTAGATGAGAACCATTCCTTGAAAAGTTTTGGGAGGTTTATTCTGTAACAGTGCATTACATTTTAGAAGCTCCTTGCCTGACTTTTGAAGGAAAAATATTAAACTGCAAGGTAACTAGGCGCTGTGGTTGTCAGATCAATGTAAAAAGCACTATATTTGTGGTGTACACACATAGAAACACTCAAGTACAAATACCCTAGAGGTGTACTAAATATACTTAATTGCATGCCTCCACTGCTTTGCCCTGCCTTAGTCTGAATTAGTTTTAATTAAATTTATCATTACAGTGGAAAGAAAATAAAAACATTATGCCTAACAAAAAGTATCCCACCATTTATCATACACTAATATTACAGTGGCTTTCTCCAGCAGGGTTTGGTTTGGAAGAAATGAATTACTGATGATCAGTGGACAAAGAAGGTCTTGTTACCAGTGCACATACTTTCTCAACAGCCTGTTTGGCCACCACCAACATTGACACATCACCTTTGACATTAGCTAATACTGTGAACCTGTTGGCAAATAGTTGCATATTTACAGCAGTTGGAGAACAATACTATCATTCATGTAGAGTCATCTTTCTGTCCACCAGGCAAATACAAGCCCTCTCTTTTTAGCTCTGGTTTTGGTCTCTGCAGGTCCATCACTACAGGTGACCTCTTTCACATTTAGCACACTGTTTCTACTGTAATGACTGATTATAGGTGTCTCTTCATCACACAGTAACAGGCTGTCAGACAGTGTGATGGGACGGGAGCTGATACGGACAGCAGTGCGGTCTGATCCTTTAAAGGCAGATGATGATGATCATAAAAAAAAAAAAAAACCCGCACACTTCCGGTTCTCGAGACAAAAACAGACAGAGAAGGAGCTCAGCTGAGAGAAGAGGACGGACTGTCGACGAGGTGAGGGCGTCACATTGTTTGACAGAGAGGGAGAGAGAGAGGTGGACATGATCTATTCACACAGACACACAGACAGACAGACAGAGTGACACCGAGCCATGGTGAAGATCAGCTTCCAGTCTGTCTCGGGACAGAAAGTGGAGAAGGAGAGCGATGGCGACAAGACGGAAATCCTCATCCCGCATCCGATGGTGAGTGTCTCCGGTTGTTTTTCCTCCTCCTAACGCCGGTATCAGCCTTACGTAACGCGGAGCCTGCTGCCCTCCTGCCCGGCTGCTCCGCACCTGCACGGCCGCCGCGGGCTGCGTCCATCGCCATTTGGCTGCAAACAACAACAACAAAAAAACACCCCCAAAAAAAAAAAAAACCATGTCATTGCTGTGCAGCTCCCCTCTGCGCCAATCTACGCTCATGTGCAGGATGGTGCAAGTTGTTCCAGTGTGCACATGCATGCTCTTTGTTTTAGGACCGTGCAGGAGGATTGCAAGCAAAAAGCAGCCCTACTATAGGCTGGGCTTTGTGGTGGGGTTTGCTCTGTAAGTGGCACGGCCTCTGGCGATTTTGCACTTCAATGCAGATTCAGATAATTAACTCCCCAGCATAAAAAAAGGTGGAATGCAAGAAATGCATGAGCTTTTTTTTTTATGGCTGGTAAAATGGCAGATGGGCTGCTGTAGGCTTGCAGAGCATGCAGTATTATTTTTCACAGCTCAAAAGGAGGCAGAAACGGAAACAGTGGGGTCCTCAACTTTGCCATGGCAGCGTCCCAGCATCCCCTCAACCCTTATCAAAGATACATGACTGAGCCTTGAAAGACGATGAGCCGTAATGAAATATAGATAGGACATCAGGCGTGCATACAAAGTGAATATTGCAAAAGTACAGAGCAGGAGAGTGGCCTCGTCACGCTGGAATCTGTTGGTCCAAAATGTACCCAACAGGAAACAGACGGGCCTCATGGTGTGTCACACTCTCAGTGGGGTGGGAGAACAAAAAGTGAAAAGTGAGTCTCGCAGAAGTGTGTGTTCGCACATACACAGTTGTCGCCTTGTCTTCGTGTACCCTCTGTCTTCAACAGCCTCCACAGAGAACAGCACGCCGAACAGAAATGAATACAATGTTCTGCAGACGTCGTGAATCAAAGGCGCTGCTTTCAAGCTTTTTGTGTCATCATCCCTTTTAAACATGAGGTTCACACGGGATCTTTTTGTTCTTTGAAGTCTCGCACAACATTTCCCATGCACACAATCCTGTTTTTTTCCCCCTCTTTCTTTTACAGCTCTGACTAAGAATAGCCTTCATTTATTGTTTCTGTTCAAAGCCACTTTTTCTGAGGATAAGTTCACCTGCCACAACCGCTCGGCGCTACAGCCAAAGTGAGCGTCGAGCCACTTCTCTGTCAGTCATTATTTTTCTAAATGGAAGTGAGCACAGTGAGCAGCTACTATCTGTGTGTAGTGCCACCCGGGCCAACGCAGTTTGGGCGCGTGGCACCGGCAGATGGACTGCGAGACTGGAGGCGTCTGGGAAGATTACTCACCATCTCGGCCGAGTATTTTATCACTGGGCGCTCCGTCATCTCTTCCTCTGGCTTCACTCAGTGCTACTAATTCCCCGACTGAAATGCGGCCTCTGCACGAGATTCTATTTTAGCAGTGTGGTAATTCAGGTCATTTTCAGCTGCTCATCACAGTGAAGATGAGTGACCTGAAAGTTGGATTAAAGCTGCCTGGGAAAGGCTTTTTTCTGTAATTGTGTGTGTGTGTGTGTGTGTATGTGTGTTTTCCAGGATGAGGAGGAGCTGGTCCTGCCGCTGCGGCCCAAAAAGTCTCCTCTCAACGGCCTGTGCTGCCTGACATTTGGCCTGGTTGTCTTCATGGCTGGTCTGGTCCTTGCGTCCATTTATGTCTACCGCTACTACTTTATACCTCACGTAAGACCTGATCACATGCAGTGTTCAGAAATGAAGTCGTGTCCTTAGTTTGTTACTCAAGTCACTGCTGAATAAGATGGATATTCTTGCTGGAGACTTGTTTCTAAGTGATCCAGCTGGTGTGTTGATAGAGACTGATTTTTGTGTGTGTGTGTGTGCAGGTCCCAGAGGAGAACCTGTTCCACTGCAGAGTGCTTTATGAAGACTCTGTGTACGCCCTTCGCTGCGTGGGCGTCAGGAGCTGGAGGAAAATGTCGGCATCTACTTGGCCGACAACTACGAGAAGATCACTGTGCCCGTGCCTCACTTTGGAGGCAGCGACCCCGCTGATATAATCCATGACTTCCAGAGAGTGAGGACAAACACACACATATACACACACACAGATTTGACATTTAAGTTGAACAGAGAACACAATGCAGTGCACAGTTGAGTCTTTGCTGCACGAAAACTCATAACAATGCTTTTCAATAGTGCTTTCCAGAAAAAAAGAATAAAATAAAAATAATAAAATATGAACAGAAAAAATAGTCTACAGCCATGCTAATAAACATGGTAACGAGCATGGTGAAGTACAGTACACGTACAAGTTTAACATGTCACATGTTAACATTTGATATTTAGCACAGTGGGTTATAGTTATGACTTTGCTTTTCAGATCATAAGCCAAAATAGTGAACAAATTTAAATTTTAACCTGAAGGTGGTGCTAGATAAAAAGACAACAGGTTTCCAAAGTCAAACTGTGCAAAGTCTCAACAGCAATCGGACCATGGAGAAACTGCTAACTGATTTGAAATATAGTTTTGATTTTTAATAAACTGTTTTATTTTCCAGGGACTGACTGCATACCATGACATTGCTCTGGACAAGTGCTACGTTATTGAGCTCAACACCACCATCGTGATGCCTCCGCGCAACCTCTGGGAGCTTCTGATCAACGTTAAGGTGACACGACGTTGACAGCTTTTCTTCACGAGCAGTGTTTTCACCTGACTGCTTAGAGAGAAGGGGTCTCACTTTTAGCCTGCCATGAGCTGGTTAAAATGCACACTTGAATGTAACCTCAGGTGTAGTGCTGCTGAAGTGCACCAGAACGAGTAAGTGAGGAAACAGAATATTCACAGCATGCATAATCCGGGTTAAATTAATAAACATTTTTAAAGCACTCAAAGATCCAGTCGTCCCTAAAGCATATGTCAGGCGAGCGAGCCAGTAAGAACAAATGGAACGATCAAAGCTGTTTGTTATTCAAGGTGTGTTGGTTTATTCACCACATTAATTCGTGCATTGAGCATTCATAACACTGAGCTGGCAGTAGCCTTTCAGCGGCACAGTGAATTAAATTATTTTTTTTCTCCAGTCTACAGCTTGCCAATGTTAAGTTTTGTGGTTCGTTATAGTTGGCTAATCTCTGCCAATTTTGAAACTATCCACAACTTAACACACACATCAAAGGTGCACTCAGGCACTTAAAGAAATAGCACTTACCTCAGAATATAAGAAAATAAATGAAAAAGCTAAGATTTTGGTTGTTTCACAGAATAGGTGTTTGGGTTAGGGTTAGCCATCGGGGCTAGTTGGAGAACTTCAGTAGCTGGTGAGCTAATGGCTACAAAGCTAGCAACCTGGATGATGTGATACTAGTCACAATAGCTCTTAAAACTTCTGTTATACTTATTTGGGCATCTTGTCCTTGGCCTTTGGTATATATATATATATATATATATATTTTTTTTTTTTATTGAATAAAAAAAAAAATATATATATACCTGCAAGGCGTTTAAAGTGTTTAAAAGAGGGAGGAAATGCTCTCTGAACAAGCTAGCTTGCTGGCCGTCAGTTAGCCCGGTCACTTTCGAGACAATACATTCACAGAGGTGATTTGAAATACTCGTGCCATTTGCTCTTGTCTCATAATGCAGCCTTTTGTGGAGCAGTTTATACTCAAACACGTGAGGTTACATAAGAGCTGATGGGGCCGCTAATAAGTTACGATAGCGTCCTCCATTTTGACTATTTGTTCCGTCAAAGGTCAGCACTGTCAACATGTTTGCAGACACTGGAAAACGTATGTCATCCCGTATCTGTTGTTATCGTGCCTCTGTCTCTTGCAGAAAGGGACATACTTGCCTCAGACCTACATCATCCATGAGGAGATGGTGGTGACTGGAAAGGTGCACAACACGCGTCTGCTGGGACCCTTCATCTACCGCCTGTGCAACGGGAAGGACACCTACCGCCTGAACTACCGCCGTGTCACGCTACCGAATGTAAGTGATAGATAGATAGATAGATAGATAGATAGATAGATAGATAGATAGATAGATAGATAGATAGATAGATAGATAGATAGATAGATATACTTTATTGATCCCAAGCTGGGAAATTACCGTGTAGCAGCAGCATTACACAATAACAATACAAAGAAATAAAAAGAAAAAAGAAGAAAAACCTAGACATGTTAAAACAATATGTAAAATGCCATATCAAAATGTATAGAAAATGTATAAATAGCAGTACTGATTATAGTGCAAAATAAATATAAGGTGCAGTGAACAGATAAGCTACAGTGACCAGTGTGTAAAAAAAAAACAAAAAAAAAACAAACCTATAAAGTGCTTATAGGTTGTAAGTTATGACCATGATCCTTGAACTAAGTAATGGAAACGTTTAGGGGAAAAAAATTGTCAGCAGATAAATGGCAGAGTGGTGCTTGTTTTTGTTTAAGGTCTACAAAAAGTCACATTGCTGACCCCCCACCCCCCACCGTGTCTCACCCTGTTTCCCTCTCAGGCATCGACAAGCGCGAGGCGAAGGACTGCCACCACATCCGTCACTTCGAGAATACATTTGTGGTAGAGACGGTGATCTGCGACGAAGTGTAAAAACGGCCGTCTTCGGTGTCACCCCGCCCACCCAAAGGCACATTTCCAGTCACTACCCCAGCCACTGTAGCATCCTCCTGTGGATCTGATCACGTCTGAGTTGCACTTTACTTGTGATTTTGGTTTGATGTCCTTTGTAAAATTAGTCCCCCCCCCACCACTATCTGCCTGTGTTTTGTTGTTATTTTCTATTTCCAATGTGTGATGCAATACTAAGCGGTTGGTTCTATCACAGGATTTTCCTTGTAGCACAGTCCTTCAGCCAATAATAAATTATAATTTCAAGACCTCTCATCCTCTGGGGATTGTATGATGGTTACTGTCGCTGCGGGAGATGACTGTCTCCATGTGTTGTCAAGGTGACTGTACTTTTGTTTTTTCTCCTGCCCTGGAGGTTACTTTGTGTCTCTTAGTTATACTAACACAGTCATCTGTGCAAAGCATGATGCCTTGAGCAAACAGTATCCACAGAGTTCATTTATAATCTTTTTTTTCCCCCCTCACAGTCACTTTAATGTAAACCTGTAACTGCAGATGAGTACTTGCTTGCTTGCATCTTTATCCTCTTGCCTGCCTAGTTGCTTCTTTGCACCTCTTTCTGCTTTTCATTTCCTTCCTCAAATGCATTGCTGCGACTAGAAGATAGAGGTTGCGTTGGGCATTAGACAGCATTCATTTTCTCAGTATAACATTTCATCATAAATGAAACCGGCAAAGACTCCTAGTTGTTTTTAATGCTCTCATTTGTTATCAGCTTTTCTCTGTTGTTGCCATTAAGGTTTTTTTTTTATGCACACTCTTCATCGATGCCTTTGTGAATCCTTTTAGAATAATAATGCCTTTCTTTTCCCTTGCATGTGTTATCTATAAGAGAAAAACAGCACTGTTAGAATGTTTTGTAAAACAACGTTTAAAGCCTTAGTCCAGAGTCAGAGACTGGACTAAAGTCAGCACTGCTGAAAGGGAGCATATTATATGGTATGTTAGTTCAACAAAACCGACTCTGACCTGTATATTTTGTCTGCTGATGAAATTTGTCTGTGAGTAAATTAGTGAAAATAACCAGGTATCTGTGGACTCTTTATTCATTTTTAGACCCCTTGCTTTAGTTTGCTTTAGTCAGGATGTTTGAAATGCAGTAAACATTAACTTTCCTCGTAAACATGACTAAATAATACACAGTCATTTCAGGTTTTTTTTTTTTTTTTTTTTGGCAAGGTCCATTCACTGAAATAGCTTTTTCAGGAGATTTGAACCTACAGTCCTCGTTAGTGAGTGTGCGAGTATGAAACTGTTGCAGTGGAATGATGCAGTCTAAAGCTCCAGAAAAGTCTCACAAGTGGACCTTGAATTAAGATTATTTTCATCAAGAGCAATTTTATTCACACTAATCTAATTCAGTGTTTCTGCTTTGATGTCCATGTTTAAAGGCATTATGAAATACACTCACTGAATCTGATTATCTCTCTACCAAAACTGCAAAAAAGATTCAATCGTGATAAAATAGCTGCAATAAAAAAAGTAATATGCAGCATGCTGACTCAGAGCCACAATCCTGATCCAAATAGCTTTCAACTACATCTGCATCTCATGTTCAGTTGCCAGTACGTGACTTACATGTAGTCAGTATATTACACACGTGCCAGAAACAAAAACTTTTTGACCACAACGACAAATTCGTTCTCCGAATGAAAAACATTTCACTTCCGCTGCTTCTTATATTCAGACAGCACAGCGTGTCTGCCTGTGATCCCTGTTTACCTATTTGCTTATTCTGATGGAGATTGTAATTTTTTATTGTTGTGCTCTGAAATGTTTTTCTGCTAGTATTGCATCAAGTAGTTAATTTGTACTTGTTTTTCCAGTGTCATCATCTTTATATAGCTCTTGCATCACCCACCCTGCAATACCACAAATGTTGATGGTTCTTTCTTGTGGATTTCCATTCTCGATAGCTCGACATGAATCAGATAACGAAACTGCACATCATGTTTTTGCCTAATTAGACGGATTAGTGTGTAATATCAATATAAAACCAGCCAGAGATGATATCCAGTGCAGACTACTCTGCCAATCCTCAGTGGATAATTGTATTTACTTTTGGATCATTTCAAATCTGCAGATGAGGTAATCTAGATCTGTACAGTCTGCTGTGGGCTTATATCGATGCCCCTTCCATCTGGCAAGGCTTTGGACTGGAGTGCTGCTGGTTAAGATGTCCTCAAAGAAAACAGATTTTTAACATACAAAACACAAAGGAGAGGCAAACAGTGTTATTACATACCCTTTCTAACTCAACCGCTAAAAAACAGGTGGGTGTTAAACATGCAGACACACAAACTTTTCAGTCTTCAGAGAGAATCAGTCAGCTACAGAATAGTAGAATATTATTATATTAAGGTAGAATATGTTTCAAGAAACAAATTATGATAAGGTAAGTAGAGAATATTACATAATACATATATTCACCTCCTTGCAGAGATTTGGATGAGAAGATGATTGATACAGTCCTCATGTTTGTCCACTAACTTGAAGCAACAGGCATAGCTGAGCATAACATAAAGGCTGGAAGCAGGGGGACACTGCTAGCACGGCTCTCTTCAAAGGTTAAAAAAAAAAATCTGCCCACCTTTTTTTTGTTAATGAAACCCAACTTAAAGCCAAATGCACACCCAGCACTCAAAAAAGCTATCGTGCTGAAAAACAGGAAAATCAAAACATCACAGAGGAAATCTGATGCTATCTCATTTTGTCTGTTGTCCTCATGCAAGATCTGCATCCTCTTTTTTCTTCCAGAAGGCATCCAGGGAAAAGTAATACAACAGTGGATCCAGACAGCAGTTCACACTAGCAAGACATACTAAAGGTGTCACCTCAGTTTTCTCAAATATAAGTAAACCAACAGATATGGGCATGAAACATATGGTAAACATGATCAAGTTCATGAAAAAAATCAGCATGACATTCACCTTGTTCTTGACCCTTGCAGAGTCACTGAGATGTCTGCGGAGAGTCCAAAACACCAAAACAGTGGACACGACATTAACTGTAAGCATGGTGAGCACAAACAAAAACTGTAAATAAGCAATTCCACTTGCAGTCGAACTCCGGTAGAGATGATATTCAAAACAGGATTTATTGTAGTTGTTAAAATGTTTTGAAAATTCCACGCTCACTGGGATGTTCATCACCACCACAAACAGCCAAACGAGCGCAGCGGCTTTCCAGGCGTTGGAGGAGGTTCGAATGAGTCGCGACCTCAGTGGATAAACTACAGCCAGCAGCCGGTCCACGCTGATGTAGGTGATGAAGATGGAGCTGGAGCGGATGTTGTTGCGAAAGAGGAGCGTGACCCAGAGGCACACCGTACCGCCCAGAGTCCAGGTGCCGGTGGCGTAAAAGTAGACCCTCGTGGGCAAGGAGATGACGAGCAGCAGGTCTGAGATGGCCAGGTTGACCATGAAGACGGCGCTGGGGGATTTGAGGCTGTGGTGTTTGATTAGGGTCCACACTGACACAGCATTGAGCGGCAGACCCAGTGCAATAATACAGCCAGCGAACACAGCATAAACCAGCTTTGGCTCAGGTGATCCGTCCACAGTGGTGTTCATGTCTACCTAATGAGAAAAGAACGCTTGTCTGTGCTTAATTGAATATTGCAGTAAAGTAAGGTTAAAGTAAGGAAAACCTACTGTATGTGACTAATGATTTCACTCAAGAATCGTGGTCAGTGGTCAGTGTGACATTAAGAAATAAATAAAAGAACGAGTGTTTATTTCTTCTTATTCTTCTTTCTAATGACTGCTGACTGGAGGGGAAATGTACGGGGAGGGGATAAGTTTGGACAGGCTGAACTGCAAACAAACACACAGACACACACGACCTGTGGCCTAGCCTGCTGTGGAGCTACTTGCTTGCTGGCTGTCTTGCTAGCGCTTGCTGTCTAAAACATCAAGTACAATATGTTAAAGATAGCTACATTTTTATGGTTGTGAATGTCTATTAGTCTCTTTATAAATGCGGTGCAGACTCACAGGCACTGCGTTTACAAAGTCACAACATCCGCTAAACAAAGAACAGAGAAGTTCGGCTTGGAGTGAGCGTGACTATCTTCTGATAAGGACATCATTACTTCTCTACAAATATAAATAGACATAATTCCAAGTTATATGGCATAGATAGTTTAGAGGTATTTGATATTTATGGTTAAATAATGAATTATTCATTCAATTTCACAACATATTTTGTGGTGGTATTGATAGATTTTACACAATTTAAGGAAAGGCTGTTGTCAAAGCTTTTTTTATTGAAAGCAGTTGCCTGCAACCAATTTCATCTCCTGTCATTCAATGTTATGGACTATTGTTAACAATATTGATCGCCCTCATTCTTTTCACATGTAGCTCTCTCTTTGGTGTGCAAATCATGTTCTAAAACAGAAACTCCACATGTCTTTACTGGTCTTAGTGTAAAGTTTTAACAGTCTATTAACTGAACTTTCGGTTTCCTTCTTCTGACTTTTACTCTGTCAATGTCATTAGTTTAAAAAAAAATCACCAGTTACTTTTATGAATCTTTTAAATGTTACACACACAAAAAAAGGAAAATACCCTTACCTTTAGTTGTGACTTGTTGTTCAAATGCACACAACATTCAGATGAAGGGGGAGTTTACACAAACACAGCAGTGTCTCAGGATGTGGGTTAAAGTGAGATGCCATCAGAGGAAACTGGTGATATGACACGTTTGATGTGACTCTAAAGATAATAATGATGCTTGTTTTCATTGAACTATAAATATTCTTAATGGCTTTTATTGTGTTTATGTTTTGATAAACATAAACTCAATAAAAATTAGCCCAGGAAAAAATAAGGGGAAACTGAGGTAGCTAAACAAATTTCCCTACAGTGTGATTGTCTGCGCCGCCCTGATTGTTTCCACCTGTTGCCCCTTTCCTCATGTGTATATATAGTCTGCGTCTCCCCTGTCTCGTTGCCAGATTGTCGTGTCATGTCTATGTCATGTCAAGAGCATGTTTGAGATCCAGCCAATTTCCAAGCTTTGTAAAGATTGCTTAATTAAATTCTCTTAAATTCATTCTTGCCTCGAGTCTTTTCTGCATTTGGGTTCACCTGCCTGGTTAAGATCTTATCACAACTCTGCTCACAAACATACATCTGTCACACACAGACGAACGTGGCCATGTTGTGAAACAGGAAGAAAAAAAAAAAGGGAACACAGGTGAGGAGGGCCATCTGCAGCCTCTTTTTGTACACTGGCCCTGATGAGCAAGTGGAGGCAGCTGCTCTCAATCCACCAGCTGCACAGGAGGGGAGGGCAATACCTGGAGAGCAGAACGCACCACACTACAAAAGTAGTAACTATAGACAGGAGACAGGACAGTGGTATTGATTAATACATCTGACTCTGGGCAAGAAAGCAATTAAGCGCATTTCCCAAAATGATGAAATGCTTACTGAGATGTGAAAAAGTTTGTTACATTTATCCAAGCATTTATTAAATATTGGTCGAGTATTAACTTTCCTCCTTCTTTTGATAATTTATTCTTAATGGTTAACATAAAACAAAACATTTACATTAATGTGTAATTGTTTAGTTATTTTACTGATGATGTGTCCAAGTGCATCAAGAAATGCATGTATCATGTATCATGTACCTGGCTTAGTTAGTGACTTCCAGGAACAGGCTGGTTAACCACCATGGTTGGTTAGAATAGAGCGGTGACAGCTGGAGAGACAGCGGACAGCTCAGAAAGACGGCGCTGGGACGGATAGGGCCAGCAACCTGACCTGCATCTTCTGTGAGGAAGAACCCAAACCTGCTACGCAAAGTCCCAAAGAAGCACACCCCCAGGGGAGCCAGAGAATGGGGGAGAATGAGCACCCCAAATGGACAGATAATCAGGCAACGACTCAATCGAACAAACGACAACAAATTTGTCTTGTGTATGTGGCAAGATCTGCAAAAACCCACAAGGCCTGAAGATCCACCAGGACAAGATGAAATGTCTGGCGATGGCGCACCCAGAGCAACGCACAAGGGACAACCTTGGTGAGAAGCAAGAGGGGCCGGGTCAGGAGTCACCCCACAGAGCCCAGAACCTCCAAGTCCAGGAAGCACAAGCACCAGGCACCACAAAACATCAGCCCTAGGTTAAGTGGCCTCCAGCCAGCAGAAGGAACGAATGGATGGAAGTCTGGAGGCGGCCATGAAGAAGAGGGCAAACAGAAAACTCCAAACAATGGCAACCCTGGTTGTCAGCATCACCACAGAGAGGTTTGGCACTGTAGAGAAGGGACTCACCAAAAGCCAGTACTCCAAGGACCACTTGGTGATCAAGATCAATCAGCTGAGACAAGAACTATGACTCTTGAGGAAGCAGTTCAAGGGTGCAAGTGAGGGCGAGAAGCCAGTGCTAGCAGAACTACGCTTTTTCTTTCGTTTGTTACGTCAGTATACTTTGGAGAAATAGTGGACTTAAGCCTGTGTGTGTGTATCTGCATGTGTGTATGGGGCATTCCCTCTCACAGCTTGAACACACCAGTGTGGCACATTAAAAGAGGAAAAAGTCCAAGCTGCCCTTGTAACTCAGCCACTCCAATAAAAAGCCATTACAAGGCAGAGAGATCTCATTACATCACCAAGCTGACGCTCTGTTTTGCTGAGCAGTTTGTATATGTCAGACATGCACACACACAGTTCTCATGATATGCCATGTCATGTCATAATAATACACAGGTCAAATCACAGTCTCCGCAGTCATTTCTCACCCCATCAGCTCCTCCCAGGGACTATAAATGAAGATGATGAGTGGTGGAACTCCTCCTCTCAGTCCTGCAGAGTGGATGTGCATCACATTTAGCTAAAATTAACCTGATGTGGTGGTAAAAAATGATTTTCTCATCGGCACAGTGTCTCGTCCTTCTACTCCTCTTGAACCTTGTTGACGCTGGTGAGTACCTGAATGTGATAAAGCTTTTATTCACATTATGACACATTATTTATGTCTGATTTTATCCACTTTCCTCACGATGGGAACTTTACAGCTTGGTAATGTACAGGATTAAAATATTTCACTCAATATCAGGATTTGCAAAAACATAATCATACTCCTTGCACAAGTATGGCAAAACTAATATTTTATTGTTTGCTCATTTCAGGTAGAGTTTATACACCTTTTTTGCGGTTGTCACATTTCAGCTGGATAAAAAAACAAAGCAGATTGTAGTGGGAGGTCCTGAAATAGACCACAGATTTTGTGGGCAGAGTTTTAAGTTGTCATCTGTGACATCAACCCTTCAGTGAAATATAGGCTCATTGAAGTTTGCAGTACTTCTGTGACTGTGCACAATTGTCATTCTCTACTTTCCCTAAAACTTGGTTACTTTTGTTTTTTGATGTTAGGACGGATTCTGAGTAAGTTGAAGGAGCGTGTGCGTAATGTCCAGCTGCAGAGAGCCAAGCAGCATCTCCTGACGCACACAGCCAGCGGTCATCAGAGTCTCCAGCATGTGAAGGAGGGCCGGATTCACCAGCAGCTGGACCACTTCAACCACCAAGACGTCAGAACTTTCCCTCAGGTAGAGAAAGATCAAACAATGCTTAAATATTTACATTTCAAAGTCCGGCATGGACCTCTCCAGCATGAGAGTGTGGAGCAGATGATTACTCGATAAAGGTACTCTTGACTTTGAAAGCTTGCGGTAATGATGAAAGAAAACATACACGGGCTTCTGTGATGTCAGAGCCTACACAACAGGCAATATTTTATTCAAAACATGAAATGATAATAATCTGAGGATCGTTTGATGTTTTTCCAAGGTAGCAAAGCCAATAAAACAGCTTAAATCAGAAAATACAGCTACAGCAAAAAAAAAAAAAAAACAACCCTCTCCTGTTCTACTGAACTGTGCTGCTTTCATTTTGCTCCACAGACTTGAGCAAAACTGAGCATCATCCAACTTTAGCCCTTGAGCAGCAGTGACTGTGCTCTCCATCCAGAGAAATGTGGACTGCTGAAACCTTTTCACCTCCCCAGCTCCACCAGGCACTGACAAGGCCACATTTCCTAGCAGCATGTATTCAAATGTTCAGCTTCATTTAGCTCTTGCTGCCATTCGAGGTTGCCAATGTGCAAATTTGTCCGTTGCAGAAACCTTGAAATAAAGGATCACTTACACTAGGACTACGAATGTGGTGCTGATTTGGCTGAACCTGAACACAACATTTCTTTCTTTCTCTCTTGCCTTTCTTCCAGAGGTTCTTTGTGAACGAGGCACACTGGCAGTGCCCTGATGGTCCAGTCTTCCTCTTCATCGGGGGAGAAGGGCCCATCTTTGAGTTTGATGTCCTGGCAGGTATGGAGGGTCTGGCCATCACTCACTTTCAAGCAGCACATTGGTCAAGGGGATAAAATACACAAAAAAAAAAGCCTGACAGATTTGGAAATGAAAGCGAAAACAATAAGTGAAGCATCATATTGTGTGTTTGTAAGATGATACCTGTTTGCAAGCATATATTTTTTAAATCTTTCCTGTCTGTACCCATCACATCTTACACTATTTGAACCATCGCCTCATCTGATTCAATTGATTGATTGAATTTCAGTATTTGCTTTCTTCACAGTCTTTCTGCTGGCAGTAATTCTTTCTTAATGCCAGTTTTGTGGTCTGCAAAACCTCCAGCCTGTTTTGTGTCAAAGGAATAAGATAATTATAAACACAAATAACATGCATATGCTCAGAAACCATATAAATATTTATTTCCTACCATCTTACTTTTACATATGTGTAAGGTAAAGTTAATAATACTCTGTGTATACTTACTTACTTATACTTACTTTGTTAAAAACCTCTAATTCCCTCTTACTGTAGCTGCATTGCTTCTTATAAGATTATTAGATTTTTAGAGTGTTAGTACAGTATTAGGGCTTCCTGCACACAGAGTCATATCTGCTTTGACCATGTTTTCCCAGGTCACCATGTTGACATGGCTGAAGAGCACGGGGCTCTGCTATTGGCTCTGGAGCACCGTTTCTATGGTGACAGCATCAACCCTGATGGCCTCACAACAGAGAACCTGGCAGACCTGAGCAGCCAGCAGGCGTTAGTGTTGGCACGCCTACCAGTGTGTGTGTGTTTGTGTGTGTGTGTGTGGTTGTAAATGTGTGTTTTAGCTTGTTTATAGTTTACTCTTTCTTCTTTCTGTCAATTCCTCTCTGTATGTGTGTTACCAACAGAAATTCATGTTACTCACATGACAATATGCGACAGATCAAAATAATGTAGTGGAGTAATGATCACTTGCATCAGAGATTTCCCAGCCAATCATATTTGAGTACCCCTCCAAGCCCTGCGTTAGCACAATTTATCATAATGGACATACTGACGCTTTAAATCCTGTAAAATAGATGAAATATAAAACTGTTCAGGAAATCCAAGGCAGTTTTTCAGCACAGTCAATCAAAATCAAGGACATTCAAAGGAAAACCAAAGAGGTCTCACACCATGTTAGATATGTGAATGTGTCTTATGCTTTACCTTTCTCTTCCTCATTTTCTTTGCATGTACATGTGTGTGAAAGCTAATGTATGTTTATCATGTATGCCTCTGCCTTTCTATCTCTCCATCTACATTTGTCTGTGCATGTATCTATTGTGTGTGTCAGGTGAAGGACTCGAGTTTCAGCATGTAGACATTTTTGTGTGGTTTTCTTTCATTCAGGCTTGCTGACCTAGCCGTCTTTCACCAGTACATCAGCCAAAACTTCAATCTGAGCCACAGGAACACCTGGATCAGCTTCGGAGGCTCGTACTCAGGAGCTCTGTCTGCCTGGTTCAGAGGAAAGGTGCTAGACTGGACCCAGATATGAACTCAAAAATCATTTAAAATAGTGTTTTACGAAAATGGGTAAAACAGTATGAATTCATACCAGACGCTGTGATTATGAGCACATGTATCAGGAGATTTCTTTCAGTCAGCCACAATGAGAGTTTTACTGTAGAACTGTGAGAGGACAGTATTTCTTATCCCACCATTACAGTTGCTCTTTTGCTCGCACTCTAAAGCAGATAAGAAGTGATGCACTGAAACTCCTCTCCTATCAATTGGTGAACTACTTATCGCACCCATCACTTAGATACCAGTGCACACAAACTAAAAGAGGAAGAGTTTATTGTAAACACATAACTGACTGTCTGTCTTTGATTCATGGCCTCTGTGGTGATGCTGAAAGTAAAGTTTTAAACATTTAATACACAGAAACAACTCAGTGTCACACTACCCTGTTTGTCCAGATTGGAAAGGCTAAGGCTGCTGTTATTTTATATTTAGTTATTGTCAGTAAATCCCATGCAAAGATGAAAACCAACAATGTATTTGTCTCTTAATACTGTCTGACTTTCCTCCCATGTCTGTGGCTCTCAACCCAAAGCTCCTTTCATTACTACCGAAGATGGAAATCTCCAAAAATGTGTGGTTTCATTTTTCTAAAACAACTGAGCACTATGGATTTTAGCGAATATAGCTCAAACAGGAGTAAATAGTGTATCTGTTGTGGACTTTTGGGTGGATTTGCAGTTGTGATCATTTACAGCAGCAGAACAGTGTGTGTGACACTGATTCAAAATGCAGTTACAGTTACCAAGCAGGAAATACATTGCACGCTATGTCAGCGTAGCCACCCACACACTGATTATTTCTTTGATATTGTCACTCTTCTGTCTCTGTTCCTCTTGCATCCTCCTGCAGTTTCCCCATCTGGTGTACGGAGCTGTGGCCTCCTCTGCTCCTGTCAAGGCAAAGCTGGACTTCTCTGCATACAGCAACGTAAACTGGCACAATCCATGGTCACACTATAATCATATCACCAGCTGTAGCCAGGATTTTAAAAACAGTGAGGTCATGAATCAAGTGTCTCTCAGTACAAGTCCACCTTGTACCTAAGAAACAACATCAAAAAATCTGAAAATGACCAAAAAACCTTACAATATTTGCCCATTTATTTCCAAAGTCATGGTTTATTTAAATGTATTTCCCACAGGCCTTCTGATTTTTTTTTTCATAAACCATAAAAAATGTCTAATTCAATCTTAATGACCCAACATATGTAATACCTGTATCAAAGAATGTAAATCCTCTTCTCTGATCATTAAACTCCCCAAAATTCCTAGAAATATTACCAAAGACATGACCATAGTGTAGTTGCTTGTATCTATGTCCTTGCATATAACACAAGCAGAGGTGGTAGATATTGCACCGTAGCTGTGTTAAATAACCACATTTTCACTCTTCCATCTGTGATTTCCTCTGTTTCAGACTGTTGGTTTGAGTCTCATGAATGAAGCAGTTGGTGGCTCAGAAAAGGTGTGCAGGCAGCAGCTACCTGTATGAGCATCATATGACAGGATTCAAATCCTGCCTGTGACATGTGTTAAATTCACCCCCATCCTCTTCCTGCAGTGTCTGGCTGGTGTGCGGGAAGCCTTTGCTGCTGTGGAAACAGCACTGATGGTCGGGAACACCAGCCAGCTGGCCGCAGACTTTGGCTGCTGTCAGATTCCCAAAGATCTCGATGATCAGGTGACAGCTTTGGTTTTATGTGATGCTTTAGGGACAAAATTAGTGCTTATCATTTTAACAAAACGGGACAATGTGCTCTCTGTGGTATCTTTGTCTATTTCTGTTTACTGAAAATTATAGATACTTTTTGAACTCTCACTTAATTAATCTATTTATTTTTTAATCATACTGTCATTTCTAATTAATTAATTAAACTGTAATTTTTATATGTAACCATGGTGGAATCACTGTTTTAAATAATATTTTCATATTTTACTCTATTTTCTTAATTCTGCATTAAGAATCAAGAAAATAGAGTTTTTTAAAGTTCTGTTCAGAAAAAAACAATATATTCTGAGTGTAAAATAGCTATTTTCACTATATATCTCCATTTAGATTGAACTGATGCAAAGCCTGGCCGACATCGTCATGGGAACAGTGCAGTATAATGAAGAGGGGGTGCTCATGTCTATCAGTGAGCTCTGTGGTGTTATGACCAATGAGAGTGAGGCGTCTAAGGGGGAGATGGAGGGGTACAGCCGCCTTGTTAAACTCGCACAGGTACTGAAAACACAGTCAGAGTACAGGACGACCTCCTGCTTATAACACAAGTATAACCACCAGATGTCACCATTGAGCCATTTTCATGATTTCCTCATGAGAGACTGGCTTGTAGACCCTCAGAGTTCAAATGAAAAGGTGAAACCCTTCAGTATTTTTCTCCCCAGCAGAATTATACAGACAAGGACATAAGGGAAGTTGTTTTCTATGTTTTGTGTCTTTGCTCCTGTGTGTGTGTGTGTGTGTGTGTGTGTAAAGCACTCTGCAGATTTACTATTCCACCAGTGAGGAGCCGTGTCTGGACATCTCCCATGAGAAAACAGTGAAGGAACTGATGGACACGTCGCTCCACTCAAGCAGGAGAACAGAAAGACAGTGGATCTACCAGACATGCACTGAGTTTGGCTTCTGTACTACACACACACAAATGCAGCAACACATGTAAAGTCAACCACCGTCCTCTTTATGTCCTGACTCTTTTTCATTTTGTGTGCGTGTAGACCAGACTTGTGAGGATGCCACTTGTCCGTTCTCTGGGATAATCACCCTGCAGGTCCACACTGAAGTCTGTCCCATTCTGTTTGGCATTTCCCAGCATTCTCTGCCTGGGCACATTGCCTTCACGAACACTTACTACGGAGGAGACAGCGTGTCCACACACAGGATCCTCTATGTGAATGGTGAGACTGTGTTTACTACAGTGACATCATATCAGCAAACGGCTGAACCTAGTGTGTAAAGGAAAGAAGGGCAACAGAGGGGTGAGGGAACAGAAACTGGTTCAGGATTTTATTGACTCATTTAAAAATCAATATCACCGTTGCAACAGGTGGAATTGACCCATGGAAGGAGCTGTCAGTGGTGTCGGACAGGACTGAAGAAGGAGAGGAAGCCCAGACTGTGTTCATCAAGGACACCGCTCACTGCGCTGATATGATGAGTAAAAGAGTCACAGACCGCCGCTCGCTCAAGAGAGCCAGAGAGGTATGTATGCCTCAGTGACATGTTATTGTGTGTCTTTGCTTAAGTAAAAGCATCAATACCACATTTAAAATGTTACTCAAGTAAAAGTTTTGTTTAAAATGTAATTACATATTAAAGGTAAAAGCACATTGCAGACAAATTGTCCTGGTGACTGATACTAAAATATGTTATAGAATTATTATTATTGTATTATTATTACTGATGTGTTAATGTATAAGTAGCATTTCATTTTTCCACTGTAATTGTAATAACACTGCTAATTCTATTACTTTGCATACTTTTGTATCAGTTTAATGTGTAAAAGTGCATATAAACTCATCATGTGTTTCATGTATAAAATATCAGTTTGTAGAGTAAGAAGTAACTGTAGCTGACAAATAAATGTAGTTAAAGAGAAGTATACAGCACCATGAATTAGAAATACCCATGTAAAATGTAAGTACCACATTATTGAGGTTAAACATGATAATACTTAGTGAGGCCTTCTTAGTGACTTTACATCTCTGCAACTGTGCTCCATTCGATGATGAAGGCCAGTGACACATTATTATGTTTATTTGCTTAAGTAATACAAAGTGATTGTGTGATTTGCATTAATGGCAAATGGCAGTGATTAATGGCAGTAAATACTTATACTTAACCTGATTTAGGAAAAATGCTATTTATACATTAAAGCATCAGTATTAATAATCTAATAGTATAATGTTTAAACATCCACTAAGTGGATCTTATGCTAAACCCTGAACTGTATTTGTTACAACAGATGGAGAAAAATGACACATACAGTGTTCAGACAGTGTTGTTAATCTGAATTTATTCCAAATGATCATATTATACTCATTATTAGTTATTATTATTATTTTCTTTGTATAATAAGAATTGATTGTAAAAATCACATGGTAGAGGCACTGTTCTCAAATATGTTATACTGTATGCTGATATAGCAAAAACATATTCAGACAGTACATATTGCATACAACAACCATATTTCATAGCTTCTTTGGTTTCTTAGCTCATCATTAAAGCACATGTGTATTTATGTTTGGTGATTTTTAACACATTGTTTTCCACCTCTCAGGAGATTGAGAAACATGTGGTCAGCTGGCTGAAGACTGCTGCCCACGAGAGGATCAGGAAGAAGATGGGCTGATGAGATCGCATTACAACCTGATCAGCTGTTATCACAGTTCTCTAAAAACTGATAAGAGAAGGTTAATAAGCTGGTGTGCCTGGCTGCTCTGTTTCATCATCGTTCTCATCTTCCTCCATTTCCCCTCCAAGCCCATCCTGTTTTCTTCCTGTTCATTCATAACTGTTTGATCTTTAAATATGCTGTTGTGTGCTATTTTCCCTGTTGTTAAAATGACAATTAATTTGGGAATGCAGAAAGAGCTTCTTCATGCTCCTTTTCTGTCTTTATTTTGGGCTGCATACAGAATTCCTTAGTTTTAGTTAAAAAACAATGAATTAATAGCTGTTTATGAGATATTAGCGCTTGGTGGCCATAAAATAATGAGCATCCTCCAATACCTATAAGTTGTCATATCCTTGCAGTAACACTAGGGTGCGATATTGTTACACGTGTGTCAAAGGCATTTCTTGATCCTCATTCCTTGTAAAATACAAGGAATCAAAACTCAGAATAAAAGGCAGCGGTTGTCTTTATTGTGAACATTTAGCACTGATTTGTTGCTTTCATTATGGGGCTTTTGTTCACGAGCCAGCATCACAGTGTATCTATGTATGTGATTCAGTTGTGTTGCTGTGTTTGTGACAGTGACAGAAATCATGAGGAGAGCGTTTGTGTGACGAAGGTGAGGAAGCACCAGTTGTTCCAAGGCCATCTGTTTCTGCATGGACTGCTCTGTGTGTGCGTGTGTGTGACCCTCACAGTAGGGGGTCAAAAGTGGGAGGTCATGACCCTGCTGACCCCATGGGAGTGGAGATCATCAATCAACTAGGGGCTGGACAGAACAGCAGGAGGGGACACACACACAAACACACACACACACACACACACACATACCAAGATACTGTAACACTCTGCAAACATACCTGGGAAACAAATATACTAAAAATAGAACACATTCAAGACACATTTGAATCCAACAAATATGATTTCAACAATAACATTTCAGCTGCACTAACACACACACAAACACAATTACATGCATAAAGGACTCTTAAACATTTGCTGCCAGCCAAATAGGCTCTGTGTTTGTGTGTGTGTGTGTGTGTGTGTGTGTGTGTGTTTACTTTGATAACATTCATGCTTTCTTATTCATGGAGAACTCACAGATGCTATCACACACCTCAGCACAGAGACAGAAAGTGGGTAAACCTGAAGCACTTTTTCACTGCAGTGCCTCCATGTCATCCTGTTTCTAATGTCCCCTCATCTCTTTGCTATTGTAAACAAGCACATCCACACACACACACACACACACACTCCAAGAGCCACTATCAGGGTTATCAGCCAGCACTTGCAGAGCGACAGGGCATGCTTTTTCTCTCTCCTCCATTCCTCCTCCTCCTCCAGCCTGTCCTGTTGATCAATGAGGAAGTTCTTGGGCCTCAACTATTAATCAGAGCCTATCGGCTATCTGTCTGCAGAGCCAACCAATCACGGCCCTCCGACAGCTGGGTCATGAAAAATGTGGCCGGGTGGATGGAGGGGAGGCTGAAGGGGGGGAGGGTGGTGACGAGAAGGAGAGGAGGGAGGTGAAGGAGCACTCTATCTGATCCGAGTCAGGTCGCGGCTGCACAACTGCACTTTATGCACTTACAGTTGATCCTCAACATAATGATGAGCGCCGCACGCACGAGTAAGTGCACAGGTTTCATGACTGAATAATTCATTTTAATCCACACTTGTTGTTCCTGATTCACATTTACGTCAAACTGAAGCATCTTGCCGCCACACAGCACCCACTGTGTAACTATTGCTTTCATTTGGTGACCAATTGTGTCATGGACAAAAACCTAAATGAAGCAGAGTTTTTTTATGGGTTGGCAGCAGAAAGCTCCACATTGAGGACTATATAACGCTGTTGATCTGTTGTCCTCACGCCTCAAAGTTTCATCAACACACCACCATCCCTCTTCTGCATAATCACCCTACTCACACTCATCCATTCACATCTTATTGCCATGATTAGATTACATCTAATGCTATTACACCGCTCCCATCTCTCTCTCTCTCTCTTTCACTCCACCTCGGTCTCCCTCTCTCTGCCTCGCTCTCTCTCCCTCATCATGGATTTCTTGCAGATCTTATTAGTGTGTGATGCGGACCAGGTCTCCCACTTTGGATTTATGAACCCTCAGACTTCTCTCCTTTAATCTCTCCCTTTACTCCTCTGCTCCCTTCCTGCATCTGTCCATCTATCATTCCCAGGGTTGGCTTGGGCGGAAGAGTATTAATCCCTCCATCCCATCTCTCACTCCTCTGGACAGATGAGGAGGTGGAGGAGGGAGATGGGGATGGGAGGAGGAGGGGTCTAGGGGGTAGTAGACTTCAGATTACTTTTCATAACATTTCTGTAGCATTGAGCGACGGAAAAATGGAGAGGCATTTACAGGTAATGTATGCAGATTTGCCAGACGATAGGTCACCGCTTTGATACCTTCAACAGGTCTGAGGATGAGCTGAAGAGGTGAGCGTGTGTGGGTGCAGTGCCGAGGCAATGACTGCAGATGGGGTGATAAACTTCAAGTGTGGGAGTCTGTGTCGTTTGCATGTGTGCGTGGCAGTGTGCATATGCCATTATGGAGTCTATGCACAAATATGTCAACATGCAAAGAAGCTGTATTCCTGCAAAGAGTAACACTGCATCTTATTACCTGTTGATGCTCATGTACGGAGGGATGTTTTTGTAGATGGGGGGGCAGGGGTGTGCCCTGGATGCACACAGACTATTCTCTAGTTAAATCTGAAACATACAGATGTAACATGTACGGGCTGATTACCACTTATGTTTCATTCAACATGTTCCTAATGTTGCCTCATATTTCAGATACATATCCATCCTGTCCTGCCCTCAGAATCAGCAGCTGTCAGTGAGTTTTATCTCTTTACCTCCACAGGTTGATGTTGGCTTATTGGCAGCTCTGTGTGCACAAGAGGATGCACAGATTCTCAGGACACACAATAAAAAAAACTCTGAATTTACAGGGCAAAAATCCACCAGGCAGCGTTAAAAAGCAGTGTGTAAATTCTGCATTAATGTGCCTGTGGACATACAGATAGCATGCAGCATCCCTCTCACTACTGGATATTCTTCCATTGAACCTATTTTTAGTTGGTCCTGGACTATTTAAAGTTTAGAAATGTGCTGTTTTACATGATTTTATCCACCACCCTTTTCCTGTGGCCAGTTATGACCAGCGGCTCCTCAAGACTTTAGGATACTGAGGTGGAAAAATATGCTTATCCCTCAGATTTACCATATCCTTCATACTTGAACCACAACAGTACACTGCACCCACAAGCCCCCAGAGGAAAGTAAACATTATTTTCACCAGAGATTATTCAAAAATTTCACTCTGGCCAGCGGGGCTGCAGACCCCACAGCAACCCCCTTCCAACGCTAATGTTGATGTCTGTCAAACACACACACACAAAGTATGTTCAACAGAATCCAATAACCTCCACGAAATCAATTGGAGTGATCAGGTCTTTTAATGAGTCCAGTCCCTGCAGGCCCACTTCTTCAAAAAGCGAAGAAACAAATTCAAGCTAAAGAAAAGAAATAAACCTTTGACCATCCGTCAGGGTAAAGCCGACTCTCCTCCTCCCCTCACATGCTCCCCCCTCCATCCAAGCCCTTGCAGTGACAGGTAGATTAAGGGGCATGATAGATGCCCCTCTCTGTGTCTCCCTCTCTCCACCCCCACTCCCCCTTTCCCTCCCCTCCATCCATCATGGCGGCTGGTGTAATTGCGGCTGCGTGGGGCTGGCAGAAGGAGCCTCCATCCATCTCCTTAACAACAAACAGTCATGAGGACGGATGGCGCTGCACTCCCCAGTTAATCTCCATCTATAAGAGGGAGGGGGCCAGGGAGATGGAGGAAGAGGAGGAGGAGAGGAAGAAAATAACAGAAGGGAGAAAGGTAGTGTTGGCTTACTATAAACAAAAAGAGATGGAGAGTGGAAGGCAGGAGGATGGAGGGAAGGCTGGCGGAGAGCTGAAGTGAGAGGCCATGCCCAAACAGGTAGAAACAAGAAGGGAAATAAAGAAAGAGGAATGACCTGGGTGGGGGAGGACAATAAAAACTGGAGGGAAAGTTTGCAAACAGGCTGCAAGAGCAGATAAAGGTGGATTTGCTTGGCGAGCGTGCCAGAAGAAAACAGGGGAGATGGAGGGAGGGAGGGGGCGAAAATTTATGTCTATGCAGCCAGACGACCCAGAAACTGGAGAGGCACAGACTCATAAAAATGCACTCTGCACCCCCCTGACTACCCCTCCATGTTTCGTTCCCTCATCCTCTCTCTTTCTCTCTCTCCCTTTACTTGCCTCCATCACTTCGCTCCCTCTCTCACATGCGGTGGAGGGTCACAGCTCTCTGATGTTTTGGGTGGTTGTGCTCAGTTGCCAGAGGTCACGGCAGCCATATTTTCTTAATGGCCGAGTCACTGAAGTCAACAAGGCTGGGTGGCCTTCTACCTCCCTCCATCTCTCTCTCTCTCTCTCTAGTAGAGTCAATTAAACTAGACTTGGTGGCAAGGTGAGGGCGGCAGCAGTTTGTAGAGGTTGCTGTTGTTTTTCACCTTGCAGATGATGCATTACCATTTGAGCGGGGTCAGAAACTGGCAATGCTGTATTTCTGTTTGCACCAGCAGCATCACGTTCGGCAAAAAGCACAGAGGACAAGAGCTGGTTGTAAAAGAATAAAGTCTGCCATCTCTAGTTTGCAATCTAGTCAGAACTTTTATGAGGTTACAGGGAGATAAAAAGACACACGTAATCTTGCAGGTAAACATCCACAGTCACACGCTCACCCTCTGTTTGTGTTCTGTAGCCCAGGGCATCGCCTTAGGAAGAGCAGCATCTTGACACTGACCCTGCAGCACACAAGAGAACAAGTAAGCAAGCACACAGAGCCACGGACATGGGTGCACAAACACACACACATATATGTATATACCACCAGGTCCGCTGTCACGAACACACTTGCATGCTAGTCTGAGCACACAGGCCTTGGTGGGTGCAGGGGAGCGAGCACTTGAGCCTTGACAGGGAGTGACAAATAACTGCAGCAGCCTTGACATGCAGAATGGTCCCACAGTGAACCTGCCTGACTGATATTCAGCTGTGTGGTGCAGGAAAAAGAACCTGTGTCTTACAGGAGGGCTACATGAAACCATGAAAATCTGAATGAACCTGTAATCTTAGTTAGCTCACAGAGAAGAAGCCGTTTCTTTGTTTTGTTGACAGTAGGTATGCATGTGTGATGACTGATTAAAATACAGAGTGGGAACGAAAGGACACAAGTGATGCTGAAAATGTGACGTCATCCTCACACCTACAGATTAGAGAAAATCAGGCTGAAAAATATCCCTCATTTAAAAAGCATGTTAGCATAAGAAAATATTCTAAAGACATGAAAAATAAATGTATTTAATGTTGGAGCAGACAGCTTTACTTTCTTATTGTTAGTGGTACCATAAATAGCAATACCAATGGCAAAATCAAGCTAAAATTTTCCCTCCTGATTGAAACTCAGTACACATATTGAAATGATATACCCTCCATAAACTGGGCTCACACATGTGCTGATTGTGGCAAACAAAAATAAGTATCGTTAAATTAGGAAATGTTTAGGATTGTGTTATTTTAAATATGCATGTACAAATTAATACATTGTGTTTATTAAAAGTTATTGACACACAGAAATGTACATTATGTGATCTTGTAGCAATGCTTGTATTTGACCCCACAGACTCTCTGGCTTCTTCTGAACAAACTCTTAAAAAACTAATTTGAGATTTGGGAGGCCAGTAGTCTGTAAACCTTAATTCCAGACACAGAGCAGATAAAACCCATTTTATTTTACCAGGTTTCACAGCTGCAGTCTCTGAGACCCCAGCGAGCAGTGGGTCATTTTCTGTAACGGTCATCAGATAAAAATGATTCTAAGAAAATACTCATGAAATATCAAACTGATAAAATTATGTTAAATGTGTTTTTGAAGTTGTTGTTAAAGAAGACTCTTAACAGAACATTATGCTTTAAACAAATCCACAAAAAAGGGTTTAAATCATTCCTCACAGTGGATTTTCTTTTCCCATAAAAAGATGAGACCCTGACTAAAAATGTTATTTAAAAGTTTTATTATTCATCTTATTTCACCTAGTGTTTAAGTTAACCCTCACCTTGTTGTCATATGTATATATATATATATATATATATATATATATATATATATATATATATATATATATATATATATATATATATGCAGCAATATGTTTTTGAAAAAGTCTCTGCAGGTATGTGGGTGTGTTGGTGGGACATCTGTGTCTTCCCTCAGCACAGTTTGACAACATATGTCTGTTCAAATGTCTTGTCATTAACACATGCAGTGTGGAAAAGTAGGTGTTGTCCCACAGACACAAGGAGCTGTGATGAAGGTGACAGATCCTTTAGTGTTTGTGATGTAAAGGGTAAGAGTGTAATCTACAAGTTTAGATAATATCCTGTTAGATAAATGTTACAGAGAGCAAAGATTTATTATTATTTAGGAAAAACACTGACACCAGATCAACAAGTCCCTCTAGATCTTCCACATTTGAGCCCTGAATGTGTGGCTTGTTGGACGCTTCCCACCGGGGAGAAATGAGGAAATCCAAGACCCTGAGAACATGAATTCTTCAGATGATGCACACGTCTCTGTTAATCCTTTTCATTCAGCCTGTTAACAAAGTGAAAACAAGCCTCGGATCGTCTTTTCCAGCCCATTGACTCCGCTTCACGCTTACCGGCTCAGTGTAGGGGGGGGGGGCGGCCGCTCTGATCACCCCTGCAGGAAAGCAGCGCCCCCCGCCGAGTTGAAAGACCCCTGGTTCGGGGGGCCGTTGCGGGGCCCTCACAGGCCGGCCCACGGTCAAGCTCCCCCGCCGCCCACGGAGCCGCCTGCCCCGGGCCCCTGATTGAAGTGCAGCCGCCTGTTGGCCCCTCGCAGCGGGGCCCGGGGAAGAGGAGCGTTTTGAATAATTATTATGTTACTTAGGTGTCATTTACAACACAAGACCCGGGCGTTTAGATATCCCACCAACACGTGAAAGGACCTTTTTGCCTTTCTGGAGTTGAAATTAAACTTTCTCACAATAATGGTTTTGTTTTCTCACGTTTCTCAATCAACAACAACAAAAAAAAAAAAAAAGAGGGCCAAAGGGGGACATTTGGGCAGTGTCAAAAGGCAGGCCTACAATGGGTGTCTCCACAAACAATAAAACACTTTGAAAGCCATTATCAGCCAGTAACTTTCTTGTCATCCAGCACGCTTCAAACTTATTTATGACTTATGATTTATGAGGGGCAGCTTCATTAAAACTCCTTATTTTGTTAATGCGGCTGAGCTTAAAGTGAACTCTCCTGCAGGAAAAACAACAGTTTTGTGGATTTTTTTTTTTTTTTGCATCTTTTGCTGAGATGCAATTTCGAAGCACACGGCCTGCTCCCATCGTGTTTAAATGATTGTGCAGACTTTAGCAGACTCTGCTGAAGTCACACACACTGACAGAGTTCATCCCCGGATGATAACGGCGCAGCTGCAGCGAGGATGGGGAGAAAAGTATAAGGCAGGGTGGAGGAGAGATATCAGATAAAACAATCGAGGTGATGACTCCTTCTCCTCCTCCTCCTCCTCTTCTTCTTTCTTCTTCCCCGTTTTGTGTGTGTGATAAGGAGGAGGAGGAGTAAAGGAGGAAGAAGGGGAGGAGGGAAGGAGGGAGGGGGTGGTGGCGAAGAGACCCCGTCGCGTTTTGACCCTCAGAAACCTCCCCGCACACCGCCACCATCACTCCTCCTCCTCCTCTCTCTCTCTTTGGAGACTGAAAACACCATCGCTCACTCTCAGTTCGTGACATTTTCCAGCCTGTCGCCGTGTGCTGCGCGGACAGCGAGCGCAAGGAGCCAAAAAGGGGAGAAAAAAAAAAAAAACAGGGGACGCCTTCCCGTCTTGCCTCCCACAGCAGCGAGCATCCATCCGGACACGGAGGCGCACCGGGCGGAGGCGAGGCGCTGCACGAAGCCGCTGCTGCTCCGGAGAACCGGCGGGGACCACACCGGACACGGCCCGGACCACGACTGGATACGGAGCACATCCGCGTCTCGGTGGGACATTTCACACCGTTTGCAGGAGCTTTTATTTATTTATTTATTTTATCTATCTATGTGCAGCCACACCGCCCCGCCGCGTTAACCAGCCTGAGAGCTTCATTAGTGTCTCTGAGCTCACATCGAGCCGCATCAGGCTCCGTAAAAAGCTCCGCTCCCATCATCGGGCTGAAATATAAGACGCGAGGGGCTCGAGAGTAAACACACACACACACACACACACACACACACACACAGAGAGAAGCAGGGAGCAGGTCCTCACTGTTGTTTTCCATCCACAGCCGGTGTGTGTGTTCAGCCTTATCTTCAGCCTGTTTGTTTCGCCTGTTGTCTCACTTCACAGCTGCTGGTGAACGTAAATAACACGTTTCTTTCTCCCTCCTCGTACTTTTTATTCTGCAGGACCCCCCCTCCCCTCCCCTCCCCGGGGACAGAGGAAGGACGGAAGCTCGCTGGACTAGCCGAGCGGCGCATCACCATCTCCGGTGTGGGACTGGCTGTCGGGTCGCATGGAGAAGAGGGTAGGTCCGCTCATCGGTGACACTGTTTGTGTTATTTTCCCCTCCTCTGTCGTGAGATCGGTTTATTTAAGACCGGGGCCCGGGGGGATGATGGACTCACTATCGCCGCGGTGCAGGGGTAATTAGGAGGACATCATAATGGGAGCATATGGTTGGGAATCCTCTTTGCTCTGCTGGGTCTCTGATCGGGTTTAGCAGCAACACAAGGCCCGCTGGAGACAGACTAGTGGACTGTGCCGGCATGGGCTTCATGTTTAAGTGGGAGCAGTGTGCCAACAGAGAAACACATTATTTGCACAGTAATTAAAAAAATATATGTATATTTTTTTATTCACGTGGCACCAAGTGTTTATGTGTGAGCGCTTCAAATGGAGGAAGCAACTTTTTAAAAGCAGTTTCAGTGTGTAATTCAGAAGGAGAAATGCAGTTTGAGTGGTTGTGCCCAACTTGCAGTGCAGATGTCAGCAGTGTCTCTGGAGGAGCAGCTGATTTGGGTCTAATATTGAATCCCCCTCACACACACACACACACACACACACACACCTCACCTCCATCCTCGGAATAATGTGGATTTGTAGTCGTGTAATGTCAGCCGGGCGTTGTAGGGTGGCACAACAAGAGGCTGGAGCACAGTGCAGGTCAGTGCGAGGCAGAGGAGAGGAGATGCAGCTCTTTAACTCGGTAAGTAGGTCAGTGTTTTTGCTACAGTGATTCAGAGGCATGGAGGAGGTGGTGGTGGTGGAGGAGGAAGAAGAGGCAGTGGCTGACGGGCAGCGGGCAGACTGAGACCTCTGAGTGGAGGAGAGCAGTCAGAGGTGTGCAGAAAATCAGTGTGAAAACAAGAGAGGGGAAGAAGAAGAAGAGCACACACACACACACACACACACTGCTATACAACACCCACACACACACTGGACGAGCTCTGCAAACAGCTTAGACTCCAAATGTAAATAAAGATATTAAAAATCAATTAGCTCTCTGCTGTTTGTTTAATGGCATGTGTACTTTCTGGGCACGTCGTGTTATCTAATTACACGATATTAATAGAGGATGTTATAGTTCACCGGCCTATTCAAAGGTCTGCGGTTATAATGATAGGATTATTTCGCATACAGTAATAAGGAGCTGTAATAAACAAAGTTCATTAGGGTGAAATTAGAAGAGAATCTAATGGAGACTGATGATCTGATGCGTCTGCTTTACACATGTTGGAGCCGAGGCTTTAAGAAGTTGCTCTTATTTTGTGTCTCAGTGTGAGAAGACTCTGTAGCAGGCACAGTTTGGTTTGCTCTATTTTATCTGCTTTAAACGAAGTTGAGTGATTAAACTTAACATTAAAAAAAAAAAACTATTAGGCAACTTAAACAAATGCGTAATTGCTCTTCAAATGCTTTTTTTTATTTAGATCAGATATCTCTCGCTTCTGTTTGTTTTTCATTAAGGTGCAGAAAAAGTACAAAACTCAAGTCCAATTCTTAAAGTGTTTCTGTTGGATATTTAAATTATTTCTTGAGGTAAAAATAGTCCTGAAACAAATTCACATTTCACTTTTATTTTCTATATCGACGCGCTGAGAAGAGTTTGAGCTTGTTTTCTGCGGGATGTTTTTTATATACAAAATTTGGATTTTGTTTTATATATGCGCATGTTCAAAAAGTGAAATAGAGCCGCCATCCTTTATTAAACGTAAAGGAGATTTATTGCTTTATTTATATTTTTAAGAGTTTAAGCTGTGGACAAATTTCGTCTTGATTTTGTCCTTTTTATTTCAGACAGTTTAATGTTTCAGCTCAGTATAAAGCCAGCTCTGAGTACTCCTACATATCAGGATCTGTGTCCTCACGCCTGCTCAGGCCTGCTGAAACTTTTGCGTCGGCTGAAATAACGCAATTAAAACTTGTAATGCAAATGTTGTGCTGCCATGTGAAGCCTGTTTACCAGCTCCGTGACTTTAAAAAAGAAAAAAGGGAAAATTCGCGGAATTTGTCATCTCAGATTGTGCGCTTTGATCCGCTTGACGCACAGAAACCCGATAGCAGCCGTGCGTAAAGGGAGACGCGCAATCCGATAGCGGTGATTGTGTTAATAGCCAGCCTCCATAAAAACTAGAAGGTGTCCCGGGCCAGGGCCTCAGAGCAGGTGCTTTCTGTGATCCCGGTGGCCATATGGGACTCTGAAATACAACAATTTCATAAGCCATTTAGGACAGTGGTTCCCAAAGTGGAGACCTCCAGGGGTCCCGCAGAGGAGGGCCGTGCATGCACATGAAGAGGATTAATTTAATTTCTGTATTATATCACTCCCAGAGGTTAACACAAGGAGACTGTGTGAGAATAATTGCTTTTCTATTGAGTTTCACTGTTGCTGTCTCACCATTTACATTTAGATTTTAATGCACTCACAACAGAAATCATCTCAAATTGGACAAAAATCTTTCAGTCTGTGAGACATTTACAGCTCTTACAGCATTAAAAAGTGTGAAAAAAATCAATAATCAATAAAAAATCATATATATATATATATATATATATATATATATATATATATGTATATGTATGTATATATATATGTGTGTGTGTGTGTGTATATATATATATATATATATATAGTTTATATAGTTTAATCACTGCAAATCTGAAAGAGCAAAGGAGTCACTGTCCCTCACATACCTCTGTAGTAAATCATAACCTGCCTGGGGAACAGTCTCAGCAGAAGAACTCCGCTGAGCAGATCATAACTTTTATGGCTTGGTTAAAATAACACAGAAGTGAAAGGTGTGTCCGGGCCAGGCCACCTAGCAGGTGCTGTCTGTCTGACTGTGATCCTGGAGGCCCTTGTGGGAATGCACAGAGAGTCCCTTTAATCCAGCAGGAGGAGAAAACAGGCAGATCTGCTGACGGGAGCAGCGTCGCCTCAGAGACAGAAGCTGCAGTGAGGCACAAATTAGCTCAGTAACGCCGAGAAGAAGAGGGGGAGATGAGGGAGTCAGACATGTATATTCATGATGTGTACGAGTGCTGCTCATCCCTGGCTTTATCTGTGCATGTGTGTGTGTGATAGTTTATGCAAGAGTGCCATATGTGTGTCTGATTCACTCTGTTGGAGTGTGTGTGTGTGTCTGTGTGTGTGAGCGGGCCCCAGTGAGGCTGTCACAGCGGGTCGTGAGGGACGTCTCAGCACGGCTCCTGTCTAGTCTGAGTTTAGTAGGGAGGAGACGACATTAGCAGCTACACGCTCATCGTCCCCCTCCAAGGATCTCGTCTCCCTCTTTTTCTCGCCTCCTCCTTTCCAAGAACTAAGAAAAATCTGCCTTTTTAAAGCTTGACTTGCTGTGAATGTTTGAGGTTATCCGAGTGCATCTGAGAGGGTTTTTTTGTAATCCTAAGAATATTCAGCAGCATGTAAGGCATGTGAGGTGAAAACATGAGAGATCGACAAGGTCATGAGGGAGTGGGAACATATGCACACACACAACTAGGCTATATACTACACCAAACTGCAGTGCCATCAATTGTCACACACACACACACACACACCCTGTGATTATAACTTATATAGCAAAAGTATATGTATGACTGCAAATGTTCCACAAAGTGATTTGAGTAAAAAGAAGTTTATGCTTTTCTGATTTTTATTGATTGTGTTGTTTGCAATTATTGTGGCATTTTACAGAAATCTACATATACATATGCATGTACACACATAAGAGCTGAATGAATTACTAAATTAAGAAATGAGTGGATCGACGGAAAATTCATCAGCAGCAATTTTGATAATTGCTTTTGTAATTTTTTAAAGCAAAAAAGACCAAAAGTAACTGGTTCCAGCTTCCTGAGTGTGAATATTTGCTGGCTTTCTTAGTTTTCTATGACAGTAAATTGAATATCTTTGGCTTTTGAACTGCTGGTGGAACATAACAAGCCCATTGAATAATATGATAATTTATGAACCAAACAATTAATCAAGAAAGTGACTGTCAGATTACTCAGTAATGAAAATAAATATTAGTTGCAGCACTAACACATAGACAAATTCAGATATGAAATGGCAGCACAAAATATGTTCAGCAGTCCGGACACAAACGCTGCGGCAGACCACCTAACTAAGAGTCCAGTAAGCCGCGTCACTGAAGCCCCTGACAGCTCAGCCACATAATAAAATCACTGTATGATTTGATGTCAGGCGGCCGCAGATGTCGAATGTGTCTCATGTTTTCTTGTCGTTCAATCTAATTGTGTTTCAGTATGAAGAGCTGGTGCACTACTCAGGGTCGGAGGCCATGTCGGTGGGGGGGTACAGGGGACGATGTCAGGCCATTTCCTCCCCCACAGTACGGACCCACCATCCCAGACTCCCTCAAACACCACAAAGACCAGATCTATGGGTAAGTGTGTGTGTGTTTGAAAACCTAGATGTGGGTGAAATAATGATTTATGTAGCCTGTGGCTAGAGAATAGTTTCGATTACATTTGTACTTATACTGAATAAGAAAATAGATGTATTTACAGCTGCTTGTGTCATAAATACTGTGCTATAAAGGTTCTTGTGACTCCCTCTGTGAATGTATCGTGTGTATGCTATGTCAACTGTTACTGTGTTTATGTATAGAATGTTAACTGTGTATATATCTGTGTGTGTGTGTGTGTGTGTGTGTGTGTGTGTGTGCAGTCACCCACTGTTTCCACTGCTGGCCTTAGTGTTTGAAAAGTGCGAGCTCGCCACCTGCTCCCCTCGAGACTCCGCCTCTCTCTCAGCCACCTCCCACCTCCCCGGCATGACCAATCACAGCGACGTCTGCTCCTCTGAGTCCTTCAACGACGACATCGCCGCGTTTGCCAAGCAGGCGAGTGACAGCCACAGAGGCCAAACACATAACAGGCGTCAGGGAAAGCCTGTTTTCAGATTTGTAATAGTTTGTCTTTTTTTGTGTCACAGATCCGTTCAGAGAAGCCCATATTTTCTTCCAATCCTGAACTGGACAATTTGGTATGTCCCTCGCTGAAATCGCACCACAATATGAGCGTGCTCATCACACATGCATTGAGAGATGTGTGTTGATAAGTAATCCATACTCTCATCTCCACAGATGATCCAGGCCATACAGGTTCTTCGCTTTCATTTACTGGAGTTAGAGAAGGTTGGTGAAAGAGAAGCCTGTTTTTTTTGCAGTACTTTTTGGTCAATCTTACCCTTTAACTCTTTTTTGTGCTTGTGTGAAGGTCTGACACCCAGGACATGAATGTCCATTGCTTAATTGCACTGTAATCATAGTTGATTTGTCATAAAATTAATAAATAACATTCTTTTCGCATTTGGAATGAATTTAATCAAATATGAATAATTATAATTACACACTTTCCAAACCAACTATTTTCAGAAGGACACCTTTGTGTTTTAATTTGGAAAAGTAGGTCAGCTTGTGAAAGAAATGAAAGGATAGGTTCACAATAATTCTTTTAATGGCCATTATGAACAGGGGGAATGATTACCACAATCAAAAACTGTGTCAGTCTACTTATGGATATGTGTTTTTTAAGAGACCCTTGAAAAAATGCAAACCGCTCCTTTAATGTTCGCAACATCACTACAACATCTGTAGGCACTGATTAGGAAGTGGCGCTGACAATATGCACTGATGAACGTTTATCTGTTTCCGAAGGTGCATGACTTGTGTGATAACTTCTGCCACCGCTACATCACCTGTCTGAAGGGCAAAATGCCCACGGACCTCATCCTGGATGACCGAGAGGGCGGCTCCAAGTCCGACATGGAGGACTTCACTGGATCCTGCTCTAGTCTGTCGGAGCAGGTGAGGCCAGCTGCTTGTACTGAATGTCAAACAGCATGTGGTAACACTGTAGGAGAGACTCCACTCTTCACTCGGTCCAGCTGCAACTGCTGGGTATCTGAATAATGACCACGTGTTTCAAGGCCCCTTGTTCTCTCACCTACTGGGAATTCCCGTCACTCTACCTCCAACCTCCTCTCTGTCTCTGTGTCTCTGCAGAATGCATCGTGGTTACGGGAGCCAGATGAATGTGCCACTACTCCTCTGGGAACACCAGGCAACTGTGGTCTGCCTTCACTCAGCACAGCAGACAACTGTAGCGACACAGGTACAGACACACACACACACACACACACACTCACACACACACACATTCACACACACACTCACACACACACACTACACACACACTAACACACACACACACACACACACACACACAGTGAAAATACTGTATGAATGCATTCAGGTAAAGAA
Source organism: Scortum barcoo (assembly GCA_023238725.1). Lineage (NCBI taxonomy): Eukaryota > Metazoa > Chordata > Actinopteri > Centrarchiformes > Terapontidae > Scortum > Scortum barcoo. The sequence goes on from CM041552.1 coordinate 23,656,488, forward strand.
TGGTGTGTAGCCACATCTGTACAAAAACAACATTCATACACAGCCTACTGTTGATTCATATTATTCTACAAATTCTACAAGAAAAATTGAAAAGCATAATTTTTGCCTTCAAAATGGCGAAATGTAATCGAAGAAGCCATTAACAAAATGTCTGCAAAAACAGAATTGTGAACTCGTTCACCCTCACATAGTACCTGAGATATAATCTGTGTCTCCCTGCAGGTGATGGTCTGGATGGAGGAATGGCCTCCCCCAGTACAGGAGAGGAGGACGAGTCTGACAGAGACAGGAGGAACAACAAGAAGAGGGGGATCTTCCCCAAGGTGGCCACAAACATCATGAGGGCGTGGCTCTTCCAGCACCTGTCGGTAAGAGCGCTTTTCCATGTTCTCATCATGTCAAAGTTACACTTGAAAATATTGAATCTGGACAATAATTAACACCATTTCTGCAGCTATAACCAGACAAAGCTCTGTGAGAGAATAATTACTGAAGGAGAGGATTTAGTGTGTGGCAAAACATCACTGACAAGAATAGATAGAGACGGGAGCCAACTGTATAATGGAGGTCAATTAAATTAAATGAAAAATCAGGGGATTAAGTGATTATGTGAATATGCTCGCTATTGAATAACTTTGGAAGTGATAGAAATGGAGTGAGTAATTGTTGGCAAGGTAATTAGCTACTAAATGAGGCAGGTCAAATGTTGCCTCACTCCAGTTATTACAGTGTGCGTGTGTGTGTGTGTGTGTGTGAGAGAGAGAGAGAGAGAGAGAGAGAGAGAGGGGCTGCTGAGGTTGAAAATGTGAGGGCAGATGTGATTTTAGAGGGAGGGTCATCAGTATTCACACTGAGACTTCTCCCACGTATATGATTTCATAGGAGATTGAAGCTGAAGTTACATTACGTCACTATCTGCTTCAAGACTATTCTCTAGTTGATCAACACGCATTTACTCACGTGAGTCTGGAGTGTTTTGAGTTTGCTAACCCTCATGCTGTGTGTCCCCTGCCAGCACCCATACCCATCTGAGGAGCAGAAGAAGCAGCTGTCGCAGGACACAGGACTGACCATCTTACAGGTCAACAACTGGTCAGTGCACTCTCAATCAATACAGTAATTCTAGCCCCATGGCTTATCAATAATCAATTAAACTGTCATGTTTAAATGCAGAGCATCAACTTTCAATTTAACAACATGGCTGTTGCCACATCAATGATATATTGGCGTGAGAGTCTCCTGCAGAAATGAGCATCTGTATTTTACACCTCACTTAAGTCGCATTTTTTTGCTTAGTAACTCTTTATTGAGCACATTTTGTGCAAATAAATGTCAGTGACATGAAAGGCAGCATTTTTACAAGACTTTTAGAAAAGACTATGATCTACTTTATTAGAGTGAAGAAATGTCCTACTAAGCATTTCTTTCTGAGACCGCAGCGCAGTAAAATCCACTCACTCTATGTTCATAAAACAGAATAGCAAATCAATATCCAATAATCAGATGGTTTACTGCTCCCAAATTCCCCAGTCACACCCCAAGCACACATGTATCTGCACAGGCAAAACACACACACACACGGGCACAAATGCACACACACACACACACACACACACACACACACACACACATTTCCATGCATTTCCATGTTCCTGATCAATTAGTTATTCCATTAATGCAAAAAAGCACACCCAAACCAAATTATGAAGAGTGTGTTACATGTTAAACAATGGATTTTGTAATCTGATAACTTACATGTTTTTATTTGTAGCCCTGTTGCAGCACACATACACAGTGATCCGATCAATGCAGATCAATCAATTATCGCAGGGCGATCAATACCTGCTCTGCGCTAACGTTGATTTATTCTGCCCTCTGAAAGGGTTAAGTGGTTGTAAAATGGAAAAGGTTAATAGTCTCCCGGTCAGCCTTTTTCTCCATTAACGAGTGGCTTCGTCCATCTCTCTCTCTCTCTCTCTCTCTCTGTCTCGCTCTCTCTCTCTGTGCAGGTTCATCAATGCCAGGAGGAGAATAGTTCAGCCAATGATCGACCAGTCAAATCGCTCAGGTTGGTGTTTTTAAGTCAGTCAGATGCTTGGTCGCTAGATAAACAATTTTGTGTATAGTGTGTTAGAGTGTGTGTGTGTGTGTGTGTGCTGTATGTTTGTGTCTGACGGTGTGTGTTGTCTCACAGGTCAGGGTGGTCCCTACAGCCCAGAGGGAGCAGCTCTTGGGGGCTACGGGCTTGACGGACAGGCCCACCTCGGGCTTCGATCAACAGGTACGGTAGTCTGTAAGGAAACACAGTACAAAAATACTGACAGAAGAGAGAACTGAATATTCTACTCCAGGTTAAGGCCGGTGATATATTATGTGGTTTTACTGTCATCAAATCCAAAGAAAAAGCACACTAATGAGCCACACTGACTTCTATGACCCCCGCACTTCTATGAACACACACACAGAATTTTATTTTGACTTAATCCCATACACATCATCCTGCTGCCCCATATACTCACTCGAGCACCAAATTTGTATTAATCATCTGAAAATGCCCCCCAACAAATCCACTATTTGAGTAAAAATGGTAAAAATGGTGTCCAGCTGTTTCTAGAAATGTACCTGTTTTAAAAATGAAAAAAAAAAAAATCTTAGGATTTTCCTCTTCGGTAGGCATAAATTGGCTTGGGGCTGAGTGTTGATGACATATAGAATATCACCAGCCTTTAAGTCCACTTAAGGAAAAGTCAAAGTAGATCACAAAAACATAGTCACTGCTGCCTAAAAAGAAAAAAGAACATGACTTTGTGGGGAGTTGAGATATCTTAAATAAATAATAAGTTATAAATATTTATACACATTGTTTAATCCTCACTGTCTTTTCATTAAATACCATGAATATAAATATTTATAGGCATAAGTAAAAAGTGACTCGCTTACTATTTGGTGAAGAGGTGGTTTCTTTACAGACTTCTGTACAGAAACCACCCAGTATTTACCTGTTTCTGTGGAGACAAACATCCCACTTTATCTACATCGAAAATGCAAACGTCCTCTGTGTGTCTCCACCAGGTCTCCAGGGGATGTCTTCTCTGCAGGGTGACTATCCTGGCGCTTTACTGTCCCAACCAGGCTACCCCCCCCTCCCTGGACCTTCCCTCCATGCCTACCCGGGCCCACACCCCCATCCCGCCATGCTGCTCCATCCGCCGCCACACGCACACCCTGCAGAACCGCTCCTTGCCCAGGGACTGGACATACATGCACACTAGCTGTCGGGGGACTCGGGGTGTGTGTGAGAGGGCAAATTACTGTATGAATGAATGTGTGTATGTGAGTGTATGCGGTGAGATATATATGTGTGTGTGTGTGTGTGTGTGTGTGTGTGTGCTGTGCAATACGTGTAATGACGCATACAGAACACTATTTAAATAAAAAAGACACATTGCTCCGAAAGTTTACATTCCCCACTGAAGGACACTGACCTCAATGTAGTTCCACTTCAGCTAACACACACACACACACACACACACACACACACATACACATACACACATGTGATATAAACATCACACACACACAGACATAAACATTACTCTTACACACACACAGTCTGGACCCACAGGTTTAAGCCATACCTCTTTCAGAGTAGAAGTGCTTCCTCCTCTCCAAATGTCTCCACTGTGTCCTGTGGGCGAGACACATGCTTTAAACTACACTTCCCATCATGCCTGCTGAAACACAGGAAGACGGTCGACCAGACTGGAGAGATACCCAGACTCTGCCACAGCACATGGACGTTACTGGATGGGACCTGATCCTGAGAACACGCCTTCTTCACTTCTCCCTGTCTTCCTGCACATGTTGACTGTCAAAGACACACACCTTCACACACACACTTTATTTAAAGCTGATTTGAGTTGTTTCTTATTCTATTTTTATATTTATGTGTGCCACTCCAGGCGGATGCAGCTTCACGTGAGCTTGTTGAAATATTAGTGCTCTTCCTCAGCATGAAGCTAAACACTATGAATGACTTCCAGTCTGCCTCGCTCTCGTACCACTGACCTCCTTAAGATGCCAGCAGGTGTCTGTTACCTTTCCTACACACACGCAGACACACAACATACACTCACACACATAGCAACACGCATACTACACTGAAAGCCATTTCCACACACACATATACACACACAATCTTCTGTAAGCATTTCTAGTACATTTTTTGTCTGTCACAGCGGTGTGTAAGGGGAGCTGCAGCCAAAGGACTCTTGTAACATTTCGGCTCCCTCTCCGCTCTGCTCAGACCGCTGAAACATTTCTGAATGATGGTGGAAAAAACAGTTAAAGTATTAAAATGTTGTTTTTTTTTTTTTTATAAGACTTGTCTCTGGTGGTGTGTTTGCATCTGTTGTCTGATTCTAGTTTATTGCTCCGGTGCAGGAGGGGATGGAGTTCAAGTTTCTGGCAGCAGCGTGTACAGAGGAAGTGTAGTAGTAAAGTTTGCATAAAGAAACTGAAAATCACTCAGTCAGTTTGTCCCATTTTCATATTACACAATTTTAAACAGGTTTTTAGTGACTAAATTAATTATAATCAAGCATGCACAGATTTACCTTACATTTATTTGTCAATAAAAGCTATTGATAAAAAAATGCACAAAGAGCTAAAACTGCAGCTTCAGGAAGGCGTTGTGAATGAAAGCATTAAAAATGTATTGTTTATAAATGTTTAAGAAATGTCAGTGACTGTTGTATCTTTACTGTAAGTGCATATAGTAAAGTACATTATTATATGCAAACAGCATAGTTAGTTATTTAGTTAATGTCATTCATTGTTTTTTTGCATATACAAATACTACCAACCTCTTATGATCTTATAATATAACAACGCAAATAAAGAACTTTATCTTCTGTCTCAAGCTGAGCAAATAAAATAAGTTTGCACACAAAAAGTTCACTTCCTAACACTGCCACGGGAAACAAGCTCTTCAAACCAGCAGAAGGCTTCCAAAGTGACATTTTATTTAAAAGCATAGCTCTTAAACTTTATAACCTCTATTTAATCAGGCAGTTTATTGAGCAGCAATTGAGTTATTGACTGATTGAGTTAACTGACGTTTGAAGGCTCCCATCCCACATCGGGTATGAACTCCCAGGTAGGACTGAACTGCTCTATTGTACAGTGTGAAGATCAGCACTTCGTTCTTGCTGTGTAGTATTAATAGTATTCTCTAATGTAGAATGTGGAAACTGATTTTGCGCAAAAACAATTCAGTGATGGCCACTCATGAGGAAAACACTGCTCACCTTGCAGGTTTGGAGTTTTCTGTCGACACACATGAATTTTTGTAGAAGCACAGCAGCAGTGGTTGAATTTCTGCTCACCTCAGCCTTTAACTTGGACCAATCCATGTACATGTATGAAATGTTTTCTTTCAGCATTCTCTATTCCTAGTTTCTACTCTGTGAAATCTCTTATAAACGTCAGGAAACATGCATAAATGTGTAAAGGCCACAGCAAACATCAAGCAACCAAATAAAAAAAAAAAGAAACAGAAATGATCATAAACAGCTCTGAACCGCTTGTTTTACAATAATCCGAACCACTCAGGAATATTTCACCTCCATCATGAGTTGACCAAACACTTATAATAACTTTCACAGGACCTCTTCTTGACAAATAGTTTAATCTTCCTCCCTTTTTTCCGCTCATAAGTCATGTCGGTGCGTCCCCTCCTCTGTCTGTGTGACGCTGACAGAAGCCTCAGGCTGCAGCTGCAGTGATCTGTCACAAAGGCTGAATTATCATAGCCAGGAAGAACTCTGATATTTTTTTTTCCAGACCTCATTGTGGTTCCTTCCCGCCCCTTCGTTCTTCTTTTCTGCTTATTTATCACCTAAATGAAGGATAATATCATGAGTCAGCATGTTCAGACACCAAAGCTTAAACAACCTCCTGATGAACATGGTCTATCCATAACCTTCGCCCCTCTCCGATCTATATCCTTTCAGCCGTCAAACATCCATGCATAATTCTACCTTTTGCCACCCTACATCCACCCACAGCACCCCAAACACACAACAAACACTGAATAACCCCCCCACCCCCACCGACCTCACCCTGCCCCCATTTGGCCTGGAGCTGGAGGGGGGTCAGGGGCCAGAGTGCAAACAGAGGTCAACAGGAAATGGCTGTTCTCTCTGGCACCCACGGTCCTGACCTCAGCACCCCTCCACTTTTCTTTTCCCTTTGTCCCTCCAAACTCTCCCTCCTCGGACATGTTGGTCAAGATGGGTCCCTCACTTTTACTCTCTCACCTCTCCACCCCTCTCTTTGGCACGACATGTCACACATCTTGTAGAATATGTGTCTATTTCAATCTAAACCGTTTCTACATCAGTTTGGTCTCTGAAGGCTGGAAGGTTCACTGCCTCACTTTTTGGGACAGCATGGGTAAATTTTCTTTTTTTTAAACATTTACACACTTTCATTATTATACTTCCTTCCTTGAGTTAGAAGCGTGGTCACGTATGACATTGTGCACATACTCTGTCCTTAATTCATGTTAAGTATGTTGCTTTAGATCCATATTCTGACACCTGTTCTTAAACATAAGTCCCTTAAAAATTTGTCCTCCAAAAAAAGAAAGACACCCTATGTTTTTTCTATGAAGCATTATAATCAAATATATAATAATATAATTTTTAAAATTCCAATTTGCAATTTACTTACATTAGAGTCTACAGACTGTACTTGAGCTTAATGGCAATCTAACATGCTGATATATATTAAAATTCATGCACCAAATTTCATTTCAATACCTGTAATAGAAGTCAACAAATTTCACAGAGTACTACAAATGTCAAATTAACGTTCGCACGCAGTGAAAAGTCAAAGGATCCCCAGCATTGTTAGGATTCAGCCTTTGGACACCATGACTGTTTGTCGATAAATTCATGACAAAACATTTCATATTTCTTGAGATATTTCAATCTGGAGCAAAGTGTACTGACACAATTGCCTGCAACCACATCACTAGCATGGCTTGGGTTAGGGTTAAAAACAAATGTGGACGGATATATAATTATCTGATTTTTTTAACATTTCAAACATCAAAACCTTGCCTCCTAGAAATGACCTTTATCCTCAGACTGTAAGTTGCAAAAGCAATATGTTTGAAAGATAAATGCCAGATGAGGAAATGTTTTCAATAAAAGTAACTATGAAGACGTAAAATGTTGACCCTTTATATTAAAATGTTCATTTACAACATATATATTTTGTTTTCCAGCAATATCCACTCACACAAGTACAACATCATGCAATTTTTTCTTGTTTTTTATGGCTCTGTATGAGCACTTTCTGAATTTTTCTTATTGCAGGTCAACAGTGACTTGAACCGCAGGATAGCAGGAATTTACAACATTAAACCAAAAACAAGATCTTTCTCTGACCAGGCAGTGCTTTTGTTTCCTAAACCACTTAATACTCAGGATGTGGACAGCCAGTCTCTGGTGTCAAAGTCCTGTATTTTATGTTCCCACCATTCAGCTCAGTGATATAAAAATGCAGCATGTTCCTCAATTCAGGCAGGTATTGCAGCTCTCTACAAGATGCAATTGCTCAAATAAATTAGTGGTATATCAATGTAATTACAATGAGATAGGGTTGAATATTGGCATCAGTATTTTGCTTAAAAATCCAGGATCAGTCTTGCTCTACTTTGTAAACACAAATTATTTATTCCTACAACAACTGAGCCTGTTGATCGACTGTATGATGGTGCACTCACTTCATAATGCATGAATATCACCACTCTGCAAAGAAGAGTTTTTCTCTCCAGCTGTTTGAAAACAGTGATCCTAAAATATAAACCTGCAACATCACAACCCAGGCAGAGACCTGAGCAGAAAAATTCAACAGCGCATACTTTATTCTTACATCAGTGTTCGCCCTCTCTCAAACAGCGTAATTCACAGTCAGCTTATGATTGGTTCAGATAGATTGCCAGCCTTTTCTCTCAGCAGCACGGCTTCCATTAGACGGTGGGAATTACAGCTCGTAAAATCCTTTTATGTTGACAAATGAAGAGGAGGGGGCAGGGAGAAAGTGCTCGAATGTGTTTATGTGCATTGTGTTTAAATGTTTGCGTGCTGTGGTTAGAAGAGAGTATAGTCTTGAAAGGTAAGTGTGCGCTACTACGAGATAATGTCACAAATCAGAGGTGCTCAGCAGAGTTTGGACGAAATGGCTGAAGCCAATGACAGATTTTTTTTGTGGGAAACATATTTCAGAAAATTCAAATAAATTGAAACATTTTGTTCAAATGACAACAGTGTGGCTTTCATTTCAAATGAGCTCCACTGCAGCCCTTGCACAGCAGGGCCCTGCACAGGAGGCCTGCATACATATTGCACTCAGTGTATTCCTACACTCTTTATAATGTCTCCATCATTTCTGGAGTCCTACTGGTTTGAATTTGACCATTTGGGCTATTGAGGCAAAATGAATACACATGTGTAATGTGAAAACGAGCATGCCTGCGTGTGTCAGTGCATGAATATGTGTGTGTATAAATATGTACAATTCCATTTTAGCATAAAGTGTGTGTGTGAGTGTGTGTGTGTGTGTGCGTGTGTGGGAGGGAGGGTACACTGATGGTCATTAATCATTCAATTACACACCTGTCAGAGTTCAGACAAGTGGGAGAGAGGGAGGGCTGGGGGAGGGAGGGAGTAAAAGAGAGGGAGGGGGAGAGAAAGAGAAAGGAATGGAGGAATGCGGCGGAGAGATGAGGAAGAGCAGAGAGGGGCTGAATGACAGAGAGGAGGAATGAAAAAGGGCCAGGAGGGATGAAAGGAGAGGGAGAATGGGCGAAAGTTTTATTGTGTTGTAGTGTGTGAACGAGCCGTGACAGAGGCAAGCTGTTGGATGGTGACAGCCTCCGAAAGGCCACAGTAAAGACAAAGACACTTACATGTATTATAGGGTGACAGATGAGGACAAGACAGCGCGGCGCTGTAAAGATGCAGTCAAGGTCCACACTTCATTCAACCTGACTTAAGAGGATTGCAGAGCTGAAAATGAGGCAGTGTGAGGCATCTTTACAGCATTTTAAGCACAGTGTATGATAATTATTATAACCATGCTAAATTCGTTTTCCTTTTTTTTAAGTAATGTGTTTGAAAAGGTCACATTTCTGTACATTTTTATCACACAATTGATTAAAAAACATTTTTTGCAGAGAGGTTGATGCTGTAAATGTAGCGAAACTGTTCATGAAAACACTTCATTCCAATAAAAAGAACATAGGTACTTTTATGTACTTAAGGAAAAGTACTCATAATTTAGAAAAATGGATTTGGTAAGTATTATCCAATTAGATATTGTACTGTGATATTAGATTTTTATCACAGATCCATTCATGTCTAAACTGTTTTTTACTGTTGAGGTGGAGCTTCTTTAAACTACTTTAAAGACCGAAGGGTGGTCATAACATTGGTTCATAATGTGAATCTGAAAAGTAACTAAAGCAGTCAAATAAATGTAGTCGAGTAACGAGTTACATATTACTGGAGTCGAAGTATAAAGTAATGTAATGTGACAATCCTCAAGTCAAGTAAAAGCATCTCAAATTTCCACATTAGTACAGCGCTTAAATAAATGAACTCAATGTCACCACACATTTTTATCATTCAACACATTTTTATTATTTGTTAGTTTATTGACTCATTACAGTTATTACAGTTATTTCTGATTCTGATGCTGAGAAATAGTGCCAGTGTATGTTTGTGCTGAATGTGGCTGTTTGTCTCTTATTTCTGTTTCTAGTGAGTGTATAAGTGTTTGTATATGTGAGTATGTGAGCAGCCCACCACACTTAATCTTCTGTGTGTGTGTGTGTGTGTGTGTGTGTGTGTGTGTGTGTGCGCGTTGCAGTCTCCATGTTTAGCTGCAGTACCTCGACCGCCTCAGGCCACAGCCATCTGTGCCCCCCTCCTCATTTCACATACACGCAAACACACACTCTCCTCTGCTCTTCTCTGTGGACCCCCTCCTCCACAGCCACCACTGCTGCCATATATCTAATTTATGGACGTGGTGAGTGAGTTACACATACGCATGTATGCATAATATATCACATGTGTGAAAGAACTGTGTGTGGGAGAGAGAGTGTGTGACACGACGCCCTGGCCAGTATAGTCTTGACCACAACCCCTCGCTCAGTGCGTCCCTAAATTTTGCCGTGTGTGTTTATTTGTGTGCGTGTGCTCGGTAAATGTGTGATCCAGCGTGCATCACTGTGGCTCTTTCTCAGCCTTCCACCAGGTCTGACAGCACTAATAAAGTGTGAGAAGAGAAGGGGAATGTGTGTGTGTGTGTGTGTGTAAAGGCCCAGCTGTTTCTGAGCTTGACATCCACATGCAGGCAGAATGCCAGATGTCTCATTAGGCAAATTTGATTGGCTCGGTCATTTAGAATGCAGCGATGATACGGTTCCATATGTGTGTGTACATGAAGCCGTGTGTGTGTGTGTGTGCATGTGCAATTACATAGAAGGCCCCCATATAACTATTTACATGTGTACATGCCCAATGTATGTGCATTCATTAACTATTTTGGTAACACCTGAATTTTAATGACAGAAAAAAACAACATAAAACCGTACATCAGGAAATTCTACTGGAAATTACAAGATAAAAAAAGAGATTAGATAATGGTAAGTTGCTGCACTGAAATGTTGCTTCTCCACTCTTTGTGTCTCCTTTAGCTTTTTTTAACGGCCTCAACTTAAACTCACACTAAAACTGCTCTGAGTGCATCAACCTTGACTTTTCGCTTTACCTCCACGTGCTTCAGCTGCCACTTCAGCTCCTTAAAGTACGAACATTTCAACTGCACTCCAGCACTTCCACTTAAACCGCTCCTTCACCTGTTTTCAGATTCAAATGTCTCTGTCACTTCTGCTAATTCTGTCCTTCAACCTCGACTGCCACTTCAACTCATCCTGCTGCTGCACCTCAGTTTCTCTAGGTGATTCAGTTTCAGTCACTACCTCAGCACCTTTTACATCTTTAACCTCGACTGTTGGTTCATCTTAAACTCTTTATAAGTGCTTCTGCTTGTTTAACTTCTTCAATTGCTTTTTTTGCCAGTTCAATTCACTTCAATTCTTCCATGCAAACTTTATTTATATAGCACCAGCTGAAAGCACTGAAAGGAAAAAAAGAGCGTGAAAAATACATAAAAAATAATAAAAAACAATAATGAACATGCAATATCAACTCATTTACAACAAATGATTAATCTTCTGCTACTACTTTAAGTGCTTTTTCTGACTTGACTTTAACTTAATTGATTTAATTTCACCTATAACTAAAACACCTTTAAAAGCTTTACTTCAGGCTTCCTCACCTCATTAGATTCTTTACATTTCAAATTCTGTGAGTGATAATGTGACACAAGAGCCTCAGCCTTCACTGCTTGTTCCACTCTTTTCAGTGTTCAGCTGCTGTTTCTTCATCTCAAATGTGTGATCGGTGCTTTCATCCAATCTGCCTCTTCAGTGACTACATTTGCTACTTCCACTCCTTTTAGTTCTTAAACCTATGCAGCCACTTAAACTTCTGTAACTGCTTCAGTTTCATCTGCCACTTCAAAGCTGCCTTTAACTGAGGGCACATGTTCAGTATCTTCAGTAATTTAAGGTTTCTTTATGTGTGTGTTCCCCAGTACAAATACAGTGCTACCTTTTCCCATCAATTCAAAATCAAAGCTCTTCATATTCTGCAAACTGTAAATAAAACATTTACAGAGGGTGAAAGCTGAACATCTCACAGGAGGTTTAATGCTGCCCTCTAGTGGTCCAAAGAGGAGATAGCTATGTATGGTGTATTAGGATTTCTCATGAGACACTAGGCTCGTCTTTGTAAAGTCCTCATGCACTTTAGCTTTATGAATAAATTTACAAAGAAGGAACAGTGTATACATAAAAGCAAAGAGCTTATTGAACTGCATCATATCCAGTCTTGGATTCACAACATCAGATAAGAGCTAAAACAAAAAAAGGACATGCCCTTGCAGTAAAAAGCTTTATAGCACTAAAAGAAAATAGTACTCCCATGACACTTGGTATAAAAGGTGGCGATTATGTTAATTTCTTTATTTTCTGGCTACTTTAAGGGCAGAAGAATGCCATATCAAAAGGAAAAACCCTTCATTATTGCGTTACGGCTCAACAGCTGCCAACTTACAAATCTGACAGACGCAACATTAACACTCATTTGGTATTTTTGGAGGTGTGTTTCCGTTTCCAATATTTACTCTCCTTTTAGTTCAGTTGTGGTCTCCACCTACTTAGTTAAAAATACTTAAAATACTAGCTCTTCAGTGACAAAATGCTCCACTATGTTTACTTGGTGGTCGCAAACCTTTTGGTGCTTTTTAGCGTTGATGAGGCCGGTGAAAAAGAACTGTCTGTTGAACAGTTGCTCCAATTTTATGCCAAGTGTTTTTAAAAGACTTTTTATTAATTTATTCTCAAGCACATTGCTTTTATAATAATATATTTACAGATAAAAAATGACATTAGGTTAAATTAATTAGCATGTAAAAAGATTTGCTCCCTAAAAAATGTAATAGCTTCCAAATATGAGCTTTATCAGCAAGAATTAATTTGATAAAATAATGAGGCATGACGCATCTCCTGCAACACATAACATCTAAGCTTGCTTATGTTTTCCACATTTCCGAGGAAAAGGTGGACTGACAGTTGGTGACTGATCCACTGAGAATATTCTGACGTAATTTGACCGTCTCAAATTGGTCAAAAATGTCTGGCTGCCATTTTTTGCTTCTCTGGTTCTTCCTCTCTCCATCACAGTCCTCTGTGGTCATCTTCTGCCACTGCACAGAGAGTCTGTCTGTCTTCTCGTTTGCTCCTTATTACATCTTGCTGATTACAGTCTGGAGTGGACGCCTGTGACTCGTTCTCACCTCCTTGTTCATTCCTCCCCTCTTCCTTCAGAGGCTCTTTGGTGCTTACTGTCTCCTGCTGCGATTCATCAACATCAACAGTATCAGCTTCTTTGCCACCTTTCTCTTTACTCCCAGATTCTGTCTCAGAGTTCTTGATGTTCGTCTCCCGACACGCCTGCCTGCGAATGGTCCGCCTGTTATTGCTGCGGCGTGACTGGTTGCAGTGCAGGGTGCGTCTGCGATGCCATTTGTTGAGAGAGTTCTGGGCTTCGACGCTGAGCAGACGGGCAGCCAATCGCGGCTGGAAGCTGGTGATGTAGTAAAGAGAGGCGTATAGAGTTGTAAGGTAGTAGCCACCTGTTGATGCGGGGGATGCAGAAAGGGAGACGGTCTGTGAGTTGTAATTACAAATAAACAGTAGTTAAATCTCTGTACTCCGTGGGATTTACTAAATGAACATATGTGGGAGTCAAACTCACATTTTTATTAGCAGACAAAAACTGACCTGCTATTTGATTCGTAAACACTTCATCACTAGCCTAAGTAAACTCAAGAGGGGCTGGTACAAACCTGGCAACTACACTGTGTTTGACTGTGTCTGACTTACCTTCTCCCTGTAGCTGTGTGGGGTCCAGCAGCTCCATCATGTAGTCTATGTCCAGCTGTAAGGTGACAACATCACTACGGAGCAGCACCCATGTCAGACAGGGAAGGAAATCATCTGCGCCAAACACTTTACCTGCTGGAAAGCAGAGGAGACTGTGAATTTAAATAAATAAGAACAAGACGCTGGTCCAGATACAGACTAGAGCTGGAGAGGTAATAAACGCCTGGCTACCTGAGCTAGCGTTAGCACTCATGCTGTGATAGATGCTTTTGCAGACTTTGAGCAGGATCTGGACCTTCTTGTTTGGGGAGTAGGCCTCGTGCATACTTGTCCACCTCTGCTGGATCCGCTCCAGGGTGACAGAGTCGGGAACGCCAACTCCCGCCGACCCTCCCAGGTCCTCTATCCGCTTCTTCTCAAGCACACGCAGGTTGCTCTGAAGGCGCTCGAAGGTGCTGTCATCGGTGCGGGAGGTGTGAATGCAGGAGTAGAGGTGTGCGGAGACGGGCTTCAGAGCCACCTTGTGAAGGGAAAGCTCTACCAGGGAGTCTACAGGAGGGTCAAAGAAATTAGAGGAGCAATAACCATTGATTTCCTGAGTTGCAAGATAATAACACAACACAAAACTTTATTAGTCCATTGTCAAGCTTCGATGTCAGCTTACTCACCAATCTCTGAGTCATTTATGTCGGTAATACTGTCCAGCAGCGCCTGGATTTCTGGATAGTCCAACAGAGTCTCTCTCAGTGATGTCAGCGATGACCTCACTTCCTGCAGGAACTCGGACCCTCTGACCCCGTCGGGATCAGCCCCTCTCTTCAGCGTCGTCTCCACAAATTCTTTCACAGCCTCTGCAAACGCCCCACCTTTTCGCTCGCTCATCTCCTGCACACGATTGGTCAGTCTCTTCTTCTGACTCACCAGCCCGCCGAGAACCTGACCCAAACCTGAGAGACGATGTATGACCTTGTCAGCCAACCGGTGCGCGGATGGGTGGTGCGGGGTAGGGCTCGGCGTTTGGGACTCCTGCTCTTCCTCGACGCTGCTGATTGACAGCGAGTCGAGCTCCAGCGACGGGGGGTGGAGTAAAGAGTTCGGCCTGGGCGGGGGCAGCCAGACTCCATCTTCGATCCAGGACACCCTGTGAGGAGACTGAGGCACGGGGCTGCCATGGTGCTGCAGCTCGGACAATTCGCTATTTAAAGTTCCGGGGGTGGAGGGAGAGGACGGAGGAAGGCTCCCCGTGCTCGCCCTGTGAGGAGGGCTGCTGCCTGCATCTCTGCTGGGCCTCCTGAGAACCACTGCTTGGACAGCAGGTGTAGATGGGGTCGGAGGGCAATGTGGTGAATCAGCTGACTTGGCTCTAATTAGACCTGGACGAGGAAATCATTGGTTTAAGTTTAAAATCACTTACTATGTTATGGCACATAGAATCAGAATCAGAATACTTTATTTATCCCAAGGGGGAAATTTGGTAAGATTTGGTATAGAGAACACAGTAAGGGACACACTTTTGCTACAATCAAAATTACCCACACTGTCAAGGAAAATGAGGACTTATTGAGTCTTTGTGTTTAAGGAGGCAGTTCTTTTTTCCAGTTAACCCACTATGGCTTTAAAATATCAATTAATTATATGCACCGAAAATATAAGTCACTGTTAAAGATTCAGGATTTTGGGAAATAAACTCCTTTGCTACAGAGAGTCTCAAGTATCTATGCTAAATATGAAGCTACAGCCTAGTGTACCACCAGTGGAGGAGGCGATTAGCTTAGCATAAAGACTGGAAAGCAGGGGGAAACATCTAGCCTGACATTGTGCAAAGGCAAATAAATCCACCAACCAGCACCTTGATAGTTTACAACAAGCCAACAGATAATATTTCATTTTTTAATTTGACAAGTTGTGATTTTGTGGACTCTTCAGTGCCCACCCAAGAAATAGTCTGATACAGAACGCCCTCATGGAGCCACTATGTGCCAATTTTACACTTTGATATGGGTATGAATTAAACGGTTGAGATAGAGTCTGTTCATCAGAGAGCTTTTTTACCTCAGACAGAGCCAGGCTACCTGACTGTAGCTCCATATTTAACAGAGAGGCGCAAGAGCCAATCAATCTTCTTGTGTAACTCTTGCAAATAAGCATATTTCACAGAACAATTTTTTAACTGCTGAAAATATTTGGATTTTTAAAAAATATTTTGAATTGTTTTTGACATGTTACGTTTTTTTCTGATTTTTTTTAAAGAACTGTGTCTCATAAACTGAAGCAGAACCATGTGAAAGTGACATTAAAACCATGTTGTCAAACATCACTACAGGCAACTGAGAAAGTATGTTTGGTTTTTTTTTTATTTGGGTGAACAGTCCCTCTAAAGTGGGAACAGCAAATTCCTACATACATTCTCAGTTTATGTTTCAAAGTCACAAGTCCTCACCTGAACTCTCCACACTGGCTCCATCAGAGACATCCTGTTCCAATGAGATGGCTCGTTTACTGTGTAGACCCGCCCCTGCCCATTTTCTGGTGGTGCTGAGGCGTCGCTGCTTGGGGCACTGTAAAGCAGACGCCCTTTGGGTCAGCCAATCATCGCCATGTTCACGAAGATAGAGGGGATTGATTATACACAGGGCCCCGTTGGTGGAAGTGAGCTAAGAAAACACACACACACAAACACAGTGAAGAAATACGATGGTGTTACACAGTGTACAACACGAAAAATGAGTCAAATAAACTTTTACTCCATGCAAACCTCTACTTTGAAGCAGTATTAATTGTTTTTTGGCCACTTGGGGTCAGCAGAACAAGCTGTAAACAACAATAACAGCATGATCTATCTATCTATCTATCTATCTATCTATCTATCTATCTATCTATCTATCTATCTATCTATCTATCTATCTATCTATCTATCTATCTATCTATCTATCTATCTATCTATCTATCACAAAGTTAATATCTCTTGAAGTTGTTGGCAAACATTTGCCTATTAACACACCCAGCAAACAAGGAGCAATTGTGTTTCAAGCCAACTCAGAGAAAAATATCAGGCTCCTCAGCTACTAAATGTTCCACTGCGTTCACTAGAGATAAAGTAAAGCATGTTAGGTCACGTACAGCATTTTTTACAACATCAGAATTTTTTTGTGCCCTGCTGCAGAAAACAATGCCTCTGAGACTCCTTTCATATTACACATAGACATTTGATCTATTGTTAATATAAAATAGAGCTGCAACTAATGATTATTTTTATTATCAGTTGTTGTCATTGCAGCTCTGTATAACAATACTGATTATTGCAGCTTGATGTCTTCCTTGCAAAAACAAGACAATAAGGAAGTTGTTTCTCTTGTGGGCACACGCTGTTATACAGTATCTCATTATGGCCTGTACTTTTACACACACAAACATCTGTATGCACACACACACACACACACACACACAGTATATATACCTGTATGGAGCACATTACGCTGCTTGGCTCGCTGCTGGTCATCTCATCTCATCAGGCTGCTGGTCTGACGGTGCGTAGAGCCACGTGTCTGCATTAGAGAAGTATTATAAATAAGACAGTTCTCGAAAATACCTTTCTGGTTTTGTGTTTGCGACAAGAGTCACAGAGAGAAGACTCACTGGGTTCCAGTTGAGAGAGGCGGTCTTTGTTCCTCTCAGTTACACTGTAGATCCAGCGAGGGATGGAAAGGCAAACAGCCAACACGTCCCTGACACAGAGGAAGAGATGGCCGAGATAAAACAGACTCAGTGTCCATGCAGCAAGTGATTAGGCTTTCAGCTGAATTCACAATATCAGGATGACAGTCAGAGGTTTAAATGGTAAGCACTTGAAAAACACAGTTTAGTTGTAGGCTTGTGTGCATATTAGCTCTAACGTACATTGTAATATGCCTGTTATTTATGCAACTGCTAATGAAGAGTCAGAAATGGAATTTTTATCACACGACGAATAAAAAGTTATAAAAATAAAAAGATACAGAAGGTCCTTACCTGGTCAACGAGTAGAAGAGCACGAGCTGAGCCAAGTCCGAGAAAGAAAGACGAGACTCAGACAGCTGGAAGACTGACAGAGAAACAGAGAAAGAGTGGGCACAATTAGCGTCATGTTCTGTTGAAAAAAATAATACTTTCCTGGAAACACACCAAAGCTAGAACCAGTAAGATTGATTGGGGATTTCTGAAGAAAAGCCAGTGTGACCCTTTCATAATTCTTATTTTCATACTGTCTTCACCAGTCGCCAAGTCTGTTATTTTCTGACAATGCTGAGCAGCTTGCTTCAGGTCTGAAGGGTCACTTTTCTCTTCAGTCGGTGATTTAAGGTTTACTTTATGCAAGTACAGGGTAATAAAAGTGGCACTAATAAGTTATAATAAGTAACTGAAAGGGAGTGCACTGTTTAAGGAACCAGTATTTTCAGTTTTTTTTAACTTTTTTAAACCAGTCTTTTCAGTTTGAGAGCGACCAGTGGGTGTGTATCTAATTACCTGCTCTCACCTGTAAGCTCGTGCTGCAAAGCAGAAAGTAAAAATAAGAAACACATGGTGTTACTGGGTCACTGCAACTGTTCGTCAGCCTACGTGAGTCTATCAGTTTCGGCAAATGTAATGATTCATACTTAAACCATTAAACTGACAAAGTGACAAATTAGCGACCCACCCACCCCCCCACACACACACACACACAGAAAGGAGCAGCTCTTGCATGCGGTCGGTTCATACCTGTGCCTGTGATTTTAATATCATAGTCAAGGACTGCTTTATTCTCCCCTCCAGCGGACACACACAGCAGGCTGGGCTGAGACGTTTCAGAGTCCCGCACAACCAGGAAACTCTGGGGGAAGACACGCACACAGTGACTCATTTCATTATGTTAAGCGTCATGGAAGCGTGTTGAGCAGGAAAACTCTACACACGCTACACAGCATAGCTGCATGGCAAACAGGCAGCAACAGAAATGCTGACAATTTCAGGCAGAGTGGAAAAAATAAAAAATGTGTCACTGTTTATATGACAAGACTGGGTTGATTTGATCTTGAAAATTAGTCATGTTGACAGCTCGTAACCAAACAGTCATGTAAATATGTTCCCAGAGTTCATGGGTGCTGATAAGTGGCGATAAGCTGTTTGCCCACTCATAAAGGTGATATGACTGTATGGAGGCTGTTAACAGGCTCGGGATCCATTATTTACATGTTGCTGTGTTACAGTTCTTCTTATACAACATCTCAACATGTTTAAACTAAAAACTGAGACATGCACATATAGACATTTACATACATTCAAAACTTGTGAATAAGTAAACTTTGAGTAGATTCTTTAATCACATGACCGTTTTCAAGGTCAAGAATGCACTTTGAGGTTTAGGATATTTTTTCTTGCCAAACTCCAGCTGCCTCTGGATGAGCTGCCCCTCTATCACAAAGGCTTGATTAATGCAGCACTGCAGAAGAAGCTGACTATCTGGATTCATGACAGATTCCTCAATCATTAAGGGTTAATATAATAATTACTAAAATAAAATATAGAAATAATAATTATAGACTGATAAGAACATGTAATATTTTAGTTAAGTTTAGTTGAGTTGTTACTTGCACAAAAGATTTCTTTGGTTTTGTCTGTGATCTTTTCGCTTTTCTTTTTTGGGCGGGGATAAGTGGGAAAAAGGTGACATCACATATTCACCATCACCAATCAGAGTTTAGCAACATTTCAATTGATGCCGGATGGGTTTATGGGTTGTTTTCTCATGCTGCCAATAAAACTGCCCCACGCAGTCCTGATAGAGCAGATTAGAGTTTTCATTCCGTTGTAGATAAGGCGTGAAGATGAAACATGAATCTAACAGTCATTGTTCATGACTTTGCTTTAACCGTGTAGCTGTTGCGTTTGTAGAGGCTGTAGATCTGATCACATTGCCATCTTTGGAAGCAGTGACTGCAACAGAATAGGCAGTGGTTTGAGCTGTAATTAACTCACAAAGCACATGCAAACCGACGGCTCACTCATGTAGTTACATCACCACAACCGAATTCAGAAGTGCTCAACGCCAGCACACATTTATACACACTCACTAACGCACACACAGGAAGTGGCTTTCATGCTCAGTGTTCACAGAAATAGAGCTTAAGAGCTTAGGTTTACTGCAATTCACCAAACTTTGAACACGTATATGGACACAAAGCAGGGAAACAGGGAAACAGGGCAGCAGGCCAGCGGAGATGTGAACAGATATTTTGTCGAGTTAGCACAGTAACATTTAGACCAACTGGAAACCACTCAGAAACAAAGCAACAAATGAACAAACTTTTCTGTTCAGCATTTCATATCAACAAAATCAGCTGGCCTACAACCACCATGACTACAGTCTGTCACAGGACATTGTAACTTAGTATTTCCTAGCACTTCTTTCCTTCTCCACAGCCAAATACTCACGTGTAAACGACGTTCTGCAGCCAGTTAGAGTTTTGCATTTGTAGTCTCTTAAGTAGCGAACGTTCTTGATAAATTTTTCTGACCTACTCACATTCTCTCTTTAGCTCAGGCGTATCCATTTTGTCGTGTCATTTCCCTGACATTCACACGTTTTAATTCAACACCACTTCTGCATTCGGCATTGTCGTGCTATTCGATGTCAAATAAAAAGGAACTACTTTGGTGCCACAGAGATGTGCATGTCAGTGCTCAGTCCAGCTAAGAATACCTCCGTTGTTACCAAAAATGTAATTTTTTTGTTTGCATAAGATTGTTTTTAAATAGGAAGAAAGATAACCTGTCCAGGGCTGCAGGTCAACATAGTCAAAAGGAAATATTGTCTTTTACCAGCATTTATTGTTGTAAGATATGTCAAAATGTAACAGAGTTAGAGATGAGTTAGGGTTTTGTGATGATTTAGATTTGGGATTTTTGTCATAATAATACTGTATCATTCAATGAAAAACCATCATTTGGAAATTATTGCATTGTGATAAAACTAAAGAAATGTATCAAATTGTAAAGTTTAAAGGGCATTTTATATTTAATATAATTTAATACATTCTCTAAACAAGTAAAATAGTAGCAGGAGTTTTAGTCATCACACTGAAGACTTGATTTTACATTACACAATAAGGGATGGATTTTCGCAGCTCACCCCAGCAGGTGTTCCACAGATAGCAGCGTGGGCCCCCTCTCTATCCCAGGGTGCCGCGGGGCACCAGGCCTCCTGACAGCCCCTCAGCTGCTCCAGCAGCAACAGTCTCCTCCTGCTGCTCCTCCACGGGATGGCTGTGGTCCCATTAACTGGACTGTGAACCGCCCTAGACACAAACGCATGGGCACGTTTATGTGTTTGTACTACCATCTGCATGCACGCACATGAACAACAGCCTGGTGTGTAACTCACAGAGAGACAACTTGGCGACAAAAAAGCTTGATTTTATGACTGAAACAGAATGAAGGTTAAAATGATGATTATCCTGGTAGAAATTTGGAGTTTTCCTGTAAGATCTGGCTTTTTGAACAATGATTTTTAAAAATCAGACTCAAAAATCAATGGTCTTTTTAAAAAAGACAAGCTTATTGATGGCATTTAAATGGTTGATACTTACATGTGTTGGTCTGGCTCAGTCAGTTCATGTAGTTTCTCCTCTCTACTCTATTAGTGCTTTTCTCCACATGTTGTAATCTTCTCTCTGCACGGCGCAAAATGTTGCTTAAGTGCTAAAAATACAGGAGTCAAAAAAAGGAAGCTCACATGCTCAAGACGTTTCCTGACCTAACACAGAGAATATCTTCTCTTTCAAAACTCAGGTAGCTGTTTTACAGCTGCCACGTTTGGCCTCTTGTGTCACCAGCACATGTAATGCACTTTCAGTTTACACGTGAAACTGTTCAGCTGATCTTTCATCGCAGCACCATCATCGCTCTCCCCTCCCCATGAAGCCTGCATGTGGTTAACCCAGCTCTGAGTGTGAACAGTGAAAAGAAACGGCATGTTCTCAAGAGCTACCTGAGCCTATTTTTTCTCTCTGCTGCACCGTCTCTGTCTTTTGCTCAGAAATGATGAATAGTAGAGACTTCAAAGTTGTCTTGTCGATGTCACGTCGCAACTCTGAGATTATCTGGGCTCTTAAATGTGACAGATTTTTATCTTGCAGCTTTGAAAGAAATGCACACACAGATGCATGACAGACGTGCAAAAAACTGGTACAGTAATAGAACAGAGGCTGGGTTTCTTGACTTCAGGTGGGGTTTCATATCTCAGGTTCGTGCAGGTTGGTGTGCTACATGTCCAACAATACTGCATATCACAGAAACCGCAGCTGAAGGTGTTGCTGATAGGTCAACCTTTCCGTGGCAAGAAGCCTCACTGTCATCCTGTTGCATAAAGCTAATTGTACTTTCTTTTTCAGACCATTTTCCTGGAAATGACCAACATGGCTGGCATCAGTAAAAGCAGCAGCAAAGCCAAAGCAGAGACCAAAGCCACCTAATAACCTGCGCTGCTAGTTTTGTCCAGTCAAAGAGAGCACCAAATGGCAGCAGCAAGGCCTTTTAACTGCAGCTCTGCTTTTTACTGATGCGTTTTTTGTTATTTTCACTCAGCTTACTTTGGTAAGACAGTTTTTAACAAGTGTAGGAAGAGTGTAGTAGAGTGGCACACTTTATCATTAGTTTTTAGCCATTCCAGGAATGGTTAGTCTCCGTTGTTGGTTCACCACTTGGTTCCAAATATCTCAACAACAATGGATGAACTTACAGACATTCATGGCTCTCAATAACTGTATCCTACTGACATTGGTGATCCTCTGAACTTTCTTAAAAACTGGCTTGACTGACTTTCCTATTATCGTCAGCTGGACTTTATATTGAATGTTAATTCAATGCTGAACTAAGGCAGTGAACATTGTGTGCGGTATGACTTTTAGCTTAGTCATGGTGAGTTTTTTAGTGTGCCAGCATTAGCATTTAGCTCAAAGTAATGCTATGCTAAGTACAGCCTCATAGAGCTGCTAGCATGGCTGCTGACCCTCAGTCTTGTTTCTGTATGACATTTAGATTACAAGTAGTTACATTAGTATTTTCTCAGTCAGCTTCTTACTGTTAGTGAGGCTGTTCTACTTGAAAACAAACATCTCTGCCCAAGGTGGAACGGCTTTGTTTTTTTTTCCAGATAGATAGATAGATATACTTTATTGATCCCAAGCTGGGAAATTACCACGTGTAGCAGCAAAAAAAAAGAAAAAAGAAGAAAAACCTAGACATATTAAGACAATATAAAATGTAATATCAAAATGTATAGAAAATGTATAAATAGCAGTACTGATTATAGTGCAAAATAAATATAAGGTGCAGTGAACAGATAAGTACTGCAGTGAACAGTGTGTGTATAAAAAAACCTCATAAAGTGCTTATAGACTGTGTGTTATGACCAAAGTATTATCTGTTATTGTACAGTGAGATGGCATGTGGCAGGAAAGATTTCCTGTATCTGTCCTTTCGACAGCGGAGCTGGAGCAGCCTGTGAGAGAAGGTACTCCGCTGTCTGTCTACTGTGTGATGGAGAGGGTGCTGATCATTGTCCATGATGGATAATAGTCTAGCCTGTTCAGCATTCTCCTCTCCACCACGGTCTCAAAAGACTCCAGCCTGAGACCAAGCACAGAGCCAGCCTTCTTGATGATTTTATCAAGTCTGTTGGTGTTGCCGGCTCTGATGCTGCTGCCCCAACACACGGCAGCAAAGAAAATGGCGCTGGCAACAACAGACTGGATAAAAAATCTCCAACATCCTGCTGCCCACATTGAAGGATCTCAGCTTCCTCAGGAAATAGAGTCTGCTCATCCCCTTCTTGTACACAGCCTCCGTATTAGATTTCCAGTCCAAGTCTGTTGTCGATCACCACTCCCAGGTATTTGTAGTCCTCCACCTCATCCACCACCTCCCCCCTTGATCCGTAGTGGCTGTGAAGGCATCTTCTTCTGCTCCTGAAGTCGATCACCATTGCTCTGGTCTTGTTGACATTCAGCCTCAGGTGATTCTGTTCGGACCACTCCACAAAGTTGTCTACCAGTGTCCTGTACTCACCCTCCTCTCCCTCTCTTATACACCCGACAACAGCTGAGTCATCAGAAAACTTCTGCAGATGACATGACTCAGAGTTGTACTGAAAGTCAGTGGTGTATAAGGTGAAGAGGAAGGGAGAAAGCACAGTTCCCTGAGGAGCTCCTGTATCACTGACCACCACATCAGACAGGACACTGCCCAGACGGACAAACTGTGGCCTGCCTGTCAAGTAGTCAGTAATCCAGGAGATCATTGTGTCGTCAACACCCATCACCCTGCAGCTTCTCACCCAGTAGCAGCGAAGTTGAATGGTGTTGAAAGCACTGGAGAAATCAAAGAATGTGATCCTCAGTGCCTCCTCCACCATCCAAATGCATATGGGCTCGTTGTAGCAGGTAGATGACAGCATCATCGACTTCTAAATGGGGCTGATAGGCAAATTGCAAAGGATCCAAAAACTTCCTCACCTGTGGCCTCAGCTGGGCTAAGACCAGTCTCTCCAGGACCTTCATCACATGAGATGTGAGGGCGACTGGTCTGTAGTCTGCCACCGGGTCTGATGGCCTCGACTTCTTGGGGACTGGAACCAAGCAGGACGTCTTCCACAGCATAGGGACTTTCTCCTGACTCAGACTCAGGTTGTACAGATGTCCCAGTACAGGAGACAGCTGGCTGGCACAGGTCTTCAGGATCCTGGGTGTGATGCCATCATTATTGTCTATTAGGACAAATGTAATGTCACTCTCTTTGGTGTGCCAACAACTGAACCAAAGCTTTGTTTTCCAAATTCACTTTTAGTCTGTTTTTTACTTCATTATATTGACTTTATCTACACTAAAAGCTTAAATTTAAGTAACTCAGGCTTGATACCCTGTATTATTTGGTTATTTTTGGACCATCACAGTTATCTTTTTGAAACAATATATAGTTGTATGTGGTTGAACAAATGTTGGCCAGCGTCTAATGACTTTCTTTAAAGGATCAGATTTGTTACAAACTAAACCCTACAAAAATTACCACAGTTGAGTTGAGTCAACTCCTTTTTGACACAGAAGTGAACATCATCAGCTTTACAAAGGTTCAATTTATTGCAGAAGTTTTGTATTAGTTTCCTTTTTTGTACACAGTGATGTAATTGTGTCCAGCCCATGTACTTTTTATTTCATTATGTAACAATTCATGCTTTTTCACATGATACAAATAGTTTCCTTTGAGACAAAGTTTTCTTGTACTTCATTCCACACTGTTTTAGCAAGTCTTGTCTCTTTGTCCTTCTTGTGTGTCTGCAGCACTTTTCCTTTTATGCATCATGCACAGTCTGTTGTCCCATAAACATCTGACAACATTGTGTTAAAAGAAATGACAGAAATCAAACATGAGCAAGTTAACATGGAAAAACACCATTAATCTAAAACATTTTAAAAGTTCCACAGAAGAAATTATCTTGTTTTATATTTACAACACCCTCCCCTAACCTATCAGGAAGTTCATTTGGTAATGTGTTTAATAGTTTTATGAGGTCAATGACCTCTCAGGCCAACAGATTTCAGCTTGAAGGAAAAGAAAGAATACACAGAATTAGCCTGGTTATTTAGTCAGTGACATGAAGAGGGCCAATTTACTTTATCAGATGTGTTCAGTAGAGGTTTAGAGACAATATTGTAGCTTGTCCTATAATGCAGCAAAGACTTGATTAAGCAGCTGAGCTTTTGGAGAGATAAGGACCCTCCACGATCTGCAAACATGAGTTGCTGTAGTGCAGATGTACTTGAACAATGCCATGGTCTATTGCGGTAAACTGCTTAGAGTTAACTGCTTCAGAAAAAAATATAGCTGAGACAGGTGTGAGTTAATGCAAAAAAAATTAGGGAAGTAGATTAATGTCAGTAAAGTGCAAATAGCTGATACAAACAGAAGATGTCCTCTGAGCTCGTCCAGAAGAATAAAAATGTCCACAGATGAGAGTGTGACAGACACCCGTCGAAGCCAAACAAAAACCCTGATATCATACTCTGCTGAATCCAAACTGTGACACCACTACAGCAGCTTTTCTTAAAAAGGAGAGCTTTTTGTTTTTTTATTAGTTATTCTTCCTTTTTGGCCTCTGGTGCCACTGATGCAGCGCTCGCCTTGGCTGCAGCTCCTTTGCTTGCACTCTCTTTTTCATCCTGACTGTCGATCCTGGCGTGCTCCCGCTTCACCAGTTCCTCCAGCTCCGCCTGCATGGGAGAACAGGCAAAACGAGGGATTTAAAATGATTACTGCAAGAAGACAAGAAGGACTGGTGAAGACAACAGTGAAAGTTAGGAGATGATTAGAAATAAACAGCTTGTGGTGTTGGTGGTAACGTGGGACCACAACATTACATAGGAAAATAATAATTAGATTAGCTTAACATCTAAAAGCGCTCTCTTTTTTTTGGTTCTGCTGTGGTCGGCACTCACAATACTTTGATCACCACAGGTAGCTTTGTACTAAGTTGTTTCCTGTATATTTAGGTCTATCAGTGTGGCTGCATGCAGATATTTCTAGATGAGTTCTTATGACATAGCTAATAACTACTTGATATTTAAAATCTTGAAACCAGACTATTTATATGCCAAATATAATAGTTCCAAGAAACGTAAAGGCGTATTTGCTTTCTTTCTAAAAGTTATTTGCTTCGAGGGACACCCCTCTCCTCTCCTTACACTGAACATGAAACCAGAGGCAGCAGGTTGTTGTCTTAGCTTAGCACAAAGACTGTAAACAGGAGGAAACAGCTCGCCTCGCTCTCTCTACATTTAAAAAACTAAAGCACAATGCTTAATACACTATATTTTGCTTGTTTAACTCAGAACATAAATAGTGATTTAAAAAAAAAAAAACATTTTGTGGTTAGGATGTGGAACATGTCTGCTGGCTGCTTGGCAACCGCATAACAAGAAACAGAGCCTGGGAAGTCAGAAATCATTCCAGCACGTCACAGCCCCTACAACCATGAATTGTGTTTTTTAATGTTTCTGGTTTAGCTAATTACTGAACTTTAGAAGTGAAGCTTTTATTTACTGCAATGTCAGACTATTCCTTTAATCCTACATGGAAATACTGAGTGCCTGACATATTAGCAGGCTATTTGTTTTATCAAAGTACAACACATACAGTGCAGTCTGGTTTACAGAACACTGTCCCTGTGGTAAAATGGCTTGTTGATATGTTCATTTAAAGTACCAAAAACTTCTCAAGTGTACTTTGTTTGGAAAAATAATTAAATAAGAAAACAGTAAGTGAAACTGTAATGATACAGGACCTGTAAGAACATCAAGTCTGCATTGCAGATATAGTGACAGCACAAAGTAAAATCAAATAAGAGGTATAAAATCAAATGAGAGAGGAAATGAGGCGTATAACACGGGCCACAACATACCATTGAAAATGAGATTGTGTTAAACTTTAATGAGCCCTATGAGGGAAACAGTGACAGTACATTGTGTATGAACTGGCCTAATTACCCTCTGTCTGAAGTGATTACAGTATCAGGCTATTTATCTTCCGAACCATGCGTGGTTGTTCTGTGGTTAATAGACTGTGCTAAAACAGGAGGCACAGTCTTAAATGAGCACAGGATCTATGAAAGACGGTCGTGTAACTTACCTTCCATCCCAACAGGTCAGCGAGAGCCAAACAACCATCATCACATGTACTGATGTGAGCTACATCTCTGGAGGGATGAAAAAAAGCTTTGTTAGACCCTTCACATGGCTCCACAGCACTTCATCATTTCCAGTTCTGATGCACACAGAAATATTATAAAACTGACTGTGACTGACATAAATCCTATTTTACTGTTTTTTACTCTCTAACATCTTAACATAACATATTAACCATTTGATAAGCCTGGCTTCACAGTATGTCATTGGTACCATGAATGAGCAATGTTTGAATGTAATGATGATTATTTTATTATTGGGTAATTACTGAGTGAGCGGCTTACTGAGTAACACTATTAAGTTTGAATAAATGTAATAAATATAGCAGAAATGTAGCTTCAAGAGCCTCACTTAATCCTCATCACGGATGATACTTTGGCACACCCTGGTGGTGCACAGGTAAACTGCATGATGCCAGAATACATGCACTTTTCATCTAAAAATAACTATTATTATTGATCATTTTGGCTCAGTTCAATCAATCAATCAGTTCAATCAATTATCAACCCAAACTTTTCATCATCCTAGTGTATCTTCTGTCATTATAGGATATAGTGGAATTATCTGATATCTCATGCTTAATACTGGTCTGACACTTTGTTACTGGATTCATTTGGATCAAATCTCAGTTTGAGATTGATGATATTTGTTTCCACACAAGATTTAAGCTGCGGCATCTCTGCATTACCTGTACGCCTTTTCTGAGTCAAAGTCCATCCCTCCTCCAAAACCCAGCAACCCGAACAGAGGATCCGCCTGCACAGAGAGACACACAAATGATGCTGCAGGCTGATCAAAAGAATACAGATAAAGGCACAGACAGGCTGGAGGAGGGGTGAAGGCTCACCTGCCCTGCCTTCTCCATGTTAATGAGCAGTCTGGGGCAACTTTTTGAAACTCTAAATGACAAAGAAACATAGAAGAGAACAGAAAGAAAGAGGTAAACCAACAATTACTTCAAAAATGTTTCAGTAATTCAGCTGAAGCTCGTAAACCAGAGCAATCTACAAGAAGTTCTAAATGTGGGTCAGTCAGTCTTCCTTAGAGACACTTTTAGAGACACTTCAGCAAGACAAGATTATTGCTGGACCAAAGCCTGAGTCTTTCACACCGCAGGGCAGTCTCGCTGGCTGCTAGACTAGAGCGTAGTGCCAGATTATTACTGCAGCAGAGTCTATGGTCAGCAGCAGATTCCCGGAAAAAAGAAACTTGATCTGCAGTACCTGCTGACTAGACTTGCAAATGGTTGGACCTGCAGCGACGTCCCCATGATGATGAGGAGATCACAGCGGGGAAAGTCCTGATGGGCAGACGGAGAAGGTGAGAAGAGTTTAATTCTGCATAGGTGTTACATCCCATTACTTATCAAGGTGCAAACCACCACCACCATGTGCTCACCATCTTCATTGAAGTGAAGAAGCGGACGGGTAGATTTTCTCCAAAGAAGACGATATCTGGGTGAGGAGACGCAAGGGAGGTGTAAAGAGATATACAGCGACACAGTAGTCATGTTTGTGAAGTAAGAAGGAGATAAAGGAAAAAGTAAGAAAATGCTTCTAGAAGTAAAAAGAGACAAAGATAAGCTGACCTGGTTTGACCAAACTGCTGCATTTGTCACATCGGGGAATGTCATCAGAAAAGATTTTTTCTGCAAAGCAGATGGAGAAGGTTAATGTCCCAACTTGCTGAAATCACAGCAACTCAATAATCCCAGGCTCTTGTTGCATATAAAGGCAAACTAAAGCAAAAAACACCTTTCATCCAGTCCAGGTTGTACTCCTTTCGGCAACAGAAGCTGACACAGTGAGACGTGTAGAACGTTCCGTGAGCTTCAATCAGGTCCTCTCCCTCGAGCCCGGCCACGCGCTCCAGGGTGTCGATGTTCTGAATGTAAATGCACAAATTAACATCAGACAGACAGATTCAAGACAGGAGAAATTATTTTGTTTTTCCTACCTGTGTGTAGCAGCGACTCAGGAGCCCCTTGTCCTTCAGCAGCTTCATGAAGTAGTGACAGACCGTCGGCTAAACAGAAAACAGTCAACCACAAGCAGGCACATGTGAGGCTGTTGGTTGTTTTCTGAAGTGTTCAGATGTATGTGATTTCACACAGCAAATACATTTTCAACACTTAATATGAGGCCTACAAAGCAGTGTGTGTTTTTTACCTTAAACTGTCCTGGGTAAAGCTCTTTGGCCAAGGCGAAGAAAGGCTCTGGATGTTTCTGAGACAGAAAGAAAAATGTTATGCAAGTGAAAACAGGAGTGAGCACTGCTTCAGATGACTGCACAACAGTATACTAAGCGATTAGACACAGTAGCCGCGATGTTTGATTTGTGGACAGGTAAATGGTGGTTAGGTTACTTTAAAGCTCTGACACCAAACTGACCATTCACTGACTTTCAGAGTCTTTTTTAAAAAGTGATAACCTAGAATTGTACATAACATAATCTTCGCATGTGGCATCACAGTAAAACTAAACAAAAAGTCAGAAACTCACTTGGTTTCTTAAAACTATGATTTAGATTTTACGGTCCCTTTGTTATTTACTGTAGTGTGTCATTCTTAAAACTTTGAAACAAAACCATCTTTCACACACCTTGAAGTAATCTATCTGGAAGATGGCCTCGGGGTAAGGCAGGTTATATTTTTGCAAGTTTGCGTACAGGCCAGTTCCCGGTGAGCGGAAATCAGGGATCCCAGCCGCTGCGGGTGGAGATGGTGTTGAGTGTTGCAGATTTAAAAAGTAAATAACCACATAAAACAAAGATGAAATTATTTTACGCTTTTAAATACTTCCGTTCTGTGATATTAAAGCAGAGATACTCACATGTGGATATTCCTGCTCCAACCATGCAGAGGATGTTCTTACCTGTTTGGGTGCAGAGAAATGTCAATCAATGACAACAGCATTATGATGGCAGGCTTGCGAGCAGTCAGCCATAATGGATGAGCTGAATCGAATCTGGAAAGCACTCACATTTTCCGCTCTTTATGTACTGCGCCACTCCTTCCAGAGTCAGCTCATCCAAAACTTTGTCTGCAGCGCCGAGGCCAAGGGTGCTGGAGAAAAGGTTTCGCAGGAAGTCCACTGGCAGGAACACAGAGGAGCAGATTTATTTAAAAAGAAATACAGATAAAAACAGTAACAGGAGAACAGACCTGCTAGGATTAGTCAATTGATTTATTAGTGCAAACTAATCAGTTATTGGTTTTGAGTTTTTGTTTTTGTTTTTCGGAAAAAGTGTCCACTTCTCTGATTTTAGCCCCTCATATGTGCTTATTTTATGGTTGTTTTAGTCCTCTATGGCAGCTAACAGTATAACTTTGTCTTGTGGGCAAAAAAAGACAGTTGAGGACTTGGGCTCTGGGAAACAGTGACATTTTTCACCAATTTATGCATCAAACAACTAATTGATTAATCGAGAAAATAACCTACAGATTAAGCATTAGTTGAAGCCCTACAGGAGAATCGGCTTTAAACAAATGATTCATGAAATAATAAATGAATGTAACCACCTACAGTATGTTGGTATTAGTATGAGACTCATTAAAAAGCAGCATGTGGAGAATAATCTCCTGTTCATGTGGTATTCTTTGTTTTCACATACTGTCTCCTGCAGCCTCCTCGTCACTGCTGTCGTCGGACTGCTCCTGCAAAGGAAACGACACAGACACTGAAAGAAGCTGTAGTGAAGATCTGCCTTTTATCATCCTCTACATGTCAGCCGAGCACAGATGATTTCACATCAGTCTCACCAAGCTGCTGACAGTCACAGACGATGTTTTTCTCACCTCTGGTTCAGGCGTGACCTCCTCCTCTTCTTCTTGTTTAGAATGCCCTGTAAATGAAAAATCAAATGTCAGATTAAACTCAACAAACATCTCTTCGTGTGATCAGTCCGTGTTAGCCGCGCGGCTAGCTGGACTGCTAGCACAGAGAGCAGCCGTGTGTTTGTCAAAGTTTTAAATCCGACAGTCCTCCTACCTGCTGCCTCAGACATTTATCCGTCTGCTGAGGCCGTTCAACCACAAAGGACCGGGTGACAATCAATTTAAATCCCTGATCTGTCGACAGGTATTCACTACACAACTAGCCCAACGTCTGCTGTTCCGTCTTGTTGTTGTCCGTCAGAAACATGCTCCGTGTTTGTTGTGACCCAGATCACATTGGTTCCTACTACACGTCTAACTTCTTAAACTCTCTATATTAAAAATCACTGTTAATTAACAAATGGTTACTATAAATGTTTGAGTATGACCTTAAAGTATGCAGTACTACCAAACATGCAGGGTGAAGAAGAAGTATTTCATATAACAAGTTCTGTTCACAATAAAGACTAACAAATCACCATAGGTGCAAACTTTACATACAAAAGAAGCAGTGATTTTTTCATCCTCATTCACTCCCAGTCTCCCAGCCTCACTGGTGTCTTCATCTGCCTGCTGTGGACTCTGTGCTGCAAGAGGCTCATACTGGATTATGGACTTTAGTTTCCTCATATAATCTTCCTCACAGTGAAGATTAGGATACATACAGACACACCATGTTGTGTGGCCACATGGTTTCCACTGTCTGTTCAACATGACTGGTAGACTGACAGGCAAATGAATACATTTATCATAACACTGAACAATAAAATCTTTATTTAGATAATTTACAATCATATTTACATTTGGGCAAATATCTTAATTACATCACAAAGTGTCATTTGCTTCAGAAATTTTCACCATAAATGTGCACATTCTCAACAACAAGGTGACTCTGGGAGGAAACAACAACAACTTGAAGCAGACTGTTTTTACATATAACTTAGATTGCAATGCCAAATAATCCAATGAACTTCAGACAGTATACCTCCTTTATTTTTTCTTTCCCATTCTCATATCTAACTGGATGTTGCCAGTGTCCAATCAATTTGAGTCTATAACTAGTTCCCAATCTCTCTCTGGTTTGGTCCGATGTGAAAATAAGTTGTGATGGCTGTAGTGCAGCTCACTTATCACATCTCTTCTTCTTATATCATTTGTTTCCTCTGTAGGTGTCCTTGCTCCATCGATGCTCCGTCCGTCAGACTATGTTGAGCTCTCTTACAGAACTCTTTCTGTTTTTGAGTCCCATGAGTCTGCTGATTTCAGTCTCTGCCTGTTCCCTTTCTCTATCCTTGCATTTGCTCCTCATTCCCCTCTCCTTCCTCCTGCCTCAGGCTGAGGTCATAGCCTGTAGCAGTGATCTGGCACTGTGGTAACATCTCCTCCAGCAGGATAATGACCAGCCCAGGACTTGAAATCCCCGGGAGGGACGACATATCCAGACGCCGCAGTCCCCTGTGGCAAACACAACACAAGAACGGAGGACTTTAATACAATGGCAGTGTTTTTGTCACAATAACTTGACTATATTGTGAATGTTTGGACAGTTACTTTAGATTCCTGAGAGCAGCCAGGCCACCTGTCGTGATGCGTGGACAGTGAGAGATGTCCAGCTCCTCCAGAGAGTCTTGCAACACATGGAGCCTGGCCAGGAACCAGTCGTCCACTTCAGGACATCCTCGTACGGACAGAGTCCGCAAAGATCGCTGCCCCTCTGATGGAGGACAAAACCGAAACACTGACTCTACATGCTAAATATCACTGAAACTAATTACCAGAGTAAGATTGGGAGAGAGTTTGGAAAAATACTTGATAAGAAAAAAAAGGAACTTACCCAGGTTCTCCAGTCCTGTGTAGTTGATGTCTGTGTAGCTCATGTTTACCTCCTCTAGGGGGGTGTTTTTGTGTTCCAGGAAGTCCCAGGTGAACTTGCCCCTCTTGTCTGCACGGAACCACTCTGACTGGCCAGCAAACCTGAGGACACAACACATATGTTCGCATGAAAACTGGATTACAGCGGCACATAGGAGACATGATGACTATGAATTGTCATCCTCGCTTCATCATAACAAACTACATGTAAGCACGTTACGAGGCACTAATAACACTGCATACAAAAACTATTATATTAATAGCCACAAGAAAAAGTGAGGGGCCAAAGGATCTTTCTGAATGTGTTTAATGCACCTGAACTCATCTGAAGTCTGACAGCCAGCTGATGGCACACTGGAAGTCAGCTGGTGTGAGTTCCAAAGGGTTAAAAATCAATCCCCAATCGAGTCGATCGACAGAGAAGCAATAAACAATTTTAGTAATTGATTGATTATCATCCTCTCTTTTTAGGCTCTTTTTATTATTAGATTTGCTGAGTTTCTCTGTTTCATATAATTGTACGTTCTAAATCTTTGCTGAATTAAAAGCTGATAAACTGATAACACAAAACCCTGCTCAAAAACAACAGGTTCAGAAAACAGTAGCTGCATCAGGTCAAAACATTTATAAGAGTTATAGTAAAATAAGATGTCTGATCACCTAACTCCTTATTTCCCATTTGCATCCTAAAGCTGATTAAAAAAGGCTCATTAAAAAAGAATAAACAAACAAACATATATACGACAAAAAATGAAGAGGCAAGGGAACAAGGCACTTACCTGAATCCCCCCTTCATACTCAAGATATAATACGCTGCTGCTATGTCTGACCCATAAAACCTCTCAGTGTAGCCATAGTACCTGTGAAAGAAAGCAAAGAAAAGTCAGTGTTGGTCAAATATCTACAATAAATGAACAAACTGAAAAACTGCATCTGAAACAGACTTGAAGCAACTTATTATTTCAACGCTAAGCTTTAACAATTGTATGATTATGATGATAACTAAAGTAAATAATTTCGTACTGTTACTTATTACAGTCACCCAAAGTTCTTCATATATTAACACAGCAGACTCTGATGAAGCAGGTGTTTTTCTGGGGTGCTCAGTAGTAGTTGCAGTGACTTTTTGTTTTAGTGCATTGATTTTTCATTGAGATATAATGCATGCAATTATCAGCTACTCCACAGTGGGTTTTAAACTTGACTCGGTCGATCCCACCTGAGAACTGCAGCTGTTAATTTAAACTGGAGTCTACCCAGCAGCAGATACCAGCAGCAGCACTGGTATGAGTGAGTCTGTAAGTTTTAAGACAGATAACACAAGTTTCCTACGCATTCTTCTTCTCAAGTCTCCTCTTGTTCATCCGATTCCTCCAGTTCATGAGCATCTCCACGTCGTAGAAACGCTGAGTGAGGAAGAGGAGCAGCCTGGTGTGAAGAGGAGGAGGAGACACCGAGCTGGAGCTCCACGGTCGCCTGGCAACGACAAGAAGAGGCGACCGCTTGCAACATCTGTACAGAAACTGTGCGGAGAGACAGAGACAGAATATAATATGAACATGCAGTCTGCAGCCCTCAAACTCTACCGGGTTAATTTATATTCATAGATAACTTGTATATGACATTCGAACATTCAATGAAAATCCCAAAGTTCGCTTTACTTTGATGGATAATGTTGTTATACTATGAATAGTTAGAGCTAACTTTAGCTACATTCAGCATGTCTGTCCGTAAGTCAGAGCAACGACACGCTATCAACCTGTCATCTCGGTGTTAACAACCTTAAAACAGGCTCTAACCTGACATTTAAAAAGAGCCAGAGAAATATTTTTAATTCGCCTGGCAAATGTTGTAATTAGTAGAAATGTGGAGGGTAACTCACCGTGAAGGGCGCCGCCATGATGGAGCCGTTCAACGGGAAGTCGTAAGGGACAAACGTCGCGGCTCCGCATTCGCTGTCTGCTGCTATTTACCATGACAACCGCGGAGCGTCGCTCTCTGGCGGTGGCCAGGTGAAGCTCACCTGAGACAAACCAACGACTCACATGAAGATGAGAAATTTCATAACAAGTGTGGGCCCAGACACAAGCAGCCTCAGAGGGCCTCTGCTCGTTTTATCCGCTGTCACACCTCAATCAACAAGTTCCTCTCTGCATCTGTACATGAACTTATAATGGACTTCAGACAGACTGATATTGTTCTCTGATTGTCGTGTAATTACTACTATTATTAAGATTGTTCACTGTGAAGAAGATTATAGAGCATCACATCACAGTGAAATGTTACTGTGTTGTCTTTTATAATGAAAGACAACACAGTCTTTATTATACCGGATATGAGACAAAGTTTGAAACTACACTGTGAAATGACTGTATTTCATTATAAAAGACAACACAGAAACATTTCACTGTAATGTTGGTATGTTTTACTACAAATGTACACCTTTACTTAGGTAAAAATGTGTATAATAAACCGAATCAAATCTTAATCTATCTATAAGTATAAAAAATGTTCATAATGAAAAATGTCTCCTTTACATGTATATAAACAAGCAACCTTTGAGAATAATCGTATTTATTTGAGCATCCTCTGTATTCTGCACCATTGCCTTACTGTGTGCATTTATATATGTATTTATTTGTGTGTAACACACATATGTCGTTTTTATATATATTTCTATCTGTACATAGTATTTTTAACATTATGTTTACATTGTCGAGCTTATTGTTCTTGTTTTAAGTTGTATGTATGTTTATTTCTGTACACTGAGAACAACAAGAAAAAGAGTTAAATGTTTCATGTGTACACATACCTGTCCAATAAAGTGGATTCTGATTCTCATTCACATATTGTATTATATACATTGTGTGTATTGTATGTAGAGATGTTCAAACTAAAGCCTGGAGGCCATGTGCAGACCAACATTTTAATTCATATTGCCCCAAAGTTATTTTAAACTGAAAGTCATATTAGACTGTATTTAAATGCAGTTCCCGTTGTGACCACTAGGTGTCTCTGTCACCATGTGTGCAGATTACTTGCGCCCTTCCTAAACCATCGAGCCTTAGCAAAGAAAGCCAAAACTGGACAGTAAATGCAGGAGATTCCTGTATTCACAGGTACATGATCAGATGGTCATGATCAGCTCTGGAGAACTTCTATTTGCTCAGATCACAAATCGACATATTGATTTTCTGAAAATAAAAGGTCTCAGCCTTACTGAACTGAACAACCCTAAGTGGTTGCCAGACCTCGCTTTACTAGTTGATTTCTTTGGCCATTTAAACAACTAAAGCTTGCAAGGAAAATATGGAAGACTGATGAAGTTGTTCACTGTGAAGGTTTGAGTTTTTAAAATGCAGATTGGTGATGTGAATCCTGCACATGTCCAGACTCTGCAGGAAATTATCTCTCGTCTCTCAAACCCAAACATTTCTGAGAAAAATGAAGGTATGTGTTCACATCAGTGATCAGGGAAATTAACCAGCACGTTGAAGAACTTGCTGCTCAGGTTAAGGACAGAGTATTATCAAACCCCATCTCTGTCGATGTGGATGGCAGACAGGAGGACGTGCAGATGGAGCTTTTTGAAATCAGAATCAGAATCAGCTTTATTGGCCAGGTATGTGTACACATACAAGGAATTTGACTGCTGTTTTTCAGCACACTCTCAGTACATACACAGAATACAAAGAACAGACAGCAGCACAAAAGGTAGGAAAATATGAATAAAATAGAGATAAAATAACCATCAAAGGTAAAAGGTTCAAAGGTAAAATACATGAGTAAGTAAATAAACATAACCCTTTGTAAACATAACATAACATAAAAATAACATAGCTTAAAATACTATGTACACGTGTAACTACAGAGTGCAACAGAGTGGTGAAAGTGCAGCGATGCATGTGGATAGCTTATGTACAGAGGTGGGTGGGTATGACAGTGTATTGTGTACAGTATATACAGTATGTACAACAGCATGGATTGTATTTGTCAGGGGAGAAATTTGTATGATAAAAACTGTGTAATGAATGAAGTGAAATGAATCTGATGATACTTTCCCAGAGTCTCCACCAGCAGCTCTTACTGTCTGAGATCTTCAGGGGTTTGAAAAGTCCAGATTTCCCCAGGTGAGACGCGACGCTGTAAGGATGCTCACTTTATTTCACTCTGTATATTCATGTGAGCAAACATTCACAAGACTTAGTGGCCTGACAGTATATCTTTGGTCCACAAAGCAGCATTACTCCTCTGATTACGGGGTGCTACTTACTGCTGAGTGACATTTAATACCGGAAAATTCCTCTTGCTCCAAGTATAATTCAAGTGTACAGCACAAAGTTCTTAAAACCTGCTCATGAGGATGTCATAAAAGCATGAAAGGTTGGACACCTCTGTTTTGTACCCAGACCAGAAAAGTCTGCTTGGTACATCACTCTTCTATCTTAAGGTATTTTCCTTATTGGACCTGGATTCATTCCTCCCTGCTCACATACCAATTTTCTTTGGCAGCTTCTGAACTTTTCAGATCTCATCAGATGGTCCCATGACAACCACAGTTCAAGCCATCACCCTGAATCAATAACAATCAGCAACCACAGTTTGTTTAAAGGTATGTCACCCATTGTATTCAGGAACACAAAGACTCATTTACTCCACATCTTCATGAGAACATTACAGATTGTGAAAGGGACTTAAAGACAAAATACAATAAAAGACTATTTTCAGGTAAAAAGTCTGATGATGATGCCATGTGATGCTGTGTGTGTGTGTGTGTTTGTGTATATATGTATATATGAGTTTGTATGTGTGTGTGCGTGTGTGTATAGACATATATAATATGTTTGGTGTCCATGTTGTTCATGTTGTGCAAATAGTGAATGAATGAAATTTCCAAATCAGTGGAAAACACAAATGAAAGAAAATGACAGCCTGTCCTTCTCTCCACGTCACAGTCCTGTTCAAACTAAAGACAGGACCCAACAGCCCGACAGGTCTATCCATGTTTGAAGGGCTCAGTGAAGCGGAGGCAGCACTGGAAGAAATAAGGACGACAACAGAGCAGCTGTCATTGCACCTCTTCAGCCTATTTCTGTCGCTGTAATCGAAAATGGTGATGTTGATTTGTAATGTGAATGGTTCTGTTCGTAAATCAGGTTTCTCAACCCGACCGAGAGCCTGCTAATGCTCGCAGAGTTCATCAGAGACATCAACTGCCAGGAGGAGTCTGTGGAGTTTGATTCCCGAAGCCCTGCTGAGAAGGTATAATAGCCACAAACACACACACACACACACCCTCAAGTGTCTCTATGAACCTGGAGACCAAAATGAAATAACAAGCACCACTTTCTTTCGTCCTTTCTGGCTGCTTCGTGAGCATTGTTAGGTAATAGGCCTCTGAAGCTAGCCACCAAAAACTCAACGCTCGCTGTTTAACAGGGCCCTCTCAGTCCAGGGTCCTGAATTTGTGGACAACAGCGAGAAAGGGAGTCAGCTGTTTTTTACAGTTTAATGTTTCATCTCCTGCTGACTACTTCTCGTCTGTGCATCAAATGAAGTCTGTGTGTTCAGTAGCCAAGTTTCCATAAAATTTCGTCACATTTCAAACCAATTTCCAGATAATGACCAAGAGAAAAGAGGTGTGTGTGAAGGTGTGAAGGCTGTGACTATTGATGTGACAATAAAGTAATGATAATACAAATATAAATACATTCTAAATCATTCTATCTACAGAGGGGATGCAACTCAGTTTAACTCTACCAATTGTTTGTATTTCCTTTCTTAGTAAATCCCATATTCATAAGCATACATTTATTCAGTGAACTTATTACACTCAGTCTGGGACGGCGGTGGATTAGAGAAAATGTTAAGCATGAGATACAACAGAACAAAAATAAAGTATTGCAGTTAAGATAACATTTATTTGATCTATTTCATATTATCTGGATATACATGTACAGTATATATTGGATTATATAGATATATACATTTGGCGCCTTCCCCTTTCTAAGATTTAATTATGTTACTTTAATGTTGCAACAGACAGGGCTGGATGTTGTTGGACACTGATCCACCTTAATTCTGCAAAACACTGATTCCAATGAAGTCTTATTCTTATTGTTTTGTCTTCTATTATGAAATACAATAATCCTTTGTTAGTGTGCCAGAGTAAGATGACTTTCCACCTTTGTCTTATGCTCCAGTATA
This sequence comes from Scortum barcoo, assembly GCA_023238725.1. NCBI lineage: Eukaryota > Metazoa > Chordata > Actinopteri > Centrarchiformes > Terapontidae > Scortum > Scortum barcoo. Next base: position 23,695,780 of record CM041552.1, read on the forward strand.
ACAAAGAAATAAAAAATTGTAATGTTTGATAATGTTATTCATAATGTAAACTTCATACAGTAAATAGAGTGTGATTAAAAAAAATACAGACTTGCTTAAAAACACTTAGCTGATATCTATAATAACCTCCACATTTGCATGTGTTTACTTTGTTGATTAAAGTATGACAATCAAAAGGTGAAGGAGGTCCACTGAAGCTGCCAGAGTTTTGTGCCTTACTACTGTCCACACACACTGTCTTTCTTTTGCTCTCTAAGCCTATTGGACTGTTTCCTTCAGCAGTAGCTGAGGCAGATTGAGCAGAATCAGTTCCTGGCAGACTTGCAGCACCTCTACAGTCTCCTGTCCTCTTCCTCTTCACCTTCATTTTTGTTCATTGTCCAAGAGACTGAGACTGTGCCTGTTGTTTAGTCCTTTTGTTTCTGCTCTCCTCATTTTCACCAATTTATTTTGCGTTCTAGTACTCACCTTGGCTGATATGTTTGCACAATATTATAAAGTAGTAGTACCATAATATCATTAATTCAGAATGAGAAAACTCAATCAGTCACGTTTATTTTTTAACTTCTTATTTTGATGTATGTATAACAAAAAAAAGAGTGGTTGTTGATTACACAACGATTATATATTTTGTGGTTGTTTGTTCATTCCTTTTGTTTGTTTGTTTAAAAATATACATTTTCCTTTTACATTTTACCAGCAGTAACTATTCATTATTTCAAGATAAAAGCATGAAAAAAGTGCTACAGTTGTTATAAAGTTTTCTCATTATGTTGATGAAAAATGTAATTCAGGTTGCATTTAGTTCACACAAAATGTATTTGTATAAGAAATTACTAATATATAAATATGATTTCTAGAGACAGAGCTGCTGGCCAAACAGGCAACAAAAATATAGACATATAAAACATTAAAATATAGATCTCTTTTCTGATATAAACTAAGGTACAGATCCTCTGCTACACTGACCCAACATCAAATAGTATTGTAATCTATTTTACACTTTGCATCTGAAGGTTTGTGTTTCCTGTGATGATCACAGCTGCTGCTAACACCATCAAGTTCACATTGTATATCTGCAAATAAACCACAGAGCCAGCGTGCCAGCTAAAGCGAATGTTGTTGTGGAATAATAGAGATAAAGACTCACAAGAGATTAAATGAAAATCCATAAAAAAATCATGAAATCATCTAATTTAATCAGAAGACATTTATTTTTAGTTGCTGTTACTTGTTTGAAGTCTTCTCCCAGAGAGCAAGCCAGGCAGACCAACTCACGTCCTTGTTCTGATGGTGAAACATGTGGTTGAGTTCAGCAAATGACAGTGATGCATGTAGACGAGCTCTGACTTGGCCAAAGCCGGTAGTGATGGTGGTGAGGAAGCACTTCCTTTGAAAGGGAAGAAACCTCGAGAGAAACGTAGCTCTCAGGTGGAAGCTGGGGGTCCTCTCGCTGCTCCAGGCCACAGGAGGAGCAGAACCTGCAGCCTCCAACAAATACTCACCTGAACTGGATTCTCTCTGCTCCTGGCTCAGTCTTCTTTGGTTTGGTTCAGCCTGCCATGAATAGGTCCCTCCATTACCACACTGACTGTGTAGAGAAACAAGCTAAATTAAACAACATGTCTTTGACTTCAGCACTGTGTTGTCCTCTTACCTGTCTTTGGTAGAAAACGATATAGGCTCTTTGTTGGCGCTGTTCACAAATGGTAGACCCTGTTGTCTCAGAGACGCGGGTCATTGCATCATTGTAGCGGAGCCGCAGTCACCAGGGGCATCTAGCTTGTTGTTTGGGTGGAGCCCATCACTGATGTACTGTCCTAAGAGGAGAGCAATTACTGTTACATGACGTGTCTGAACATGAAATGGACATTATGAAAGCTGAGGAGAACAACAGTAGCCAAGTTCCCACAAAATTTAGTCACATTTCAAACCAATTTCCAGAAAATGAATGAAGTGCTGTTCCCGCCACAGCATATCAGTCAGTGTGGAGTGAGTGAATGACAATGTGAGGTTCTTACCGTCTGGTAGTCCAGAGACCCACATTTGCACATTAAAGAGACGACACACATCTAAATATGGTAACACGTTTCCAGAACAGGCCTCCTGCCTAAGAGAGTCAAACTGTGGACAGCTGGGGGAATGTCTGTAGCTTCTCCCCACAAAAGCTGCGACTCTCTGCAGCGGTGGAGCCAGACTCCTTATCTGACCCAGTACTGCTGACTCGAACTTGACAGGAACAGACATACAGATTTGATGTGATGCAGAGACAAGAAGCAGTCGGCAGGCGGCGAAACAATAAACTGTAAAAAAAAACAACCGAGTCACTTCCTCCTTACCCTTTCCTATACACCGAGGGTCACAGAAATGGGTAACCTCATGTCTTTGTTCCCAGAAGAACATCTGTACCTTTGCACTCCATAAGACAGATTCCCCTCAAAGCCATCCATCCATTCTCCATCCGTAGCTACAAAAGGACTAATATGAATTCCTATTTCCATTTTCTTTAGTATTTTGCACTTTATCATTAACAACTAGGTCAAACTGCTGACATCACCTGTCACCTACCAACTACAACTACTAAAGCTCTCCTTTTTAAGGTTTTATTGTCTATGGTTAGAAATCATGGAGGAGGACAATAAACTTTGAATTTATTGCCATAAAGCTTTGCATTTTGAATCCAATTTGGCTTTAGATTGGGAGAAAAAAACACTGAACACTACTAAAAAAAATATTCTAAAATAATCATTTCAGCTTCTTTTTGAAAAAAAAAAAGTGAATGTACTAACTGACTCAGTCACCCCAAGGTGGCAGCCCACAGCCTCAGTTTACTGCTCCTGTATGTTGTATTACATCTCTAGGCCAACACACTGTGGCTTGTTTATTAAATTTTCCTCTAAGCATTCTCTGGGTTTTTTCTTTAGCACCATAGGGACACAACAGTGCTCCTGTGCTACTGAAAAACCATCATCTGACAGATGTGTCACCGAAAAACAAGCATACCAACCCACACCTGCTCTGCTTCTGTCACTATTACTCTTCACATACAGAGGCATGCATGGACCTCCCCAAGCTCCCACACTCACAGCGAGTGTGACAGACGGATCACACCTGCTGGTAAAAACAATTAGCAAATAAGACGACAGCTTGCGTTCCTCCTGCGTGTTTGCAGAAAATGGTGAGAAAAAGAGGGGTTTATTACAACAGTGATTGTGTATCAGTGATTTGGCTCTGAATGTGTTTCAGGTGAATGGTCCATGTAATGCAACAGTGACCAACACAAACAAAACATATACAAAAAGAAAAAATGTTAATATTTTATTTTGAAACCTTGATGATTTCTACATGCATCACATTTAAAAGGCGGGTAACCACAAAGTCAGGAAAACAGTTTACCGTTCATTAGTTCTTTGCATTCATTAGTATTAGCGAGATTTACAAAGGGATGTGAAGATGGAGGTAAAGTCTCTGTGGGCTGTGTGCAGCCTGTGCAAATCACATTACTGAAGGGTTGGTTGAATGAACATATGGACCAACAAAGTAATGAGTGACTGGCAGCGCAAATGAATGAATCGATTGGGGAATGGATGGTGGAATAGATAGATTGCTTGCTAGACCAGAATTTCAGTGCTTCAACAGAACTGACAGGTGCACAATGTTTTTATTGTTCTTATGCTGCAAGTTTCTGCAAAGCACCTACTCTGTGTGTGTGTGTGTGTGTTTCTTTGCAGGTACATATGTTGTTAGTATATGTTGGCCAGTCAGCCCTGTGACTGACTGGCGCGTCCAGTCCAGGGTGTACCCCGCCTCTTGCCGAATGATAGCTGAGATAGGCTCCAGCACCCCCTGCGACCCCATGTGTCAGGATAAGCAGGTATAAAAAATGGATGGATGGATGTTGGTATTCATGTGTGTCTCGTGTCCTACCTATATTAAGTTGAACAAAAGTGTTTCTCTTTGATCTACACCTTACTGTATGTTTAATGGGATTTTGCTTATATCATATACATGCGGTTCGATGGACTGTATTCATACCCCTTTATGTTTGTTCATGGTCATGCATTTTTAATTGCGCCATAATGGACTTTTGAAAAGTGAACCATGCAGTAGCTTGAAGTTTCAGGTCCACAAAGCACAGTCTACGCACACATAGATGGCTGTCTGTACCTTAAAGGGAGAGTGTAGTCTATGAAATGTGAACAAAAAGCTTTGATGCAGTAGCTTTACCCTGCCGGCTATTTATTATTTGATTGATCAGTTCTGTTCAGATTTCAGTAAATTGCTTTATTTCCAATCAGTTCTCCAGATCAATATTATTTCATCTTCATTCAATACATAAGCTTATCACTTGCCTAAATACTGGCCATAAAATTTTGTATATGCGATACTCTGTGCTGAATTTCCAACTGTGTTGTCATTCAGAAATTAAGAGTGCTGCTCAGAGCTACACTGACCGCTCCAACTGAAGGCTTGAACTACAACAATAGTATGAAAATTTCTTACTGCAGTAATTGCACAGAACAGCATTTTGCTGAGGACCAAAGGAAGCGCAGTGTCGAGGGTGGAATTGTTTGGATGAGCAGTTCTCCAGAAATCTGCAAGCAGCAATACCAGAGGCCAAGCAATCAGCCTGTTCCAAATAGGCACGTGTTAAATGGGCACTGCTCTAGTGTTTACAAAGCTACTGTGGATGTGGATAGTTGAATACAGTGACATACAGTGACGTATGGGGTCATGGGGTATCATAGGGTGTGATTAATCAGTGTTAATGTATTTGATGTATTATTATTTGATGTTTTTGATTATGTTAATGTATTTGATGTATAACTTTTTCTAAAATTAATTAATTGAAATAAACATGCTATTTTGACTATAAAATAAAAAAAATAAAAATCCCATTAAAAACACAGTACCATTGAAGACAATGAAGGTTCCCCTAATCAGTTAGACAATAATTATTCTATTAATCAATTAACCAAGAAAAACAAAAAGCCAAACATTGCATAGCTCCAGTTCCCATTGCAAGGATTTGATGCATTTTTTGTATGTGAATATCTTTGGATGTTGGGAAGTTGGGAAGGACTAAACAATTCAATTTTAAATTATTTCACTATTTTTTACAAAACTGCTTAATATTTTCCCCGTCCTCAAGAGAGAAACATGCTTTATTGCGATATAAAAAAACATTTTCCCTCTTCAATTCCTGTTTTCACAACTTCAGTCTAACTCAGTTTTCAAAAATTTATAAAATTGAACTACTTCATTACCATTATGTGCGTGGTTTGTAGGAAAATATAAGAAAACATTCATAATAGAACACATTTTGCTTCATCAGTGTTCAGTACAAGTTTGAGATGTAGGAAGAATGTTCAAGACAGATGTCACCAAGATAGATTGTCTCCAGTTGGAGACGAGCAGAGTGCCTACAAGGTTGTATCATCTGCATAAAAATGGATATTAGTCTGTGTTGGGGTATTAACATTGTTTAGGAGAAGAATACTGAACTCAGCAAAGAACCTTGTTTTAATAATAATGCTAGTTATTAAAAGGGAGTCAGTTCTGACCATGATCATCAAAACCAAGACAGAGTGATTTGACTGAACAATTAATCAAGATTTCAGACAAAGAAAATAAATCTTAGTTAGAGCCCTGGGTGATATTCCAGCTGTCTCCCTTAAATCCACATTAAAATACAGCCCTGACATCAATATAAATTTATTATTTCCTCTACTTGAGTGAGTTCATGGCAGAGGCATACTTGCCACATAAGTCCACACTGGGTAGAAGACTTCAACAATTATGAGAAGATCATCTCAGTAAAATGCTCATCACTTTCACTATTTTAAAAGGCAGGACTGCTATCACAGTCTTATTAGGAGATGAAGTCTCAGGTTTCCTAATAGCTGCTCCCCCGTGGCTCTCACAATTTACTGAGAGTTGCAGGAAGTGATGGCCCTGTGGGAAAGCCATTAGCCACTGGTTGTCTCTCTTGTTCTTTCTCTCCCCGCCTTTCCCCTCTGTTCCTGCAGAGATGTGGTGAAGAAACGCACACACTCACACACTTCGTTCACATCCACACATGCACAGACCGCTACAGCATTCTCGAGACTGTTAGCGGTTGTCAGGGTTGTTTTGTTTTGACCTGCTCCCATAAGGCCAGTGGAGTCTGTAAATCTCCACAGGCTTGGCAGGAGAGCCATTAGTGGTCAGCATCTGGGAGGGCAACTGGAGGGCACGGGGGAATAATGACCAAAGACTGAATCATCGCTTAAAGTTCAGATATAAGATGTTTAGATTTTGTTGACATCATATTTGTGTAACTGACTGAAAATGAATTCAATAGAAAATGTGATACCAGCCATATATGATATAATAGAATTAGTCACAGAAACCAAAGTAACTCACAGTAAAGTCTAATTGGCTTACACACGGACACACATGTCTGCTGTAATTAAGTGTGCATACCATTGCTGGACAATTAATTTGATGCGTGTTGTCTTATCTTTCGCACATTCGCTCATTATTTATACACCTTTTCATACCGCGTGTGTGTGAATGTGTTCCTGCACAAGAGCACATTATCATCATCTTCCTATCGCACTTTTCCACACATCTGTACTAATTTCCATTGACAGAATTAATTACCATGGTGGCAAACAGCACGCCGACCCAACCCACTGCTATACATACAGCGCAATTATACAGCGCTCTTATCTTGTAGAGAGATGTCACTCAGAATAGCACGTCAGCCAAAAATAGCCCAAGCTGGCGAAGAATGTCATATTATAGAGTCAGACTGTGAAATGCTGACACACCTCAAATCACAGCCATTCACCCAGAACTTGTGGCGTTGAACACACGGACAGTTATCGTACAGTCACAAAGTCTGGCACTCTTTCCTGAGTGAGTGACCCTGAATGAGAAGCTCCGTTTGGATGACATTAAAAAAAAAAAAAAAAAACAGAACAAAGTCGGGGTTGGATTTTCCTCTGAGACTTCACACTAGAAGTAAAATGACCTCTTGCTCCTCCAGATCTTTTGAATATGCTGCTGCTGTACACACATGCACACACTTACCTAGACTCACGAAACAGCCTGTAAATTGTGCACTGTTTATTAGATCAATTGAAGGAATCCCTATGTATGAATCCTGCACTTTAGCTATCACGTGAAAAAGAGCTTTTTTAAATCTTTCCATCTCTCGTGTCTCTCTCTGTAAGACAGCGGCTGTACATACTGTATGTGTATTCCCATTAGGCTGAAGAGAGTTTTCACGGTGTTAGCTACATAGCAGCAGATGAATAATGCAAAGGAAATAAAAGGCTTTTTTCTGCACGGCAGCTACACGAGCTATGATACGTCAAATGTAAGCAGTAAACTGATGCTAACCTCAAAACGTTTGCTTGACTTGTACTCCTGTTGTGTTACTTTTGAATGACTCCTTGCATTAACAACAACAGTAGTAGTGGTTTGTAGGTTACAGGTTGTTTTTATGGGTCATTTGACTTAATGGAAGTAAATAAAAGTCTTTATATGGTGTAAATGAGAAAGAAATACAATGGGATGTGCGGGACATTCATTTCCTTTTTTCAAAAATGAATTCTCTTACATTAAGGCTATAAATAGATCTAGCTGAATTAAGGTTAATATATTATACATTTCAGTCATTTTATATCCTGTCGCAATTTTTCATTCCAGTTATTTCTTCTCCCGTTCTTTCTGTTCCCAGCCCTTCTTGAACCTCCTCACTTTCTTTGTTCTTCTTGCGCTTCACATCCAAAGCCATCTTCATGCTCCCTCTCTTCTGTCCTCTTGTAACCTCGTTCCTTACCATGCAAGTCAGATTTTAATGTATAAATCCACGCTTGTGTGTTATCATTTCCATTCACGTTCTTCCCCTAATCTCTCCCACCCTCTGTCTTTGTCAGCAGAATATTGAGTTGAGCCCATGATGCGTACTAAGCACATGCCTCAGATGCAGGGGCACACAAATACATGTCGAGGAAAAAAAAAAGCGAGCGAGCCAGCGAGCGAGAGAGAGAAAAAGGAGACAGAAGATTCAAAATTACTCCAAGATCGAGCTGCAAATCATGAATAACTAATTACATGTCCATATTCTGGCTGTTGGTTCATGGTGTCATCAATCATGGCCCTGTCTTTTCACTCCACTGTAGCTTCATTAAGCTGATAATGGACTTCATGTCGTTCATGGGCTGCATGTCAACCAGGCAATATCTGCCTCTGTTCAAACTATAATTAAATAACCTCCCTGAGCAGCCAAACTCACTCCGAAGTGTGTTTTCCCCCATATAATCTAGCTGATAAATGCCTTTCTTTGCTACTGGTGGGTTTACTGTACACCACTGTGGTTTTCTTATTGTATATATTTTTATATTCTAATATGATGTTTTGTCAAGTTAACCTACACATATACCTTCTCCAGAAACAGTCTTACACTCTGATCAGTCTCATTTTACAATAAAATCTTTAAAAGTATCTGTGATGGGGAGATTGACCTATTACATAATCTACCAATCTTTCTGTCTCCACCACCACCCACCTCCTCCCCCATAAATCAGGACCCTTTGCTCTTCCAGGTGATAAGCTGATTAGTGAGATGACAACCTCCAGTCACAGACAGACACACAACAGGAGGTCTGATGAAGCTGAGCCAAACCCCCCCAAAACACTGATTGATTCTGTCGTCCACCACAGTCTGGTTCAGTTGAAGATTATCCCGCTACGAGTTTCCTGAAATCATTTTAATGTTGAGATCAAATTCATTCTTGTAGATGACAAGAATAAAGCAGTTTTTTTTTTTTTTTAGCAAGCACACACGTGTGCTTTTATAGATTAACCTGGCAGCAACCCCAAATCTCAGCAGTGATTTGTAATAACATAAAATCTTCATAATAATAGAGCTGTTTTTTAAAGATATATTACAAACTATTCTGTACAAAATATGACATATAACATCAATCATGTGAAGTCCATCATTTAAGCTAAATAAACAGTAATTTGATGTACATTATCTTTTACCCCCATATGACCAATTCTGCTTATCACCATACAACCGTTGCCCAATAACTATTCATTTGAATTTGTGACTTAGCCTGGCAGTCACCATCTGGGTCTGTCAGATGGTGAGAACGCTTGAGCCATAACTTTTTGGATGTTTCTCATCACTGCTTCTGTAATGTGACTGTAGCATCATCTCCCCAGAAAATTCCCAAAACAGACTGTAAAAAGCAGTGAGATATTTTCTCACCGACTGGAAGTGACATCAATAAAAGCCCTCTGAGACAAACCTGTGATTTCGGGCTTTATAAATAACACTGACATGACTTGTCAGTGCACTTCTGCTCCTCCACACTCACAGACCCTTTTCACAGTGTCGCAGCAGTGTGAAAGGCAGCTGCAGCTAATAAAATGAATGAAGGGTATGTTTGACTGGGATGTGCGAATAAGCACTGACGATAATACTCACTACTGTCAATTTTTGTTGCTCATTAACTTACTTAAATCAAAGTATTGAAGTCATTAAATCTATTAGCTGCAGCTGGTTTCTCTATACGATGGCAGCTCTGTGAGGAACCTCTTGACAAACAAATGTAGCTCTACAGCAACTAATTGTAATACCAATGACTTTTTAGGTTTTTACACAGCAGCCTCCTTATACCTGCAGCAATTTGTTGTTGATGTGACATCACCATCATTAACAAGTAACCCATGAATGTCCCACTGTATTCAACATTACTATGCTACCTTTATGTCATTTATTTCTTTCAGACTGCAACTGCAAGCTTCTGGCTCTCCTCACGCAAGGAGCTGTAATTCCAAGTAAGAGGTATCGAGAAACTTGGTCAAAAGACCTACACACGTGTGGTGATGTGAATGCAAAGCCACCACATCCATCAGTTACAGTACAGAGAACTAAAATCCCATATTACCACTCATTCAGTGAATTGAGCAAATTAAAATGGGCTACATGCTGTTTGTCTGAAAATGAAATTGTTGTGTTTTTTGCCACTTGGTAGCAAAGAAACGTGTAAACACTGGCATATTATCATCTTAAAATAAGAGTAGCTCTTACAGGCTCGAGCTCCATTACACAGTGTGTGGGAGTCCAAGGCTAGTCTGCTGATACTTAGTGAATGCAGAATTGCCTCCCAAAATCCAGTTCACCATACAGTGATTTACTAAACATGGAAGTGATTTGAGACACACTGATGACTGTATATGGAAACGGAGTGGTTAGTCCTCCCCGTGGATGGGATGACCCATTGTTAAGGCTTAAAATAGGTACTCTTAATGTCATTTTCAATCACTCCAAGAAAAATGAGGACTAACCCTAACTCAATAAACCAGTCAATCTTTGTGAAAAGTCAAATCCAGCCGCAGCCAGATAACCAAGAACAATCCAGAAAGCTTCAGCACTGTAGGCGATTTACAATTCATATCAGATCATCAATAAATGTATCTGAGTGAAGCAGAGGGAGGCTGCTGTGTGTGTGTCTGTTAATGCAGAGACAGAGAGCGAGGAGAAAAGGAAAGTACCAGCCAAGAGTGGAGCAATCTGTTATTTTTACTCTCCAAGAAGTGTTGTAAGTCATTTTATGATTCAGAGATACTTCATGTGACTGCTGGCTGAACTCCACACAAAATATAATACATCAAATTAATGTTTTTAGATCACACGCTGTATCTCAGCACTGTGACATAAAAACAACTCTGCATCACAACATTACTCCTAATGATGGTTGTAGGATATGATTGGCGGCCTGCGCTCACAGATAGTGACGTAAACAGTCAGTCCTAATCTATAACACACACACACACACTTTCTCTCCCATTTCTCAATATGGATATCTACCCATCCTTTATATCCCTCCTTTGCAGTTTTATCATTGTCCTTTCCTCCTCTTCCTCTGCTCATTTATTCCCTCTGACATACCCATTATGCCGCCTTAATTTCCTCTTTCACCCTTCACTCAGCCATGCACCCATCCATCCATGCAGCTCAACCTTGCTCATCTGCTTCACCGTCCTCTTCCTCCCGCATGCTGCCTTGTGCTTTCATATCACTGGAGCAGGAGTCATCAGAAATTCAGGAGTTTTATTTATTTAATTTTTTTTACAGTGATAACGCAAAAAATTGGCCCGTGCTTGCAAATCCTAAATCACTTACCAGCTCTCTCTCTCTTTTTTTTTGCCCTCTCTACATTTCTACTGTCCCTTCATCCTGCCCCTCGCTTGCTCCGTCCATGCGTGGTATCAGAGTCTACTTCATCATCGAGGTTGAAAGCTAATTAACGAGGCCCATACTTAATATGTGCTCAGCCGTGATTTTCATGTCATGCAAGTCTGACATCAGAATGGGAGAAGCACATATTGCAGCCGTCAGCCTTTCTACTCATCTCTCTCCTCTTCCTCTACTGTACCTAATGATCCTCTGTCACCTCCATCTGTCCTTCTTCTTCTGTCACTCTTTAGGGGTTGCATTATCATTTGTGTTTTTTATGGCACTAATCTGTAGAATTCAACCTGTTTTTGATCATTAATTCATACACAATTTAAAAAATAGAGCCATATTTATGTATTAATATGAGAATTTGAAAGGTAAAATGCATTTCTGGAAATATATTACTTACTAAAGGGGTCATTAACCTCATGAAGGATACTGAAGGTCAAGGTTGATCCGCTTTTTTAGTTCATGACTGCGTGCTCCCCTGTCGGCACCAGTCCCTTCTTATCATCTGTTTCCGTCCTCTGATCTCATCTTGTCCTCCTTCCCTCCTGCAGGGCTGAGCACACGTGTGAGCGGTTGTTTGGACTGGATAGAATCACCCGACTCACTCTTGATGCTGTGTGTGCTCTTCTATTGATAGAAACGCAATGAAAAACAGACATTGCTACGGAGCATATTGAGCAACTTGACTCACGTTTGGTGTGACCAGTATTTAATCCTCTCACCTCTTCCTCCTCTGTCTTGCCCCCCTATAGGTCCATCCCTCCTGTAAAAAGACTACATGGAAAATTGAGTTACCATTGTAGTTGTCTGTGTTTTCTATTTTACTTTTTTTTCTATTAGTTTACAGTGCTTCTAAAAAAAGTAAAAAGTAAATCACAGTAAACAGACTGATTTGAGAGCTAAAATCGACTCCACCTTTTTCCATGATAGCCATTAGCATAGCTAGTACATTCTGCTCAAATTGACAATCAGTGTGTAGAGAGAAAGAAAAGAGAATTAAAAGCACAGCCCCCCATTGATTCAAAACATTGTCGTCTCTAAATGCGTTTACATAGTATTTTCATCCCTGTGTATTGGATGAAACTATTTTGTAAGGACGTGGAGATGTAGGTTATATATTCATTTCCCGGTGTACATCAGGCCCTGGATTTAAAACTATGTTATACAAAAGCAGTGTTGTATTAGTTCTGTCCTTTTTTCACTTTTTTTCATTAGTGTTCTTTCACAGGTTTTTCCTGGTTCATGCTTGTTTTGTTATATATTTGCTGATGCTGATATGACCTGCTGCCACCACATCTAACGTCAATGAAGAGCTGAATATTGCAGGTTTGCTGCTGATAAATCCTCATTTATCTTGTGTCTAAACAGCTGGTAAAACATCAGCTGAGAGAGTTTGGGCTTCCCACAACCCCACAGATGACTCACGCTCTTTCATCTATATGTCTTCTGGTGTCAAACAAGAGCCCAATCAGTATACGGTGACCCAGCTGAATCCTACGAACATCACTTAATAATGCATGATGATGGAAATTTGACAGCAAAATTTAATGTAAATGTATAAAATATATATGATAAAACAATATAATAATCATGTGGCAATAGAAGCAGGCAGACAGATAGATGACAACACATGTTCACATACGCACCCATGCATATAAACCCGCATCTCCAGCCCTTTATAACCCCAAACACACACACACGCACACACCATCTGCTGTGTGAGCAGACCCAGGCTGAAGGTACACTTGTGACTGACAGTGGAGTCAGACTGTGGTGCTGTGTCGTCCTTGCTCATGGCCCACAGTGTCACAGTGATTCAGAAGAGGCTGGAAGGCCAGCATATGCTGGGACAACCTGCACTGTGAAAGTCAATCATTTATTCCTGCTACATCTTCTGTTATCTGTTACATATTAAACATATTTATATATACTATATATGTGATACAGTGATACAGTGAGACAATACAATGCAGGACATTTACAGTCCCATTTATTCACATGACACTCTCTTAGTCCTCATATTTGACAAACATCTGGATATGAATTAATGTATTAATCTATAACGTGTATGTGGACTTTCTATACTGACAGATTGAGTACTGCTTGAGTAATCCACATGGACTCATTTGACCTTCATCTCTGAGTTCAGGTGAACCAAACAAATCTCATTAATAGTTCTTCCAGTCCTTCCTGACAGCGTTTTCCTGTTGAAGAGGCAGCTGACTCATCTGTCCATCTGTCTGTACTATCCAGTCTTACTTCCATCGCCCTGAAGGGGCAGAATTATTGATGGCGCTGTGGCTTATAGTTACATCCAAAGTCAGATGACTAACTGCTGATGCCGACAGACTAACTGTGAATTTACAGAGAGGGGAAGTGACAGCTAGTATCCTGACGTAGCTGACATTTTCAGGAGAAAAGGAGACAAACATAATCACCACCAAACACTTTATTAGAACAAAAATATATGAATAAACAGTTAGATGTGTCATATTTTTGCCCCTAAACTTAACCTCATGGGTATTATTGCAATGGCAACAAAGCCCCCCGCCTCTTAGCAAAGTGATGTTATTGTATATTTCATACAAAGCAAACATAAGTGAAAAGTCCCAAAAATAAACCTTGTCATCTCCCCATTATTCACCTCTCATACTTTATATAAAGTAATTAAAACAAGTCACCCACATTTTTTCTGTTTGTTTGGGCATGGTGACTGTTTACTCACAATGCTAGCAGAAACCAGAAAAAACAGTGCACCGCTTCACACACAGGTGAACTGAAGAGTGAGTCTGTTGCCTTAAAAGCCTTGTTAAAGCTCGTGATTTTTCCAGGAAAGTCCTCAATACTGCAAATGCTGCAGGCTTTCATCAGTGGACCAAAGCCTTAATCACCATTGTGTTGCATCATTCTATAGATATATATAGATAGTGACAGATATCTATTTAAATGAATATCTTGGAGATTATGTCTTTAAGCCCTTTCAGCTCTCTGTTGTATGCTATCTCACGAAAGCAACAACAACAAAAAAAAACCCTAACCTGATTTGTCTGATGGGGAGTTGTAACTAAAAGGTCCAGTGGTGAGGGATTACCCTCCAGGTTTTTGTCTCTTTGTTCTTTCTGTGGGCTGCCCTGTATTAAATTGCACTGTGGTAATCATAAGAGCTACTTTCCTGGAAAGGTCCGTGGCACAAGCTTCCAAGATTTTTTTTGCTGGTGCCACATCCCTCAGCTTACTCTAAACACAGTGGCAGGGGCTCGAGATGCTACTAAAGTGACGGATTGGAGCTTTAAAGCCTCTGTAATGATCTCTAGTGGTGAGGATTATATAAAGGGAGTGTGTCATGTAGATTGACGGTGAATCTTCCTGGTTTGTGTATGTGTGGAGGAGGAGGGGACGAGGATGTGTGCATGCATGTGTAGTTGTGTACAGATATGTCTGTGTGCATGTTTGTGTATGTGTGCTTGTCAGTGTAAGTCACCCTACCTCTGTTTCACTGAAAGCACTTAGTGGACACAGTCCAGTGGCCCTGTAAAGAGCTCCTGTCTAATGTCCACTGTCCCTCTGTTCCTGGGCATTATGTAAGGAAACACTGGAGCCTCATTTATAAAACATCAGCTCTTTGACTTTATCCTGGATTTCATCGTGTAATCATTTCAACAACTGCAATAACAAAAAAACCCAAGATAAATATATCAGTGGCAGACATGCAGAACTGTGCTTTGGGCAAGGTTGGCATTTCTTTTTAGGTTTTGATTCGTGACTAACTCTTTAAAAATACACTTGATAAATCCTAAAAATACCAAAACAAGATTACAGCATGAGAGCTCTTTGAAAATCCTTCTCTGGAAACAGTGTGGGAAGAAAAGAGATCAAAGGCACTGCAAAGGTCTGTTTAAAAGCCTGTTCTTAATTTGGCAATCATAGCTGTTGCTTAAGTTAGTTCTGGGCTTCTGGGAAAACTGCAGACACATTGATTTTTAATTAAATCATTACCTGGGGAGGATTTAGATTGTAAGCAGGAATTAGAACATGTTATCAATGAGGCCACTGTGCAGCTCGCTACAGGGTGTAAAATCTAAATTACAGTGAGAACACAAGCAAAATAACAGGCAGCCTCCCTCATAAATGGTTAATTATTATTTGATGAGACACTTATGATGCAGTGGCTTGAGAACATAAACTGGACTCTACAAAAACGTTAGTTGGGCAATAAAAGCTATAGATACATGTCCAGTTATCCACTGCAGTGCAGTGTGAATGTTCTGAAAAAGGTCAGAAAAAACAAATAAATTGCAGGAATGTATTCCCATTCATGACTTAAACAGTATGTACTTTAAGTGCCTGCTGGAGACATTTAGAGGCATTGCTTGCTGCCTGCTTTAAAGGGCATGTCAGGTTGAATATGCCATATTTCTGCTGTGCATCACAAGCTGCCATTTCAAGCCTATATAACATCATGAAGGTCACATGAGAGGATTTAATAAGATAAGCAAGCAAAATGCGTACTTTCATATACAATACAAATGTTGTGATACACCTTTCAAGTCCATCTACATATTAAAAATTCAAACCAACAATTGAATTAAAATATCAAATATTACAGTCATGGGACTCCCATGTGACAACACGAGGTAAAGTATCCCTTGTGGCTTATGCACTGTTTAAACAGCAACACGGTCCTGGCACATTGTTCTGCTTACATTTTGGTTCCTAGTCTGTGATGAACAGCTTGTGTATTGCTGACTGATCTTTACGACTGTTTGTGGAAGTGGAGTTTCTCGTAATTTCACCACAAATTATTCAGTATTCTGCATTGCCAACACAAACTTCCTTGAGTTTATTCTTTGGTCCCCAAACAGTCTTTGCTATCACATGCATGATAAAATATGACTGCCTTACATAATCTCCTCTGCACGACATGTTTTCAACATTATTATGTATACATGATATAAAATACCACAGTGCATACGCATCTGTTAATCTTTCAGATGCTGTGGTGCTGGTCTGTGTCTCACAGTAAGAGTCCCACAGTAATATGCTATCTTCATTTCTAACCCCCTGAATCAAAGAATGAATGAATGTGGGGAAATTAAAGTAAGTATACTCATACTGGTACTACTGAATTTGCTATTTTGCAGTGTTGTCTGAATGAATAGTGAGATGTTATACCCTATATAGTGGACTCAAAGTATCCCAATAATGAATTGTGAAAAGTAGTGTCCAAACAGTGGTCATTAACCAAGCCAAATATACCATCATACATTGTGCTGAAACAGCAAAAAGACGAGAAGAGAGAGAGAGAGTACCACATCACAACACAAACAGCGACAAAGTACTTTATATTTATTCATTTGGGAAAATACCCTCAACATAAATGTATTTATCACAAAAATACATACTGGTATTACTATACTAGAACTTTAACGCAACTTCATAGCTTTAAAGTAACATTAACTTACAGGAACATTAATTAATTTTACCTCAGGTTCAGTAAACAGTGTCGGACGGTAGTCAACAGATGGGAGTTCAAGTTGAAGATGCCTTCCTTCACCTGGTTCTGCAATCTGCATGCGCTAGACAGCTTTTTGCATGAGATTGTCCGATTATCACTACAACCAACTTGTTGTCAGTATCTTCCCATCCCTAACTGTGATAATCTTTATTTATATAGCACCTTTTAAAAACAAGAGTGTAATGTAAGAAAAGAAAATCCAAACTCTTGTTACCTAGACTTCAACCTGCTCTGGTTGCTGTGGAAACAAACGTAAGTGAACAATTTAAGAGGAACGAAAATTTAAAAAGAGAAGGTGTAACATTTTCAGCCCCAGTACTACATGGTGTTAACGGTTAGCTGTGTGACGTGTGAGGTTTAGAGTGCGATGTACACTTTACTCAAAGCTCTTAGCTGTGTGTAACTGTACATCTCACATAATAGGTATATTGCCTGTGTGAGTATGAAGTGAAAGGGGACTGTGGCTCAGTGGTGCTTGAGGAGCCAGCCAGACATAGCCTGGATACCGTGTCATGCCACTGAGAGCCTGCCAGCTGACCTGTTTCTCTGTGAGTGAGAGTGAGTAAATGTGTGTGTGTGTGTGTGTGTGTGTCATACAAAGTTGTAACGATACTGCCAATCCCCTATTTTGTGTGCGTTTATCATTTGTCTGTACAAGTGTGTGCAAGCGAAGTGGTTTCAGGATCTCTCCTCAGTGCTTCATTATATCTTTGTGTGCGTGCGTGTGTGTGGGTGGGCGCACGTGCTGGTAATGTATGTGTGTTTGTGCTGCCGGTCAAGGAGGGCGCCTGGGAGGACTGGTGTTTGATTGGCGCGTGCTGCCGAGATCTGCTCCTTCCTGTTAGCGTACGCATCACTTCCTCTCACCCTGCCCAGAGCTACTGCCTCGCCGTCTCACAATCACTCTGACACGATTCCCTCCCTTCTCCTTATTTTTTTCTCCGTCTTCTCGTGACTTACTGTCCTTACTTTGTCTTTTCATTGTCCCACCGTTCAGTCTTTGTTTAAGCGCCTCCTGCATCTCTGCTCTCATTTCACTCTCTACTCTCTTTCATTTTCTTTGTACTCTCTCTGCTCGGCCTAATCTTTCTTTCCATTTTACTTCCATTATCACAGTGCGCCCCCCCCAAGTCTTGGTCCATTTGTCTCTCTCTGCTCTCCCTCTTAACTCTCAGAAGGCCACTTTTGTTTTAACTACTTGACAGGCAGTTCATCATCCTCAGTGAAGCATTTCTTCCCCTCTTGCTCCCTGCGTTTCTTCCCTTCGACCCCTCGAATGTCTCCCTCCCTAACCTCTTCTCCTTTCCATATCTGCTCTGTATTCCAACCTAAAGCAACTCTCTCCCTCCTGCTCCCCCTCTTCCTCCTCCTCCACCTCCTCCTCAGCTGCTCTCCCTGAAGACAGAGCAGATGCAGCCAGGCAGAACAGCCAGCATGTTCTCTTACTCCAGCTCTGCGGCTGCTGCAGCCCCTCTTAAAACTCTCAATTTCTCTCCCCATCACCCCCTTTTTCACCCTCATACTTTATTTTCCTTAGCACACATGATGTTTTCTGGCATACTCATTCTCTTTATTACTTTTTAATTTCTTCCGTCTTCTACATTTCAATCCACATCTTCTCTCTCTTTCCCCTTCCTTCCATCCTTGCGCCGTGCTTCTCCCCTGCCTCCCTTCCTTTCTCTTGCCTCCAGGCCTTATCCATGCTCTTCACATCTCTCTTCTATTTCCCTTCTCTGCTAAATACTGCTCAAGGCCATTCTTGCTCCTTGTCCTCCTCAAGCCTCTCTTCTCGACTCTCATTTCTCCCTTGTGTTTCTACTAATAACAGTACAGCTTTTTGTCTTCCTCTAACCCCCCCCCTTCCCCGTCTTTGCTTCCTTTATGTTTATCACAACCTCTCCTCCTCTTTGCTCCGCTCAGTTTTTATTTACTCCTCAATTCTCATCATCTCCTCCCTCCTTTCTTGTGCAGTTTTTATCAGTGTCACATATGGGTTCATGTTTATGCAAATGACTTCCTTGCCTCCTTACTTTGCCCACAGCCCTATCACGTCATGTGCAGGAGCATTTTGAGGGGCAGTGACTGGGTTCACATAAAAGGATGAAAGTATGCTCATTTGAATACAGAGACAAAAACAATTTTGGAGTTGGGTAAGTGGCTGCTAGATATTTCAGTCTGCTGATTTGAAACCAGCTCTTTTCAATTGCCTCTCAGCTCTTGTGTGTCTCTCATTTCAGGTCATTGTCACTGTAAACAATATGCAATACTCAGTACAAAGCTTCATTTGTCTCATCGAACCACGGTTAGCCTGCTATGGTTTGAAACAGTTACTGTGTGAGCTCCACAGTATGAGATGTCATCTGATAACATCATTAGTCAGTTTTTCACAATGGATGCATGAATACTTTTAAAGAAATTATGGGATCTTAGAAAATTTCTCCAACTCTTAGCACACTATAAGGGTTGGTTGTGGTTTTTGTTTGCATCATTTGAAGAAGGAAGCGCCATCTGTGCTGCTTCATATTTGGCACAGCATAATTGTATGAAATTGGATGCTACAACACAACTAATGAGATGGTTTGACAAGACAGCATTTGTTTGAACTCCACATCAGCAATGCACTAATTTAATTTACCTCAGCGATGGCTCAGTCGGTTGATCTGTGATAATGAAATCTGAAGCACACGGTGATAGCCGTCCCTCCACATCCTCTCTAATCGTTCGGCCTGTTGGTTGACTGGTTTGAGCTCAGAACTGGCTGCTGTGGATAGATTGTCTTATTCATTAATGAGTACATCAACACAAAATGTTGACCACATAATCACATGGACAATATTGCTGCTTTCACTGTGCTCAACGGTAATGAACTAATTCGTTAGGAGAACTAATTCAGAAACAGTCAGTCTGACCCTAGAATAAGGCAAAAACACAGACCAATTATAACTGCTGGGTAAATCATCTTTTACTATCTGACACTAAAAGCTGAGGGGTGGATTTCTCTGAGTTCACCTTAAATCTCAGTTTAATGTGTAAGTACTAGATTGATTTACGGCAGCCAGTTTGGAGGCCAAGTGTGATTTAGAAACGTGAAACATCCAATTCAAGGAGTAAATGTGTCTTTAAGAATCAAGGTACCACAAGGTAATTGACAGTTTTGAATAAAGAACATACCAGACACATTATTTTCAAATGACTGTGACGGTGGAAACCTTCAACTTGATCACTATATGTGGTTGATTATTATAATAATTTTTTTCTTCATTTCTCCCACAGAGAAAGAAAAGAAGACAGTGACTGAACATCTTGCCTCAAGGTCTACTTACCATCCTTTTCTGGTGCATTCAGTCACATCTTATGGTCTACATGAGCAGGTGGAGTTTGCTCGGGTGTCATGCCATGTCATGCTCAACTCTTTTCATTCAACTCAGTCAGTGAGGGACATGAATGCTGATACTGGAGACAAAAAAATAACTTAATCATTATCAAGCAGCAAAAATAATGCTAATGAAGTAACTATAATTACTATTAATTATTATTTGGTCTGGAGGGGCAGTTGAACCACTGTACCTCTGCATGAGCCTGATGAACAGCCGTGGTGATGCTTGTTGCATTTTGTTACATCACACACACAGGATCACCTTCCTGCTTTATGAACAAACCCCCGCCAGGAGCTTGTGTGGAAAAAGTACAAGGATCCACATTTGTTGAACAATCACCATCAAAATAATACACTTACGCTGCACTGTTCTGACCTCTAAGCTCATGGAAATTCTCGAGAAGGTAAATCAAGAAGTCTTTGTGTGGATGAGGTGCAAACCCCCTGAACCATGAACTAAGGTCCTGCTTCTATTATCACAAGGCCGCGTTCATGAATGAGGGAGCTGCATGCAGAGGCACACGGGCTGATTTAACCGCTGCCTGCCGTATTGATCCCCATGGGAGAAAGGGGGGTTTCGGTGGTGTCAGGGGTGTTTCAGATGATAGTGGCGGCAATGGATGTGATGATGAAGAAAAGAAGAGTGGTGGCTGAGGAAGAGGATGACGAGTTATGATGGTGATGATGAAGGCTGCCGCAGTAATGATAATGCTATAGATGATGCAATGGATGGCTTCAATAATGGTGTTAGCATGAGGATAATAATACTGTGCTTTGTGTGTGTGTGTGTGTGTGTGTGTGTGTGTGTGTGTGTGTGTGTGTGTGTGTGTGTAAGGGGGGGGGGTGATTGCAATGTGCCATCAGAAGCAAAGGTGGTGGAAATGTTAAAGGATAAGACAACAATGATGATGAGGATGATGGTGAATATGAATCCTGTGTGTGTGTGTGTGTGTGTGTGTGTTTCAGGAAGTGACGCTGAGCAAGCCAGCCATCTGTCGGCAGATTAATCCTGGCTGTGCTTAGAGATATTACCGGCTGGCTTATCGCCGTGGCAACAAGCCTTCAATCCCAGTCCAGCGCAGCCACCATGTGACCTCGCTGAGGAAGGTGGGTGGGTGGGGGTTGGACACACAACATGCACATGCCGAAAACACACACCGATTTTTGATAATGTGACATGCATATACAGAATTTTGTTAATGCACACACACGGCTGCATGTACATAAACTGTCCATTCAGTGAGAGGGGGGTTTAAGAGAAAAGATGACCATCACTCTCTCTCTCTCACACACACACACACACATACATGCTTCCTCTCTTCTCATCGGTACCATGGTCTAAAGGTTTTAATCCTGCTGAAAGGTTTCAGTGTCACCTATTGAGTTCAGAAATGTCATTGCGCCATCCAGCTGGGCTGCATGCAGCTCTCTGCAAATATTGTTTTGAGGCATCTATATATAGACCTTCATCAGTATGAATTGTATCCACCTTTGTTCGGTTTCCTTCACACCACAGAATGCCTTTTTATTTCCTAAATCCTGTCACTCCCACATGCTCAAATATCCACCCACTCACGTTTTCTATACACAGGAACACACACACACGTACAGCATGAACACAAGCACTTTCAGGTCATAAATCAGCAGGCGCAAGGCCAGTTCAGGGTTGATGTAACATTCAAGATTTTATTCAGTCTTTACATACAGTACACCAGTCAGAAATATACAGTGAACCTTCAACGAAGGTCCGTCAGGTACACCATCAAATCTGTAGTCGGAAACGGCAGATTTTTAGATGAAGATTACAAAGCGTGAGTATGTTGTGAGTGTTTATTTCCTGTTTTCAGTCCATGCTTTTACATCCGTACAGACACAGTAGAAGCTATGCAGAAGAAAGTTTCTAGGGCTAAGATATTTAACTATTTTCCCTTTCAGATCTCATAAATATTGATTACCACTGTAGGATGCCAAATATTGGCTAAACTTGACATTGCTCCCCCACTCCCCTGAAACATCACTGTGCAGGTTTCATCCCTCTCACCGGGACATCTATCTTCTCGTGTAGTTCTCGTGCGACACACATCATGACATAAAGGTGACCTGGTCTTCTTAGCTCATGAGGTGACAGTCTTTTGGGGGCAAGTGGAAAGGTGAGAGTTGGAACTGAGGAATGCCCTGTCTCTGCTCCACTTGTCCATGAGCCCCCCCTGTTCCAATTAAATGTCCAATCTGGAAATGACTGAATGTTAGAGAGACAAAACAAAGCAATTTTAGGTCACAAGCTCACATCCACAAGCCAGTAGGTGGTTGCGGAGCTGATGAGAGAGGGCTGCACAGGGGCTATTTGTCCAAATCCGGATGGTGGTTTAAATTTCACTCCGCCTGGATCTGCCACTCAGTGTAATTAGATGAAGTAATCACAATTGATATCATGACAGATTAGTGAGAGGTTGAGAGGTCCTTCTCTCAACCCTCAAATGGTTATAATCCAGCCGGTAGGACAGCAGCACCACTGTCAGACAGGGCTGCAGGGGGGAGGAGGGAGCATTTTATTTCAGAATGAAATGAAAATTGAAGCTGAACATCTGGACAAAAGGAGCTTTATAACTTCCATTTTTCTCATTCAGTTAAGCACAGTAAAAAGCTTTTCATTTGAAACAAGATGTTTAATTTTCAATTTAACAGCAAAAATCATCAGCTAATTGACTACTTATGAATGTGATTAATCTTAGCCCATTGTACTCTTTTAAAGTCAAGTTGAAGATCTCGTTCTTTTTTTTTTTAACTTATGGCTTTTTAGTTTGTGTTAAGCAAAGAGCCCTTGAACCCTTGTGTAAGAGGGGCGTTTTCCAAAACAGGCTCAAGGACCACCAACCAACTCTTAGGATCAGCTACATAATGTGGTTACTAAGTTAATCTAAGGTCCTCTTGGCAGAAGAGTAATGTAGTAGTTCAGTGAGCTCAGTGTTGATGGATGAAACTGCTGAATTACATGCTGCAGTCCTGAGGAGTCAAATTGTTTGCTACTGTTCTGCAATATAAAGGTAGTGGAGAGTTTCATAAAAAATTATGTCATTACCTGCTGTGGGCTTTTGCGGACACGCCCGTTTGTTAGTAACAGTCAAGAGTAATGGCTGGATTTTTAAGGAGACCTGCATTGCTACATGACCTGTGGTATGTGGGGCAGTAGTGTGCTCAAGACGAGGGAATGTGTCTGATTTCATGTTTTTGGTAAAGAGTCCAACCTCAGTAGCACCAACAGGTAAATAATCAGGCTTGAATTTTCTCGGGTGGGCTTTACAGTACAAAGTAAGATGGTAAATGGAAAGTATGCCGATATTTTGTTGTACCATTCCTATAAAAAGCGTTCTTGTGTGGTTAGCGTAGAAATAGCGTTTTTACTAGAAAAGATTGGTGTAAAAGATCAGCATTGTTTTCTTTCCTGAGTCTGCTGTCAGTGTACTGCACCCCGCTAGGTTGTCCATAAGGAGCTTCACTGAGGGTTTAATCATATTTAATACATAAAGAGGCTGTAAATTGCAGGTTTATTACACATTGTGCTGGGGACTAAACCCTGGAATGTTCTGGTGTCTGACATCTCAATGTGCCAGTCTTTAACCTGTACGCTCATATTCCTGTGTACCCTGTGTTTTACAGTAGATCATTTGACTGATTGGCTTATCGTTTAAAGCATTTTCTACAACAGATCATAAAAGTATATATCCATGTGCAAATTTCTTTAAGTAGAAGATTCTATCTATATAGATATATATTTAGTGGCTTTTAAAAAATTTTTGGGGAGTTGAAACTGAGATTGATAAACTGTAATAGGAAGTAGAACATCACTGAGTTGGTATTGTCTGCCTGGCTCTGTATCGCCTGAAGAATTAGATCATTAATATACACGCTTGGCATCAAGACGTAATAGCTTTGCTCCATAGTTTGGACTAAAAAAAAAATTCTTTCTTTAAAGATTCTGTCGAAGAAAACATAGAAACATGCTTATTCTAGCCATTACACATGCAGTTAAAAAAATCTTTGAAAATTAATTACATTTTGCATATGACTTTGGCAAGGGAGGAAATATAATATTTTTTTCTGCTAGTCTTATATTTCAACATTCTACCCTTGATTTTACACATTGAAAAAAAAACTTTTTTGTTCCTTTACATAGAAAAAACATCTTTCTTTTTTGATATGTCACTGCACAAAAAGAGCAACAGACAACAAAATGAATCCACAAGTCAAAAAGATAAGCAAGTAAGAAAAAAAAGAAGTTGCATAATTCATTTCACATTGACAAATAGAAAAGTAGACTGTGGAGAGTAGTGGACTGTTGGAAGAAATGGAGCCTGCTTTTACTTTGGACTGTGTAACTGCAGGAGTCGTGAGTCACTAATGAATGCCGGATAAATGTAAACCGAAGAAAACCAGGACACATTTATGGCCCTCTACGCCCTCGCACAGTGTGTTTGTGTGTTTCTGACCTGAATGAAACCAGACATAACAGCAGGATCCAAGAGGAGGAAAGTGAACTCAAACTGTTCTTCTCACACTTAGATCTGCTTGTTTTTCCTTAAGTGAATGTATGTTCAGCATGTCTGTTGTCTGCCATTCACTAAAAATAGGACCAGCATTGACCTGTGCTCTGTGAAGATTAGATCAGTTTCGTACTGCGCAGTGGCTGTCCAACAGGATCTGCGTATAGTACAGGACATTGGCTTGGCCTTTAAGCTCAAGGTCAGCATTTAAGCCTTCGCTAGAAGCACAAGGTCTCAGTAACTGAGGGAAGCCATGACTCAACCTCTATTATTAGGCATCGTGGCATGCTCTGTCAGTGTATTTGTCCTTCCGAGAGCATACAGTAGACTGCACTTATGCCATTTAGCCACATAGAGAACCTCCGGAGTCCAAATCTGGGGATAATCACCTGGAAGAGTCACAGAGATTATGACAGTTGGAATGAATGGAGAAGGGGCTTTCATCTCCTCCATCAGCTGTTGCTGTACTCTGAGATGTACTGCAGCTCTGGTGTTTATGCTGCTTACACAGTATCACTTACTGTCCTGTCATGTCAAGGTATTTCCAGAGCAGCTACAATGGTATTTGTGGACACGTGTTTTTGTTTCTTAAAAAAACTACAAAGGACAGTGACTGGGTAAAAGCTCTTCCAAAAGTGCTGACAGCATATTTGTCATTTACTTATGCATTTCATTTAGCTTATTTTTTGGTTAAGAGAATGTAAAATAATGAAGATTACTAAATATTCCCTCTCTACGTAAAGGGCATATTTCCCTTGACATACTGACTGTAGTTGTCAAATGGCATTGTGAGAAATCACTAATTGAAGTACAAGCAGATAAGGCAAGTTGAAGGGAAGTGGTGACGACAAAAGGGTTAAACTGCAAACCTCTTCAAACTTCTCTTTACATTTTTAACAATTAATGCCGCAGTCCAGTGGCAGAAGTTTAAAATATACAGAAGCCGCTATTTGGTGTAACATGTCTGCCGTGTGACTAATGCGTTTATGTTAAGTGTCAGGCAAACACAGTGTGAGAGTAGCATTAGTACATGGGTGGCCCCTGTAAGAAGCAAAGACCCAAATGTGGCAGTGCTAAGCTGCTGCAGTGCTGAGCTACATAAGGCCATTCAGTTTGCAGAGGGCTGCATTGCCCTAACCCTAACCCTAACATTCGCAACTGACACACCAAAATGCCAGTTAGCTGATAACCAGTTACTTCACTAGAAAATAAACACGCCAATGTCTGCAACAGGATCAATGAACATGAAATTATTCAAATAGACTGAATTTGAATTTGGCATGAACGGCTCTGAGCTTGTGTCTTGTTTGTCCCAGTCACCCAAGCCTCCTCCACACAGAGGACGACGCGATGCTTGTCCAATGTGTGTGTGCTCTTGTCGGTTAAATAATTAAAATTTTCTTTAAAACACAACACATGTAGTCCACTGAGCTGCCCCTATGTCTGGTTTCAAAGGCTTGCAGTGTGACAACCCTCCATTTTAAATTATGCACTTGTATGTGTATGTGCAAGAGTGACCAAAGACATGGTCCCAACACGAGTTCCTTCAGTCTGCCACTCTCCCACTCGTCCGCATTAATCAAGGTACAACACTCTCTGTCATCTTTTTCTTTCATGTCATTCTTTTCTCTTACAAGGCATGCATGTTGAAATCCAGTCAGGAAAAAATTGCAAAATGAAAACCACTGATATTCAAAAACACAACTGTCCCTAGAGTGTTACTACTCGTCGGTTACACAGCTTGATCATTCAAGAAACATTGCGTCATGTAAACGTGCCTTTTTCAAATGGCTCACAGGCCTTAATTGCCCGAAGCTGCACAGCTGATTCTTAAGCAAAACCAAGACTCTCTGTAGAAAACCCAGAAAGATGTGTGGAACAGCTGCACTGCTCTACATTTTGACTTATTTTGCGATGTAGATTTTCCTAAATAGGTGGAAATGAAAAAGAAAAAAAAATCAGCTGCACAGCATCGGCGTTTCAAAACAAAGCTCACAAACTTGTCCCTTCCCACCCCGTACATGTCATTAATCAGTTCCATCAGTGAGAAATGCTTTAAAATAAACAAAAATGAAAAAAGACAGACAGTTTATACATTAGAAAAAACAGCAACATGATGTCCCGACCAACCCGCCCGCAAAGATAAATAAATCTATTTGGATATACTCTAAATGGATAAATAATATTACCATGATATACTCTATGTAACTTTTCAACAATAATTAAATATCTCAAGGATGGCACCATCGCTTTCTCAAAAAAAAAAAGAAAAATTATAACTCATGGTGATATATTTTATAAAATTTGTTTAAAGTTGTAATAAAGTGATCTGTTTCCCTCCTCTACGAGCTCCCGTTCCCTTCCTCTCTCCTCCTCTCTCTTTGTCTCTCGCTCGTCTCGTCTCTCAGCACACTGGAATGCTGGAAGGAGGGAAGTTTGGTTTGTGCTTTCGGACAGACTGACATTTACACGCTGTTTGTCCATTTGTTCATTAGTTCCTCTCCAGAGTTTACGCAGGAGGAGAGCAGCGAGGGTCATTACTGTCATCCCGAGCCTCTGGGGTCTATATAGCTGCCAACCGTGGAGCGGAGAGAGCGAGAGCTAGGGGAGGGGGAAGAAAAGAAAAAAAAAAAGGTGTTTATGGTTCTCGCTGTGTTAGTGTTAAAATCATCTTTTGCCAAGAGACAAAACATAAACATCGTCAGTCTTTTTCTCTCGGTTTTGGCTCGTGACGATGTTCCAACAGAGGCGAGGCTGACACTGATCAGAGGCAGCTCTTTCTCTCCTGGCTTCGGTCTACCTCGAGTCTCCGGCGAGGAGAGGAAGCAAAAGAAAAACGTTGCGTCTCCTCTCTCCCTCCTCGGGTCCATCATATGCGGGATGCCTCAACTCTCTCTCTCTCTCTCTCTCTTTCCTCTCTCTCTGTATCACACAAACTCATCTTCATCCTCTAGAGTCCATCATGGCTTTGACAGTTCTTCCGTTTCTCTTTTAATGATGTTGCTGCTCATCCTCCCCATCCCATTCCCTATCCTGTCCTTCCTTTTTCACCGAGGCTGACACAGTCCAGAAGAAAAGCACCATGGGATGCATCAAACACTGCCGTCATCTTCCGATATCCCCACAGAATACAAAACAGCCTCTCCTCTGTTCTCCTCTCTTTTCCCCTCTTCTTCTCATCTCTTCTCCTTCCCTCTCCAGCACCTTGAGGATTTAAATCCTCACTTTAATAGAAATGAGGGGCAGAGAAGAAAATAATTAATTTTAAAAAAGACGAAAATATAAAATGGCAGTTGAAACGTCCCCCTGTGAGACCAAAATGTGTTCATCGTTTGCAGAACAAAACGTTTTTGTCCTCTTTTATTCTCCTTCTATGCTTTTTAATTGTCTTCTCCCTTCACTCATTCCATTTAGTCACCGAGCCGGAGGTTTGGTCTTTTTACATTCTGTTTCACTCCACAATCACAGAGGAGGGGTCGTCTTGTTTGACCTCCACATCAATAAATTAAAATCATAATGAACTCATTCTCTCTCGTACACATTCATCCCACTACTCTTCTTTTGCTTCTCTTCATCATCAGACGTAGGCTGATTCGCTGGACTGTGTGCGTCCCAGGTTTGGCGGCTGGGACAGGTGTGCCATATCCTTCTTCCTGATCTCACAGATAGACTTCCTGCGGGCCTGGACACCCCTGATGGCGGCTTTGATCTTGCGCCAGCCAAGGTGGTTGAGCTCGGCCAGGTTGAGCACTACGCAGATGCCGCTCACTGCGAACATGAACACCAGGAAAACCGTTTTTTCCGTGGGGCGGGACACGTAGCACTCCACCTCCTTCAGACACGGGTAGCGGTCGCACTCAAAAATCCCAGGCACACTAAAGCCGTAAAGGAAGTACTGGCCCGCCAAGAAGCCAATCTCCAGTGCGTTTCTGAACACCACCTGAATGATGTAAAAACGGGAGATCCCTTCTTGCCGCCGAACCTTTGAGCTCTTCCCATGGGTGAGGCCCCGCGGGGCGTTGGGAATCTCCTTCACTTCCAGACAGTCCGGTTCTTCCTTTCCTCCGCCGCCATCGCCGCCATGTTGCACTAGAATACCATTAATGTTGCGGAGCTTTCGCGCCCCATCCCTTCCCCCATAGTCCCTCTCCATTATGGGATAGAGAAAGGAGTAGCGTCGGTCTTTCTGCTTGGCCGACTGGTGGACAGAGTAGGTGATGAAGCAGAGGCTGGGCGTGCACACCAGTATGATCTGGAAGACCCAGTAGCGGATGTGGGAGATGGGGAAGGCCTTGTCATAGCAGGCCTGGTTGCAGCCCGGCTGCAGAGTGTTACAGATGAACATGGTCTGCTCGTCCTCGTACACCGTCTCCCCGACGATTGCCACGATCAGGATACGGAAGATCACCACCACTGTTAGCAGGATCCTGGAGAAGAAAGAGAGAGATAAATGGGGTTAATAGCCAGAGACGCGCAGTGATTCACTGTGTCAGGAGGGATGAGATGTCCTGAGATATCCTTCCCAGCAGGGTTCTGCAGTATGAGAGGAAAGAAAGCGGAACGATGAATAGCAGAGATAATATAAGAGAGCCGTTATAGTATGAATGTAAATGTACATACACAGGACGAAGCAACATTACCTACTTTAGTGAACTCGTTAATTAGAAAGGAGAAGTGAGGGAGGAGGCACAGAGAAAAGAGACATAACTGTACTTGTGATGGAGGTGGACATTGTGTCTCTGTTAAGTCACTGTTCCTCCTGATAAGAGCCAGAGAAGAAGAGTGCTCCAAATCGCCCCATTTATCAGACAAAAAAAAACACTCGAGAAGAAGAACAGTTATGAGTGGAGCATCGACGTGTCGTCAGTGCTCATAACTCATAGCCTGTTATCTGTGATTCAACATGCAGTATATCTGTGTGTTTCATGTGTGTGTATATGGGTGTGTTTTATGAGGGTGTGTGTGTGCATGTATGTGTGTGCATTTTGTGAGGGTGTTTGTGTGTGTGTGTGTGTGTGTTTACAGGTAAAGAAGACGTGAGATGACACATCTTGTCTAATTTTGGTGCCTTTTGCATCATTAGGCCCAGTTACCATGGTAACCTCAGATTAGACTCAAGGTGGAGCTGTGATTAGTTTCTACACACACACACATGATCATGCAAGGTAATCTCTCTGTCACTGACTCTGTCAGAAACAGTGCAGTTTCTCTATCCACTTCCACTGCTGCAGCAACAGGTGAGACTGAGGTGAACCTCGTTTGCAGATTAAGGTGTAATTTATTGAGAGAGGTGGGGAGAGGGAGAGAGAAAGAGAGTTCTTCAATTCACGCTGCATTCACTCACATGTTAATGTGTCTCTGTTGAAGCATATGCTTAAATTTGCTGACTTTACATATCAGTGCTCTTAATGTGTCTGGGCGCTTCATGATGTTAGACACACACAGTGGATGGACTACAGGTTTCTACTCCTCCCCTCTCTTCTGTTTCCTGTCTTGCAGACATCTCTGTCTTTGTTCTTTTCTTACTTTATTCATCCCTCATTTATTTTTCAGATCTGAGACCAAGCAAGCACTTTATAGCAGGCTTTTTGCTTTTTGCAGCCTGTGCGAGCCAGTTGGCTGTCTCGCTCTGTAATCTGTGAAAAAACAAAGTCTGGAACAAGGCTGCAGACTGCAGACAGGCCTGGACACTGCGGTTAATCTGTCAATTGATTGCTGCCTCCAGTTGCACAGTTATGAGAGAGTTCAAACTGAATCCCACATACTGTAAGATCAACTCTCACTAATCACTTCCATTTGTATTAATGATAATAGATAGATACTTTATTGATCTCCAAGAGAAATTCACAATCACATAAATAATGGTATCATTACTCTGTACTCAGAGCACACACCATTACGGTGGCCCATCAAAACCTGACCTCATTACATTTATCATGGATTTATGTTTTTTTGTGCATACAAGTCAATAGATGGCGACATATAAAAATGGCTTTGGAGGCAGAGCTGATGGGCAGCACAGCATGCTGCAGGAAGAGCAATTATTTCCTAAGAAAATGTCAATGTGCATAGCATAGAGCATTTAAATTTAAAGAGATTAATCTTCAGACAAACATACTGTAAGCGTCTTTCAGACTCAAGAGTGAATTAAAGCATTAGGAGCATTAGGGGGTGACCCTTTCAATGACGCCCCTTGATCATAAAAATAATTTCAGAGGGGGAGACAGACTCTAAAGTGAGACATACAGCTGCACATGTTAGAAATTAGAAATATAATATATAAATAAAATCAAAGAATGAGAGATAGAGTGAGAAATAACAAAACACTTGAGTGGCACATTTCACCTGCAACTCTGCCTCAAGATAAGTCTGAATTTATTAGATAAAATCAACATTTGAGCAGCAGTTGTCATGTGAATTTACTTCCACTCACTCAGTATTTATTTATCAAACTCAGTTTGAAGATCTGTTTATCTGGACACCATTGTGACTGGACAGTGGATCCGGGGCGGGGCCCACACCACTGCACCTTAGACATTGCCAGATAATCATTAGATGCCATTTGGCTGTGTGAAGGGTAATCTACCAATCGCACAGTGGCTTTACCAGTCTTGTGTGGCGCAGATGTGGAGTCGAAGGGCAAAGTTAATCCTTTCCAGAGTCTGACAGCGTGCAGTTCACATGTACCTCTCATCAAAACAGCGGGTCATCAGCGATGACCTCCAAAATGAAAAATACAAGACTTATTGCCAATCCATCCACCTGTGATCAGCTGGCATGTGGATGGGGAGGAAGGGGGTGGGAGAAAAATAAACGCAAAAAAATGAAAATGCTTTTGCCCTTGTAGTGACTCCATTAAGGAGCTTAGTGAGCAGAGAATTCACAATGCCAGAGTGAGAGAGTACTGCGCTAAATGTGTGCTGATGTGCACACAAACACACACACACATACACACATTGTGTATGGTCACACACATGCACGCTCGTACAAATATCCATGTAACAAAACACCATCCAGACAGTGAGATGGTTCAAAACGAAGTGTCTACTGAAAGAAGATGTCAAATTGCTGTATAAGATGAATTAGTTCCAGACAGGGATAAAAAGATTATAAAGTCACCAAAAAAACCCAGTGTGGCTCGGACATCTTCTCCTTAAATTAAAAGAGAAACCTGCCAGTGCTGGGACAGAGTGCGAGAGATAGAAGGGGGATAGTAAGGAAAACCAGCAATGGAGGAAAATCTCATCATGGAGAATGAATTATATAATAGCTTCCACACGCAAACCCACTGCTGTAATCTGTGGCAGAGCCAAGGGAGGATTCTTGCATTAGGTTTTTTGGGTTTTTTTTTTCTCATTAATGCCATCGAATAGCTTTAGATTATCATACACCACACAGCAACCCCCACCTGTTTTTTCTCTCCTCTCTCGGGCATCCTTCTTTCTTTTTTTACTTTCTTTCATTTGCACTCCCAGGGCTCCTGCTGTGGCCTTCGCTTTCTCTCTGTCAGGAATTATCTCCAGATTGTCTGTCTGTTTTCTATGAAGAGCCTTCTCTCTCTGAGATTTTATCTGTTTTTTATGGAAATTTTTTTACTGTTTTCTCATGGTTTAAAAATTAAACATTTCATCTATTCATCAAAAAAAAAAAACAATCATGACAAAAAATAACCAACACTTTGTTCACTGTACACATATGCTTCAAACACTCACATGGCAGACATACTAGCACATATCCCAACACACTCACAGCCTCTGTTCCTGGCAGACGGTGTTTGTTGTTCCCATTGACTAATATGTTGCCTGTGTTAGCGCACAGGCGGTGGTAATTATGCAAAAACATTATGCCAACACAACTCCAAAACGCCTCTTCTACTTGAGCAATTGTGTGTCCTCGACCCGCCATCTTTCTCTCTTTCTCTTCCTCGTTATCTGACAGTGGATATCTCGCACTGAGGGGGTGTTTGTCACAATCAAAGCTCTCATTATGGCTGCGCAGTTAATTGTCAAAAATTAAATGTGTACAGTAATGTGAAAAATAATCATGGTGCCTGCTTCTCAAAGGAAACATCTACTTGCCCCCTCTGTGTGCACGCATGTACATGCATGCGTTTTATAGGCACACAGAGGTACACACACACACAGACCACATTCTGCATTATTAAACCACCAGATAAACTGAAATGCCATTCACAGTGAAGCTCCCTTGATATTATTGAAGATTCCCCTTTCTGTTTAATGTCAGTCTCTTTTAATGAAACACTGTTTACATGGCAATCTGAGAGGACGAGCTGCATACAAATAGAAGTAGGGGAGAGGTGGGAGTTGTGTGTAGTTCAGTAGGTAGAGCAGGACTAGAGTTTTAGGGGTTAAGAAGGCAATGCATATGAAAAACACATAGTTGTCCTGTTTGCAGTAACAAATCCGCTGAAAAGTACCCATGGTGTTGCTTTTCAGTGACACCAGGGCAGAGACAGGACAAAGGTTAAGAAGGATATAGTTGAAAAGCACATCATTCAGGGATTGTGTACGAAGGAGATAACAGAGGAAGGAACCAGGAGAAGGCAAAATTGTGGGAGAATAATGAGGAAGCGGAGACAAGGGGTTGGAAATAATTGGCCGGGGACTGATAAAGAGCATAAGGTTTTGGAGAGATTGGAAGATGTAACGGCGGCGATAAAAAAAAAGAGGAGGGAGGAGGAAGAGCATCCGTGGTTCCTTTACCCAGAAACCCAACACAACCCCCCCCCACCTTTCCCTCGCCTCTCATCTCTCCTCCCTCCCTTCAATCTCCCCTCCACTCAACTTCCCTCTGCTAGTTACCATGGCAACAGGCGAGGGGCAGAAAATGAAGGGAGATGAAGAGAGAGAGAAGTGTGCCGACTAGAAGCTAAGTCAACTAAAGAACAGCATGTTTCTGCAGATTTGTTGCACCAGTTAGAGCGTGGCTTAGGTGCCTCAAAGAGCTTGATGCTTGTTGACTTTATGCGAAAGCCCGAAGAGGAGTTGACTGAAACAACTAATTATGCCAACGAGGCCAACCAAATCATGCTTCTGTGTAGAAGTTGCTTAGACGATAATTTAGAACATGTTGGCCCCCTTTTAGAGGGAAGAAACTCAGCCTCTACTTCAAACACCCCCAGGAAGAAAAGATGCTGAAAATAGGTTCTGTTCAAAATGGGACACAGAAACTGTTTTAAAATATGGATAGATCATCTCAAAATTTTATTTCTGTGTCTAATAAAAAAAAATGTGTGGCCTTTTTTTATTTTGAACTTCAGTTTTTGGCATGGTATCGTGAAGGATAATCAGGAAAAATAGCAGCTCTTAGCTCCGTCTCTGCAGGATGAGGAGTCTAATAGCTGCTCCGGACGGTGATGTAAACAAGTCCAGTCTTCTGGCTGACCTGCTAATCCTTTTCAGAGCCTTACCTTTATGCTCCACCAATACCTGCTACCTGCTTACATCTACAACCTGCGTCTCTCTTGAGCAGTCTTTATCAGCTCCTGCCTCTAATATATTCAGCATCTTCTGTGTCACAAACTCTGATCTGATCTGCCGCTCTCTCAGTGATAATCAGACTGATGTCACCATTTCACTTTAAGTCACAGGTTGGGAGCCACGCTATTATTTCAGTCTGGTCACTGTGATGGTAATCTGAGCCAGGCGTGTGATGTAAAAGGATGTAATGTTACTTATGTTATCTTTTGTCATTAAGCTGGATAGCCACACTCACTGACTAACTTTCACATTACACTTCCCATCCGTCACCACAAAAAGATTAAACAGAGAAGGCGAAGAGACTACTGGTTTTCCAGGTGAGTAATATTACTTGAAGTAACTTATAATTAGTTAGCGCCTGCTGTTATGGTGTTATACTTGTATCATATCCTAACTTTAGTGTTTACAGTTGAATCAACCAAACCTGCTTTTAGCTGATCCTCAACGTGTCTTTGTCAGTGGCACTAACAGATAATGTCATTCTGCTGATACTTAAACAAAAAAATGTTCCAATTGTCCAATAGGGACATTTTGTTGTTCAAGTATAAAAAAGTGCTTCAAGGGGACAGTCCCTCCATAGTCCATCCCTTTATTCCAACCTTCAATCTATGTTCCTTAGTTCCTTATTTTCCCTCAATGTTTTGATTTTCTGTCTCTTTTCTGTGTCAAATACAACCTACTGGCAATTCCGACAAATCTAATCCTGTCACATTGAATATGAACACTTCTCATACTCTCTCTCTCTCTCTCTCTCTCTCTCAGTCTGTGTGTTCCTTTGCCAGGGTTTATCAATAGCTCGTAGTTCACAGCGGGTCACCTGGCATCAGGCTGTGTCCATCCTCACACAGGAGCCCTCAGAAACACACGCACACAAACACACACACACACACACACACATTTATACCCAGAAGGGACGTTCCGGTGCTCCAGGCCAGTGACAGAAGGAGTGAGGGGGCTGCACTCTCCCCCGCTGACAGACCTTTATCCTGCATGGCCACCCAACTCCCAACATGCACACGCACACACGGAAACTCACTGTCACACTCAAATGTTAACACCAGTATAACACGAGTATACAGTGACTGCTTCCACAGAAACAGGGACACCTCTTCATGCACACGTGCACACACACATTTTAATCACAGACACACATTCTTCCAGCTGTTGTGGGGCGTCACAAAGCCGATTGTGTCTGACTTTGCCAGGTGTTAGTTCCACCCTTTCCAGAGAAGATGAAGATGAATTTCTATCATACCAACCAGTAATAATGGCTTTACCATGGTCATCAAGCAGGAGGCTTCAGAGGCGCACAGGCCTGTGTTTAGTGCAGGGGCTTCACAATGAATATTCAAGGAGGAGTATTTGTAAAGCACATCAAAACAAATGCTCACAGGATACAATTTTACATACTGTATGTCAAGTACAGTATATGTAATGGTGTAACAAGGTCTATTTACTCCAAGTATAAGTTTGAAGTTTATACATATAGATATGGTACATATGCTATGGCCTTCAAAGTCATCACATCTCAACCTGATTGAACACCTACAGGAGATTTTGGAGTGACAGGTTGGATATTGCTCACCACTACCATTATCAAAACACCAAATGAGGTGATATCTTATGGAAAAATTGTGTTCATCCCTCCAGGAGAGTTCAGACACTTGGAGAACAAGTGGACACTGAAGCTGTTCTGGCAGAACACGGTGGTCCAACAGCACATTTTATGTCATCTGTGTGTTTACACACACCTTAATTTTATCACTCCTTCACAGCTGCCTAAACATTATTGGTGTTATATTTCTGTTTTCTTTCTATGCTTGTATTTTTTATGTTACATTTTATTTTATATACAATATTCTATTCCTATCCTTGAATTTTGGACTATATCATATCTGATGTCCGAAGTTCTCGTTTTACTTGTGTGATTTCTTCATACATACATAAATATATTTTTGAGCATTGATGGAGAGTTAGGAAGAGCTGCTTCCATGTTTGTTGGGCATATGACAAATATGAAAGTTGAATCTAGCTGATAATACCTCTGTTCTTGGACTTAAGTAGAGATTTTACATGCAGAGTTTTTACTTGTAATGGAACCATTTTACACTGTAGGCAAACGAAAATGATCTTTTAACATTATTTTATTATTGACTTTACAAAGATAATGTGTTCTCAGAATACTAAACGCAAGTACACACAAGTGCAGATATACAGCCATCTATTCATCTTCTCCATGCGCTGGATCACAGTATAAGTACTCTATATTTCTGTTTCAATGATACGGTTGGTGACAGGACTCTTTATTATAGTATAGTCTCTGTGTGTAATCCTGGGTCTGTAAGCTGCTGAAATGGAAATCTAATAATAGCACATTCTAATACTGTTCACTTATCTACCTATCTCTCTGCTCCCCCCCTCCCTGACACACACACTCACACACACACACACAAAGGTATTTAAGTGGTGTCTTGATGAATGTGAACTGACTGGCTAGCTCTGGAGATAAATTGGTGAAGATCAGAGCTCCCCCTGATACAGACAATAACTCAAATGTCTCACACGCATGCACATGAACACACACGCATGCAAACATTCAGTCGTGTATTTTTGCGTAGACAAACTAAATTAAATGTGTGCCCATTAGATGTTTGTTCCATCAGTCTGACTAATGACTATGAAGTGATATTTTTTTAAACACTAATAGCGAACAGATTGATTGCGTGAGGCTCCATCAGTGCACTGGTGCTGAAGTGCACTATACGCAAGGGTCTGCATGACAATAATAACCGTGCCAGTTGCCTTGGCAACAGATTAGGCGATGAAGGAAGATTTAAATAGAAGCCCAGACATTAAAAATAGACTTTCTAAAATCTGAGTGATGAGTGCAGATCAATGGCAAGACTGAAAAGATGTGACATGAGTGGTCACCATGGTAACAGACCAGCCAGTGTGGAGGACTGGCTTTTGGGTAGGCTGCGAGGTTGTGATGGAGAGGTGAGGCATGAGCAGAAGAAAGAACAGCAGGAGAGAGGAAGAGAGCGAATGTGTGGGTGGGAAAAGGGAGGGAGGCAGGGAGGGAGGAAGGGAGGGAGGTGGGGTCAATGGAGGGAAATACAGAAAGAGAGAGAGAAATGATGAGCGTAATCCGGATTAAAACGGTGGGTTTTGGACAATCCCGAGTTAGGGCCGCCGCATCCATGCCAACTCCCCACCCACCGCCACTCTCCCGTGCCAAGTCCCAACCCAAATCAGCCGCACTGGCACATGCAGGGAGCCTCCATGACACACAAGCAGGCAGCACATGGCCGAGCAGGGAACATCCCAAACACAGTCAATCGACACAAAATACTCTTATACCTATTTTTAAACAACAGCTCTGGTCTACCTCAGTAGGTCCAATGGAAATGGTGAGAAAAAAGGCATGGTCTACATT
The DNA here is from genome assembly GCA_023238725.1 of Scortum barcoo. Classification (NCBI taxonomy): domain Eukaryota; kingdom Metazoa; phylum Chordata; class Actinopteri; order Centrarchiformes; family Terapontidae; genus Scortum; species Scortum barcoo. The sequence continues at coordinate 23,733,399 of CM041552.1, forward strand.
TTGCATTAACACAAGTCTCATATCTCAACTGAGCAGTGGGCAGAGGTGGAAATGTAACTATGTACATTTACTTCAATACTTTACTTAAGTTCAATTTTAGGCATTTTCTATTTCCATTTTATGCTTCTTCATATTTTTGGAGGTAAGTAATGTAGTTTTTACATTAATAATTACTTTGCAGAATTAGATTATTAATCCAAAATAAAGATAAACTAATAGATTATAATGTAGTACTAGTATTGCTTACACATAAATGTGTCACTAATTATAATGTAGTGATATAGATATTATATATATTATATTATATATTATAGATACAGATATTGTTATTATTTTATATTATGTGCCATTCTGCATGATGAGTACTTTTACCTTTGGTGATGTCAGTGTATTTTGATGCTATAGCTTATATATGTTTACTTAAGTGAGATTTTGACTACAGGACCTATGATACTGTGATACTGTTAATACTAAGTTACCATGCAAAAGATCTGAGAGCATCGTCCCCCACTGAGAGTAGGTATCAGTATCAGTTATTTATGACTTGGCTGGATTCAATTTACATACTGAAATATTAATTTCTTTCATTTTGATTTGCAGCTTTTAAAACTGACAGCAAACATCACATCTAATTTTTAATTTATTTCTGCCTTCTTTTGTTTTTCTTGCATAAGCATGTAAATATTAAAAAGATCTGAACTGCTTTGGGATTGGGAGAAGCTCCGGTGGTGCCTGTGGTGGATGATTGGATCTTCAGTGGTCGTCCTCTGAGGTGCATTCACATGTGGATTTAATGAGGTTTTACTGATCTGATTAGATACAAATGGGATTTATAAGTACACTGAGGATCCAACCCATGAATTTAAGTGCACCAGTCCTGACTGCTGTAGCTCTTTTAAAACCAGTCAATGTCTAATACATCACTCAGCTCAAATAGCAGTTATCACAGATAATCTGACCGTTTAAACATCATTTTGCATGACTGAGCATTTAGCAGATGATCCCCTGCAGATGAGGCCCAGTTGTCATGAAGTTGTACTGTCAATTTTCACATTTACAACAGAGCTGCAGTGATTAGTTGGTTAAACAATTGCTTGTAATCTATTAAATTAATCACTAAATATTTGAATAATTGAATAATAATTCTTTTTAGTTATTTTTAAGTAAAGCTTTCTCAGTACACTGAATATCTTTGGACTGTGGACAAAAGAACACATTTGAGGACGTCACCATGCACTTTAGGAAACAAAGATCAACATTTTTCACCATTCTTTGTCATTTTTTGGACCAAACAACTAATCAAATCCTTAATTATTTAAATAATTAATTACTTGTTATTGAATCAGATAATGCAAACAGGCATAAAACAAGCCTACTTTTATTGAAGGGTGATCACTGTGGCTATAGGTAGCTATTTAAAAAGTAAGAGTAAATGCTAAAAGCACAAGTAGAGAAGAGATTTTAAGTCAGCAAACTTAGCAGTAATGCTGAGTAAGTTTATTATAAACTATAAGCTAGTGGTCATATTACTAGGACTTAATAATAATAAGAATTAATTCATTAATCAGTAATCTTTACAAGTTGACTATTGTAATGTATACATATATATACTACTATCTCTATTTTGTTGGAGCAACTTGAATCCAGCCAGAGCAAAGCCCAGTGCCATTATGCCATGGGCATTAAGAATAACTATTAGAAACGAATATAAACAGCCAATCTCGCTGTCTCTTGTCTTATGTAGGTCATATGGTGGCATTGGTAGTAAATTGAGACTGATGATTTTTTATGTGAAGCTCTCTGTGTTTTTCACCGTCTATCTATCTGATATGACCCGGATGTCTAATAGGAGATGCAGTTTCCTCCAGCAATTAACAGCTAACAGTATGTGTTCTGCTGCTGTCATTCTACAGGTCATGAAAGCTAAATTTATCTCTTTCACATTACAGCACTGTCTACCGAATAGCTTTTTCATAATTGGCCAGAAGAGTGGTGAGAATGCAGCATATTGCCGACAGTCAAACGCCCTCCCTGCAGCCTGACTTCACTGCTTAATTGAAGAAACTGCAAATGGGATTGTGTGTGGTGTGTGTGGGGAGGTGTGAATGCATTGTCACACTCTATCTGATTGCTCATATGCAAGGATGAGAACTGTGACAGTGTTGGCAATATACGTGTGTATGTCTACCCCCCCCCAGAGGAATGTGTAAATGTAATAAAATAGTAATAAAATTATGCACATGTTTGTATGTTTTGATGACCATCTGGTTGAGTGTGTGTGTGTGTGTGTGTGTGTGTGTGTGTGAGTGCATGCGTGTGAGGAGGCAGTGAATCAGATGTCTTCTTATAGCATGCTTGGTCCTGGCGGAGATGGTGTGTGTTTTAGCAAGGTGTTAGGTGTTTACTGTGCACACTCATGTTTTTTTTATTCATGATGAGTCAGTCACACTGTGCAGAAGCTGATAGTGCCTCTGAGGAACAGTCGTTACTAACACACATACATACACACACTTACACATGCTCAATGACCTGAATGTACTGCAGTCTAAGTGACCCTTACTCTCTCAGTTTGTTCATTACAGATGCCAGTAAAGTGTGAAGATGCAGCCAGTGATAGGAGTCAGGGGGGTGAGGAGTGAGGATGAGGAAAATTAATTAATGGCAGAAGCTCGTTCTTTTGATCTTCAGAGAGGGGAGATAGGGTGAGATTAAGTGTAGAGGCAGAGTGAGAAAGAACGAGAGAGAGAGATGCATGGAGCGGTTTCATCGGACCATCAGCAGACAAACATAATGATCAATCAAAGGAAGCGAGAATGTCTACTTTATAATCCCCGCATAGAAATGCTGTAAGTCATGTGTGATGAAAGCACATTTTATAAATAAGACAATGATCTCACAGTCACAAGCTCACACAAAGAGACCCAACTGAGGAAACTTCATAGCAGCAGCGTTGCTTTGTAACAAAAAAAGATGAAAGTTCGTGTTAATTTTAGCCCTGCCTTTTGTAGTGTAAGCACAGCAGGTTCAGCCTGAGTCTTAATGACATTTTTCAACATTAAACTCTAAAGTGTCTCAGTGTGAGTTTTGGTAACATGATCTGCATTTAACCAATCACACTCCATCTTTTGCACTGTAGGGGTTTTTCTCCCAGTAGTACTGAATGTTAAGATGATTTATTGAGACTTGGAATTGTCACTATCAGAGAGTAGACCTTAATGTCATAACTCAAATAGTTACTTACAGTATTGCATACTATTACTGTTTATGTCTATATCTTTGCCTCAAGTTATTTCACTTCCTACCTGCCGTTGTTTTCGGGTGACAATTATGACTGAACCAACTCTAGTGTCTAATGTGAAAAACAAGAGTGAATTTGGGTGTTTTACTGTCCTCATCATGTTGGTGTTAATCAAAGATTTATCCAAAGAGAGACTGTATTACCCTCAGCACAGAATGACTATGCTACCCCATTAAGAATTCATGGTTACACTACTTGATGTTAAATCATCTGCCTCGTTGGGCCTCATAAGAACAGACAACATTCTCATAAAGCTGGCATCTAATATTTTTATAGCTAATACTCTATTAACATATTCATATATGCGCTGGTGTAATGTAACACCCAACAACCAGCATATTTCCCTACCTTGCATACAGCTGTTGTTAGCAATTTATGAAAAACTTTCCTGAGATACATAACTCAACTTGGCATGTCCAAGTATTGATTATCTGACAGCATGCTGCAGATTTTAGAGTCTCAATTTCCATTTCACAAAAACATCACTTTTTTTAAAGAGAAAATCCAACACAAAGATCACAGTGATGCATCGCTGCGGACTCATTTACATTTTACACATTTCAGCCATAATTTGACATATTATATCACTCTGAGGTCTCTCAGTTAATGTTCCAATTCTGTATCGATACTTCAGAAAGAAGGCATATTTCATAAATGCTATTTTTGCAGAGTTGCTCTGCTGTGTTAGTGTGTGTGAGGTGACGTCTGGGTTAAACTAACCCTCCAGTATCATTCTAACACTGACCTGCTCCGTCCTCCAGTGAGGTGCTAACACTAAACCTATAAGCCTTACTAAGTCACCCTGCCAGAGACGGTTTCTCCCCGAGGCCCTGCAAGGTGAAATCTGTCTCAACTCCGACCTCTTTGCCTGCTCTAATCTCTCTTTTACCATCCGTCCCTCCCTCTCTCCCTCCCCTCTATGACCAACCACATTACTGTAGTCTGGTTTGGTCTCACCTGACTGTCTTCACCCGCCAGTGTTTCCCTCAGTGAGTGCCATGACACACTACACAAGGCACCAGACAGATGTTAAAACCAATGTAAGATCGATGTTTAACACACAGCTTAAGGTGGAGATGGAGGTTTTTCTTCTAACACAATGTCTGATGGACACACTTGCTAGTAAGAGCTCAAATGATTAATCCATCAGCATGTAAACACCGCGTTAGCCCTGACCTTAACATATGTGGACTGTAAGGATCAAGAGAGGGAGAATAAGCTGCTGAGAACCAGTGAGAGGATGGGGGGAAGTGGATATGAGGTGTAAGCAGAAAGAAATGAGAACACAAGCTGCATAATTATGTGTAGTTGCTCTCATCCCCCCCAGCTACAACTCTACATCTCCAACAATCCCTATGGAGGCTGGTTGTAGCACTCCAGTCATGAAAGGCTGCCAGCAGCTACACAGCAGCTCTCTCCTGCTCCCAGGGCTCATTTCCAGGATGTTTGTATCATTTCCAGGATGTTTGTAGCTTTAGTAGCAACTAACTAGAGCAGAACAACCTTACTATCAGCACTGAAGTGAAGGCTAATGCACACTTCAGGAGCTTCTTCAGTAATAAACTTGACATAGGGATTGTTTCACCAGATTTTCACAGATTGAGGTTCAGCAGGTAAATGCTTTTATTTCAAGAGTCGGAAGTGCAGCAGGGATTCACAATCTCCCTATAGAACATGAGGTCATTATAATAACTGCTTTCTTATGGCGGCACACAGGGAATGCTGGCATTACAGCCAACAGCACCCGGGGGTCATTACATATGGATGGAGGAAGTGTGAAAGCAGAGACAGGGAGGGACATAGTGAATACATGTCGGAGGTCTCGCTTGGCCTTCTGTAAGTGTCCCTTTTTAACAATCTCTCAGGGGAATCTTCCGCACACGAAGCGATATTACAGCCTCTTTCTTACCTTCTTCTTTTCTGCAATATTGCACACATTTGCTGGATAAGCCTCATTCCACACAAACCGAAATCATCTATCACCTCCGCAGGGGTTGCGAGTGCTCCACAGGGATTTGCTAAATAAAAGCATGATGATCTAAATGTCAATCTAAAGGTCATGTAACGACAGAGTTGTAACCTGTCAACAAACACAGGCAGTCTGTTGTCTGAGGTTTGGAGCTTCTATAGGGACACAGCCACAAAGACTCTTGATCACCTCCTGTAAAGTGCACATGTGCAGCGGCATGTGCATGGGATACAAGCAAACCTACAGCCATCTCTTCTCTTTCAGGGATCCAACCCAGTGCTCCAAATGAACAGCTGCAAGGACTGTATTTTAAAATTGGCATCTAGTGCTTCAAAGCAGCTCTGTACACTTCGATCAAAGTGCTTGTCAGATCATTTAACAGCATCTGAAACCTATTTTCCCACAGTGGAATTGAAGAGGTCGTATCAGAAGGTTTTTGTAACTTTCTAAAATAGATAATTCAACAACGACAACTGCTTTATGCAGTGATTGGCCAGGTATTTGGCCAGGTGTTTGCCTATATACTTCATCTTTGTTACTTTTGGTGTATACAACTGAGTGTCACACCACCAACAACAGGTACAAACAGAGACATGGTTGGACATAATGTTGTTGAATCTTCAGCCTGGTTCCATTGAAGAATACTGAAGCTCAATATCCAAATGTAAAATAATATTAATAGTAAAATATGTGTGGAAAAGAAAGGAATGTGTCACATTTGATATTCTTTTCAAATGGAGAGAGTGTCTGTATAACCTGGCTCCCCCAGGGTGTTGCATTATAAGTTGTTTGTAGCCTTAACGTTTGCTTAGCTGATAGGTGTCTTCAAGTCAGTTCTTTGTCTGCATCGGAAATAAATTCCTGACAAGAGAAAATGAGTCAAAATCGTCTGCTGACATCTTTGCATAAAAACAGATGAGGCACAAAATGATCTGTCAAGCTGAAAAACTATCGTCACTATCCAAGAGCCTGACAGGAGGGTGTGAGTCTGTTCTGCTTTTAATAGAAGTATTTGATGTTTCACTCTTAGAACAAAAATAAGGACCTTATCTGGTCTTTTTTTCCAAATGCCGGATTTTGATCTTATAATCGGAGTCCAGTTTATGATTCTTACTCAGCTTGGTAAGCAGTAACACTGACTGTGAATGGTCACCTCAAGTTTTATCTGTTGTCAAGGTGTTTAACCACAATTCTCTTGTCTAGAGCTGTATCGCAAGAATAAATATTTGGTGTGATAATTACCATCAAGGTTTATTTTAATGGGCAAAAAAGTCAATGAGGTACTTAAAGCTTTAATCACTCACTTAACATTCCAGTCGCTGCAACCCATGAGTCCATTTGTATTCCAACGGACACGCCTAAAGACTGTTTCATTAAGTGCCCTGCCTTCTATCAAGCCCCACTTCCTATTCCATTATTGGAGATCAATATCAGAGTGGTGGGAGGGTGGGTTTTCATGTTTAGCAGTCCTCCTTTGACCAATGGCAGCTCACAAGTGGGACCGTGGCCCATGGGAGCGGGACCACAGAGACAGTGTGAGCGATGTGTTGACAGTACTTAGGTAGACAGTGCTTCATCATAGGCTCTCCTCAGAGGCTGTGTGTACCAACAGGTGCTGGGGTCCCACAGTCCATAAAATGGTCCTGGGGAAGACGATTTACACCTGTGCCACTGCCCGTAATGGTAGGAATTAATCACAGGTAGCAGGTGAATACACAAACACACACTCACAGGCAGGACCGAAACCCATCCTGGCACATGTGATAGGCCCACAAAGTACACCGAAGCTCACGTTTCACACACAGTCTGAGTAGTTCTGCACACACAGACACTCACACACACAAACCCTGACCGTAAAAGGGAACCTCTAGAGCTGTTTGTAATCTTACACAAACAGCGAGTGTTATATTTCCCCTAATGTGTGTGTGACTCATGTATGACGAATCCTCTCAGGCCTGCAGGCTGTTGTCATGGTGGGCTCATGAGAACACACGCTGGCATCGCCTCAGGGACAGCAGTAACCTGTCCAGTGCTTTTCCTGGGCAGGACAGCACCTGCGCTGCCCAATGAGATGCATGAAATCGCAGCAGAGGGACCAATAGGTTTTAGGATTGGCGGGGTATTAGTGTGCGTTTATAAAAATTCATGTCAGTGGTGATGTCCCAGATTAGATGGTTTTTGAGCTGCAGAAAAGCCAGATGCAGGGACGGCACTTTAATGTGGGAACATACAGGCTGTTACACAGAAACTAAAGCTAAAAATGGTTGACTGGCTCTTTACATATTATCAGAAATGGCACTAAGTGATTAGGAGGGCTTCTGATTAACTATATTTAAGGGAGAAATACATATTATGAGTCACATCCTTCATTTATTTACCCATTTGTTGCAAATGGAGTAGTTGGTAAAATATGTATATGTATTAGTGAATGAAATATGTATTAGTGAATGAAACAAGCTGCTGTACCTCTTGGTGTACATACATAGGGATGTGTTGTGAAGCAATAACATACATAACAGGGATGTGTTGTGAAGCAATAACACATAACAGATGTGAAACATCCAATAATTAACTCATTTACCACAGAAACCACAAAAGTAAGTCTCTCTTAGTAGAGTTAGTGAGAGCTTTGTGTGGAAAGGACAGCCTATACTGTCAATTTGTCAATTGGACAATCGGTCAGTAGCCAATATATAAATCAGGCCAGTTTACAGCTGTGGAATTGATATTGAGACACTTGCAGCTAATCTATTAACAGTTAACACTTTTTAAATGATTGTTATATGATGCGCACTTTGTGACTGTGTGACTCTAATGAGACTAAAAGACACAGCGATTGTTTAAGATGAATTCTAACGGCAGCATGTTTACCGTGTTCTCTATTTGAGTTTAAGGCGCTTGGCAGCAAGTATCCACCCTGCTGAGGTATCCCTGAGCAAACCACTGAATAGCTTCCCACGAACTGGAGAGTTACTGTTGGTAAGATCTATGAACTCCCTGGACCAATAAAAAACTATTTATATTGTTTTCTCAGAAAGCAACTGCACACAATACTAGTTTACAGACATTTGGAAACATTTCAAAATCTGTAATTCACAGTGTGTACATAATAAAATCTAAACAAGCAAATGAAAGTCTACAGAGCTGCTTGAAGTCCTGTGTGTAAATGTGGATGTTTTGAAAAGGTTCTGGCCGGCTCCTCTCGTCATCTGCACATTTCGACTGTCTGGATATAATCTGTGTAAAGATGATCTGAGGCTTTTTGCCGCTGGGTGTCCTGGTTGCCCCGCTTAGGTCGTGACATGCAGCACCATCTCGTGACGAGACAGTCCTCTTGGCTTCCTACCAACACCCTGCAGACCGAGGCCATGTGTCTGCTCGCTTGTCTGTGAATAACCGTTCCTCACTGCCTTCCTGCTCGGTCTTTTTTCTCTCGTCATCTGCCTCCTGTCGCTCACATCTCGCACTCTGACCATAGGTTCTGCTCGTTTCCTCTCTGCTCTGCATACAGACTTTATTTTTCTCTCTTTTCCTCAATTGCCTTTGAGGAGTTGAGCTTTTCTTTACTGCTTCTCCTCCTCAACAACCCTTTCTTTCTGTGTCCTTCTCGCTCTCTCTAAGACCATGTAGCTGAGATGACTGGTCCGTTGATGAGCGATGGCGCGCTTCCAGCATCTCACAAATGAGAGAAAGCAAATACTGACCCATCTTTCATCATAACACCAAAGGAAACAACTCTGAGTAACCATTCAACCGACAGACTGCTCTGAGAACAAGGCTCGAGATCACTTCAGTTTCATAACTCAACAAGACAGAATTCACACTCAGAGCTCTGTCAGCAGAGGACAACTCATCTTTTGCCAAAAAAGAATATTTCTCCCCATCATTTGCTTCATGAACTGGGTGACATTTATGCACTCAATAATTCAAGAGTACCACTAGCCAGAGTGAGTCAGTAGCTTTGGGGGATTGGTTTAAACTGCTAATTCAGACTGTCTCTAATGAACCAATGCTGAAGCTGCGGTTTTCAAAGATGTCCCCAGAAAACCTCAAACTCAGCAACATGTGCTGTACTAGATGTAAAATCATGTTTAATACCATCTACAGAGCTGATGTGCCTCTGTGGCTAAAACACTCATCAATAATTGCTCATTCTGTGGCAGACGAGAGAGAGTTATTCAAACTAAAATACAAGGCAGCTCGGCATGTAGGGACGATGCATAAATCATAACTGCCGTGACCCTGCACTAGTGACTAGTTTTTTGAGGTTGTACTTGACAGAGAAAAATAAGAGGGCAGGGAGGAGAGAGAGGGGCAGGCAATTGTGTGAAAGCTCAAGAGGCACGCTTGTGTAGCGTGATGTCTTCTGAAGCAGATTAAACGTTACAGTGGGAGGAAAAGGGAGCGAGAGGGAAGACGGTATAGTGGGAAGCTGAATGAAAGCACTGTGGACTCTTTAGGACGTCCTCACACTGCTCTGGATCCTCTGATGTCCAAAGCCTCTGTGTTGGACTAATAGTGTTCCTCCTGGTTGCCTAACCCTCCCGTCATGTCACTCAGGGGGATTAAAGAAGCTAAAGCCCAGCTCTCCCTGCCATTACCCATGCAAGACCAGGAATCACTGAGGGGAATGAGAAAGGATTTGTATTCTGTGTGCCTTGTTGTATGTTTGACACTGTATCAGTCACTCCAGAAAAACGCGATTATGCGATCACATAATTCAACAACGCATAATCAGCCAAAAGTCCACCGCACATTGTATGCAATGCGGGGGCCGCATTTTTTCAAAGACGGATGAATCGCCGATTTCCGCGCAAAATCCATGCGAAATATGTGCGGGGCTTGCTTTGTATGATTTCATAATCCCCGGCATTTTCGTTGCAAAAAAGTCACATATATATCATATATCTTCTACATATATCTACATATATCTTCGCAGAAAGTTGAAAAATGTTGCGTTTACTTCACACACAAGAGCAGCCATTTTCCTCCTGTTGCCTTGGGAACGTTATGAAGTGACGTCATCGGAAAGCTGCAAACCCCGCGAAGAAGACATGATGACGTCAGCACATCAGTCTCATTTGCCAACAAAAATAAAAATAGTAATAATCATCATTCTTTTTGTAAAGCTACGGAACTTGTTTGACTCATCAACGTTTTGTACGTTTTTGAACCATGTGTTTATTCAGGTCCCAGCACTTTCTGTGATGTAGTGTGCTTGCTCATCATAGGAAGTCATTAGAAATGACTCTTTACATTAAGGTAGCAGCCTCGTGAGAACAGAGTGTTGGGGAAAAACCGCAATTTTTGCAATTTCCCGCAATTTCATCGCATAAAATTGCAGAAATATCCCACAATATTCCATCGCATTTTTTAAGAAAATGTGCCCCGTAATGAAGGATTTCACAAAAAAACTCATTTTTCTGGAAGGACTGACTGTATGTATGCACAGATATACAGTAGAAGCGAGATACAAGGAAGATGTGTGCCCATGTGTCTCTATTTCAAACTCCCAAACTCACAGACCACATCCCTCTCTGACAAGAACTCACCTCCCAATCATAGTAGAGTGCTGCTGCACGGCGGCCTCCAGGAGGCGCTCTAGGATGGTCCATTCTCCCATGGTTGGAGTTTGGAGGCATCCACTGGTCAAAGGGAATCAGGCGGGGGGCTCCGCAGGCAGCAGGGCACCAGGGCTGGTGTTAAAGTCCCTGTTACACTGAGTCTTCAAGTCCACTTGTTGGGTTTGAGATGAGGTAGGGAGTGGCTTCAGGTGGCTTTTCTTCTGCAAATGAGGAGTCAAAACCTCATCCTTGTTTCTTCTTTTTTTTTTTAAGGTGCTGTCCCAAAATACACACACGCCCTTAACTGCACCTGAGGTGGTCGGTATGAAGCCTGTCTATGTGTTAGACAGACACACACACCCCCACCCCTCTCATGTGTGTGTGTGTGCGTGCTCTTGTCTTCCCCACTTCCCTCCTTGCCTCCCTCCTCTGGTCGCACCTGACCCCGTTTACCTCCTAAACAGCTGGTCTGTCATATGCTCTCACACACAGGGAGAGAGAGAGAGAGAGAGACGCCGGCGCTCATCCAACTTGCACTGAGTTTCAAGGAGCAGCCGTGGTTTGTGCGCACAGACATCCACCCATCGCTCACACGCTGCCTCTCTGACAGCATCTCGTAGTAACTCTGCTCAGGGCTCAGGTCCGTGCACTCATGTGAGCCTGAGTGACCGGGGACCTGCCTCTCTGCTCGGTCTCCGCTCCTCCATCCTCTTCCTCTCTCTGTCTCTCTCTCTTCCAGCTATTCTTTTTTTTCCCTCAACGGATTCCTCCTCCTCCTCCTCTCTCTGTTGCTCCTCTGCCTCTCTCCTGGGTTTGGTTCAGGCAGCGCTGGACTGAAGCATCGCACACCTCCCTCCTCCTCCTGCTCCTGCTCCTCCTCCTGCTCCGTCTCCTTCCCTCTGCTCGAAACCGTGCGAGACCTGCTTTCCCCTCGTCCTCACTGCCTCTCTCTGCGTTTCTCTCAGCGTGGTTTACGAGAGGCAGCTCTCCTGTCTTCTCTCCCCTTCATCTTGTTTTTTTCCTTCCCACTTGGTTTCTCTCCTCTCTCTCTCTCTCTCTTTCTCTCTCGCCCTCCACCTGCCTCCGTCTCTCTCTCTGAGCCAGTAGGCAGCCAGACCGAGCGTGTGTCTAGAGGATTAGAGAGGAATCATCTCTCCGCTCCTCCTCCTCCTCACCCCCCCGCTGCCTCTCACTCACTCTCCATCACTGTGTTTATCCCCCCCCCCTCCTCCTCCCCTTCATCTCTCACTGCCTCACCAACACCACACAAACCATTTTCCTCTCCTCCCTCTCACAGCACACATTTCTCACGATTTTGCCTTTCATCCATGCTTTTATCATCTTCTGTGACAAGGATGATCGTAGCTGTTTATACACACACACACAGAGAGAGAGAGAGAGATCAATGTAGAGGCTATGCATAGAATGTGTGTGTGTGTGTGTGTGTGTAAGAAATGAAGAATTAGTGACAACATCATCATCAACATTTAGAGGATGCTCTCTCTCTCTCACACACACACAGAGAGAGAGACACACACACTCTGTAATAATGAAAGACCTTTATTTGTATTTAAAAAGAGATGAGAAATAATTACAAGGTATAACTGAGGGCACTTTCACTGTTGATTAGTCTGTTAATTAATTAAAAGTGTATAAACGTCAGACAGGAATGAACCTCAGAGCTCCTGTCTGACAGGCCTGTGCAGCTATCACTGAGGACACTGAGGTCATGTCATCGGTATTCTTTCAAGACATCAGGGGGACGAAGGTCACTGGAGGACTTTGGACTCTGGCCTTCAGTGTTTGTTCAGTGTACAGTACTGACAACGGGGTCTTAAGTTAACTGTCTAAACCCACAACAATATTCACCTTACAGTGATATTAAAAAGGGAAAATAGGCAAATACTCACTTTTTTATATTATTAATAGAGACTTATGACTAGTCTCTACAGTTCTATAGTTCTAATATCTGTACTTGGTTTCTATGGCCTGCAACTTCACCATTTACAATTCATTTTCATCGCTCTCACAGTGTTGTTTTCAGCTGTCATCAGTGAAAAACTTACCGTACACGTCCTGCTCTGAACAAAACAGCACATACACAGCGTTCGGACTAGCCGGTGAACACAGTCCAGCATTTAGCGACTAAAGAGTCCAATATTTCCCTTAGGAGTTGGTGGAGACCAAAGAGCTTAAAAGGTGAGTGAATACTGGATTAATGCTGCAACGCTGAAACGGAGAAGAACAGGAACAACAGCCTTAACCTTACTCTGACTCAGGAGCATTCACACATTATGCAAAGGTTGTTACAGATAAATATAATATTATATACAATAAACTTTTGTTGTTTGTTAGTTTGTTAAGGGGTGAAACCATTTTTATAGCTCCTATAAAGTTAGCTCTATTGCATTAGAATCAGTATTGGATTTTATTTAGGTGTAAATGCCAGCAGTGGTGTAATTACAGCCATTCTGCCAACAGCTTGTTGATACGTCTGCATTTCTTTTCACCAAGTGGGAGAAATCGTCTGTGTTGGCAGCAGACATGAACGGTTTTTCCCACTCGGCTGCGCGTAATTATCTTATCTATTATATTAACACTCTAACAATGTGACATTACAATATATGCATCAGGGTTACACAACCCCAGATTAATGTTGCTCTGTGTCTGCTAGATGTGTCCATAGGCAAAAAGCAAAAATATTTTATAATTATAATAATTATAATAATAATTATATAAAAGTTGTATATTCTTATCATTTTCTGCACTATTTTCATGTATGAGTTCTCGGATGTTTGTGACCTCAGCTGGCTTGGAGCACATACCTCGGTGTGTCATGTGCCTCCACTTGTGCCCAGTTACAGTATCTGTGAGCCCGCCACAGTGACGAGGTGAGACAGGCACGGGGACACTGGGCTGCCACGCAAATGCCTGTCACTTTGCAGAAAACAAGCTTGGGATCACATGACAAAATTCACTCATACACACACACACACACAGCGGCGTCTCAACTGCAGTGCAGCCAAGTCTTTTAGTGGCCTCCTCTGTCACTGCCCGGCTCCTTAGGCCGGAGGAGTAGTAATGTATTCATAAGGAGGGAATGAGTGACTGCACACACACACACACACACACACACGCATATAATCCATCCTACTCCATGCCAAGACAATCTGGCAGCACCATGTCTCACACGTGAGGAGAGTACGGCAAAAGGTAGAAAATAAAAAAAACACAAACAACTTGGCCACAACCTGCCTCCATCTGGCACGAGCGTACAAAGAAAACACTAATAAGTTTCTCCTCCTGATATCCTTGTAAGGTGACTGGTAGGTCATTTGGTTATAAAGACCACTGTCTGCTCCTCTTCAGCACCATAGAATAGAAGATACATTTTTAGATATAATTTCTGTCAGTGCACGACTTTGGTCCATAAAGACATTTGTCAACTACTGGATGGATTGCTATTTAGGTTTATACAGATGTTTGTGTTTCCAAGAGGACGAACCCTCTGCCTTTGGTGATTCTGCCATGACCAGGTTAACTTCTTGGTGGTTTGGGGTCAAACATTATTCCAGTTATTTGATGGATTGTTCCAAACTTTGGTACACCCATCTATCATCTCCCTCAGGATGAATTTTAATCACTTTCTTGATCCGCTGACTTTTCATTTGGCAATATAATCTGGTCAAAATTGGACACATTTATTGAACATTCCCATCAGCCTCATCTACTGCACAGACACTCGTGTATTACAGCATATTCTGCACTAAATCCTTTAAGCATAAAAGTAATGGATGGTTTCCCTTGGGCTCTGACTGAGACTTTACAAGTCTGCAGGTCAATTCATCAGCAGGTAGTTGGCATGAAAATGTTGATAAGCCACTGACATGGGAGGTGACCAGGGTCCACCACACACTTTGTTTTGTGAGGGGTGAGGGAGATCAACTGATTTAGGCAGTTAAGGTGGGTGGTGGTGGGTGGAGGGTCCTGTGGATTGTGAAGGTAAAAGATTACATTTTCACACTGATTAAGGGATAAGAAGCTTTGGCGTAGCTCCAAGCACCAAGGGACAGAGAGTGTGTGTGTCTGTGTGTGCGTACTTGTTCACACCAGCAGGACACTGAAGGCAATTATGGTTTTAAGCCAGAGGGTTGGAATCAATTATCACATGCCAACTTCCTCAAGCCCATCTGTCTGTTTTTTTCCAACCAAGACGAAAAAAAAAAATCATTAATCTACTTTAATCTAACTCCACTTCATCATCTAATTATAGGAATTTAAATATATATATATATATATATTTCCATTTTAGTAGCCTCATCTCTAAACTGTTTAATCACTGTCCACTACTTTCTATTGCATGTTAATCTAAGCGACATCTTTACCTAAGTAGTGCTGATGAAATTTATTGACGAAACTAAATGTTTTATGAAACAATAAATTCTGATGCGATAGCCTGATGCAAATGTTTCCACCCACAAATTCAGGATATGTGATAGGGTTTACATGTTTGAAGTTGGTAAATACCCCCGTAGCAACACTTGATCTTCTTCCTGATCTAAGCTGCAGGTCTTTAGAGCAGTGAGACACTGAGACTTAACCTCAGCAGAGCCAGCTCTATACTATAAACCGTACGAAAACCATTTCCTGGAAGGGGTCACATTAAATAACACGCTGAAATGTTAAATGTAAGTCAAAGGTGAGATTACAAATGCAGGAGTACAGGAAATACACCACACTGATACCAACTTCATTTCAGTTTATATCAATGATGTGACATATTCATTTGTTAGCAGTTGTAATGGTCTGAAAGGGTCAAACAGGCCCTCAACAGTGAGTAAATTGTATATACACAGTTCCATTATGTCGCGTTTGTGGCTTTCAATGCTGCCCAGGTTCTCGTGTACAGCGGGTCGGCACTAAGTGATCTCCCTGAAAGCCCTCTTCTCCACATACTTCAGCTTGTATCTCCTCTTGAACCTAAAAGACGGGGGAGGGTGGTAACAGAGAGGGGATGGCACACACATTTTAATCAGTATACACCGTATGAACCTGTATATCTCTGCGAGGCATTGATGAGATGTTATGTAACAGTGAGAAGTCCTTACTTGGCTCTTTCTCTTGGCTCAATCAGGTTCCTCTTCTGCAGGCTCTTGAAGCGGTCCTTGAGGATGCTGCCCTCTGGCTGCAGGGTTGAGGCATTAAAAGATGCGGCACCAGGGGGAGAGACACAGCCAAGAGACAATTCCATATGAGAGAAATGTCACTCTGCTTTGACACAATGCACAATCCAAATTATAAAACCCCATTCACACCACAAAGGCTCATTTAAGTGCTATTTAGAGACATAATGAAAGGAGATAAGAAAGAAGAGCTGGGAATTTTCCACCGGCAATTACATCGCACGAAACTGTAATTATCGTGGGGAAAGTGGGTCGTCGCAGTATTAGAGAATAGGATAAAGCTTAGAAAAGGACAATGCAGAGTGCTAAAGATAATACACCAACTAAATGAATCAAAAACTCATTACAGATAAAGACTCCGTGTCCTCACTGGCAGAGGTCAGAGTGGAAGAGCAGGAAGAGCAGGAAAACATCAGTTGGCCAAGTACCTTGAGTCGTCGCAGGGAGCCGGCCAGCTCGTCGCTCAGCTGAACCTCCAGGTCCTGAACCTGAGGCTGAAACCTACAAACACGAACATGTTTACAACCATTTCTAGACTGAACACGAATCCATCCACATACTGCCCCCTGCTGTAGCAACCATAGGTAAAGATAAACACGCAGGACACGTTTATCTCGGTGACAAAAGGACAAATTCCTTAAATGCATGTTAATGTTTATATATTTTGCAAATAAATTACTAAAATACTTAATCCGATCAGTCAAATTAATTTTGCTAAATGACAAAAATAGTACAGAGTAACATTGTTTATGTTGCTGAGTTCCAATGGAGAGCTAAGTCAAAGACGATGATGACAGCCAACAGAAAACTGACCTGAAAGCAACCTGAAAATAGTCTCTCCATTTTTGGGCTCATTAAAAATAACACTGGTGCCAATAACTACATATTTTCAGACCTTATTGGGGCTGTTGCTCTGACAAGCTTAGTCGCAGTCTAGGGCAAACCCCTCTAAACCAGAACCTGCAGGGGTTTAAACACATCTGTGTGCTAAAGTAGACCTGGTCTGTGGCTGAATCCACATGTCAACCTTCTGGATGCACTTGCAGACTTCAGTCGTACGAACTGCAACGTCTTCACCGCCATCACGTCAAGTCTGCAAGGCTCTCTATGATGACCAGACTATAAATAAATATGACATCACTTTCATTGGTAGACCATCTTTTGTTCTTTTTGTGACTGAATACGATTACTGGCCTACATGAATCAAGTAACATTTAAATGAAGTGATTATTTTGCACATTCATAATAAGTTCTCTCTTTGTCTGCGATTTGAAAAACTACGTTATGTCTGCACTGCAATCAAGTCTTGGGAAGTTCACCCCTCAGACGAACTCTGGAAATAAAAGCAGAGAGGCTGCTTGAAGCCCCTGATGGACTGGATGAAGTGTGGATTTGTACATCCTTCAGTGCTCAGAGACTTCCTGGGAATGTGTCTGAAAAGTCAGCAACTCTGTAAGATCAGTGAAGTCCAGACATTTGGTGACCGTCTGTCTGGCCTTTAAGAGTATTTTATAAAAAGGCTTTTTTTTTTTCAATTTACTGTTCGCATAATAGCTAAATGTCAAATCACCACATACTGAAATGAATCAACTGACATCATTTTGGGCACAAAACTCTTCAAAGAGAAGCACAGTTTTGTCATTTAGATTTTTTTTTTTCTTTAAAAAGGATTTAGGTTGACCGGTAAATGAAGGACTATCAACAAGGCTTGGTTTCTGTTATTTTTAGGTGACGACAAATTTTGGATGCATTTAATATTGGACTCACACTTGAGTCGCTGATTCCATAACAACTTATTCTGACAGACTTTAGATCAGAGTAAACTTCCACTTATAAACCACATCTGGAGTAAGTTGATGATGAACCAAGAGAAATGATGACCTCTGGTGTTGTGTAAGTGATTTCTAAAGCAACCGGCTTGGACTAATCCCTGGTTGCAGTTTAAACCTCAGCATCTAAGGAGAAAATGATGGGGTTAAAATCTGTGCTAAACCTTAAACTGCAGCCAACAACAGAGCAACAGCCCCATGGAGGCTCCGACTTTATTACAAGTGCAACTACACTACCAGAGTATCCCTTTAACACATGGAGGTGAGTGTGAAGAGTGTTTAGAATGTTTAGAGGAGAGGCATGTACTTGAGTTTGCCGAGGCGTCTGGGTTGAGCTTTCTGAGCCTCCTGCTTGGCCTTGCGTTGTTTCTGTTTGGCCTTAGTTTTCTGGTCCTGTTGTCTGATGGAGGCTTTTATGGAGCGAAGCTGGAAGAGCTGCTGCTGCTGGTCAATCTGCTGTCTGCTGGCCAGCCGCTGTTGCTCCTGGGAGGGGAAGAGGAAAAGAAAGGGTAAGCAATGATAGTACACTGAACACAGAACACTGCTGAGAACCTCTTACAGTCGACACTTTCACAAATGGTAACACTGGTTGTTTTTGAATGCTTTATCAAATGAACAAACTCAATTTGTACCTGTACTAATCGCTGACATTACACCATTGCTCTTTCACGTCAGTGAAAGAAACCAAACTTGGAGTATGATTACTTATTGAGTACAAATCACTGAACTCAAACATTTCTGAAGTCTTTAAAATGAGTCAAGTATGAAGTTTGTATGTACCTTGATTTTCTCTGCCTTCTCTCTTTTCCTCTGTCTCTCAGTCTTCTTCTCTGCCACTGCAATGGCTCCAACTGCAACATCCTCCTCTTCCTCATTAGGAGGCGCCTCTTCACCTTCGTTCTCCTCTTCAACCAGGCCTTCCACCTGCTCTCTGAAGACTGTCTCCTGCACAATACAAAAACATGCGTTAGATAAAAGAGAGCCACACTTACGTGACACGAAGAATAAACTGAAGACGATGGACGGGCAGAAGTGATCATATGCACCTCTGTTGCTGTGTCTTCTTTGTTGACAGCCAGCTGTCTCTCGATTTTCTCTTCCTCCTTTTGTTTCTTGACTTCCACCTCGTGGGCCTCCTGCAGCAAGGCCTGAGTTTGCAGAGTGACAAAGGAGAGAGATTAACAGACAGTCAGTGCAGCTCAATACAACAAAAAAAACAATAAATAAAATTGGCTGCTTTTGTTTTAGATAAACTCGACAAAAATCAAAAGTAATGACTCTTTCTTTAAAATGACAATATATTTAAAGTGCTGATGCTTGGGCCCACTATTCGCAGCAATTAGAAAGTCTGCAGGCTGCAGTGTGGTGGCTCACCTGATGGGAGAAGAAGTCTGGGTTGTAGGATCCTCCAGGAGCAATCACCTCCACGGCAGGGAGCACAGATGGCTTCTCGTTCAGCTTCTCTGGACGCTGGTAACGCAGTGATGAAGCCACGTTATTCAAACTCAAACCACCACACATGGATAATGATTGATTAGTCCCTTTAAATCACTTTAACATGTCACAGTAACAAACTTATTTCTCACCGTGACAAGCTTCTTGCGGGTCTGTTGAAGGTACCAGGGGTCAGCTTCATCTTTCGCTACATTAAAAAGAAAAAATGGTTTCAAATAGAGCACTTCTGACCAGGATTTAATAGGAAACACATATTCAAAGCTGCCAATCTGTGAGCCAATCAGATTCCTGCTGCAATCTTCAGTGTTCTACAGTTATTCGTAGGTAAGGCTGACAAAAAGTTTAGGCTTTAAAAAGAGTGACTATGGTTACGCATTTCTATCTTCAACTTGTACAGTCAGAGGTGGTGACCTAAATTGACCTTTTACAAGAGTACATGAAGCCTTGTGGCTCAGTCCAGCAACCACCTGTTCAGAAAATAAAATGAATCCCTGATGGCTTCCTCTTTCAGATTCCCCTGATCACAATTAGCTGGCAGGAATAGGAGGCTCAATTTAGCTGACATCTTTTAATATGTATCCACCACGCCCACATCTCAGGCTCTGATCATGTTTGCCTGTGAACATCGTGGGTAAAGTCTTCCTACCAACATCCCAACTTTTGGATCCTGATATCTCAGTTTTTTTTTTTACACTTGTATCCTCAGATCCCAGACGACCGTTCACACAACAGTTGCCTGAGCTCCATCTTGATCTTCACATTCCCATGATGGAAATACTGGGAGCGCAAGGATGGGATCATCACTGGACAGACAGACAGATAGACAGCACACAAGCTCACCCTCTTGTTTCCCATATGTCATAATATTCTCTGTCGGGGTTGTTGTTGGCCTCCGTCACCGCTTTCTTGGCTGTCCTGGTGGCCGTCCGTCTGTTTAGCAGCTGTTTCTGTCTCCGCGGCACCACACCTTTGGCTGCCAGCTGCTCTGCCTTCTGGGCGATGCGACGGAGTTTCTTGGCATTGGGTTGCTGATAGGACAGCACACTGGGGGGGGATGGACAGGAAGAAGAGATGATCAGTTGACTATGTGGGGCAGGAGGAGGTAAAGAAAACAGGATGGAGAGGAGTTGAAGCAAAATAAGAAAACTGGATATTATGGGCTGTTTGATTTGACACAGTCTGCTTCATGATGTGTGCACATCCTCAGATCCCAGGACACCGTTTACACAACAGTCTCCTGAGCTCCTATGTGTTGTCTTCACATTTCCAAGAAGGAAATACTGGGAGCGCAAGGATGAGATCATCACCGGACACAAACTGAAATATGCATTTTAAACAGCTTCAACATATTTACGTAGGAGGTTGCTCCAAAAACAACACGATCCCTTACAAACAGATTTGGTCCATTCAGGTCAGAGGTCAGACTTGATTGGAGGTGGGGTACTCACTATGCCACCCTGTTACTCCAATACATTCAGCACATACATTACTGACTGATGTATCAGGGTAAAGCTATTATTAAGATGACACTTAAGTCTATAGAAAGTCTATAGTCTATAAAAGTCTATAGGTTGGTTTACATGATAAATTGTAATAAATTTCTATGAATTTCATAATCAGTCAAAAAAGTTTAAATATATCTTGGAAAGCATAACGCCTGTCATTTTTGTAACTTGAGACTTCCAGTCGCTTTAATTCTGTTTGTTCCACAGGGATAATAACTATATTATTTATGAAACACCACTGTTTCCACGCACTGAACTTCTGAGCTTCCTGACTCACATACACTGCAGCCGACTTGAGAACTTAATCCAACAACGAAAGTTTCTTCTGACAAGGCCTTTGAGTAATGAAGAACACTGAAGCACAAAGGGCAGTGATGGATACTGACTCTTTAGGTGGTGGAACGAGGGAGTCGTGCTGCAGGATCAGGTCTATCCTCAGAGGACGTGATGTCTTCCCTTTCCTCTTCTTCCCCGCGACGGGTTCTGCTTCTTCAAATATATACAGATCATTTTCATTCAGCACCACATTTACACAGACATTTACATAAGGATGTCAGAACACAACCATTAAAGTAGGGCTGCATCTAACAATTATTTTCGTTCATGATTAATCTGTTGATCATTTTCTCAATTAACTGATTATTGTTGTGGTTCATAAAGAGTCAGAAAATGGTGGATATTCAGTTTAGTATCATAGAAAGGAAATATTCACATTCACAATTTGGACACTTTCTCTTAAAGAAAAAGACTCAATTAATCCATTATGGAAATAGTTGGCGATTAATTTAATAGTTTATAACTCATCGTTTAATTGACTAGTCACAGCAACTCTACATCAAAGTTGTTAGTTGTTCATATGCACTTAACTGACATTTGCAACTCTGAAAACTATGAGTAACATAACTGTTGCTGTCACTGATAAACAACTTCTCCAAAATGGAAGAAACTGCTACTAAAACACTCGCATAATAAATAATATTTACCTTTCTGTTCAGCTTTTTTTGGTGGTCCAACATCCAAAAAGAACAAACTCTCATCTGACTTCTCTGACAGCAGACCTCTGAAACACACAGAGATCACATCAAGTCACATGTTTGAAAGTGATTTCTCCAGCATTTTATTTGTGAGTAACAATTATTTTTAATTAATCTGTTGAGTCATTTTTTTAAAGTAAATACCATTTATCAGGACAAACAATTATGAAAAAATGCACATAAAAATTACACTGATGTCTGCAAACTGCTTATTTAGTATTTTTGTATTTTGATAGCAGATTTACAATAATACAAAAGAAAAGAAAGCATCAAATCCTTGTATTTGGGATCTGGAACCATTAAGTGGTTTTCATTTTTGCTTGATAAAATGGTTGTTTAAGATAACTGGCAATTAATTTTTATTAACCAATTAACTGAATAGCAGTTTCAGCAGTTGTACTGATGTTTCTAAAACTGAGCAGCTCAATTACCAAAAGGAGACCACATTGGACAGCCTAAATTTGTGTCATTTGGTTAAACAGAGAGTTGAGAGATTGTGGGTTTGATGAACCCGACTATTTTTCTCACTTACCCAGAGTCATAAACTAATGAATACATTAGGATAGACCTTTTTATGTATTTGGTGTGGTCTGAAGTTGTATCAAATACCAATATAAAGCTGTCTTAGCTCAATTGACTGTAGGATCAGGTCACATCTCTATGCATCCACCCAGGAGAGGGTGCCTTTTCCCAAGCTTTGTCTGAGGGGTAGCCCTCAAACAAAGCAAACACCAAATGGGCTCAGACATGGATTACATTCATGTGAAACATCACACGTCCTGTATGCAGCCTGGTCAGACATTCAGCTAAACCACTACAGCTGACTGCACTCGTTGGTTGGTGAAGAAACTTTATTGTTTATACATGGATTTTGTTGAACTCAACGAGGACATGTTTCTGACAATAGCAACAAAAAGTCATAACAAACACCCACTAATACTCCTGTACCAGATTAAGACGGTGGTGGACACATTTATCTACGTTACCCCTGCCGCAGCCTGTGTGAGCACACTCACCCCGTGGTCCTCTCCTGGTGTCTGATGTCTTGTAAAAACTCGTCTACATCGTTAATGTCGCTGTGTTTGTTCCAGTTCTTCTTCTTGTTCTTGTTCACACGTTTCCTCCGCCCGCTGCCCAGCTGTGAGGGGTCAGAGGACTTTAAATTAAGAAAACCTGGCTGAGAGGCCGCCACGCGTTTCGCCTTCCTGGCCGCCGCCATGTCTGCCTTCTTCTTCGCCCTCTGTTGTTGCTATAGAGACGGAAAGGCGCCACCTGCAGGACTGACAGTAGAAAAAACAAACTATTTGTCTCTGTTAATAAACGTTTAAACTTCTCCACTTTATCATATTTTATCAGGATGTCATCATTATTTATATTCACAGAGTAAGCATATTAACATTTTCTTTTCTGTGTGTGATACTCTGAAAAATAAAATGTATTATCATGTTGGTTTAAAACCACATTTTTAATATGAATTACGTAATAAATTAAATTAAAACTATAAATATGGTTTTAAATGACGTTAAGACTACATGTCACTTTATACTATCTATTGAGTATTGAAAGTTGCCTTTTTCTGTCCAGGTAAAAGACATTTTGAAAAATGGATAAAAAAAATAATAAAAATAAAAACAAAAGTGTCAATAATTTTGTATTTTTTTAGACTTGACACTGCAGGTGCGAGTGGTGACGCAGTTGTTTATCATGTTGTTTATCATGTGTGTAACATGTTTGTCCCAGATGCATGATGGGAAACGTGTCTCCTGTTGCTCTCCTGTGTTTTTTTTCCTTTTTTTTTTTGCTCCCTTCGTTTTATAGCGAGAACAACGCTTTACAGACTCAACAACACCTTCACATTTTACAGCTGAAATCTGTCTCTAACTTTTCACAGGTAAGTCTCAGCGCCTCCATGAAACTCTAATCTATCATTTAATGTTGGATTATCTCGCCGATGGACGCGTTTTTTCGTTCATTTTCGGAGACAAGTAAAGCGCAGAGCAGTCGAGCTATTATGTGGCTGAAAAAGACATTTGTGATCTGCTTCAATTTGACTCGGAAATGCGCCCAAAGTGAGGGGTCATCTGACAAAATATTGTTCACCAACTGAACCCTTGACATGTCTACTGTCGTTATCAAAAACTATATCCCGCTTTCACGCCGCAGTTTTTACATTATATCGTCGTTTTTATCATCACCCCTCATCGTTTCTACAACGATTTTTCCTTCCCGTTTACATTCTTCGAGCCAGCAGACAGCCATCATCTTAAGGTGTGCTGATTTCCTGTCACGAGACAGCTCCGGTGGGCGGGGTCGCCTGGTTTCCTTTAAAATAGCTCATTCTGAATAAAAAATCAAGTCTTGTGCCCAGCCGGGCAGCCCGTTGCAAAGAAACGAGCGAACCTACGTTCAATGCGCAAGGGGCGGGGTTTGCTTTGCAGTCGTCTTATTGTGATTGATTGAAAGGCTCACAACATCCCGCCCCACAGACTCGTGTACGGAATGCAATTGGCTCACGTTGTAAAGAGGTCTCCCCTGATTGGCTGCTTTGCTGTCCTTCTAACTGCAGCAATTGCGTAAGCTGCCAGGGGTAGACTATGAAAAAATACTGATGCCGATTTATTTTATATAATCTGCTGAAACTGAAGAATCTGTCATGTTGGTTAAAAGTAAAAAAGTTAAATAAAAATACAACTTTATAAAAATATATTTTTACCCTTCACATCCTCCATCCTGATACGATTCTGTTGAGCATGTGCCTAAAATGTTTTCTAATTATTTTATTAAAGCAAACTTTGTCATCTGCCCTCAGGTGATCTTTAGCAGCCATGGCCCGTACCAAGCAGACCGCCCGTAAGTCCACTGGAGGCAAAGCCCCCCGTAAACAGCTGGCCACAAAGGCTGCTCGCAAGAGTGCCCCGTCCACTGGGGGAGTCAAGAAGCCCCATCGTTACAGGTGACAGCTACTGTAGGTCATCTGTGTGTGTTTGAGAGATAAACAACACCACAGACACACTAGAGTTTGAGTTTGATGGCCATTTACTGACTTACAGGTGGATTCATTAATTTTCCACCGGACCCCAATAAACTCTAATGGGATATATTTTAGTTCTCATGTTAATATTAATTATAACTTTCAGACTAGGTTGTATATATTGTGACAGACTTTTCTTTCAAACCGAAAAGGAAGATAAAAGTGTGTGAAAAATCAGATTTTTGCCTCTCATTTGCAGGCCCGGTACTGTGGCTCTGCGTGAGATCCGTCGTTATCAGAAGTCCACTGAGCTGCTGATCCGCAAGCTGCCCTTCCAGCGCCTGGTGAGAGAAATCGCCCAGGACTTCAAGACTGATCTGCGTTTCCAGAGCGCAGCCATTGGAGCTCTGCAGGTCAGCTGCCCTTAACTGTCAAAAATGATCCAACTAAAACTATTTCTTATCTTTTAAACTAAAAGCCAATGTCTTGACTCTGCAGGAGGCCAGCGAGGCCTATCTGGTGGGTCTGTTTGAGGACACCAACTTGTGCGCCATCCACGCCAAGCGTGTCACCATCATGCCCAAAGACATCCAGCTGGCACGTCGCATCCGCGGAGAGCGTGCTTAAAATTTTTTTCTGATTTGTTATATGGGTCCTTTTGTCCTTCACCACTCTTTCTATCCCTTTCCTTCCTCTATACTTAGTTAGTAGTTTGGTTTCAGGTTCTATATATATCATATGATTGTGATAACCGTAAAATGTGTGATCATGTCTTCTTTGGTGCTACTAGTAGCAGAGTTTCCTTAGAAATATCTTCATGTATGTTTGAAACTTTGAATCACAGTTACACTCCTCACTTCTAACTAGCTAGCTCAAAGGAACACCTTGTCTCTCTGAGTAAGGTGTTTTTTGCAAGCCAAGAATAGTGTGTGATCTGAATTGAACATAGGAAATAGCATTAAGGTTGAGACATTTTCATCTCCAGATGGACATTTACATTGATATAATGGGTCTTTTGATTTCTTTCCTTTTTTTTTTTTTAATAGAAATTTGTTGTAAAAGTAGTGATCTTTCTTTTTTTTTACAATAATGGTGTATTTCTACTGTTACTGTTTATTGTATCAAAATACAAAAGAATGATTCTGGTTGTCAATTAGAAATGTCATTGTGCTATGATGACACTGCATTTTTGGCAGATTACAAGCGGCGTATATGTAGCAGACCTATGTTGATCATATTTTGATTTTTTTCAGCCACATTATTATGTCCAGGTAATGTTTTGACTTTTTGTTCCTCTCTCAGGTTGATACAATAACCTAATTTTTTTCTACTGTGTTTTTGATTTATGTTTTCAGTCATTTTTAAAAGCAAAATATTTGTACTCCGGAATTCACATTCAAACATAATAAACAGATTCTTGTGGTTAGATCAGCTATATAAGTGAATTTGTGCATTTCAACACTATTCATGCATTCAGTCATAACTGTTAATTCTGAAACAACTTGTTGATGGATTGAAATTTAATCTGCAACTACTTTGATCATTTGTAATTTTCCAAGCTTATTTGTATAACATTCCTCAAACCCAACTTCTAAGTTATGATAATGTTATGAGTGGCCATAATGGAAAAAAATACATAATAATAAGATACAGACTACATTTTACAACATTCAGCATTCAAAATGGTATTCATTCACACCAGATACAGTATGTCCACGTTTTAATTATTTTATATGCATGAATCAAATAATTAACTACCATTTAACTTCAAATAATTAATTCTAACTGGCATTTCTCCTCAGGGATAGCTACAGATAGAGACTTTTAATTAAATTTTACTTTAGCTTTGGGATGAGTTATAAAAGCACAGTGACATCACTTCTTGTCATAGCTTATTAACCAGGTCCTCAGTTATATCTATTTACACTAACTGCCCATTGTACCAGCACTACAGAATTCCCTCTCATTTGTGAGGGGTGCCAATTTGTGACAAACAGAGATTTTTTATACTTAATCTGCTCCCAAATTTGAGTCATTGGTACTGATGTGTAATTATTTTCAATTATTGCAATATTTTTTTGTTAAGGGTCTGCTCACAATTCACACCCCTATTTACCAAGTTATCAAAACGTTCTGACAAATTAATCTGAACATATGACTAAATTGTACGTGTGTGGGCAACAGCATTTTGAGCACTCTGTAGGAAAATGTGGCCTCTAATTTCCTTTTCTTCTCACTATGGCCACTCCAGAGTTCTGTAGTTCTGCTTGTCTTTGTTCCTAGTGATTGTATACTGAATATATTTGAATTCTGGGCCATTAATCATACAAAATAACAATATAGAGTAACCTTGAACCATTGCATTGCATTTCTCACACATTTCTGACATTTTATAGAAGAAGCAATTAGACAAGAAAGTAATTGGGAGATTAATCAATAACAAGAATAACCATTTCTTTCAACCCTAATTGAAATTATTGTGCATACATTTAGGACATTTCCATTACCATGCATCTTTTGGATAAAGAAAAAAAGCTTCAGTTGCAGCTGAGGCTGGTTCTCAAAATGTAATAAAATCCAGGGGCATGCTTTCAGTGAAACCTTTTTAATTTTAAATCAAATAAAAGAAACTATTTAGATTTCTGTAATTGTTGATACATTTGGTCTCTTAAAGAAATTTACAAGAGGTCACAAAAAATCTAATAGAATTTTATTTATCAAAAAGTGAATTATAAATGTACTTTTAGTTATTATTATTTACTAGTATTATTATTACATTACTGCCCTTTTAAACCACAACTGAACAACAAATCAAAAGTCAGACCAACTTTTTAGGTTTCTCTTTGAACAAACATTGCAAACAGCTGCAGCACATCTGCATTCTCAATCCTAAGCCCCACATTTTTTTAAAAAAGCGTCGACTGATCAATATATATATCGATTAGTCGAACAGAAGTGCCTTGCTCTGACTGATCGAGCCGTTCTAAACACTGTTGCATTATGGGACAGATGATTGACGCGGCGGCCATTTTCCCGCTGGACGCTGCTTCCCATTGTGGCTCCGAGGAACAAAATAGAGACAAGCGGAACATTTCTCAACACTTATTCTCACTTTTATCCGTGGTAAGCCCACCGAAATGTCTCGTCGTGACTGTGAATGAACTTTGTATGTTTATAATTGATTTCCTTCTCGTTTATTGGCGCGTTTAGCAGTGTAAACCCTCTATTTTCGTCGTGAGTGTAAATAACAAACACGACGGTGGATCGCAGTTTCTCCTTCAGCTGCTCTGATGAGACCAAATTCGGTTTCAAATAATGCGCCGGTTCAGCTCGGTGCTACGCGGCCGTTAGTAACCGTTCAGCTCCAGTTTTCCCATCTATGAAATCCCTGAAGTGTCTTCTGTGTTGTTCTCTGGTTTCTCGAGCTGCTGGGGCCGCGGTTGTTAATAAAATTTAAGTTGTTTAGGCGCTGCTCCTTTGCTCTTCTGCTCCGGCTCTTTATCCCGGCTGCGCATCAAACCGCCGCCATCATCAGAGCGCGGTGGGCGGGCCTAGCAACAGCGGCAGGCAGCTGGAGGCCCCGCCTACTCTGAAGACTCCGCGCGCTGATTGGCTCAAGCGTTGTATTTTTAGATACGTGATGGTCTGCCAGCCAATAAGATCACCACTCGCCCTTGATTGATGTGTGTCGGTCTGATCTTGATCGGAAATGTCTTGTGTGTTTACTTGCTCAGAAAGTTAACTTAATTCAGGTTGTGTGTTCAAATCGAAAAACTGTATAAAAAATGAAAAAAGCACAGGTGTCTTTGAGAAGGTTAACCATTTTAAGGTGGCGGTTTTCAAATATAGAAGATTATCAAACCAACAAAATACAGTAATGAACACAATACTTTACATTCTCCGAGTAAACAGGGTAAAGTAAATACGAGCGTGAGTAAAGACAGTGTTGTACACACGAAACCAAAGCCACTTAGATATTATTTAGGAGGTGGTTTCCAACAAAATGCCATAATGAACAAATTTTACTTTTTCTGAGTAAAAATGGTAAAGAAGTTACAAGAAATCTTGATCATGAAAAGTGTTGTTTATACTAAACTAAAGCCACTGAATGCTTTATATTTTGTCTTTCTCAGGTGATCTTTAGCAGCTATGGCCCGTACCAAGCAGACCGCCCGTAAGTCCACTGGAGGCAAAGCCCCCCGTAAACAGCTGGCCACAAAGGCTGCTCGTAAGAGTGCCCCGTCCACTGGGGGAGTCAAGAAGCCCCATCGTTACAGGTGAGACCTGCAGCGCCCACAAAGATCTTTTCACTCTGTTTTAGGCTAGAAAGAAGACACAAAAAATAACAATTATGGGGGAAAAAACAATTTAAATGTTTGTAGAACACAAAGATGTACACAAAATTGTCACTGAACCAGCAGTAAGATACCTGCCTTGTGTGATTAGATTTTAATATGGTTGGAATAAAATATACGTTCTCCCTATGTCCTCCTTGCATAATAATTTTGTTTATTGTGTTGTGAAGGCCCGGTACTGTGGCTCTGCGTGAGATCCGTCGTTATCAGAAGTCCACTGAGCTGCTGATCCG
This sequence comes from Scortum barcoo, assembly GCA_023238725.1. Taxonomy (NCBI): domain Eukaryota; kingdom Metazoa; phylum Chordata; class Actinopteri; order Centrarchiformes; family Terapontidae; genus Scortum; species Scortum barcoo. Next base: position 23,762,795 of record CM041552.1, read on the forward strand.
CAAGCTGCCCTTCCAGCGCCTGGTGAGAGAAATCGCCCAGGACTTCAAGACTGATCTGCGTTTCCAGAGCGCAGCCATTGGAGCTCTGCAGGTCAGTATGACCATCAAATCCACTCGAAGTTGGCTAACAGGTTATGCTATAACAGGTGAATTCTCAGTGTAAACTGAACTGTGTGTGAAAGTAATGTGGTAAAGGCTGAACAAAGAAAAAGACTGATTATAACAATGTGCAGAATGCACAAAATGTTCACAAGTCATGTCATGCCCATATAAGCCGGTCTACTGAAGACTTTAGTGTACATACCCTATTCATAAAATGCTGTGCCTGGTTGTGAGGGCTTCACTTAACAATGAATTTCAAGGTTAATGTATTGATTATTATTATTATTATTATATTATTATCAGTACTGAATTTGTTCATCATTAAGTCTGAATAAAGTAGCCAAACTAATTACAGTTGCAAATGAAAAAAGACAAAAGTGATTGATGAATTAATCAACATGTCATTTTAGCTCACCTGATAACTGTTGCATTTCCTGTTTTACCTCTCTGCAGGAGGCTAGCGAGGCCTACCTGGTGGGTCTGTTTGAGGACACCAACCTGTGCGCCATCCACGCCAAGCGTGTCACCATCATGCCCAAAGACATCCAACTGGCACGTCGTATCCGTGGGGAGCGTGCCTAAAATGTTTCCCCTTCTCTTTGGTCTTTCTCCTTCACCTCTTCCTGTCCTTCCTTCACTAGTCTGTCTCTCTGTCCCTCCTCCTTTCACCCTCTTCCTCCCTCTCTCCCTCCCCGTGTTAGTAGTGTGTAGAGGAAAACTGATTATATTATGAATAAAGTGTATAGTCGTGTTTTTCTTAGTGCTCTTGGCAGCAGACTTCTAGGGTACTCTCTTTTTGTGCATGTACCAACTCTTTGGTGATGAGATCTCCTCAAGCACACGTCTCCTAGCTTGCTGTGTTTCTAGTCTGACTCCAGGAGAGGATGAATTGTCGATAGAATAGATGGATAAAAGGAAAAAACAAGGACTAGAATGATGCAAATTTAGGAGGGACAGATGGGAGGAGAGGACAGGTATTTGTCTGCAGGAGAACTCTTGTCTCTGTCCTGCAGCAGGGTGCTAGAAGAACTTATCTGGTCCTCTTCTCCTGTTCTCTATCCTCGCTCGGCTCATGAGTGCTGAGGCTGGAGTTTTGTCCCGGTACGTGTCTGCTTGGGTGCTGGTTCTGATCGCCACAGCAAATTGTATACAATCCATCAGCATCTGAAGAAGTTGATTTATGATTACCATATTGATCATCGCTTCCATTGTCATGTTAGGGTTTTTTTTTTCCTTCCAGTTAAGTCTAATGCACAGGATTTTATTTTTTCACTTCAGAATATTTGTGGATGACATGGAGGTGGGGGGATAAATCAGATTAAAACAACAGAACAAAAACAGATTTGAACAGATTTTTTTCTACTGAAATGTGAAGCTACTGACTTGTTCTGGCACCAAAGTTTGATCCTCTTGTAGACACTCTTTTCCTAACCGACAGAAGAGTTTAACATCACCTGTTTTTGTGTGTTTGAATTGGTTTCATCGAATTATTTAAAGCCAAAGCTTGAGAGCTTAAGTATGGTGTCAGAGATACTTTTTTAGCAGTGGCTCATTTTTTAATAAAGGACCTTTTTATAACAAAGGTTCATCAAAGTTTGTAATGTTCTCCAAAACCAAAAGCTCTCAAAGTGTGAAAATGATTTTTTAAAAACAAAATAACTGATTAAAATGTGAAAATGTATTGTAAATCAGTGTTACATGACAAATAATACTGGTCATGTTTTCTGTATACGTCCCCCCTTTGCTTCAGTTTTTTTCTCCGGATCAGTTGATTGTCTGTATACCGTTTCTCAGGTTGACTCGTCACCCTTTTAACTTAATTTTTTTTTTTTTTTTGCTCAATTTGATTTTCTTTTTTTTTTTCTTTTTTTTTTCTTTTTGAAATGTTGAGAATGATGTTTCAATTAAACAATGTTTGTAATTTCCAGATTTGTCATATAAGGTGGTAATAAATGGATGTTACACACAGTTCTCTGTCTCGGTGATGTACACATTTCCTCTTTTATGTGCCTTAGAACTTCCATTTTTATTATAATAATACAAATAATGTCATATTAGAACAATATATTATTGTTCTATTTAGCGTTACGATAAAAGTTACAATAGGGTGAAGGTTTTTGAAAATAAGATGGTCATATACCAGTGTTCCTTTAACTGTGAAACACGTCCTGAGAAAGATTATGTAAATCACCAGTCGTAGGTCACCTCTGGGTGTGTGGTACAGGAAAAAAATGGTTGCTCATCCAAAAAAAAAAAAAAAAAAAACACGTTCCTGATAGTAAGCCATAGCTGAAAAATTACTTGACTTTGAACCTGAAATGAACCTCACTTTGTGGGAAAAACAGCCAAGGAAATGCAAAAAAGCACCAAAAACTCAACAAATATCCTGTTTACTGTTAAAAGAGCAGTTAGATGATTATTATTGTATTTGACAGCACCATAGACGTAGTCGTGAACATTTTGTGGTTTGGAAGAGACACAGCAAGCCTGTACATGTTCACGTGCCATGAATGACCTCTCCCAGATCATTGCAATACAATGAAATAAAACCACATTATTGCCTTGGGGTTACTTTGCCGTAACGTAACACAGCCTGTAATCCTAGATCGATAAATTGTTCTCTAATACTCTGCTGTGGCCTTCATGCCATCAACAGTAATTGACCACTAGATGGCAGTAAAACTCCATGTTTGTGTTGGCAACGTCACACCCCCCCTTTAAAAACTCAAGCTCAAACCCTTCATACTGAGGGGTGGACGACCTGCTCATGTTGGATTGGCCTTTGAATGAGGACAATATTATTTTTTTATTAGATTAGAAGAGCAGTTTTGAATTGTGGTCTCATGTTTCTCCTTCTTATACGCACACCTAGATCCCACCATTGTTATTCTACCAGTGGATTTACATCAACATCTTCATTTAAGTTTCAGAACTAAATTCTCATAGGTCTTCACATATTCTTGTTTAATGATAATGTATAACTTATATGTGTCTATTTTATATTTAATTTATACTACTGACTTTAACTATTTGCTGTCAGTTGTATTTTCTTCCATTTTCTACCAACATATCGAGACACATTTCTTGTATGTGGAAAAACTTCCTGGCAATAAATGTGATTCTGAATTCTTTGTCTGGTTCTCTATTCATGGTTCCCCAATGTGTTATGTACCCATATTTCACACACTTATTCATACATACACATAGACACACGTGAACAGCAACACACACACACACACAGACGTGAGACTCCAGCATCACAATTAATATCCTTTTCTGGATTGACATCATTCCCCTCATCAGAGTTTCATTTCATCCTTCTACTTCCTTGATTAAAAGGGATAAAGCCATGCCCTCAGCCATATTCATTACAATCAAATACACACACACGCACACACACACATTCACCCATGCCACTGAGACCTGGACTATACTCATTACAATGAAACACACATAGACAAACAAACATCTAATCAAACACCAGCCTTTAATCCTGTTGTTTTGAATGGGCACCACAGCTACACAGCGGTATGGACACACACACACACACACACACACACACACACACACACACACACATGCTACTCATGTACACACAGTCAGTGAATCACTTCCGCAGGGTCAGCTCTGTCACAATGTGATCCAGTATCACCTCTGACTGATAATTCAAATGATTTTAATGAGCAACAAATAGTCAGTTCAGCCTTTATATGGGAAAAATAATCTATCTATGTTATTGAATATTTTTCTATATATTTTTTTTTATATACATAAAATATATGCTGGTTGTCTATGTTTAGGCTGGTGTGTCTGTTTATTATTCGTATTTTTTTTTTCAGAGCTCGAGTTTGCATTGGTGTAACTGCCGCATGGAGTAGCAGTAGCTGGACGTTTTGACCATGTATCCATCACTTTTCATTATTTCTCTGTTTGCTAGCTGTTTTTTATGCTTATTCTCAGCACATTGTTCAGGAGTCAGGACAGACTGAGGTGTTGGTGCAGTGAGCTATTTGTAGCTGGTAGTTTATTGGTGTTAGATATACACATCTAGCTAATTACAGATGTGTTTAATTTGTTACACATCATCTGAGAAAGTTTACAGTTAATAATACAAAATATTATAACCAAATGACAAGCTAATAAGATAATAACTCATATCATCTAATGTCTTTTTATTTTCCTTTATTTCCTTCTCATTTGTGCTCAGAAATGTATATTTTCCCAGGTTACAAAACTAAGATCAAACAGTTAACATGATAATTAAACAATAATTTCATTATTTTGATTAAAATAAAATCCCTTAGCTAATCTAATTTGAGTTATGAATTTCTCTTGGAGATTAATAAAGTATCTATCTATCTATCTATCTATCTATCTATCTATCTATCTATCTATCTATCTATCTATCTATCTCTATCTATCTATCATCTATCTATCTATCTATCTATCATCTATCTATCTATCTATCTAATAGCAGGATCACATGGCAGCATGTCAAAGAACTGTTTCTTTCAGGATTTGGACCCAAACACTGTAAGAAAGGCTGGATATAAGGGACCAGGAGCGTCAGACAAACTGGGAATATCTTTTCCTCAGAGTTTTGATTTTGCATAAAGGTTGAGTAAAGTGGGGCAAAAAGGGCTCATGATAACTCATCATCATCACCGGCAACTGACTTAAACGTGAATTTTTTTTAGTTGTTAATGTGTACACTGTAGCTTCGTTCATCAGAAACATGGAGTACAGGAGGATGCAGGAGCATCCTGTGAGACTGTGATCATTAACAGTGTGTGCAAAGTTATTTTTTCTTAATGTGCGTCCATGAGTGTTTGAGTGTGTGTGCGTGTACATAACTGTGCGTTTGCCTTCCCCAAGGTCTGCGTAGTGGCGCTCCATCTGTGGCACTCAGGGGATTAAAGCCAATCTGTCTGTCTGCCGCTCAAAGTGCTGACCGTCAGACCAGCACCAGATTAACACAGTGCTGGGATTGGTGGAGGGGTGGGAGTGTGGGGGGGAGGGGCGAGATGGGGTGTGGGTGGAGAGAGAGGTGGGTGGATGTTGAGGAAGAGAGAGGTGTGTGTGTGTGTGTG